>LR738709.1:520711960-520750332 GCA_902687465.1 Secale cereale
GCGCCACCAGGGCGCCTGGAGCCCTGGTGGCCCCCCTCCGGCTGTACTTTGGCTACCGGGAAGCTTCTGGAACGCTGATTTTTTATATAATTTTTCCGGGATTTTTCTGGCAGTTCTCGTAATGGGAAAACCTGAAATACAAAAACAGCAGAAAACAGAAACTGGCACTGGGGTGCACTGAGTTAATAGGTTAGTCCAAATATGATCAAAAGTGTATGGAAGTGTATAAATATCATAGCAATATCACCCAAAAGAGGCATGGAGCAAGCAGAAATTATAGATACGTTTTGGACGTATCAACATCCCCAAGCTTAATCCCTGCTCGTCCTCGAGTAGGTAAATGATAACAAGAATAATTTCTGTGGTGACATGCTATTAACCATAAAGGACTTTTCATAGTCATATGACAAAAGCTTACTGAGACAATGATTCTGTAGTAATTAAGTTGCCTCATGAGAAAATCACAAAGAACTGAAAGTTTTACAATATGATACCGAAACATCAAATAGATTTGTAATGAGCATGGTGTGCAAATATGATAAAGTGATATCTCGCTTGCCCCCTTTAGTGAAGCAAAACATAAATGCAGGGGCACCTACAAGGTTTAAGTGATGACTAGATACAATGATTTCAAAATAAACGATATCATAATCATGCAAAAGACAATGCTACTTTGGGACAATGCACATTACACTCAGAATGACAATCATGCTCTCAGTAGTTGGTGCTTTAAAAGAAGGTGGAGACTCTCGAACCGTGGCTTTTGTTGGCAAGGTTGAAAACCCATAGTCGGAAACAAAGACAAAACATGTACCAGAGCTCTTGGTTTTAAAAACAGAGGTAATAATATCTTTTTTTTAGATCATGCATGTTTCGTCAACGAATGCTAGCAGACAACTCAATTACTTCTTGAGATGGACAAGTTTCGAGGAACGGCTCCCGAATGAGGACGATCACATCCTCTTAATCTCCTTTGTTTATCACTGCCAAAGTTTTCTGATTTCTCATGAACAAAGCGTGAAGGAGGGTTTGTTTGTTATATTAATTTTGAGCCGGGCGCACTCAATGCCAGTTCCTTCTCGTGTTATGGGTTTGCACATTAGACATGTGATACGTCTCAAACGTATCTACTTTTCCAAACACTTTTGATATTGTTTTGGCCTCATTCTTGCATGATTTGGACTAAACTAACCCGGACTGACGCTGTGTTCAGCAGAGCTGCCTGTATGGTTTATTTGTGTGCAGGAAAACGGATTTTTAGGTACCTCAGAAAAATCCACGAAAAATCACAGAAAATCCACGCACCCGAAGGAACCAGGAGCCAGAAGTGGGGCCAGAGGGGGGCCAGGGGGTGCCCAGGCGCCCTGTGGGCGCCCCCCCCCCCCTGGGCCGCGCCGGGGGGGGCCGCCTGGGTGGGTCCCACACCCCCTGGTGCCCTACTTTACCCCGTATTTTTACTCCTGACGCAGAAACCCCAGATCAGAAGTTCTTTCGCAGTTTTCCGTCGCGGAGCCGCCGCCACCCTCTGTTCTTCCTCGGGAGGGCTAATCTGGAGGCTGAATTGGCCTCCGGAGAGGGAAGATTGTCGCCATCGTCATCATCATCACCACTCCATCATCCCTCCATGACTTCCCCTTTCATGTGTGAGTAATTCCCCTGCTGTAGGCGAAGGGGATGGTAGGGATTGGATGAGTTAGATCATGTAATAGTTTGTCAGATCGTTGGGGGCATGTTGCATATCATCTACTATGGTGTTTATCATCTTTGCTTCAACTTGTTATTCTTAATGCTTGACACTTAGGGCCCGAGTGCCATGATTTCAGATCTGAACCATATGTGTTTGCATGAATATATTTGTGTTCGTGATCCTATCTATGAGTTGTTTGCACCTGTTATGGTCCGGAACCGGCGATCCCAAAAGTGACAGCTTGGGACACCAAAGGGGATGGTCCGTAGTTTGAGGATTACATGTATCCATTGAGTTCATTGCTTTGTTCTGGTGCTCTTTGACAGGAGCACCTTAATATCCATAAGTTCCTTTTGGCCCCGTTCGTAGCGGGATGGTAGGACAAAAGATGTTGTGCAAGTTCTTATTGCAAGCACGTACAACTACCTACGGGATACATGCCTAATGTTTGATATTTGCCTAGATGATCATTACTTTTCTGTGTGTCGTGCCCCAAGTTAAATCTATCTCATCCATGCAGCGCCCAACCATCCATCTCCCTAGCCTACAGTGTTTTAAATCCTGCTTGTCACTAGTTGCTACTTTTGCCATTTACTACTGCTATTTACTTTTGCTGTTTACTTTTACTATTACTATCATCACTATCATATCACTGTTACCACTTATCTTTTGTTGCAAGTAAGTATATTTCAGGTGCGGTTGAATTGACAACTCAACTGTCAAAGCTTATAAATACTCTTTGGCTCCCCGTGTGTTGAATCAATAAATTGGGTTATTCTTACCCGCGAAGACTATCTCGATCCCTTACGGTTGAGGGTTATCAAGTACCGTTTTCTGGCGCCGTTGCCGGGGAGCATAGCAATATTTACAAGTCTACTTGAGGTATCCTACCTGCTGCACTTTATCACTATGGGTAAGAAAGAAGACCCCAAGGTTCCAATCTTACTATCCACTACAAGAAGAGGTACTGCTCTGAGCACTAGTGCTACACTTGATTCACCTTCTGTTATGAGTAAGTTTGCCTCACCACCACCACATGATGCTCCTACTGAATCTGTTACGATGTATGATACTCTTGATGATGCTTCTACTACTTTTGATGATATTAGTTCGCTTGGTTATGCTCTTGAGAAACAAATTGCTGCTGCTGCTAAAAAGTATGGAATTGAACTTCCTGTTACTCGCTACCCTATTGGTGAAACTTATGATTATCCTGATTTGAGTAAACTCAAGGAGAGTCTCCTTGATGATGATTACTATATACTAGATGAAGATTTAATGCAGGGAACTGACAGAGTTTTCCGGCTCTGACCCTGAAGCTATTAAGAAACTGTTTGAAAAACACTCTTTGAAAAACAAAACCGTTCCTAATCCTGAATTTGCTACATCTCCTATATGCATTGATGATCCTGATTATGATTTCTCTGTTGATCTTTCACTTAGACCTATGGTTGAAGCTGACCCCTTTTATGGCAGAGAAAATGATGATGCTATTGCACACCTGACTAAACTCGGTGAGTTGGGTAGCCTGTTTACCACAGATGAGAAGATACGATACTTTTATGTGACCAAGCTTCTTCCTTTCTCCTTGAACGAGGGTGCTAAAGCATGGTATGATTCACTCCCATGCGGTTCCATTAAGAGTCCTCAGGACTTAGCTCACTCTTTTGTTGATAAGTACTTTCCTGCTCACATGCAACATGCTGCTTTACAAAGAATTTATAACTTTAAACAGTTGCAGGATGAGTCCCTCCCTAAAGCTTGGGGGAGGTACTGCGGTCTGATTCGGGCTAGACCAGGACATGAAATCCCTAAGAATGAATTAATCGATATATTCTATGCTGGTCTAACTGATGAATCCAGGTCCTATTTGGATAGTTGTGCTGGTTGTGTTTTCAGGAAAAGAACACCGGACGATGCGGAAGATTTAATGGGCAGGATTGCCAAAAACCATGAAGATTGGTCCGTCCCTGAACCACCTCCACCAACAAAGAAGAGGGGCATGTTTGTTCTGAGCCCCGAGGATATGCGAGAAGCAAAGAAGTCTATTAAAGAGAAAGGTATTAAAGCTGAAGACGTGAAGAATCTACCCCCTATTGAGAAGCTGTGTGAGCCTACCACTCACCCTCCTATGGTAGAGGTACACTCTCTTTTAGATTTCAACTCAAGTGACATCCCTCATGGTAAGCCTCCTGATCAATGTTTAGATGAGTTTGATAATTTTATAATGAAACAAAATCATTTTAATGAGAGGATAGAAATTCAGTTGCATGATAATTCCCTTGCTATCAAAAGACTGCTTGATGTTTTAGATAGAACAGTTAATGATGTTCAATGTCTTGTGAAGCATTTTCATATGGTTCAAACTCAGCTTGATCAAATTTCTAATGTGCAAAGAGATTTGCTTGCTAACAATGCCAAACAAGATAATTTGCAGGCTTTCGGGATTAAGACCCGAGGAGGAACTAGCACTCAAGATCCTCTTTATCCAGAGGGGCATCCGAAGAGAATCGAGCAGGATTCTCAAATGCGGGAAGAAGAAATTGTTGGCTCTCCAAAGAAAAAGAAGAAACATAAGGAGACTGACAATTCTAATGATCCTATTGCAGATGAAGAACCAGCTATTGATCCCAACAGTGTATCTATCTCCGATGCTGAGACTGAAGACGGTGCTGAACCTGAAGGTAATAATAATGAGAAGAATGATCCGCCTGAAGTTCGAGAAGAAGAAGCACCTGACAAACGTAAGAGGTACACTAAAGAAGACTTCATCGCAAGAAAACATGGGAAGGAAAGAGAACCATGGGTACAGAAACCCATGCCCTTTCCAGGTAAGTCCATCAAATCTAAAGAAGAAGAGCATTATAATAAGTTTTGTGAGTGGATTAAACATCTTTTTCTTCAAATTCCTTTGACTGATGCTATTAAGTTACTTCCTTATTCAAAATATATGAAAGATATTGTCACTAACAAAAGAAAAGTTCCTAATGATGCAATATCTACTATGCTTGCTAACTACTCTTTCAGTGGCAAGATTCTTGAGAAGCTCGGTGATCCAGGTATACCCACCATTCCTTGCTCCATAAAGAATAATTATGTCAAAACTGCTTTATGTGATCTTGGAGCAGGAGTGAGTGTTATGCCTCTCTCTCTTTACGAGAGGCTTTGTTTAGAAAAACTAATTCCTACATATATCTCCCTTCAGATGGCTGACAAGTCAACCGCTGTTCCGATAGGTATTTGTGAGGATGTTCCCGTAGAAGTTGCTAATTGTTTAATTCTTACTGATTTTGTTGTGCTTGACATGCCTGAGGATGGGAGCATGTCCATTATTCTTGGTAGACCTTTCCTTAACACCGCAGGTGCTATTATTGATTGCAATAAAGGGAAGGTTACCTTCCATGTGAATGATAAAGAACACATGGTATATTTTCCAAAGAAGACCGACAGGAGGCATGGCCTCAACTCTATAGAGAATATCGAGACCGTGAAGATTGGAGAATGGGATTGTCCACTACATGTGCCTCACAAATACAAAACTATCATGGTAGGGACAATGTCCATCAAGGTAAAGGTTCAGTGATTACTTCGTGAGAGGTGAGACTTTTTGCTCTATATATCGCCTGTTTGTTGGTAAGACTTGATCAACCTTATTAACAAATATGTTTTATATGGATAAAAAGTTGAGCTTGTTATGTTTTCACTTGTTTTTAGTTTTGTCCTACTTGCTGTACCAAGCATTTATGTTTTTGAAGCTTCACAATACTACTAACTGCTTCAAGTTTTCAGAGAGTTTCGCAGCTTTTTGAACTTCGAAAAAATTTTAACAGTGAAGTTTTCAGAAAAATTCCAGAAAAATTATAATAAAAATTTCCACGTCGGGAGAGACCCAGAGGGGCCTGGGGCCAGCCAAGGGGGCCACCAGTGGCCCGGGCGGCCAGCTGGCGCGGCCCAGCCCCTGGCCGCGCCCATAGGGCGCCTGGGGCCCACGGGACCCCCCTCCAGGTATGTCTTCTTCCTCCCTCTCTCTCTTTCTCCAAAAACGCGAGTTCTGCACTTGTTCTTTGTGTTCTTGCTGTTCTTGGAGGCGATTCTTCGATCTCTCTCTACAGCCCATCATTTGAGCTGAAATTTTGAGCAAATACTCCCTGGTATGTGACTCCTCCACCCCTCCAATTAGATTTTTGATTGGTGGCCTCATTTGTGAGTATTTAGTAGTTCTTGGTGCTGTAGAGATGAGCTTGCATGCATGTGTAGAAAGTTATTTTTCAAGTTTTGATGCAAGTTTATGCCTTGGGCAAGTGAGTTGAGTAGTTTGCCTTAGCTCACTTTGTTTTAATCCTCGTTTTTGTAAATTGTAAATTTTTTTCAGAAATGAGTTTGTTAGGAAGGGCAAAAGGATGGCTTGAGAAGATGAGGCCCGCACACTCCGATCGAGTTACTAGAGCCGCAGCTTCGCCATCAACTGCTAGGGTGAGCTATAATGAAGATCATGTGCCCCTGGAGTTGTTGGAAGACACAAGTCCAGCACGTGCGATGACGTTTCCATGTGATGAATTCATGGAAGCTGCGGGAATCAAGGATGAGTTTTATAATCTTTGTGCTAATGCAGGTTTGACACGACTCGTCACGAGCCGTGTTACCCAGTATCAAAAACTCACCTCCAGTTTCATTAACAGTTTTAGATATAATCCTGATTCAGGTGCTATTGAGTTTAAAATTTACAATGATCTTATCACCATGACTTTGGGAAATTTTTGTGAAATAATAGGTGTGCCGAACGTTGGGAGGGCGGCTAGGATGGCCACTCAGCCCTCCGAGCTGAAAACCGTCATCAACTCTCTCTGCAGCATGGGTACGAGGGATATTCATCGGTCGAAGATCTCCAGCATCTTATTTCCGCACCTCAGGTATTTTGCATATTATATTGCCAGAGGGGTGTTAGCTCGTGACAACACGAGCAACATTTCTGCTCCGGATATTGCTATCCTGGCAGCAGCCCTCTTAGGGAGGTCTGATTATAATATGGGTACCTTAATTGCTCGACGCCTTGCTATGAACGGTAACAAGGGGGACTTATATGGTGGCGTTTACGCCACACTTATCTTAGAGCATCTTGAAGGCACCCCACACCCTGATGATACTCCTTTTACCTATTTAAGCTTTTATCTTGCTGCTATGAAAAGGCATAAGTTTGTTACCATGGGTTCTGAGCTTGATAATCTTATTTATATCTTGCGTTTCGGAACTGCCGCGGAACGCGAGATCCGTCTACCTGCACCTCTTTTGTTTGATTTTTCTCGCAGGAACGGATGGTCCTTTGATGTTGTTCAGTTCGATGAGTTCATGGTCCAGCATCAGTTTCATAACCCCATGGAGGGGGTTGTGCCCGACGAGGAGAGGCACGGTGAGATACCACATTTTCAGGAAGAGACCACCACCGAGTTTGGTGAAGGGTCTTCCTCTGTTTGGCGTTTGGAACCTTCCTCGTGGGAGACTCCGAGGAGTTCGGTGTACGCGCCAGCATCCTTCTACGACCCTTGGACTCACCACCATACCCCTGGAGCAGGAGGCTCCTGGGGGCAGTAGCTGCTACCAACTTAGGCCAAAAGCCTAAGCTTGGGGGAGTACGTGCCCTTCTCACTTTTCCATTGTATTATCCGTTTTATTCGCTTTGATCTTTTCGAAGTTTTTGCCTGTTCTTCTTTGTTTCTCTCTTTGCAAAAACAACAAAAAGATTTTTTTCTTTCTTTTGCTTTTATTCAACCTTTGAAAAAAAAACAAAAAGATTTCCTTTCTCTCTTTAGTTTGCTTTGTTTTCAGAGATCAGCTCGAGTCCGTGATGTCATTTGATTATATTTCCTACGTTCGATCATGCAAGTGACAAGCAGTGATGATGAAGATCGACTGAAAGGAAGCAACAAGGAAGACCGGTATGAACTCTTATTGTTTCTACTTTTGTACATATGCCTGTACTTATGATCTAGAGACCAGCTTGTAGCGACATAGTGCTATGTTTACAATGCTCTTCCAGTGGTTCATGCTTTCCTTGTGGCTAGTCTCGAATAACTAGAGTATATAATGTGTTATTGAAATGATCTACATGCATTGCACTGTTCATAGTCTGGTATACTAAGGTGGTATTTCCCTTTAGAGAATTTTTGGATTGACTTGGCACATGCTTACACATGTTTAAGACTAAAAAGTCTACTCTGCCTTGATGATCTTTGAGTTTTAGAATAGTTATATCACTTTCATGCCCGATTCAATGTTGCTTTGTCGCTCTGCATGATTATGGCCGTTATTGCTCTCTAGTTGGTCGCTTCCCAGTCTTTTGCTAAACCTCCACCTGTACTAAGCGGAATGACTGCTTGTGCATCCAAACCCTTTAAACCAGTTATGCCATATGAGTCCACTATACCTTCCTATACATGGTATTTACCTGCCATTCCTAACGAAGACTTTCATGTACCATCTCGAAACTAATCAAAAGCATTTCTCTTTTGTGCCTATGTTTTAGCTCATGAGGAAGTAGTAGTTAATTCATGATCTTTTTAAGTTGGACAAGTTTCACCCCTGGATTGCATGTATAATGTGCAAACCCCTAATACGAAAAGGAACTGGCATTGAGTGCGCCCGGCTCAAAAAGATAATATAACAAACAAACCCTCCTTCACGCTTTGTTCATGAGAAATCAGAAAACTTTGGCAGTGATAAACAAAGGAGATTAAGAGGATGTGATCGTCCTCATGCGGGAGCCGTTCCTCGAGACTTGTCCACTCAAAAAGTGATTGAGTTATCTGCTAGCATTCGTTGACGAAATATGCACTTCTCAAAACATGTTTACTTCTGTTTTTAAAACCAAGAGCTCTGGTACATGTTTAGTTTTTGTTTCCGACCACGGGTTTTCAACCTTGCCAACAAAAGCCACGGTTCGAGAGTCTCACCTTCTTTCTTCAAAGCACCGACTAGGAGAGCATAATTGTCATTCTGAGTGTAATGTGCATTGTCCCAAAGTATTACATTGTCTTCTGCATACTTGTGATATGATTTATTCTGAAATTCTTAGTTCTAGTCTCCTTTAAAACTCTGGAGGAGTCTCTGCATTTATGTTTTGCTTCACTCATGGAGGCTAGTGAGATACCACCCTAATATGCTCAAGCTATGTGCAATGTAATCTTGTCTTGATTTTCAGTAATATATTATTTACTTTTAAGTATTTGTGACTGGTCACTTGAAAGAAGGATTGCTCCTTGCATTGTCCTCATAAGTACTGTTTCAATACTTGCTAAACTCTTTTCGTAGTACATGCTTATATACATCTAATGAAGCAAAAGAGTTTGTCAAAGTTTTCTTTGTCGCGTCCAGTTCGTTGAACTGAATTGCTTGAGGACAAGCAATATGCTAAGCTTGGGGGAGTTGATACGTCTCAAACATATCTACTTTTCCAAACACTTTTGATATTGTTTTGGCCTCATTCTTGCATGATTTGGACTAAACTAACCCGGACTGACGCTGTTTTCAGCAGAGCTGCCTGTATGGTTTATTTGTGTGCAGGAAAATGGATTTTTAGGTACCTCAGAAAAATCCACGAAAAATCACAGAAAATCCACGCACCCGAAGGAACCAGGAGCCAGAAGTGGGGCCAGAGGGGGGCCAGGGGGTGCCCAGGCGCCCTGTGGGCGCGCCCCCCTGGCCGCGCCGGGGGGCCGCCTGGGTGGGTCCCACACCCCCTGGTGCCCTACTTTACCCCGTATTTTTACTCCTGACGCAGAAACCCCAGATCAGAAGTTCTTTCGCAGTTTTCCGTCGCGGAGCCGCCGCCACCCTCTGTTCTTCCTCGGGAGGGCTAATCTGGAGGCTGAATTGGCCTCCGGAGAGGGGAGATCGTCGCCATCGTCATCATCATCACCACTCCATCATCCCTCCATGACTTCCCCTTTCATGTGTGAGTAATTCCCCTGCTGTAGGCGAAGGGGATGGTAGGGATTGGATGAGTTAGATCATGTAATAGTTTGTCAGATCGTTGGGGGCATGTTGCCTATCATCTACTATGGTGTTTATCATCTTTGCTTCAACTTGTTATTCTTAATGCTTGACACTTAGGGCCCGAGTGCCATGATTTCAGATCTGAACCATATGTGTTTGCATGAATATATTTGTGTTCGTGATCCTATCTATGAGTTGTTTGCACCTGTTATGGTCCGGAACCGGCGATCCCAAAAGTGACAGCTTGGGACACCAAAGGGGATGGTCCGTAGTTTGAGGATTACATGTATCCATTGAGTTCATTGCTTTGTTCCGGTGCTCTTTGACAGGAGCACCTTAATATCCATAAGTTCCTTTTGGCCCCGTTCGTAGCGGGATGGTAGGACAAAAGATGTTGTGCAAGTTCTTATTGCAAGCACGTACAACTACCTATGGGATACATGCCTAATGTTTGATATTTGCCTAGATGATCATTACTTTTCCGTGTGCCGTGCCCCAAGTTAAATCTATCTCATCCATGCAGCGCCCAACCATCCATCTCCCTAGCCTACAGTGTTTTAAATCATGCTTGTCACTAGTTGCTACTTTTGCCATTTACTACTGCTATTTACTTTTGCTGTTTACTTTTACTATTACTATCATCACTATCATATCACTGTTACCACTTATCTTTTGTTGCAAGTAAGTATATTTCAGGTGCGGTTGAATTGACAACTCAACTGTCAAAGCTTATAAATACTCTTTGGCTCCCCGTGTGTCGAATCAATAAATTGGGTTATTCTTACCCGCGAAGACTATCTCGATCCCTTACAGTTGAGGGTTATCAACATGCAATCCCGGGGTGAAGCTTGTCCAGCTTAAAAAGATCATGAATTAACTACTACTTCCTCATGGAGTTAAAACAGAGGCACAAAATAGGAATGCATTTTTTTTCTTTTTTTTGAATAATTTCGAGGTGGTACATGCAAGTCTCCGTTAGGAATGGCAGGTAAATACCATGTAGGAAGGTATGGTGGACTCATATGGCATAACTGGTTTAAAAGAATTTGGATGCACAAGCAGTCAGTCCGCTTAGTACAGGTGGAGGTTAGCAAAAGACTGAGAGCGACCAACTAAGAGAGCAATGACGGTCATAATCATGCAGAGCGACAAAGCAACATTTAATCAGGCATGGTAGTTATATCGCTACTCAGAAACAAAAGATCATCAAGGCTTGACAGACTTTCTTTACAGTCTTAAATATGCGTGAGCATACGCCAAGTCAATCAAAATAAATTCTTGAAGGAAGATATTACTAAACCATACCACATCATAGGCAAACAAATCATGTTGGTATTCCAATAACACATTGCAAACCCCCCAGCTATTTGAGACTAACCATAAGAAAACATGAACTACTAAGCGCCATTATGCACGTAGCATCTTTATCATAGACATATCAACCAATGCAACGGAAGCAAACTCTCTTAATAAGATAATCATGATAAATAAAGAGAGTTCAAGCAACCAACTAAACAAAAGCTCTTTAAAAAGATAAGCATGAAAACTAAAAGCTAAACATGATAGTAGCTATTGAAAGACAAAGAACACACACAGCAAAGATAGACATGAAAATTCTATGTTGTGTTCTAGGTAGAAGTGGAGCGTGTTTCTCTCCCACATAAAGAAAGCTGAGTTCCGACTCGTTATGAAAAGCTAAAGAAAACTAAAAAGGAAAACTAAAAGCAAGACGCTCCAAGCATAGCACATAACACATGAAGTGATAAAAATATAGTGGAATAAAAGACGAACTGATAATGTTGATGGAGAAGGGGATGCACGGGGGCATCCCCAAGCTTAGACGCTTGAGTCTCCTTGAATATTTCTTGGGGGTGCATGGGGGCATCCCCAAGCTTGAGCGTTTGACACTCCTGAATCTTTTTATCATCTTCCCTCGCACACTTGAAAACTCCCTTCATACATAACTCATCATAATCTGATTAGCGAGGTTAGTACCTTAATAAAATAATTGTTCCTTGCTGGAAATAAGGATATTCTTGAAGATCTACTGTTTCTCAAGATTGCCAAAAAGTTTTTGCAAAGAAAAAGCAAGCTCAAGGTTTGCAAAATGAAGGAAAGGCAAAACAGGACAGAATCTGTGAAAAACAGAACAGCAGGTAGTAAATGATTTTTTCGGGGAACTTCTGCAAGTCTAATCAAAAAACTCAGAACAGACGCACGAAAGACAATTATATAGAGCACGCTGTCGAAAAAATTGAGACCAAAAAGATGATCTGGTGATTTTATACGAATTTTTCTATCCAAGGACAGAATCTGTTTCCTGGACAGCACGTCACAACTTTTGAACTTTCTTGCAATCAGAGGCTATACTTGGCACAAAGTTGAAAAGTAAAGATACAATGATGGTGCTACTGTAGTAAAAACATCAAGACACAACAAAAAGCAAAATAAAATTTTATTCATGTGGGCTGCCTCCCAAAAGCGCTTGTTTTTATGCCTTTAAGCTAGGCATAATGCAAAGAGATCAAGTTTTATCAAGAGTAAAAGAATAGCTAGCCCGTATAACGGACTCAAAAGGTAACTTAATCTTCTTTCGAGGGAATTGTTCCATCCCTTTCTTGAGAGGAAATTGGAATTTTATATTCCCCTCTTTCATGTCAATGATAGCACCAACGGTGCGTAGGAAAGGTCGTCCCAAAATAATTGGACAAGAAGGTTCACATTCAATGTCCATAATAGTAAAATCAACGGGAACATAATTTTCATTGACAATGATAAGAACATCGTCGATCCTCCCCAAAGGTTTCTTTATGGAAGAATCAACGAGACGAACACCAAAAGAACAAGAATCAAAAGGTTTCAATTTAAGCATATCATATATTCTTTTGGGCATAACAGAGGTACTAGCACCAACATCACATAAAGCATAGCAAGAGAAGTTATTCAATTTAATTTTAATCATAGGATCCCAACCATCTTCTAGCTTTCTAGGTATGGAGGCTTCTACTCTAAGTTTCTTCTCCCTAGCTTTGATGAGAGCATTAGTGATATGCTCTGTGAAGGCAAGGTTAAGTGTGCTAGTGCGGGGATCTCTAGACATCTTGTGAAGGAAATCAATAACTTCGGTAAGAGTGCAATTATCAAAATCAAGGTCACTACTATCAAGTAAAGTGGTAGTGGTGTCCTTTAGGCTCACTTGTTTGGTAGTTTCTATGGTCATAGCATCACCATTAATAGGTCCAACGGGACCAGGAGTGCATTGGGTGCTAAGAGTTTGAATATCCTCAACAACTTGGATAGTAGCAACAGTGTGGTGGGTAGGAAGGTTCTTAATTCTATATTCTTCCTCCCTTTCTCTAGCCCATCTCTCTTTAATTTTAGCCAACATCCTAATGTTTTCATTAATTTGCACTTGAATAGCATTCATAGGAGTGACCTTCCTCTCCTCAAGAGGAGAAGTTCTAATTTTAAGCAATTCTACCTCATGGGCTAAATTATCTACCTTCGAAGAGAGATTATCTAGTTTGTTTAGTTTTTCTTCTACACTTTTATTGAAGGCTTTTTGGGTAGTGATGAAATCTTTAAGCATAATCTCTAGTTCAGAAGTGGAGTTCTTGGTGCTAGGATAAGCATTGTTGTTCCCATAGGAATTAGAGGGGAACGGTCTAGGATTGCTACCAAAGTTACTCCTATAAGCATTGTTATTGAAATTGTTTCTAGAGATAAAGTTCACATCTACTTGTTCTTGAGCAATCAAAGAATTTAAAGGAACATCAAGAGGATCAATAGAAGATTGCTTCGAAAGTAGAGACATGATCAAGTCAACTTTTTCATTTAGGGAGGAAATCACCTCGACAGAGTTTACCTTCCTACCTGTTGGAGCGCGTTCGGTGTGCCATTGGGAATAGTTGGTCATCATCTCATCGAGAAGCTTCGTGGCAGCACCAAGTGTAGTTGACATAAAAGTTCCTCCCGCGGCCGAATCTAACAAGTTCCGCGAGGTAAAGTTCAAGCCTGCATAAAAAGTTTGGATAACCATCCAAGTAGTCAAACCGTGAGTAGGGCAGTTCTTGATAAGAGATTTCATACGTTCCCAGGCTTGGGCAACATGTTCATTATCCAATTGTTTAAAATTCATTATGTTACTTCTTAGTTGGATAATTTTAGCAGGTGGATAGTACTTTCCAATAAAAGCATCTTTGCACTTGTCCCATGAATCTATGCTATTTCTAGGCAAAGACTGAAACCAAATTTTAGCTCCTCCTCTCAAGGAGAAAGGAAAAAGCTTAAGCTTAACAATATTACCATCTATTTCTTGGTACTTTTGCATATCACAAAGTTCAACAAAGTTGTTCAAGTGTAAAGCAGCATCATCTCCAGCACCGGAGAATTGATCTTTCATGACTAGGTTCAGTAAAGCAGGTTTAATTTCATACGAGGGTGCTGAAGTGGCAGGTGTAGTGATAGGTGTGCAGATAAAGTCATCGTTGTTGTGACTAGTGAAGTCACACAACTTGGTGTTCTCGGTGGAACCCATAGCAGCAAGCAAGCAAGATAACTATTTTTGTGATTTTCGATAAAAGATACTAAAGCAAAAACTGAAAGGTAAACTAACAAGACTAAAAAGCAAAGGTAAAAGATAGCGTGCAACTCCCCTATCCTGAAGAGTGGAGTCCCCGGCAACGGTGCCAGAAAACTTTGCTTGATGGCTTCTCGCCCCTCGTTGGTTACCCCAAGTGGAAGGTTTGAGATGCAGTGTAGCGGAAGTTTTCCCTTGGCAAAGATACCAAGGATCGATTTCCCTGACACTCCCAGTTTCAACAAGAAGGTGTCAACTGCTAACGGCGCCAGATATTAGCAATCAACATGGACCTGCACACAGATACAAATAACTTTGCTCCCAACGAGTACAGAGAGGTTTTCAATCTCTCCGGCCTTGTCGTTTACAAAGGATCAAACGCAAGTGATAATAGTGATAGGTATTGCTGCAATAGTAAGTAAAAGCTGAAAGTAAATAGCGGATGTGATCAATGATGGTAATATGGACCGGGGTCCCATGATATTCACTAGTGATGTCTCTCTCCCAAAAGACGATAAAACAGCTATGTGAGGGAAACAAATTACAGATGGGCAATTGACAGAATTATGTGCGCAGACCAATGCTAACTATGTTACAAGAAAGGTAGAGGTTCAAAGCATGGGCGGTACGCCAAGGCAAGTAGACCGAAATCCATCTGCATCTACTACTAATCATCCACCTTGAGATATCTATCCAGAACATCTCGCTGGTATTAAGTTGCGAGTCCCACCCATAGTGTAAACTCAAAGCAACAGACAACTGCATTAAAAGAACTTTGCGTAAAGTAAACAATCCTTGCACCCGCGGGCACAAGCACCGTTGTTTTCCCCCTTGTGGCAACAGCACATCCCCTAGACTCATGTTTCTGTCACTCAAGCTAGTCATCGAGGGGCAGGAACCCACAATCAAGCATAACGTTCCCTCTTGGAGTCACTACCTACTACTTGGCCAAAGCAATAAATAACAACGGAGAACATGCAAGAATTACTTACGAACATAAATATAAAAGAGGTAGATCAAATATATTACTCAAACACAATCTGAACATAATCTCACAATCCATCGGATCCCAGCAAACTCAACATAGCAACAGCATAAGGATTACATATGTGCCTCGATCATGTAGGGCAGCTCACGAGGACTAATTAGTGAAGCACAAGAACGGGAGGAGAACATCACATAGCTACTGGTCATGGACCCATGGTCCAAGGGAGACTACTCACAACTCATCCGGGAGGCGTCCATGGTGGTGGAGAAGCTCCCGGTGGTGATCCTCCCCTCCGGCAGGGTGCCGGGAAGAGTTCTCCTGGTGCTCCCGATCTTGAAAGCGCGGCGGCGGCGGAACAGAGATTTGATCGCGAAAAAGGGTTCCCGTCTCGAGGGTTTCGGGACACGATATAAATATATGCCAAAGGGGGGCATCAGCGGAGGCTCGGGGGGCCCAGGCGCCCCCCCGGCATGGCCAGGGGGGCGCGCCACCAGGGCGCCTGGAGCCGTGGTGGCCCCCCTCCGGCTGTACTTTGGCTACCGGGAAGCTTCTGGAACGCTGATTTTTTATATAATTTTTCCGGGATTTTTCTGGCAGTTCTCGTAATGGGAAAACCTGAAATACAAAAACAGCAGAAAACAGAAACTGGCACTGGGGTGCACTGAGTTAATAGGTTAGTCCAAATATGATCAAAAGTGTATGGAAGTGTATAAATATCATAGCAATATCACCCAAAAGAGGCATGGAGCAAGCAGAAATTATAGATACGTTTTGGACGTATCAGATGGCGGTGCTCGACTCGAGGTTCTTGATGGGCTTGGCCTCAATCCATTTCGTGAACTTGTCGACTGCCACCAGAAGGTGGGTGAATCCGCTTCTGCCTGTCCTGAAGGGGCCGACCATGTCCAAGCCCCAAACAGCAAAGGGCCAGACTAGCGGAATGGTCTTCAGGGCGGACGCCGGCTTGTGTGACATGCTGGAGTAGAACTGGCAATCTGCACATTTGTCCACAATATCCTTGGCCATCTCATTGGCGCGGGGCCAGTAAAACCCGGCTCGGTATGCTTTGGCCACTATAGTCTGAGAGAAGGCGTGGTGGCCGCAAGTTCCTGAGTGGATTTCATCCAAGATCAGTCGACCTTCCTCTGGATCGACGCAGCGCTGGGCGACTCCGGTGACGCTTTCTCTGTAGAGCTGACCCTGGATGACTGTGAATGCCTTGGATCGGCGGACGATCTGGCGTGCTTCTTCTTCATTTTCTCGGAGTTCTTGCCTGAGCAGATATGATATATATGGCACAGTCCAGTCTGGCGTAATCACTAGGACCTCCATGATCAAATCGACCACGGCAGGTACTTCGACTTCAGTCGGATCTGACGTGCTGACTGGCTGCGGGGGCTCTTCCGTGAAGGGGTCTTCTTTGATAGAAGGGGTGTGCAGATGCTCTAGGAACACATTCTTGGGTATAGGCTTCCGAGTCGACCCGATTTTTGCGAGGTCATCGGCTAGCTGATTCTTGGCTCTGGGCACATGATGGAGCTCTAAGACTTCAAACTTCTTTTCAAGCTTCCGCACTGCACTGCAATAACTGGTCATTGCCGGGCTCCTGACGTCCCATTCTTTCATCACTTGGTTTACCACCAGGTCGGAGTCGTCGTAGACCATCAGGCGACGGACGCCGAGTGAGATGGCCATACGCAACCCATACAAAAGTGCTTCGTATTCGGCCTCGTTGTTTGATGAATCGAAATGGATCTGAAGGACGTAGCTAAGCTTGCCGCCCCTGGGAGAGACCAGGACCACGCCTGTGCCAGATCCGTTTAGCATCTTGGACCCGTCGAAGAACATAGTCCAATGGTCCGACTGGACTTGAGTCGGCAGCTCTTGTTCTATCCACTCGGCCACCAAATCTGCTATGGCCTTAGACTTGATGGTTTTCTTCGCTTCAAACTTGATATCTAACGGAAGAAGTTCAATCGCCCATTTTGCCACTCGACTGGTTGCGTCTCGGTTGTTTAGGATCTCTGATAGCGGGGCGTCGCTGACGACTGAGATCGAATGGTCCGAAAAGTAATGGGCGACCTTTTTTGCAGTCAGGTAAATCCCGTATACAAGCTTTTGGTAATGTGGATACCTTTGCTTGGAGGGAGTCAAAACTTCGGATATATAATAGACCGGGCATTGGACCTTGTATGCCTTGCCCTCTTCTTCCCGCTCGACTGTAAGTACAGTACTGACGACTTGTCCGGTGGCAGCAATATACAGCAGAAGAGGCTCTCCGCTGACTGGGGCAGCGAGCACCGGCTGGGTGGACAACAGGACTTTGAGCTCTTCAAACGCTGCTTCGGCTTCGGAATTCCACTCGAACTTGTCGGATTTCTTCATGAGTCGGTAGAGAGGCAGTGCCTTCTCGCCAAGACGAGAAATGAATCGACTCAATGCGGCCAAGCAACCAGTAAGCTTCTGGACGTAGTGTATACGCTCGGGGCGTTTCATTCGGAGGATGGTGCTGACCTTCTCTGGGTTGGCGTCGATTCCCCGTTCGGAAACGAGAAAACCGAGCAACTTGCCGCCCGGAACTCTGAATGTACACTTTGACGGGTTGAGCTTAATATCGTAGCTTCTTAGGTTTGCGAATGTCTCAGCGAGGTCAGTCAGTAGGTCAGAACCTTTTCGTGACTTGACCACAATGTCATCCATATATGCCTCGACGTTTCGACTGATTTGCTTTATCAAGCACTTATGGATCATGCGCATGAAGGTAGCGCCAGCATTTTTGAGGCCGAAAGGCATGGTGACATAACAAAAACACCCGAAGGGGGTGATGAAAGCTGTCTTGATCTCGTCGGGCCCGAACAGACGGATCTGATGGTACCCGGAATACGCGTCCAGAAAGGACAGGCGTTCACATCCCGCACTCTATTCGACTATCTAATCGATGCGGGGAAGAGGAAAATGATCTTTCGGGCAGGCCCGGTTGATGTGCTTGAAATCGATGCACATGCGGAGAGACTTGTCCTTCTTGGGGACCATGACGACGTTGGCGAGCCACTCGGAGTGGTATATCTCACGGATAAACTCTGCTGCCAGGAGTCGAGCCACTTCTTCGCCAATTGCCTTTCGCTTCTCCGCAGCGGATCGACGGAGATGTTCCTTCACAGGTTTCACTTTAGGGTCGACTCGCAAATGGTGCTCAGCCAGTCCCCTGGGTACACCCGGCATGTCTGATGGTTTCCATGCAAAGATGTCCCAGTTCTCACGGAGGAACTGGACGAGCGCTTCTTCCTATTTGCTGTCGAGTGTAGTGGAGATGTGGGTCGGTGCTGCGTTGGGGTCGATGGGGTGGATGTGCACAGGTTTCGTGTCTCCGGCCGACTGGAAAGCTGACTCGGAAGCCGGCTTCTTTGCCCTTAGCAGGTCACTTGGATCCGCTCTCTTTTGGTACTCCTCCATCTCTACTGCTGCCATTTGCTCGTCGGCGATCTTCGAGCCTTTCTGGAAGCCTTCTTCCACTTTCTGACAGTTCCCAGTGACGGTTATAACGCCATTGGGTCCCGGCATCTTCAGCTTGAGGTAGACGTAACACGGTCGAGCCATGAACCTGGCGTAGGTGGGCCTACCCAGGATGGCGTGATAGGCGCTGTTGAAGTCCACCACTTCGAACGTCAGCTTCTCTTTGCGGTAGTTCTTCGACTCACCAAAGACTACGTCGAGTGAGATCTGGCCAAGTGAGTCGGCTTTCTTCTCGGGGATTACCCCGTGGAACCTCATGTTACTTTCTCTCAGCTAGGACATCGGAATGTCCATATCCCGGAGGGTTGCTACATACAAGATATTCAAGCCACTGCCCTCATCCATCAGAACTTTGGTCAGGCGTGTGCCTTCGATAACTGGGTCGACCACCAGTGCCTGCCGCCCGGGGGTGACAATGTGCACTGGGTGATCGGACTGGTCGAATGTGATGGGGGTCTTTGACCATTTCAAAAACGTAGGGGTCGCCGGGGCAACCATGTTTACTTCTCTGTTGATGATTTTCAGTCGACTTTTGCTTTCGACGTCCGCGAAAATCACCAAAGTGGAGTTGATCCGGGGGTATCCTCCGTCCCCTTCCTTGTCTTCGGACTCTTCTGATTCCTTTTCTTTCTCAGTCGACTGATCTTTCTGGAAGTTCTGGATCAAGAGCCGACACTGTCGAGTGGTATGCTTGGGATACACCAAGTTTCCCTCTTCATCTTTCTTCGTGTGTATGGGGCACGGCTGGTCGAGCATGTCATCTCCAGCCTGACCCTTTCCTTTCTTGGGGGCCCAGGAGCCTTTTGGCTTCCCTTTGCCCTTCCCTTGATTGACCACCGCAGCCTCTCCCTGGGCGGCTGGCTCGGCCTTGCACTTGTTCTTCCAATTGGGATTCTGGTCATCCTGCCCAACTGGTTTCTTGCCGCTGCGGAGCCAATCGGCCTCCTCACCGTTGGCGTACCGACTGGCAATATCCATCATCCGTGACAGAGACATGTCGCCTGTTCGGCCAAACTTCAGATTCAACTCTCGGTTACGCACGCCTTCTTTGAAAGCGCACACCGCCTGGTGCTCAGATACGTTCTCCACCGTGTGATGCAAAGTGGTCCATCGCTGAATGTAGTCCCTCAAGGTTTCACTCGGCTTCTGCGCGCAGTGTTGAAGTTCTGCGAGTCCAGCAGGTCGCTTGCAGGTGCCTTCGAAGGTCCAAACGAAAACCCGAGCGAGCTCTTCCCAACTGTAAATACTCCTGGGGGCCAACTGATTGAGCCACGCCCGAGCGGAGCCTCCCAACATCAAGGGGAGGTGCTTCATGGCCACGTCGTCGTTGCCGCCTCCGATCTGTACGGCCACTCGGTAGTCTTCTAGCCAAGTGTCCGACTTCGACTCATCGGTGAACTTGCTTACTCCCGCCGCCAGCCTGAAGTTCGGGGGGATCTTCGCGGCTCTGATAGCACTACAGAAACATTCAGGTCCAAAGGCTGGTGCTCGGCTGCCACTTGGTTGATCTCTGCCTCGCTCTTCTCTGGATGCCCGGTTACGGTCGACCCGACCTTGCACAAGGATAGACTTTGCATCGAAACCTGGCCGTCTGGGATCTGGGGGAATCCTCCGCTCGTCATCACGCAGGCGCCTGCCCTTGTGCCGCTGGGGCGAGTGCGACCCACTTCCCGGAGGAGGGGTAGGCACTCGACGGCGGTCGTGGCGTCCGTGCCGACGGTCGAGTGGATCGTCGTTCCGACCCAGATGCCGGTCTAGCCGCGGGCCACGTTCCTCACGCCTCGGGGGCGATCTTGGACTGTGGGCTGACCATACGGTGTCTGCAGCCACCGATCTGCTGTGAATCCTGTTGCGCGACTGAGAAACAGCCGCGTTTTTTTCTTCAGCCGTTCGGAGCAAAGATCGGATCTGCTGAAGACCTCTCCCAGCTTCCGACTGGGAGGGTTGGATCGACTCCGCGATGCGAGCCGCGGCTTCGAGGTTTTGGACTGGCGTGCGAAACACCTGAGTTTCACGCTGACGCGATTGACGCGGTCGTCGACTGGACTCGGGGACCAGTCAACGGGCCTGCTCGTCGAGTGAGCGTTGGATGTTTTCCAAGCGCGTGGCTTCGAGGGCCAGAGCCTCCGGAGAATCTCCCACGATGGGAGTGAAGAGTGCATCTTCGTTGCGGTGACAAAGCTCAGCCCTCTGCTCGGAGGTGAGGGGCTGAGGGATGTAACCGTCGTTGTCGTGTGATCGGTCGCCGCCGCTGCTACCGTTCCCTCCGAGAGGAAAACCTGGCGGGCTACGGCGCGAATCGACCATAAGGATTTCCGTTGCGGGATCGCTGCTCCCGCACTCGGAAACAGAATCTTCGAGCCCGGATGACTGGTCGGCCGGCCCGTAGAGGTATCCATCGGGCTCAATGGCCGCGACTTGAGGGGTGGCCATTTGACGGGCCACCGCGTGTTTCACCCACCGCTGGAGCCGCGAGCGACCGGATCATTTGCGGCGGCGTCCGGCGGGGATGGGGAACGATGAGTACCGAGTCGATGGCTGCAGCAGGAAGACGCCGCCGGCGCCGGCGCGAAAGTGCGCAGTTCCCCGGACGGGCAGAGCCTCGACGTCGAGAGGGGCTTCCTGGAG
Organism: Secale cereale; assembly: GCA_902687465.1. NCBI lineage: Eukaryota > Viridiplantae > Streptophyta > Magnoliopsida > Poales > Poaceae > Secale > Secale cereale. Next base: position 520,733,345 of record LR738709.1, read on the forward strand.
CCATGCGGAGTCGTCGGCGATGAAGACTAGTGCGCCGAGCCGGATCTCTTGGCCCAACGCCAAACCACCGCCTGACACCATGATGAAAGCGGTCGGAGGAGGAGTTGGAACTTCACCAGATGTCGCTAAGACGCCTTGCCCCAAGGTGGGCGCCAACTGTCGTGGTTCTAAGTCTGACAGTAAAGGTAGGGGGTACGAATGGAGAGGCAAGGCCCTAGCTATGGTGATGTTGTACACAAGGTGTTTGCGAGTTCAGGCCCTTCTCGGAGGAAGCAATAGCCCTACGTCTCGGTGCCCGGAGGCTTGGTCGACTGGTATGTGTATAGGTGTGTTACAGAGGTGCAAACCCTTGTTCCGGAGGAGGGGGTGGCTTATATAGTACACCAGGACCCCAGCCATGCCCCACGTTACCAAGGGTTCAATGTACATTAAGGGAGGCGTTACTGGTAACGCCTGTAGTAAAGGGTAATTAAGGTGTTTACTACGGCGAGTAAATACAAGACCGTTGCTGTCCCAAGTGATGCTTGACCTTCGGAGGTCGAGTGCCCCAGATTGGTCGAGTGGGGTTGAGTCGTCTCGCAGAAGGGGCTCGGTCGAGTGGAGTGTCTTATTGGACCGTCTCAGTCGACTGCCTCCACTGCCATAAGTTTTGTCTTTTGATCTTCTAGGGTAGTAACCTTGGGTGGGGTACCTTGGCTGGGCTGGTGACCCTACCCTAGGTCTGTAACCTCGTCAGCGGCGGCGTTCGGCGATCTCCTCCAGGGCACGGCGCTGGCGGTCCAGCTCAATGCATGTGTAGTCCTCGCGCGCCCACTTCAAAGCGGCCTCTTCTTTGTCGACCTCGTCGGCGAGAACAGGCTCCGTCTTCACGGTGGCGAGCCCCGGCTCCGGCTTCACCGTCGCCAGCCATGGCTCCCTCTTCGGCTTGACAAGGCGAGGAAGGGCCGAGGAGGAGAAACCACGGCCGCTGTCGTTGATGACGAGGCCGGCGCCGCGGGTGCGTCTACCGAGAGGCGTCTCGGCCGGCTCTGGCTTGATGCCGACCAAGGCCGGCGCGCCAGAGGAGTGAGAGGAGGATCAGGAGGAGGAGGAGAAAGAGGAGGATGACCAGCCCATCATCCTCCTCGGCAGCCACGCGCCGCCGCTCGGGTACTCAAACGGTGGGTCATTGCTGCCCTCGAGGTGCGCGAGCACACCGCCGAGCGTGCCGCCCGGGACGCCCCACCACAGGTGGCGGCCCTCGCTGTTGTTGCGGCCCCGCGGCGCCGACGCGTTGTTGGTGGAGGCGAGCCGCTCCTCCTGCCGGCGTTCGAAGAACGCCCCCCACGCCGCGTGGTTGCCGACGGCGTACTCCGGGAGCGCCCGCTCCGCGGCCGTCGGGGACGCCCGTGCACGCTCGATCTCGGCGTGGAAGTAGTTGGGCGTCTCGGGGACGGGAAGAGGGGGGACAGGGATGCCGCCGGCGCTGAGCCTCCACTGCGATGGAGCGCGTACGTCGGGCGACGCGGGTAGTTGGCCTCATGGAGGAGGAACGCCTCCCACTCGTGCAGCGAGCGGCGGCCGAAACCGTTGACCGCCGCCGCATCGCCGGGGTACCTCGCGCTCATGGTAGCCGGGTGGGAAAGTGCGGCGGCGAGGTGGGGGAGATGGGGGAAGTCCGGCGGCGAGGAGGGGGGGGGGACTGCGTGTTCCTCACCGGCGTGGCCAGGGACGCCTTTTATAACGGCTCGTGGGGCGGCCGCGTGCGAACGCGTGGCGGAAGGCGGGGCGGCGTCGCCTCAATGCGCCGCCTGTGAATCAATGGCAGGCTAACCGGCGGCAGCCTTGGCATTGATTCCCCATGGGAAAACCGAGACGATGAGGACAACCAGCCTTCGTCTCGCTGACGCGCCGGTCCCGCCACTCCTTCGCGCCGGCGCGCCCGGGCGCCCCCCAGTGCGACGGGTTCGGGTTGGGTGCGCCGGCGCCAATTTCGGCCCAATCCGGCGAAAAACAGGATCGTGGGGGCGCGACTGGGCCGATTTTTCGGCGCCGGCGCTAAAAACGGCCTTGGGGGGGCATGTTGGGGGCGCGGCTGGAGATGCAATAAGAAGCTGGCAGGGTTGTTTTTTTAAGAAAAGGAGGAAGACCCCCGGCCTCTGCATCTGGACGATGCATACTCGCATTTTATTAGTTATTGACACAAGACCTTACAAATTCATACAACAATAAGACTAAAGCCACCGTCTAAGCAACATCTGTCGCTACTCCTATCCAGATGATGAAGGGGCGCAGATAGTCTGGGTCTATTACCCAATAGACCTCGCAGCCAAACCTAACATCTAAGACCTGAGGCCCCAACCAGGTGTTGGAAATATGCCCTAGAGGCAATAATAAATTGGTTATTATTATATTTCCTTGTTCATGATAATTGTCTGTTATTCATGCTTGAATTGTATTATCCGGAAACAGTGATACATGTGTGAATACATACACCACAACATGTCCCTATTAAGCCTCTAGTTACTAGCTCGTTGATCAACAGATGGTTACGGTTTCCTGACCATGGACATTGGATGTCATTGATAACGGGATCACATCATTAGGAGAATGATGTGATGGACAAGACCCAATCCTAAGCCTAGCATAAGATCGTGTAGTTCGTAATGCTAAAGCTTTTCCAATGTCAAGTATCCTTTCCTTAGACCATGAGGTTGTGCAACTCCCGGATACCGTAGGAATACTTTGGGTGTGCCAAACGTCACAACGTAACTCGGTGGCTATAAAGGTACACTACGGGTATCTCCGAAAGCATCTATTGGGTTGGCACGAACCGAGACTGGGATTTGTCACTCCGTATGACGGAGAGGTATCTCTGGGCCCACTCGGTAAGACATCATCATAATGAGCTCAATGTGACTAAGGGGTTGGTCACGGGATGATGTATTACGGAACGAGTAAAGAGACTTGCCATGACGAGATTGAACAAGGTATCGGTATACCGACGATCGAATCTCGGGCAAGTGCTATACCGATAGACAAAGGGAATCGTATACGGGATTGATTGAATCCTTGACATCGTGGTTCATCCGATGAGATCATCGAGGAGCATGTGGGAGCCAACATGGGTATCCGGATCCCGCTGTTGGTTATTGATCGGAGAGTCGTCTCGGTCATGTCTACGTGTCTCCCGAACCCATAGGGTCTACACACTTAAGGTTCGGTGACGCTAGGGTTATAGAGATATAAGTATGCGGAAACCCAAAAGTTGTTCGGAGTCCCAGATGAGATCCCGGACGTCATGAGGAGTTCCAGAATGGTCCGGAGGTAAATATTTATGTATAGGAAGTCTAGTTTCGGCCACCGGGAGAGTTTCGGGGGTCACCGGTATTGTACCGGGACCACCGGAAGGGTCTTGAGGGTCCATCGGGTGGGGCCGCCTATCCGGAAGGGCCTTATGGGCTGAAAGGGGAAGGGAACCAGCCCCTGGTGGGCTGGTGCGCCCCCTTGGGTCTCCCCCTGCGCCTAGGGTTGGAAACCCTAGGGGTGGGGGGCGCCCCACTTGGCTTGGGGGGGTAAGTTTCCCCCCTGGCCGCCGCCCCCCCTTGGAGATCACATCTCCTAGGGCCGGTGCCCCCCAGGGCCCCTGTATATAGTGGGGGGAGGGAGGGCAGCCGCACTGCATGCCCTGGTGCCTCCCTCTCCCTCCCGTGACACCTCTTCCTCCTCTAGTGTTGCTTGGCGAAGCCCTGCCGGAATACCGCTACATCCACCACCACGCCGTCGTGCTGCTGGATCTCCATCAACCTCTCCTCCCCCCTTGCTGGATCAAGAAGGAGGAGATGTCGCTGCTCCGTACGTGTGTTGAACGCGGAGGTGCCGTCCGTTCGGTGCTAGGATCATCGGTAATTTGGATCACGACGAGTACGACTCCATCATCCACGTTCTTGTAACGCTTCCGCATCGCGATCTACAAGGGTATGTAGATGCACTCCCCTCTCCCTCGTTGCTATATGACTCCATAGATTGATCTTGGTGAAGCGTATAATTTTTTTGATTTCTGCTACGTTCCCCAACAGTGGCATCATGAGCTAGGTCTATGCGTAGTATCTTGCACGAGTAGAACACAAAGCAGTTGTGGGCGTATATTTTTTCAATTCTCTTGCCGTTACTAGTCCTATCTTGATTCGGCGGCATCGTGGGATGAAGCGGCCCGGACCGACCTTACACGTACGCTTACATGAGACAGGTTCCACGGACTGACATGCACTAGTTGCATAAGGTGGCTAGCGGGTGACAGTCTCTCCCACTTTAGTCGGATCGGATTCGATGAAAAGGGTCCTTATGAAGGGTAAATAGAAATTGGCATATCACGTTGTGGTTTTGGCGTATGTAAGAAACGTTCTTGCTAGAAACCTATAGCAGCCACGTAAAAAACTTGCAACAATAATTAGAGGACGTCTAACTTGTTCTTGCAGCATGTGCCGTGTGATGCGATATGGCCAAAAGGATGTGACGAATGGTATATATGTGATGTATGAGATTGATCATGTTCATGTAATAGGAATCACGACTTGCATGTCGATGAATATGACAACCGGCATGAGCCATAGGAGTTGTCTTATTTTATTGTATGACCTGCGTGTCACTGAATAAACGCCATGTAATTACTTTACTTTATTGCTAACCGTTAGCCATAGTAGTAGAAGTAATGTTTGATGAAACGACTTCATGAAGACACGATGATGGAGATCATGGTATCATGCCGGTGACGATGATGATCATGGAGCCCCGAAGATGAAGATCAAAGGAGCAAAATGATATTGGCCATATCATGTCACTATTTGATTGCATGTGATGTTTATCATGTTTTACATCTTATTTGCTTAGAACGACGGTAGTAAATAAGATGATCTCTCACTAAAATTTCAAGAATTGTGTTCCCCCTAACTGTGCACCGTTGCTAAGGTGCGTTGTTCCGAAGCACCACGTGATGATCGGGTGTGATAGGCACTAACGTTCGCATACAACGGGTGTAAGCCAGATTTACACACGCGATACACTTAGGGTTGACTTGACGAGCCTAGCATGTACAGACATGGCCTCGGAACACGGAAGACCGAAAGGTCAAACATGAGTCGTATAGAAGATACGATCAACATGAAGATATTCACCGTTGATGACTAGTCCGTCTCACGTGATGATCGGACACGGCCTAGTCGATTCGGATCATGTATCACTTAGATGACTAGAGAGATGTCTATCTGAGTGGGAGTTCATTAATTTTGATTAGATGAACTTAATTGTCATGAAATGAACAATAGTCTAAGTTTTATTCGCAAATTATGTTGTAGACCAATAGCTTGCGTTGTAGCTCCCTGTTTAATACGACCCTAGAGAAAGACTAAGTTGAAAGATATTGTAAGCAATGATGCGGACTAGGTCCGTAGTCCGAGGAGTGTCCTCACTGCTACACAGAAAGCTTACGTCTTTGATGCACCGCTCGATGTGCAAACCCCTACAACATCGTCCGTGGATGTTGTGAACACCTGACAGACACGTCCTGATGACTACTTGATAGTTTAGTGCACCATACTTTACAGCTTAGAATCGGGTTTCCAATGACGTTTTGAACGCCATAAGACATATGAGATGTTCCAAGAGCCGAAATTGGGATTTCGGGCTCATGCCCGTGTTGAGAGGTATGAGACCTCTGACAAGTTCTTTTGCCAACAAGATGGAGGAGAATAGCTCAACTAGTGAGCATGTGCTCAGAATGTCTGGGTGCTAAAATCACTTGAGCCAAGTGGGAGTTAATCTTCCAGATGAGATAGTGGTTGACGTAATTCTCTAGACACTATCACCAAGCTACTAGAACTTCGTGATGAACTATGACATGCAAAGGACGGAGATGATTCCAGAGCTATTAGCGGTGCTTAAGACCGCAAAAAGTAGAAATCAAGAAGGAGCATCAAGTGTTGGTGGTTTAACAAGACCACTGGTTTCAAAAGGGGCAAGGGCTAAAAGGGAAACTTCATGAGTGGCAAACCAGTTGTCGCTCTAATGAAGGAACCCAAGGTTGAACCCAAACCTCGAGACTAAGTGCTTCTATTGTAAGGGGAACAGTCACATGGTAGCGAAGCTACCCCAAATACATGGTAGATAAGAAAGCTGGCAACTTCAACAAAGTATATTTGATATACGTGTTATTGATGTGTACCTTACTAGTACTCCTTGTAGTACCTGGGTATTGGATACCAGTTCAGTTGCTATTATTAGTGACTTGAAGCAAAAGCTACGGACTAAACGGAGACTAGCTAAGAGCGAGGTGACGATGTGTGTTGGAAGTGTTTCCAAGGTTGATAATATCACCATCGCACGCTCCCTCTACCTTCGGGATTAGTGTTGAACCTAGATAAATGTTATCACGTGTCTACGTTGAGCATGAATATGATTAGATCATGTTCATTGCAATACGGTTATTCATTTAAGTTAGAGAATAATGGTTATTCTGTTTACATGAATAATACCTTTATGGTCATTCACCCAATGGTTTGTTGAATCTCGCTCATAGTAATACACATGATAATAATATTAACGCCAAAAGAGTAGAGTTAATAATGATAGTACCACTTTCTTGTGGCACTGCCGCTTAGGTCATTTTGGCATAAAATGCATGAAGAAACTCCATGCTGATGGATGTTTGGAGTCACTTGATTTTGAATCGCTTGACACATGCGAGCCATGCCTCATGGGCAGGATGACTAAGATCCCGTTTTCAGGTACAATGAAACGGGCAAGTGACTTGTTGGAAATCATACATGCTGATGTGTGTGATCCAATGAGAATTAAGGCGTGTGGTGGACATCGTTATTTTCTCATCTTCACTGACGATTTGAGTAGATATGGGCATATTTACTTAATGAAGCAAAAGTCTGAAACGTTTGAAAAGTTCAAGCAATTTTAGAGTGAAGTTAAGAAGCATCATAACAAGAAGATCATGTTCCTACGATCTGATCAAGGGGAGATTTTCTGAGTTATGAGTTTGGCAATCACTTAAGACATTGTGGAATTATTTCGCAGTTGAAGACACCTGGAACACCACAGCGTAATGGCATGTCCAGACGTCGTAATCGAACCTTATGAGATATGGTGCGATCTATGATGTCTCTTACCGATCTACCGCTATTATTTTGAGGTTATGCATAAGAGACAGCTGCATTCACTTTAGATAGGGCACCATCTAAGTCCGTTGAGACGACGCCGTATGAACTATGGTTTGGCAAGAAACCAAAGTTGTCGTTTCTTAATGTTTGGGGATGCGATGCTTATGGCTTCAGCCGAAAAAAGCTCGGACCCAAAGCGGACAAATACATCTTCATAGGATACCCAAAGGTAACAGTTGGGTATACCTTCTATATCAGATCCTAGGGCAAAAATATTTGTCGCTAAGAATGGGTCCTTTCTCGAGAAGGAGTTTCTCTCGAAAGAATTGAGTGGGAGGAAGATAGAACTTCATGAGGTTGTCGAACCCTCACTTCAACCGTAGAGTAGTGCAACACAGAAAGATGTTTCTGTGGAACCTATGACTGTTTAAGAGGAAACTAATGATAGTGATCATGAAGCTCCGGATCAAGTTGCCATCGAACTTCTTAGGTCGACAAGGATATGTACTACTCCTGAGTGGTACGGTGATCCTGTCTTAGATGTCACGTTGTTGGACAACAATGAACGTACGAACTATGGAGAAGCGATGGTGCGCGCGTATTCCGACAAATGGTTAGAAGCCGAGAAATCCGAGATAGGATCCATGTATCAAAACAAAGTATGGACTTTGGTGGACTTGCCCGATGATCGGCAAGCCATTGAGATAAATGGATCTTTAAGAAGAAGACGGACGTGGACGGTAATGTCACCGTCTATGAAGCTCGACTTGTGGCAAAGAGTTTTTCACAAGTTCAAGGAGTTGACTATGATGAGATTTTCTCACCCGTAGCGATGCTTAAGTCCTTCGGAATCATGTTAGCACTAGCTGCATTTATGAAATCTGGCAGATGGATGTCAAAACAAGTTTCCTTACCAGTTTTCATAAGGAAAGGTTGTATGTGATACAATCAGAAAGGTTTTGTCGATCCTAAGGATGCTAAAAGGTATGCTAGCTCCAGGGATCCTTCCATGGACTAGAGCAAGCATCTCGGAGTCAGAATATACACTTTGATGGAGTGATCAAAGTTTTTGGGTTTATACAAAGTTTGTTAGAAACTTGTATTTACAATAAAGTGAGTGGGAGCACTACAACATTTCTGATAAGTATATGTGAATGACATATTGTTGATCCGAAATGATGTAGAATTTCTCGAAAGCATAAAGGGTTGTTTGAAAGGAGTTTTTCAAAGGAAGACCTGAATAGAGCTGCTTACATATTGGGCATCAAGATCTATAGAGATAGATCAAGACGTCTGATGATACTTTCAGAAGAACACACACCTTTGACATGATTTTGAAGGAGTTCAGAATAGATCAGTCAAAGAAGGAGTTCTTACCTGAGTTGTAAGGTGTGAAGTTGAGTAAGACTCAAAGCTTGACCACGGCAGAAGAAAGAGGAAGGACGAAGGTCGTCCCCTATGCTTTTGTCATAGGCTCTATACGGTATGCCATGCTAAGTACCGCGCCTGATGTGTGCCTTGCCACATGTCCGACAAGAGGGTACAAAGGTAATCCAGGAGTGGATCACTAGATAGCGGTCAAAATTATCCTTAGAGGAATAAGGAGATGTTTCTCGGTTATGGAGGTGATAAAGAGTTTGACGTAAAGAGTTACGTCAATGCAAGCTTAACACCTATCCGGTTAGCTCTGAGTAGAGATACCGGATACGTATAATGGAGCAACAATTTGGAATAGCTCCAAATTGGAATGTGGTAGCAGCATCTACGATATGACATAAAGTTTTGCGAAATACATAGGGATCTGAATGTTGCAGACCCGTAGACTACAACCTCTCTCACAAGCATAACATGATCAATCCAGAACTCATTGAGTGTTAATCACATAGTGATGTGAACTAGATTATTGAATCTAGTAAACTCTTTGGATGTTAGTCACATGGCGATGTGACCTGTGAGTGTTAATCACATGGCAATGTGAACTAGATTATTGACTCTAGTGCAAGTGGTAGACTGTTGGAAATATGACCTAGAGGGAATAATAAATTGGTTATTATTATATTTCCTTGTTCATGATAATTGTCTGTTATTCATGCTTGAATTGTATTATCCGGAAAGAGTGATACATGTGTGAATACATAGACCACAACATGTCCCTAGTAAGCCTCTAGTTACTAGCTCGTTGATCAACAGATGGTTACGGTTTCCTGACCATGGACATTGGATGTCATTGATAACGGGATCACATCATTAGGAGAATGATGTGATGGACAAGACTCAATCCTAAGCCTAGCACAAGATCGTGTAGTTCGTAATGCTAAAGCTTTTCTAATGTCAAGTATCCTTTCCTTAGATCATGAGGTTGTGCAACTCCCGGATACCGTAGGAATACTTTGGGTGTGCCAAACATCCAACGTAACTGGGTGGCTATAAAGGTACACTACGGGTATCTCCGAAAGCATCTGTTGGGTTGGCACGAGCCGAGACTGGGATTTGTCACTCCGTATGACGGATAGGTGTCTCTGGGCCCACTTGGTAAGACATCATCATAATGAGCTCAATGTGACTAAGGGGTTGGTCACAGGATGATGTATTACGGAACGAGTAAAGAGACTTGCCATGACGAGATTGAACAAGGTATCGGTATACCGACGATCGAATCTCGGGCAAGTGCTATACTGTAATGCCCAGGATGGGACTATACCTCCTACGTGTCGAGGCACGACTTAAAGGTATAAGCCCATCCTAGAATGATCTCAAGTTTGGTATCTTTGCACGACTCATGTAAAAGAGGGATTAAATTGCAAAAGGAGATAGTTGGCTTACACTCGCCACTTCACACAATACAATACATAAGCAATACATCATTCAAAACATCACAACCCGACTACGGGTGAAGATCCAAAAGAAAGATACCAAACAACCATAAAGCCACAGGTCAGGATCGAATCCTAGTAGAAGAACCACTACTGATCGTCGAAACGTCACAAACAAACGGCCAAACTCTTCATCGAACTCCCGGTGAAGAACTGAACCATCTCCTGCATCGAACTCGGCTGAACCTGCATCTGGTGTGGTGAAGTAACTGTGAGCCACAGAGGACTCAGCAATCCCGTTCCCGGGTAACATGACTATTTAAGCCTTGGGTGTGGATAAGGCTGAAGAAAGAATAAGAGGTGAAGGAACAACAAGAGTCTGCAGCAGCAACTAGCACTAACTTACGTAATAGAGAGCGAGAAGAAAAGTGCCTCGGTCGAAAGATGATCACGAAGTGATCCTAACTAAAGCCGGTCAAACATAACCCCACCGTGTTCAACTCCCGAATCCCTATTCGGAAATTGACAGTCACGGTACACACGCTGGTAGTGTATTAGAACATTGTGTCAAGTTTTCTACAACCGGATATTAACAAGCTCCCATCTGCCACATAACCGCGGGCACGGCTTTCGAAAGTTCAAACCCTGCAGGGGTGTTCCAACTTGACCCATTACAAGCCCACGATCCGCGGAGTCGCAACTCCAAGGTGGGAAGACCCGAGTATTCTCGGAATCCCGTGCTCAAGTTAAACCGAACTAAGGTAAGGCTAATCCAGCAAATCCTCCCGGCGTGTCGACACCCTTATAGTAGCCGCGCGTATCTAAGTCTCAGGACACGACCAGATGAGTCATCCTACAGGTTTTTACCAAACCTCAAGTTTCCTTGAGGTGGCCCCGCAGTCTGCTCGTTTCGGACCAACACTCATGTGGAGCACTGGCCCGGGGGGTTGAATTAAAAAATAAAAGGGATAGCTAGTCCACATGCAAGTTTTATTAGTTATTAGGCAAATAGTACCAATGTTGGGACTTGCTGGAAAAGACTTAGCACTTAGCGGTTTATCAAGGGGGTCCCATACACCCCAACCGTGTTAGGAACGCATAATCAAGGAACATAACACCGGTTTATACGGTTCCTAACGGCATGAGTGGAACAAATCACCAAGCAAAAGGCTTAGCCTTCCACCCTTGCCAATATATAGATGATTTCATTTTAAGCATTTATATAGTGTGATAAACCCAACCAAACTTCAACATGAAGCAAGCATCTTCGATCTTCACCTGCAACTAGCAATGCTATAAGAAGGGCTGAGCGAAGCGTACTTAGCCAAGCAACGGTTTGCATAGGTAGGTTGGTTAAACAGGGCAATGGTTACAAGTAGGAGGCTGACAAGAAGATCATGGGCATCGAGGCAAAACTATAGAGCGGATATACTAGCAATAGGCAAAGATAGTAATGTTATCGGGGTTCGGTCATCTTGCCTGGAATTCCACAAGGGAGAAGAACGGATCCATGAAGTAGACGGAGCAACACAGTCGAGCGAATCCTCACAACTCCGGAACGAAACCGAAGCTAACAAGAGAAGCAACCGGAAAGAAGCAAACAACACGGTAAACACACAAGCTTAAACATGGCATACGATGCACAAGCAAGCATGATGCATGTTCGGTTTAAATATGCATGGCATGGCAAAGTGCACAAACAACACTACAAGTTAAGTGGAGCTCAATATGCAACGAGTTGCGTATTGACGAAACACCACATTTAATTATTTAGTTGACTCTCATTATTTACAAGACAAGATTAAATGTTTTTAACATGGCAAGAGGTGAAGCATAATTAAACTAACTATTTAGACATTTTAAATGAGGCCGGAAAAGAACAACAACATATCCGGAAAATCCCCATGAGCATGTTTAATAATTATAAAGCAACACCAATTCACACATATTAATGTTGTTAACATGATGCGGATGACATGATCACGTTTATGCAAGTTTATTAAAAGGTTAACAAGAAGAAGATATGAAGTATTGTCACCGCGGTGGAAGGAAAGGGTGCCACGGCAACGATCCGAAAATGATGCCACGCAACATATCGGTTCCGGTAACTCGTGGAGAGTCCGGGCAAAAGAAAGATGGTGTGAGCGGGTCAGGTAAGAAGAAAGTGGGGAGATCCCGTTGCCGGGTTCCCACGAGTCGGCGACGAGGCAACCGAGGAACATGACAACGGACGAAACGGCACGAAGCACACACGGGAAACATTTCATACAACACAACAAGCATCACACGGGTCATCGTCTCGGGTTATACCTTCGAAACACTCGTTTCGGGGCGGTTCGAGACGTAGAGGAAGAAGGCGTTCGCGTTCGGAGAGGAAGTAGCCGTTCCGAGGCGGTAGTTGTACTCGGGCGACGGTAGCGGAAGTAGTGGTACACGTTCGTTTTTTGGAGAGGGACTTGATGAACCCAACATCTTCGGGGCGTCGGTAGCGGAACTCGTTCCGTAGTAGGAAGTAGTTGTTCCGGCGACGGTAGTTGTTCACGTTCGTGTCGTGGTACTTGGTGGGTCGCCGTGTAGTCGTACTTGATGCTCCATGGAACTTGAAGATCCGAAGATGTTCACGGTTGTAGTGGTACTTGATGGTCATCTTGTAGCCGTTCGGTCGTCGTGGTACTTGTGCGTGGGGTACTAGCGTTTCTCCTTGTAGTCGTACACGGTTCTCTGTCAAGACAACAGCAAGGCAAGACAAAAGAAAAACAACCACAGGGCAAAACAAAAAGGGCAGCACGGTCTTGGCGCGGTCGAGGTGCAGGCGAGGACTGCGAGGACGGAGGAGAGGGCACTCGGGGCCGGAGCAGGGCGTAGGACGAGGCCAGCTCGGGCGACTTCTGGCCGGCCCGTCGCTGGAGACAGCAGGGGGCGCGACCCTGACGGACAGACGGGGCGCGGGAAGGGAGGCCGGAGCGCTCGGGCGGAGGAGGCACCCATGGCGAGGCTGCGGCCGGCGCTGAAGATGGAGGAGGGGCGCTCCGGGCTGCGGGCGCCGCGAGCCTAGGCGACGGACGGGCGGTCGCGGGCGCGCTGCTCCTGGAGAGGAGGACCGGAGGGAGGGGCGCGTGAGAAGGAGGGGCCGCGGTGGCCGGCCGGGCTCCTGGAGGCGAGGAGAGGCGGCTTGCTGCCTCGTGCGCGGGCGGACGGGCGCGGAGGTGAGTGTGTGGCGGCGGGGCGCCGGACCTGGGGAACGAAGGCAGCACGGGGAGGCGAGGAACGAGGCCATGGCGAGGAGGAGATCGGGGATCGGGCGCCAGGAAAAAAAACGAGCGGAGGGATCGGGGTAGCGATGGGGTTCCAGGGAGATCGAGATGGGGACGAGCGAGGGGGTGCGGCGGCGGCTGAGGGGGGGGAAGCGAAGGGAGCGAGCGAGGGGCCTGGTCGCCTAGGGTTGGGGAGCTGGTCGGACCAGGAGTTGGGCCAGGAGGGATGTGAGGTTGGTTGGCCTGAAGGCCAGGGAGGCTGGGCCTCTGGGAGGCAGTTGGGCCTGAGGCCTGGTTGCACTTGCTGCTAGGATCTTTTAATCAAAGAAACGAAACAGAAACAATTAAAAGAAGAGGAAAGAAAGAAAGGTTAGGGGAAGATTTAGCACAAGGGACTATTTTTCTCGGCCATCATAAAATGAGCTCGGTCCGAGAAAAATAGCAAAGGCATGAACGGAAAAAAATAATTCAAACATATTTGAATTTAATTCAAATGGGTTTGAACTAAGACTTGATTTGTGAAGTGTCCAAAAATGTTCACATTTTTGGAGGAACCTCGAAACAACGGAAAAGAAATTAGAGGGAGGTTTGACGGTGAAACTTGAAGTAGGAAAAGCATGGGGAAAATTATGCACGTGTGTTGCGGGTAATTCCAAACAATGGAATATTTATTATATAGCTCCCTAAAAATTGAGAGGCTTTTATATGTTTTAAAGAGAAGACATCCTTCCCTCGATTTAAATGGACCGAAGGTCCACACAATTTATTTAGGTTGAGATGCAAAATAAATATGACATGATGGCATGATGACATGATGCAATGCAAAAATAAATAACACAAGCACAAAAGAAACACACGGGCAACCCGGAACATCTGGAATCTTCTGGAATCTTCTGGGACGTCGGTCTTCGGGCGTCACATATACCAATAGACAAAGGGAATCGTATACGGGATTGATTGAATCCTTGACATCGTGGTTCATCCGATGAGATCATTGAGGAGCATGTGGGAGCCAACATGGGTATCCAGATCCCGCTGTTGGTTATTGATCGGAGAGTCGTCTCGGTCATGTCTATGTGTCTCCCGAACCCGTAGGGTCTACACACTTAAGGTTCAGTGATGCTAGGGTTGTAGAGATAGAAGTATGCGGAAACCCGAAAGTTGTTCGGAGTCCCGGATGAGATCCCGGACGTCATGAGGAGTTCCGGAATGGTCCGGAGGTAAAGATTTATGTATAGGAAGTCCAGTTTCGGCCATCGGGAGAGTTTCGGGGGTCACCGGTATTGTACCGGGACCACCGGAAGAGTCCCGGGGGTCCAACAGGTGGGGCCACCTATCCCGGAGGGCCTCATGGGCTAAAAGGGGAAGGGAACCAGCCCCTGGGGGGCTGGTGCGCCCCCATTGGGCCTTCCCCTACGCCTAGGGTTGGAAACCCTAGGGGTGGGGGGTGCCCCACTTGGCTTGGGGGGTAAGTTTCCCCCCTGGCCGCCGCCCCCCCCCCCCCCCTTGGAGATCAGATCTCCTAGGGCCGGCGCCCCCCAGGGCCCCTATATATAGTGGGGGGGAGGGCAGCCGCACCCCATGCCCTGCCGCCTCCCTCTCCCTCTCGTGACACCTCTTCCTCCAGTGTTGCTTGGCGAAGCCCTGCTGGAATACCGCTACATCCACCACCACGCCGTCGTGCTGCTGGATCTCCATCAACCTCTCCTCCCCCCTTGCTGGATCAAGCAGGAGGAGACGTCGCTGCTCCGTACGTGTGTTGAACGCGGAGGTGCCGTCCGTTCGGCGTTAGGATCATCGGTGATTTGGATCACGACGAGTACGACTCCATCATCCACGTTCTTGTAACGCTTCCGCATCGCGATCTACAAGGGTATGTAGATGCACTCCCCTCTCCCTCGTTGCTAGATGACTCCATAGATTGATCTTGGTGAAGCGTATAAATTTTTTGATTTCTGCTACGTTCCCCAACACCAGGACGCTTGCCGGGTATGGGCACCCACCAGTCCGGCATGCTCCTCAACCAGGACGCCTGCCGGGTATGAGGCCGCCGCAGCCACCTGCCACCAATCCATCTTCAGAGTTGTACTCCTGCATCAACCTTGCCCGGTCTCGCTGCCGTCGACGCCACCATGGCGCCAGACAGCTCCACCGCCCCTGCGCTCGTCCATCCATCCGCATCCATCATCGATATGCAGCTGCACCATGCCGCCAATATCATCGTCATCGATGTGGTAGATACAACGCCGCACCACCTGGCAACCTCCACACTGTCGCCACTGCTGGAGGTACTCGGAGCCCACCATCCATATGATCTCTTCCCCAAACAGCAGGTCCTCCCAAGACGGCGCCTCCATGGAGGATACGGCGCGTAGGACGCCGCCGCCGCCCAATCCAGAATGAATTTTGGACTTTCTCCCGGGAGGGGTTCGGAGATGGATAGGAGAGACCTCGGCTTCGCCTCCACAGAGGATAACGGCGTCGAGTGACGTCGCCGATGCCGGGCCAGCCTAGCCGACCAAAGTTTCCTCTGGTCCCCATCCTATGCCACCAATCCTCCGCCTGCTCCGGATCCGGCGACGAGCCACGGTCCAAAACCTGTGAAGATGCAAGATCCATGGGGCTCGACCCACCGGAAAGGAGGATCGAGAAGAACCCGTTGTAGATCTCCAGACGCCGAAACCAGTAGTACGACGTTGCCAGTGACGACCCTCATCACCCCGCGGCGGCCGACGGAGTCCGAAGTCAGGATCCAGATGGATCCGATCCAGATCTGGTGGCACCCGCGACCACCGGGCAGGTCCAACGCAGCCACCACCTCGCCACTCGCAAGCCGCCACCACCGTGCCGCGCACGACGCCGTCGGGAGACCCGCCGCCCCGCCGCCGCGCCGCCGAACCCCACATTAGCCCGGCGCTCCTCTCGTCCCCACTGTCCGGCGCCAGCCAAAACGAGAAGGATGGGAAGAAGCCCCGCCGCCGCCCAGCCGGCCAGGCTTCGCCCGGCAGCGTTGGGGACGGCGGCGAGGAGGGAGAGGGGCGGAGGGGGCCCTAGGAGCGGCGGCTAGGGTTTCCCCTCGGGTCGCCCGTGGGGGCGACGCGAGGGGCCGAGCGGGGATGTCCCAGGCCAGGGTTGTCTGGCCGAGAAGCTGGCTAGTTTGAGAAACGAGTAAGCTTCCGAACGGGGCCTTAAGGTCTAAAACACATGCAACGACCAAACTAATTGCTAAATCGCGAGGCAATCGGACGGTCAGAAATCCGCGTGTTCCCACGTCTACGTGCTGCAAATCCTCTCCCAAGGCTCTTGTTGAAACTAAGTTAGTCTCCTTTAGAGAGCTCCTATTGGACCTAAGTTAGTGGAGTGGAATTATTTAGTCCAACTCGTTGTCTCATTAAACTTGCTACCGGAATGGGAATGTGATACAATAAAGGGCGCTAACATTATAGTCATGGTCCACTCCATATGCTCCCCTCCCCCACGTCGAATAAAATGCCACTTCAACTAAAGATAAATGACGGGGTAGTATGCATGTTGCTTTGTTGTGATGATGAGACAATTCAACAATTCTCCTGGGACTGTCAATTAGCTTGTTTTGTTGGCATTGAATCGATGTTTCTTTGAACTTCACTATTTTCCCACCCCATAGTATCTCTCATTTTTTTTTGTGAACTGAACATTTGTGGTTAAGCGGGTTTGTTCTCTCGTTAAATTGTTTGTGTCGCCTTTTGCTGATCGCGGCTACGCAGAAATGCTATTATTTTTGAACCACCCCCCCC
>LR738709.1:520758017-520779006 GCA_902687465.1 Secale cereale
AAAAAAAATTAAGTTTCCTGAGAAGAATGAATTAATGGCATTGGTATTAAAAAATTAAAAAGTAAAGGAATAAAAGCTAAATAAAATTAAAATAATAAAGTGTTTCTAAGAAAGAATGAGTTAGTGGCTTTGGTGTTACCCTTTCATAAGAAAGAAAATGAAATACTAACTATCACAAAATCATAATAATGAAGTTTTCTAAGAAAGAATAAATTACTGGCATTTTTATTACCGAACAAAGAAATGAAAAAAAAACTAAAACAAACATTGAAAAAGATTGCACACAATTTACACAAAATTGCACTTTTTTACAATATGCAAGAACAAGCATATGATACTAGACTTTTCACCCAAAAAAGTTTAAAATTCCATCAGAAGAACGAATTAGTGGTATTGGTATTAACATTAAATGAAAAAGAAATAAAACTAAAAAAACCAAAATAATAAAGTGTTTCCAAGAATGAATGAATTAGTGGCTTTGGCATTACCTTTCAGAACAATAAAAATGAAATAAACTCAAACAAAATCATAATAATAAAGTTTTCTAAGAGAAGAATAAATTAGAGGCAATGGTATTACACCTTTAATAAGAAGAAAAAGGTAAAAATCAAATCAAATCAGATAATGAAAAAATTACACACAATTTAATAAAATAACTTTTTATTTAAGATGCAAGAATAAGCATATAATGGAGAAATTTTGAAATTTAATTTCTCAAAGAAAGAATGAATTTAGTGGCATCGGTATTATCCTTAAAGGGGAAATAAAATGAAAGAAGAACAAAATAATTAAGCTTCCTAGGAAATACCGGGTGGCATTGCTACACTTTGCAAACAGAGAAAATGGCAAAAAGGAGAGTAAATAAATGATAAAAAAATTGAACAAAATTTACACAAAATTTGTGCTTTTTATAATATGCCATAATAAGCATACACAGAGTTTCGAAAAAAATCCTAATAAGAATGAGTTTATAGAAGCTAATAAGAATGAATTAGTGCCATTGGTATCAACCTTAAAGAAGAAATAAATGAAATAAACTTAAAACATAACCAAAATAGTGACTTTTCTAAGGTAGAATAAATTTGTGATATTGTTATTATCTTTTAAGAAAAATGAAAAACAAAACAAAAACTTACACAAAACCTTGCACTTTTTAATATGTAAGAATAAACATGTAACAGTGTAATTTTGCACTCTAATATTATTTATTCACATGTTATATAGTACTTCCGTGTATACATTTTACACTCAACTAACATCCCAAGAAATATCCAGAAAAAACGACTAAGAAAAAAGAGAGCAAAAAAGGGCATACAAACAGAAGAAAAAGAAGAGGCATGTCGGCCTATAAACAGGCAACAGGAAATGGGCTTCAGCCCAATAAGAAATCGACTGACCCAAAACAATGGCTAGTCGAAAATTCCGGCCCAAAAGAAGATAACAGATACAACAGGAAAAAAACAAAAGCACTAATCTTACAACAGAAATCAACAGGTAAAAAACCGACTAACGCAAATTCATTTTTCAGGTAACTTACATATAGCTAAATTAGAACTAAATAGCAGCAAAGACGGAAATATGTTGAAAATTTGATGTCCAACTTTTTTAGCACGACTCCCTATGGTTGCATTGATTGATAATCATCTGAATACAAACTGCATCATGAGGTAGACCAAGTCAAGTGCGTCTACCTTGGTCTAAAGAAGATGCAAACCTAGCTAGATTGCAGGCTTCATAGTTTGAGCCTTTATTTTCATGGAAAAAATTACATAGAGTTAAAGAAGATTTCATTGCTAAAGTTTCCTTGACGGCGACTTTATATTTCCCTTCTTGTCCAACAATAATGTCGTTCACCACATGCAGATAATCCGATGCCGCATGTAATCTCTGAAGATAGAGATTTGTAGCCAAAGCTAGTCGCTCGCGACACACCAACGCATCAAGGTAACATTTTTTGATGCTACATTTGATGTCCAACCTTTTTTTTTGGATTATTTGATGTCCAACTTTTCTTTTTAGGATTATTTGATTTTATCTTTTGATCAAATTCTAGGATTGTTGATTTTTTTTAGAAACACCTGTAACTTTATTTATACTCATAACAATTACAGGTACACCGATTTGGATCTAAGATCCAAAACAATACAAAATAACTCCTATGACTAAGAATTATAATGAAATTTTTTGAAATCATCTTCTTCGCGGTATTAATATCTGATGTCCAACTGTTTTCTCCATTCCTGCCGAGCACAGATATGTGAGAAAAGGCCTAGCAACCCCGAAAGTGCCTTTCTGCTCCCGGGCTCAAATGAGCCCGGTGAACAGTAAAATCGAAAAAAAATCCAAAAGTTTTTTTGGGTGAAACATTGACAAAAGTTCTAAGTTCGTGCAAAAATTTGTCAAGGAATCACATCTCTGTGAGGCGTGGCAAAAAAAACAAATTCAGTGCTCCAAAATGCTTTTGAAAGTAGCATTTTCAGAGTACTGATTTTGTTTTTTTTTTGCCACGCCTTCTAGGAATGTTATTTCATGACAAATTTTTGCAAGCACTTACAACTTTTATCGATGTTTCACCCAAAAAAACTTTTGGAATTTTTTTAATTTTTTTCGATTTTACTGTTCACCCGAGCTCATTTGAGCTCGGGTGCAGATACTCCACGTCCTAGCAACCCAGAAGTCTAACAGGCTTCCGCCAACTTCATTCTGTTGGTCCCTGCGCAGTGCGCACACACAAAAAAAGAGCTCCTTCGTCAGGAAAAACTCCGCGCTCTTCGGTCTCAGTCTGAAAGAAAGAGAAAAAAAAGAGAGACAAAAAGCTCCGCCGTTGGGACGAGACACGACGACCGGCGTTGCCGCGTAGTTTAACGGCTCTCGGCCGCACCGCATGCCAGCCCCCGCCACGCTCGCCTCCTTCAACGCCCTCGTCGCCTCGCTCGCGCGCTCCGGCCGCCCCGCGCAGGCGCTCCTCACCTTCCGTGACATGCTCGGGCGGGGCTTCCCGCCCGACCACTTCACCCTGCCCCCGGTCCTCCGCAGCTGCGCGCTCACCGGCTCCGACGCCCTGGCCGCCTCCTCGCACGCGCTCTCCGTCAAGCTTGGCGCCCACGGAAACCTCTTCGTGGCGTCCGCGCTCGTGCAGTGCTACGCGGGCATGTCCAACCTCCCCGACGCGCGGAGGCTGTTCGACGGAATGCGCGAGAGGGACGCCGTCCTGTGGACGTCAATGCTGTCCGCGTACGCGCAGGGTGGGCAGCCAGAGGAGGCTCTGCGGTTGTTCCAGGGGATGGTGCTGGCCGAGGTGCAGCTGGACGCGGTGGTCATGGTCAGCCTCCTTCTCGCGTGTGGCCAGCTCGGGTGGCGGCGCCATGGGAGAAGCGTCCACGCGTGCTGCGTCCGGATGTTCCTGGGGATGCCGCTGTCTCTGGGGAACGCGCTTGTGGACATGTACGTCAAGTGCGGTGAGCTTGAATATGCCGAACGCGTATTCTCTGTGATGCCCAGGCGGGATGTTATCTCGTGGAGTGCTCTCATTGTTGGCCATGGTTTGAATGGGCGTCCTGATGTTGCTTTGAGGCTCTTCGATGAAATGGTGGCCAAAGGAGTGGGACAAAACTCAGTCACCTTTCTTGGCGCCCTGTCGGCTTGCGCGCATTCAGGCATGGTGGACAAAGCGTATGCTATATTCGAGCAGATGAAACAGCGGGGCATCAAGCGTGAGCTTAAGCATTACTCTTGCATGGCTGATGCGTTAGGGAGGGCAGGCCGTGTTGTTGAGGCAGTAAATCTCATAGAGGAAATGCCTTGCCAGCCTGATGAGGCTATCCTTGGTAGTGTATTGGCAGCTTGCCGAGTGCACGGTGAAATGGACGCTGCTGAACGGATTTCAAAGAGATTGATGAGCATGTCTCCTGCCAAGAGCGGCTACTACATGAGCTTGGCAAACATATATTCAGATGCTGGAAGGTACGGTGATGCAGAGAGAATAAGAGGCTTCATGAAGGAAGTTAAAGTCGACAAGCTTCCTGGATATAGTTCAGTTGAACTCGATGTTTCTGTCTCTCAATCAAAACAAGGATAATTAGTTCCATGTAGTGCGCAATGGATTTTGAAGCACTTGAGCTGTTTGGCAGGCCTGGTGACATACATTCAGTGCAGTGTATGCTTTGAAGAAAAATATAGGCACCTGGTGGATTGGAAGTGCAAATGAGATGACTTGGCAACTCAACAAGACGTTTTTGGGGACGATTACGACATTACAGAGAGATGCTGAGTTAGTGCACTCATAATGGAAGTGTTTGATTATGACATCACCGACATGGCAGTTTCTGAGTTAGTGTTGTCAAATAGTGAAGTGACAAGAGGTGTGGGGAAGGCATTTCTTCAAGCAGACAAGGACAAAATTCAAGAGGCTGATGAAACAGCACATGATGATCACATACAGGAAGCACACAGTCCTCCCACTTGTACTTCAGTCATGAGAAAATATATGGCTCGTGCTTGATGAGTTGCTAATGTAATGAGGTTCAAATAGCTTTTGAAACTGACACATGATTATCATTAAATATGTGAGCATCTGACCAGCAAGGTCTAAATCAAGATCTATCTTGTATTCACAGGAAAGTCTCTGTTCAAAATATTCGCTGGTAGAACTTCTCTGTTCAAAATATGATCTTACGATGGAACTGGACTACCGAAAGGAACACAATAATATTCGTCTGTGGTTTCTATTGGCCATGTCAATGATTGATTCGGTAATGGAGATTTTGTTCAAACTCCATGGTATCAAATGATCCTTAACTAGGAAAAGGCCCATATTACCCACCCGACTTTCAAGTTCATATGTTTCAACCACCTAAGAACTCCTCGAGGGATGAGGCAGTGGGAAAATTGAAGTAATATATCTGCTCATTCGCTGGGTTGTATCTAATACCTACCTATCCAAGCAGACTTGTGTGAGGTACCAGGAAATTAGCGATGTTGAGGAATGGAGGCGAAGTTGCTGGCAGCGAGGAAGCAGCTGGCCAAGTTTATCTGGCCACAGCGAGGACCGACAAGTTGTTAGCCATTATTCAATTTTGACTGTATAAGGCTTTGCTTGGAATTGGAGTGGACTGTGATAAACCAATTGGGTTTAGCTGATTTTTGATTATTTCGTATATCACGGCTGCCTACTTGATGCGGAGCATCCCGAGGTCATCCCCATGGACCCTCCTTCACATCCTCAAGTGCCTCAAGGACCAATGACACGTGCTCGTGCTAGAGCTCTCGAGACCGAGGTGACGTCGCTCCTAACCCTACTTGCATACAAGCCTTGCGAGACATGGTTGCTACCTCAAACGGATGTGCTTTATGTGCTCAGGTGTGAAGAAAACCACATTGGAGAAGGGCGTGAAGATGGACAAGTCCCCAAGTTCACGGACGAGGTGATGCATCAAGAAGGGCAGAAGGAAGCTCCAGGCCCCGGACATCCGGCCCCCTGGCCCGGACATCCGGCCCCTGGACGAGCAGCTACAGAAAGCCACCAGCCACAGGAGCTACAGGGCCCGGACATCCGGCCAGAGCCCGAACATCCGGCTAGACATGGCCCGGACATCCGGCCTCAGGCCCGGAAATCCGGCACCAGTGTCCAGAAGACACCCGTGGCTCAACCCTTCCAGCCCGGACATCCGGCCCCTCGCCCCGTACATCCGGCACCCGGCGAAGCCCCGGACATCCGGCCCGTCGCCCGGACGTCCGGCCCCTGATATGCCTGCGCGCATCCCCTGGGCCGAGGCCCGTGTACCCATTCGCCCCGTATACTATATATACTTCCCCTCTCATTCCGTTTAGGGTTAGCTTTTGGATAGCTCATTTCAGACCTTTGTGTGGATTCTCTCCCACGAGACCGCGCGCCTCTTCGGAGAAGATCCACATCGGATTCAAGGCCTCCACATCGGGGAAGATCCTACGGGATATCAAGACCTCCTCACGGAGAAGACTATCCTTGTACCACCGTCGTTGACTATGGACCGTGTATCGCACTTTGTATCGTGGATCTAGCACTTGTGTGATCATCTTTGTGTTGATTTGAGTGTTTCCTCTCGTGTTTCCCCGTTTTCCTCCTTGTGTTCTTCGTGTTCGTCGTGGGATACTCTCCAAAACGTGAAAGATCCGCTGATTAGGGTTCCACCCTACATCATCTTGGTATCAAGAGCAAGGTTGATCACGATTTTGGAGCCCCACACCCTGTCTTCTAGCTTGTTTTTGTTGTGTTCTTCCCAATTTCGAAAAATTCCCCACAAAAAGAGCCCCAAAATTTTTTTGTGATCTGTTGATTTGACAAGATTTTGTTGAATTTGTTCCATGGATTTGCTGTGCCATGTGTGGATCTAGCTTTTCCTCCACTTTTCCCCAATTTTCACCCGCAAAATCCGACGAATTTTGGTCCCAAAACCACCGATTGCAAGGAGTTCTTCGTGGCCTCGGGCACCCCGGACATCCGGCCCGTGCCCCGGACATCCGGCCCCTGGCCCGGACATGCGGCCTCCCGCAGCCGTTTTTCCACCACCACACCCCACCTTGCACTCCTCCATCGCCATTTTCGTTCGGTAATCCACCCAACCTTCCGCATACCACCACCACTTCCGCAACCACCATCGCTTACCCGCCCCGAGTTTGAACAGTTTGTCTCCATTTGCCTTGGATACTTGAGTTGTGGTTTCACCGTTTCCTTGGATGTTTAGGCTACCTTGGAACGGCAAGACTTCGACAACACCACCACTCAACTTCGGCAAGGACGGTAACATCGACGACACTTTGCTCATCCTACCTTGCAATTGCATTGTCACCATATGAACCATCTTTGCGTAGCTTTCCCATTGAGACTAGCCATTTGAGTATTGCCGGGCCACGACACTTGTGCACATTAGTGATAGCCATAGATATTGCATACTACATCATTGTGAGTACCACCACATCATCTTGGTATCTTGCATATCTCCGTGTGACACAAGAGTGTCCCGCATACACAATAGCTACCTTGCTCCGAGAAGCATGCATAAGTACCCAAAGAAAGAGCTCACAAGCTTCTAAGCAAACGAGCCAACCAAAGCATCAACACAATAGCATCTTACGCTTTGCATCAAAGGAGATCATACATCATAGCAACATCATCTTGTGCTCAAGCATCGGCACATCATACACTCATAGCATACTTGTGATAGATAGTCGTTACGTTTTGCCTCTTATAGGTCGTGCACAAGTGCGTATCCGCCTATTAAGCAATCGGTTAGCGTCTCTCTAGTGTTGTGCAACACGAGCATTTTCCGTGGTTTACCACATTTTCGCTCATCCTTGGTTGCACAACCACATTTATCTATCCGTGCGTGTGTTCCGTGTGCTACTTTGCTAGTGATCTACTTGTTGCATGAGCAAATTGTGAAACATCTTCAACATCATTGAGTCACTTTGACGATTGCATTGAATTTGTGCCACATCCTAACCAAGCTCCTCTCAAAGCTTTACTTGTGTAGGTGTGAGAATCGACACGAAGTGGTACCAATAGTGCTATTTCCGGGTTACATTATTGAGTGATCATTGATCCATTTTCAACCTCGGTTAAGGTACATTGATATTGTCTTCTCCTTTCTCCCACTCACATACTTGCTTGTGATGATGGATAGGCCAAGTACATCTTCCAACCCGATCTTCGACGATCCTCAAGAAGCGAACAACTACGTCACCAAACTACATCTATTCGGTGTCCAACGAGCTCTACATCAAGAGAGTGAAGCTATGCGTGAGTACATTGGTCAAGTCGCCGAGGACGCGCGCCAATTTGAAGCAAGGACGAAAGAACAATTCGACATCATCAACACCAACATGACTACTCAATACAATGAGCTCCGGACATTGATAATCAACCGACGTTCTTCCTCAACATCTTCTCAAAGACGAAGCCGCTCAAGTCGACACTCCGACTCCACGCAAGACTCAAGTACACCTACGTCCAACACTCTTCGTCAAGCCGCACGTCAAGCTCGACATGACCACCGGCATCCTCTACATGACAAGAGTTCACAAGAGCTATTCGACGAGCAAGAAAGCCGACGTCGTCAAAACCAAGCTACACTTGAGCAAGCACAAGAACGGCAACGACTACGCCAACAACAACAAAAGCGAGCACGTCAATACCAAGAAGAACAAGATGCCGAGGCTAACCGCCAAGCACAACAACGTCGAGAAGCTCAAGCTATGGAGGCGCAACGTGCTTTACAAGATGCACATCGCAATGTGGCAGCCCGCACTCGACAAACTCGTCAAGAAGAGGATTTCCTTCGCGATGACATGCAAGAGAGGCGCCATCAAGCAAGAATGCAAGAAGAAGCTCCTCCTCAAGCGCGGCAAGAGCAACAACCCCAACAAGAACATCTACATCCACAAGAGCAACAAGATATGCCAAACCGCCAAAATCGAGATCGCCCTCCCAATAGGCAAGGAAACAACGATGAGCATCGCTATGGCAAGCTCAAGTTCACCATGCCAAAGTTCTCCGGAAGCATTGATCCCGAAGACTATCTCTCATGGGCATTGAAAGTTGACAAGATCTTTCGCCTTCACAACTTCGATGAAGAGAAGAAGATCGCAATGGCATCCCTTGAGTTCCAAGACTATGTTCTCATTTGGTGGGAGCAAGTTATAGAGAGAAGAGAAGCAAAAGGCGAACCTCCTATCACCACTTGGGCTCAAATGAAGGAAGTCATGAGAGCACGCTTTGTGCCTACACACTACAATCGTGACTTGTTCAAGAAGCTACAACTCCTCAAGCAAGGTACCAAGTCCGTTGAAGAGTACTACAAGGAGATGGAGATTGCTATGATAAGAGCAAACATCACGGAAGATGAAGAGCAAACTATGGCGAGATTCTTGAATGGACTCAACTATCCTATCAAGAAGATTGCGGACTTCCAACCATACAACAATCTCCTCGAGCTAGTACACCAAGCAACCAAAGCGGAGCGACAAGTTCAAGAGGACTACAAGTACTCCAAGTTCAACTCCAAGAACTTTGGCTCCTACAACCAAGCTTCAACGACTTCGGATACTCCTCCTACCTCTACCAAGCCATCTACAAACATCGGTGACAAGTCAAGCTACAAGAATGCGACCACATCGAGTCGTCCACCTTCTACCAACAACTTCAAGCCAAGAGCTTCCTCAACTACTACTCCAACCGAAGACAATAACAAGACGAGCTCCATCAAATGCTTCAAGTGCCAAGGACGAGGCCACAAGTCATTTGAGTGCAAGACCGTTCGCACCATGATCATCAACGACGATGGATCTTATGACTCCATGAGCGATGATGAGATGGAAGCACTTGAGCATGTCGCTATGCATCGCCAAGTGAATGAAGAAGAAGACCATCAAGTGTTTTGCGACAATGACTCAAGCCCCAACCTTGTTGTCTCCAAAGTCTTGACACTCCAACATCAACAAGATGACGACCAACGATGTCACATTTTCCATACAAAGGCCGGCATCAATGGACGCTCCGTCAAGGTTATCATCGATGGAGGAAGTTGCCACAACTTGGCAAGCGAAGAGCTATGCGACAAGCTTCATTTGGTCAAGACGAAGCATCCTCACCCCTACAAGGTCCAGTGGCTCAACGACGCCGGAATTCTTCGAGTCGAGCACACCGTGCAAGTCTCTTTCAAGATTGGCGCCTACGAGGACACTCTTGAATGTGATGTGATACCCATGTCCGTGTGCCACCTTATTCTTGGACGTCCATGGCAATATGATCGTGGAGTCACACACAATGGACGGACAAATCACTATCATTTCAAGATGAAGGGCAAGGAATTCGTGCTTCGACCAATGTCTCCAAGTCAAGTACCGCCAACAAGCTTTTACCTACCACCCATCGTGGAGAGAATGGTGAGAGAGTGAGCCACCAAAAAGAGAGTGAGAGCCACAAGCCAAATATGAGCGACTCCACGATGAGAGACAAGACGCAACTAGTCCTATTTGCCACCAAAAGTGAGATGAGAGAAGTGTGTGAGAACCCATCGAGCGTCTTCCACCTTGTGCTTTGCAAAGGGGAAGCCAAACCTACTAACACTTCACCACCTCCACCTTTTGTGTTGTCTCAATTGTTGCAGGAATTCTCGGACGTTTTTCCCGATGAGCTACCTCCGGGTCTACCTCCACTTCGCGGAATAGAACACCGCATCAACCTCATACCCGGCGCACCATTTCCCAACAAGGCTCCCTACCGCGTCAACCCCGAGACAACCAAGGAGATACAACGGCAAGTGCACAAACTCATCGACAAAGGTCATGTACGTGACAGCTTAAGCCCTTGTGCCGCTCCGATTATTCTCTTGCCTAAGAAAGATGGAAGTTTTCACGCAAATGCATGCTTGTTACGCAAATGCTTACTTGTTACACAACTTGAGTTGAATGTGATTGGCTTTGAGCACCTAAAAGATTTATATGAGAATGATCCTTTCTTTGCAAATCCTTATGCTAAGTGCTTGACTCTCACTTCTGGGGAACGTTACTACATCAAGGATGGATATCTTATGAGAGCTAACAAACTTTGCATCCCCGAGTCTTCGCTTCGTTTTCTCTTTTTGCAGGAATCTCATGGAGGAGGACTCATGGGACACTTTGGACGCGACAAGACGTTCGTCTACGGTTTCAGCCCATTGCCCCCATTGGACATGCTACCTCTACCTCTTCAAGAGCGCACGAACATGGACGCAAGTGCACGGGCAAGCTATCTCAAGAAGGTGCACGAAGATACAAGGGCAACAACCGAGCGACAAGTACATCGCCTCACCACCAAGCTCAACGTCAACAAGACACCAATGGTGTTCCAACTGGGAGATCTTGTTTGGCTACATCTTCGCGAGGACCGTTTCCCACAAGAGCGCAA
Organism: Secale cereale; assembly: GCA_902687465.1. NCBI lineage: Eukaryota > Viridiplantae > Streptophyta > Magnoliopsida > Poales > Poaceae > Secale > Secale cereale. The sequence goes on from LR738709.1 coordinate 520,768,942, forward strand.
GTCCAAACGTCTACCTCACGCCGACGGACCCTTCAAGGATCTATCTCCTTTCCATGGTGATGAAGATTTCGATCCGAGGTCGGATCTTTCCCAAGGGAGGGGAGATGATGCGGAGCATCCCGAGGTCATCCCCATGGACCCTCCTTCACATCCTCAAGTGCCTCAAGGACCAATGACACGTGCTCGTGCTAGAGCTCTCGAGACCGAGGTGACGTCGCTCCTAACCCTACTTCCATACAAGCCTTGCGAGACATGGTTGCTACCTCAAACGGATGTGCTTTATGTGCTCAGGTGTGAAGAAGACCACATTGGAGAAGGGCGTGAAGATGGACAAGTCCCCAAGTTCACGGACGAGGTGATGCATCAAGAAGGGCAGAAGGAAGCTCCAGGCCCCGGACATCCGGCCCCCTGGCCCGGACATCCGGCCCCTGGACGAGCAGCTACAGAAAGCCACCAGCCACAGGAGCTACAGGGCCCGGACATCCGGCCAGAGCCCGGACATCCGGCTAAACATGGCCCGGACATCCGGCCTCAGGCCCGGAAATCCGGCACCAGTGTCCAGAAGACACCCGTGGCTCAACCCCTCCAGCCCGGACATCCGGCCCCTCGCCCCGGACATCCGGCACCCGGCGAAGCCCCGGACATCCGGCCCGTCGCCCGGACGTCCGGCCCCTGATATGCCTGCGCGCATCCCCTGGGCCGAGGCCCGTGTACCCATTCGCCCCGTATACTATATATACTTCCCCTCTCATTCCGTTTAGGGTTAGCTTTTGGATAGCTCATTTCAGACCTTTGTGTGGATTCTCTCCCACGAGACCGCGCGCCTCTTCGGAGAAGATCCACATCGGATTCAAGGCCTCCACATCGGGGAAGATCCTACGGGATATCAAGACCTCCTCACGGAGAAGACTATCCTTGTACCACCGTCGTTGACTATGGACCGTGTATCGCACTTTGTATCGTGGATCTAGCACTTGTGTGATCATCTTTGTGTTGATTTGAGTGTTTCCTCTCGTGTTTCCCCGTTTTCCTCCTTGTGTTCTTCGTGTTCGTCGTGGGATACTCTCCAAAACGTGAAAGATCCGCTGATTAGGGTTCCACCCTACATCACTACTTCATCCTGTTCTTTGTATGGTGCTACTGTCATTGTTTTGGTTGCCATGGCACGGCAACCGACTTTTATGAGTTCGCTTGGCGCAGTGTGTTATGAGTTCAAACCACTTCAAACCCCTGTTGATGTTACATGTTCAGGCATGAGTCGGCCACCCAGGCTGTCGCCAAATACTCTGATGGAAGGGGCGGTTCAGCTTCCGAGGATCATAACTCCAGAGAAAGTGGAGCACCATAGGAAAATTAGTAGAGAGAATTCCTTATTTGGACCTTTCTTAAAATGTGGTTCTTTATTTGGCCCAATTTTTTGGTTTCTCCCATTTTTGGCACGCAAATTTCATTATGTTCCCTATGTGACACTTCTGTCATTTTTGGCTACTAACGGTGTTAAGTCTAACCTGGAAAGACTGTTTTACCCCAGTGTAGTATGTGAACAGATTATTTAGCCGCAAACACAACGGTAATATAATATATTTTGTCCTATTTGAATAAGTAAATAAAAAAGTGTTGGCACAGTCCTGACCTCGAGGCTGCAATCGTTGTGTATTTTTTGGTGAGACACGCTCGTACGAGCTACGGCAGCCGATTGCTTTCCGGCCAATCAAGCGTAAACATGCTAGTATATTATTTATTTATTTTGCAGGGAAACCTTACAGAGCTTTATTCGACAAACGTGCTCGCTGAACCAACTCTCAGTCACGGAAAGCGTACAAGCACGCTTTGCACACAAATGTGCTGGATCGTTCGCTGATCTCATTACATGTTGAATAGTAAAAGAACTAAAGCTAAAAGCTAGCTCACCTGTTTCATCCAGGATGGGTGCTATCACCGAGCGATTAGTGTAGCGAGAGTTTCAGAGGTTTACTGCCTCTAGACAGTCAGTCTTCATGATCACATGCGTGTAGCCTCGAATTGTTGCTAGTAATACTCCTTCCTTGAGAGCTAGAGCCTCCGCGATGAGAGGATATGTGACCCCCGGGATCAGCTTGCACCATGCACCCTTGAAGCCCGATGCTGAGCGAGCAATGCCACCCACCCCCGCGTTGCCGTCATCGAGATGAGTAGCAGCATCGGTGTTGATTTTCATGTGTCCATCGTCGGGTGGTCGCCAACCAAAACCAGACAGCGTCGAAACTTGCTGCTTCGGTAGCTCTAGGACGGCAAGATCTTCCCGTATCCTTCTCACTGAAAAGACAGGATCTACGCCATCCCGATCGTGTGTCAGCCGATTCCGGGATGTCCAAATTGCCCACATCACTGTAATAGAATCGCTCGCTCCTTATCAGAGAAGCGTTGATCACATAAAATATCCTTGGTCCACGTCCGGGGATGAAGCCTTAGTAGGTTGATGTCGAAAAGCAACCGGGTTTCCTCCCAGAACCGGCGTGCATGTGAGTAGTGCATAAGTGCATGCTCCAAATCTTCGTCCCTTGCCAAGCAAACCTTGCAGATGTTGACCTGCTTCATATGGCGGCGTTTGAGAGTGCACTCTTCAGGTAAGATACCTTTCATAACAAGCCACCAAAACACCCTAACTTTTGGGACAACTTTGAGTTTCCAAATGGCATTCCACATCTGTTGTTGATCCACTGAAGTACCGGTAATCTGCCCCTCATCTAGAGTCAATCGCTCTTTTTGATTCACGATAGCACGATACGCCGATTTAACAGAGTAAATACCTGATTTCGCAAAGGCCCATGCATATGTATCTTCGCCTCCGTCGTGCCGCAGTGGGATGTTCGGAATAGCTGCAGCATCCGGCGCGATGAAGATCTCCCGAACTAGCTCCGTACGCCATGTACACATCGATGAATCTATCAGTTCATTCACGGTATGCACCATCGCATTAGTAGGACGTAGCATAGGTGTCATTTTAATAGTGGAAGGAATCCACTTGTCCTCCCATATTGATATGGGCGATCCGTCGCCTACTCGCTTCACCAGACCCGCCTGTAATGCCTCACGGCCTGCCACAATTGCCCTCCAGGTGGCAGATGAGGACTTGGGAACCGTGGCCTGTAGAGAATCTGTGTCCGGGAAATATCGCCCCTTCATAACCTTGGCACATAGGGAGTTAGGGTTCATCATAAAGCGCCATCCATGCTTCCCTAGTAAAGCGAAGTTGAACATTCGAAGATCGCGAAAACCCATTCCGCCCTTGCACTTGGGCGTGGCCAGCTCATCCCAGGCGATCCAGTGCATAGATCGTTTCTCTAGGGAGCTTCCCCACCAGAATTTCACCATGCTTGAGGTTAGGCCTTTACACACTTTCTTTGTCAGAAGTAAACAGCTCATGCTGAATGTAGGTATCGCCTAAACAATGGACTTGATGAGCGCTTCCCGACCGGCACACGCAAACAGTCGCTCGGACCAGCCTTGCATTTTGCCTCTTGCCGATCACCCAAGTGTTCAAACGTACCACTGTTGATCTTGCCAACGGCTGTTGGTAGGCCAAGGTACCATTCTGAAAATGCCTCAACTTGGACACCTAGCAGTTGCTTCAACGTTTGCCTGAGATCTGTAGGAGTGTTCGGACTAAAATAGATGGCACTTGTATTTTTGTTTACACAATGTCCGGAGGCATCGCCATAGATCTCAAGAATCTGATTTAGCCTTGTTGCACTTTCCCTATTCGCCTTGATGAAAATGAGACAACCATCAGCGAACAAGAGATGATTCACCCATGCAGCTATGAAGTTCACTCTAATACCTCTGTCAACATAGTTGCCATAGTTCTTCAAGAGCGATGAGAAGCCCTCGGTGCAAAGGAGGAACAGATAGGGGATATTGGACATCCTTGCCGAAGCCCTCTGGGTGGGAAAAATATGGGAGCAGCTCTTCGTTCACCCGGACTGCAAAACGGACTGACGTGACACATTTCATAATCAACCTCACCAGATTGACCCCGAAACCAAGTTTCAATATGATTAACTCCAAGAAATACCATTCCACCCTGTCATAGGCTTTCATCATGTCGAGCTTGACTGCATAGGTGAAATTTTTCCCTTTCTTTTGTCTCTTCATCGTATGAACACTTTCAAAGGCAACTAGGACGTTGTCGGTGATCAAACGGTCGGGGACGAGAGCACTTTGTTCTTCACTGATTATATCATCCATGCACATGCGCAACCGGTTGGCAATCACCTTGATGACCGCTTTACATAACATAGGGCAGAGTGCAATGGGACGATACTGTGAAATGTTCTGGGGGTGACGTACCTTGGGGATCAGGGTGATCGACGTATCATTTAAGCCCGTGGGTAGTTCGCCACCATTTAGAAAATCCAGCACCGCCTTTGTTACTTCTTCTCCCATTAGCTCCCAGTGACGCTAGAAAAAACCCTCCGTAAACCCGTCCACTCCCGGCGCCTTTGATGGGGCCATTTGGAAGAGAGCATGGCGAACTTCGGGTGGTTCGAACGGTTTGCATAGGAGGTCATTCATAGCCGGTGTAACCCGGATAGGGACATGCGATAACAACGTATCAGCATCATGGACACCTTGCATCGAGTAGAGAGCCTGATAAAAGGCTAAGATTTCCTCTTTCACTTCTGTATCAGTAGCACAAATGGAGCCATCTGCTCTCGTGAGAGAAACTATTTTGTTAGTGCGCTGCCGTTGTCTTGCTTGTGCTTGAAAATAAGACGTGTTGCAGTCACCCTCGCGCAGCCACGGAACTCGAGATTTTTGCCGAAACCAAACCTCTAGAAGACGAAGCGTTTCTCTGAGCTGAACCACAACTCTTTTCTCCTCTTCTGTTGGACCACGGCCTACGGAATGGCGTCGTAGCCGGTCCAGTCTTTTTTGCAGATTGCATACTAATTTCGAGAGACTCCCAAATTCTCGGGCTCCCCAGGGCTCGACTTGCTGCTGTAGCACCCCGAGGGAGTCCATTATTCCTTGCATACCAGGGTTGCGAGAGTAGTTGTGCCAAGAGTTCGCTATAAGCTGCTCATAATCCTGGTGTGACTGTCAAACATTCTCGTAGTGGAATTGTTTTGGCTTGAACGAATGATGTCGGAATGCATGGTTTCTGAATTTTGTTACAATAAAGCAATGATCTGATTCCACTGCACACACATGCCGTACTCGCGTGTATTCAAACTTCAGTATGGACTCCTCATTGGCAAAGGCCCTGCCGAGCCTAGCCTTGACATTTGCATCTCCAGATTGTCGATTATCCCACGTGTACGAGACACCTGACCAACCTAGGTCTTGGAGAGCACACTCATCGGTCACCTCACAAAAATTCCTCATCTGCCACTCAGGCCGAGCTGAAAGACTAAAGTGTTCATGGGGATAGAAGGTTTCGTTGAAATCACCAATGCATAGTCATGCATGTTGATGGATAGCATGCAGGGTACGCAAAAACCTCCAGCTATGATAGCGATCTGCTGCTTTCAGCGCTCCATAGAACCCCGTGAAACGCCAAACGGTCATGTCATCTGCATCTTCCCTCACCGGCACATCAATGTGATTCTTGCTGTAGTTCTTCAGCTCCACATTCACATCCTTGGACCATAACAGTCCTATGCCTCCGCTAAGACCGTCGTTGTCCACACCAAAGCTGCCTGCAAACCCTAGAGTGTGTCGCAGGTCCTCAACTCGCTTGCCTCTGATCTTTGTCTCCATGACGAAAACCAGAGCAGGCCCTTCTTGCTTCGCAATGTTGCGAAGCTCACGAACTGCCTCGGGGTTCCCAAGCCCCCGGCAGTTCCAGCTTATGCAGTTCATGATTCCTGGCAGGGCTGACTAGCAGCTCCTACCGAATTGTCTGATGTGGTGGGTGTGTCTATCTTCTTCTTTGGTGCACGCTCCTCCTCCGTATCCACTTAGATAGCAACCCCCAATGGCTGAACTGAACTGGCCGGAATAATGGCGTTGTTATGATCTTGCTCATGTTCAGTTGCTGTCGGAGCGGGCAATGCTAATGGTCTGTATACCTTCTTCGGAGACCCAACTTTCCTCTTGTTTCCAATGGTGTTCTTTTTCCTTGGAGAGTTGACCTCAGGGTCGCCATCTTTGGTTGAGCTGGTCCCTGGGGCTTCCCTTCTAGCTGACTTTGCATGGTTCTGGTTCGTCCCAGAATTCTCACCAGAAGAGGCCTTCTTCTTCTCCTCCGGTGTGCGGAGACTAGTTCAAAAGGGGAAGTCGCCCTTCTCATCTCTAGTGCCTAGCATCGGGCAAACCAAGTCCGGGTGGCCGAGGCGACCACACGAAAAGCAAAAATTTGGGACTTGCTCATATTGAATGTCATACCAATCGCGACTACCACGAGCTGCAGAGTCAATGAGAATCCACCTTCGTAAAGGTTTCCTGACATCAATTGTTACTCTCGCCCTAAAAAAAACCCAACGGGATCAAACTGCACATGTTTAGCATTCTAATCGATCTGTATGGCCACTACCTGACCCCATTTCTCATTGCGCAGATTGAAATGCAGATTAGGAACCCTAGCCCATATCTGCAGCTCATTGAATTGAAGTTCAGATGGTTGCATGCATTCAGAAAACTCCGAGAGGATGACCGCATGCTCGCTGATGTGCCACGGACTGCCTTCCCAGACGCGATCGCGATCACGCTTGGTGGAAAAATCCGCCACAAACGTGTTCTCTCCAACAGAGTTGAAACTCAAACCCTTAGGGTTTCCCCAAGCAGGGCGGAGGGCATTGGAGATCGTCTGAATATGGAGCGTGTGACGGTGAAGCACCTTGCCCGCCAGCGACCACTTCGTCGGTTCCCCTTCATCGACGTCGTCAATCACCAATGGCGTAGCTTCATCTTCAGTCAGATCTAGTTTGCCCATTGCCTCCTCCAGTCTAGCCTGCACCGCGCACGGCGAGAGAGATCATTCCTTCCCTTTGCCGACGCTAGATGGAAACATCCTGGCGCCGCCTGAGTGCGCCGCGTCGATCGAGATCGGCCGCGCACCATCGTTTTCCCTCGAAACCCTAGTCACCTAATGCTAGGCTTCTCGCCCCTCGTTGGTTACCCCAAGTGGAAGGTGTGAGATGTAGTGTTGCAGAAGTTTTTCCCTTGGCAAAGATACCAAGGATCGAATCCCCAGAGACACCTAGGTTCAACAAGAAGGTGTCAACTGCTACGGCGCCAGATATTAGCAATCAACGTGGACCTGCACACAGATACAAATAACTTTGCTTCCAACGAGTACAGAGAGGTTGTCAATCCCTCCGGCCTTGTAGTTCACAAAGGATTAAACGCAAGTGATAGTAGTGATAGATATAATTGCAATAGTAAATAATAGCGAAAAGTAAATAGCGGATGTGATCAATGATGGTAATATGGACCGGAGTCTCATGATGTTCACTAGTGATGTCTCTCTCCCAAAAGACGATAAAACAGCTATGTGAGGTAAATGAATTACAGCTGGGCAATTGACAGGACCATGTGCGCAAACCAATGCTGATTACATTGCAAGAAAGGTTGAGGTTTAAAGCATGGGCGGTACGCCAAAGTAAGTAGACCGAAATCCATCAATATCTACTACTAATCATCCACCTTGAGATATCTATCCAGAACATCTCGTTGGTATTAAGTTGCGAGTCCCACCCATAGTGTAAACTCAATGCAACAGACAACTGCATTAAAAGAACTTTGCGTAAAGTAAACAATCCTTGCACCCGCGGGCACAAGCACCGTTGTTTTCCCCCTTGTGGCAATAGCACATCCCCTAGACTCATGTTTCTGTCACTCAAACTAGTCATCGAGGGGCATGAACCCACAATCAAGCATAACGTTCCCTCATGGAGTCACTACCTATTACTTGGCCAAAGCAATAAATAACAACGGAGAACATGCAAGAATTACTTACGAACATAAATATAAAAGAGGTAGATCAAATATATTACTCAAGCACAATCTGAACATAATCTCATAATTCATCGGATCCCAACAAACTCATCATAGCAACAGCATAAGGATTACATATGTGCCTCGATCATGTAGGGCAGCTCACGAGGGCTAATTAGTGAAGCACAAGAACGGGAGGAGAACATCACATAGCTACTGGTCATGGACTCATGGTCCAAGGGAGACTACTCACAACTCATCCGGGAGGCGTCCATGGTGGTGGAGAGGCTCCCGGTGGTGATCCTCCCCTCCGGCAGGGTGCCGGGAAGAGTTCTCCTGGTGCTCCCGATCTTGGAAGCGGCGGCGGCGGCGGAACAGAGATGAGATCGCGAAAAGAGTTCCTCCCTCGAGGGTTTCGGGAGACGCTTTAAATATATGCCAAAGGGGGGCATCGGAGGAGCCTCGGGGGGCCCAGGCGCCCCCCCCGGCGCGGCCCAGGGGGGGGCGCCGCCAGGGCGCCTGGAGCCCTGGTGCCCCCCCCGGCTGTCCTTCGGGCGCACGGTAGTTTCTGGAACGCTGATTTTTTATATAATTTTTCTGGATTTTTCCTGGCAGTTCTCGTAACGTGAAAACCTGAAATACAAAAACAGCCGAAAACAGAAACTGGCACTGGGGTGCACTGAGTTAATAGGTTAGTCCAAATATGATCAAAAGTGTATGGAAGTGTATAAATATCATAGCAATATCACCCAAAAGAAGCATGGAGCAAGCAAAAATTATAGATACGTTTTGGACGTATCAACATCCCCAAGCTTAATTCCTGCCCGTCCTCGAGTAGGTAAATGATAACAAGAATAATTTCTGTGGTGACATGCTATTAACCCTATAGGACTTTTTCATAGTCATATGACAAAAGCTTACTGAGACAATGAATCTATAGTAATTAAGTTGCCTCATGAGAAAATCACAAAGGACTGAAAGTTTTACAATATGATACTGAAACATCAAATAGATTTGCAATGAACTTAATGTGCAAATATGATAAAGTGATATCTAGCTTGCCCCCTTTAGTGAAGCAAAACATAAATGCAGGGGCACCTCCAAGGTTTAAGTGATGACTAGATACAATGATTTCAGAATAAACGATATCACAATCATGCAAAAGACAATGCTACTTTGGGACAATGCACATTACACTCAGAATGACAATCATGCTCTCAGTAGTTGGTGCTTTTGAAAGAAGGTGGAGACTCTCGAACCGTGGCTTTTGTTGGCAAGGTTGAAAACCCGTAGTCGGAAACGAAGACAAAACATGTACCAGAGCTCTTGGCTTTAAAACAGAGGTAATAATTTATTTTAGATCATGCATGTTTCGTCAACGAATGCTAGCAAACAACTCAATCACTTTTCGAGATGGACAAGTTTCGAGGAACGGCTCCCGAATGAGGACGATCACATCCTCTTAATCTCCTTTGTTTATCACTGCCAAAGTTTTCTGATTTCTCATGAACAAAGCATGAAGGAGGGTTTGTTTGTTATATTATCTTTTTGAGCCGGGCGCACTCAATGCCAGTTCCTTCTCGTATTATGGGTTTGCACATTATACATGCAATCCCGGGGTGAAGCTTGTCCAACTTAAAAAAGGTCATGAATTAACCACTACTTCCTCATGAACTTACAACAGAGGCACAAAATAAGAATGCTTTTTCTTTGAATAATTTCGAGATGGCACATGCAAGTCTCCGTTAGGAATGGCAGGTAAATACCATGTTGGAAGGTATGGTGGACTCATATGGCATAACTGGATTAAAGGATGTGGATGCACAAGCAATCAGTCCGCTTAGTACAGGCGAAGGTTAGCAAAAGACTGGGAGCGACTGATACGTCCAAAACGTATCTATAATTTCTGCTTGCTCCATGCCACTTTTGGGTGATATTGCTATGATATTCATACACTTCCATACACTTTTGATCATATTTGGACTAACCTACTAATCCAGTGCACCCCAGTGCCAGTTTCTGTTTTCGGCTGTTTTTGTATTTCAGGTTTTCACATTACGAGAACTGTCAGGAAAAATCCAGAAAAATTATATAAAAAATCAGCGTTCCAGAACCTACCTTGCGCCCGAAGTACAGTCGGGGGGG
>LR738709.1:520779664-520795562 GCA_902687465.1 Secale cereale
GGGGGGGGCACCAGGGCCCCAGGCGCCCTGGCGGCGCGCCCCCCCTGGGCCGCGCCGGGGGGGCGCCTGGGCCCCCCGAGGCACCTCCGATGCCCCCCTTTGGCATATATTTAAAGCGTGTCGAGGAAACCCTGATTCCGGACCCCTTTTCTCCAGACGCGATTCCGATCTCCGCCGCCATCGCCATCAAGCTTCGGGGGACCAGAATTCCTGCGCCGGCACCCTGCCGGGACGGGGAAGTGCCCCCGGATTCATCTCCATCCATGTTGCTTCCTCCCTCCATGATGCGGGAGTAGTTCCTCCTCGGGGCTGAGGTTCTTACCAGTAGCTATGTGGTCAATTCTCTCTCCCATGATGTGATCTTCGTTGTGATCATAGGCTATGTTAATCTAGGGTGATCCCATGATATTTCCCCTTCCTCTATGTATTGGATTGATGTACTCACTTGTCTTTATCTAGTGTAATCCCCGAGACCAAGGTGACAGCGGTCTATTGGACATGGATTAGAACAATATTTTCATGAGTGATTTCCTCTCTAGTGTGTTGATTGAAGATTGAGAGTCTCTTGGTGCTTGTCTTTGACTATCCTTTAGATATGTTGTGGTGATTGTGGGAATCTCTTTGGATGGCTGCGGTGACATTGGGAAATCCTTAGATTGAGAACTACGAACTTTGAGGTGTGCTTTTGTAGCCCTACATAATTCTCGTCCTCTCTTGACCACGAAGGAATGACCTCCGAGTGCGTCCCCTTTGCATGTTTTATGGGAAATATCATGTGATTCGATTATGTTAATGTTGTTGGGAGTTGCCACTAGTGAAAGTATGAAGCCTAGGCCTTGTTTCCACCATTGCAATACCATTTGTGCTCACGTTTACCACTTGTTTGCTTGCTGCACTTTTTATTACAGATTTATATTACTTTGTTTTGCCATCCATATCACTTGCCATTTAACATCTCTTCGCCGAACTAGTGCACCTATACATCTAACAAGTGTATTAGGTGTGTTGGGGACACAAGAGACTTCTTGTATCTTAGTTGCAGGATTGCTTGAGAGAGACCATCTTCAACCTCTACTTCCCTGAGTTCGATAAACCTTAGGTCATCCACTTGAGGGAAATTGCTGCTGTCCTACAAACCTCTGCGCTTGGAGGCCCAACATAGTCTACAAGAGTAGAAGCGTGTGTAGACATCAAGCTATTTCTGGCGCCGTTGCCGGGGAGGTGAGCGCTTGAAGGTATATCTTTAGATCTTGCAATTAAATCTTTTCGTTTCTTGTTTTTAATTTCACTAGTTATGCTTATGGACAACCTTGCTATTGGATCGTTGCTTGCGGGAAGACGCCCCACACCTGAAATTGTGCCCTATAAAATACCAGCTGGTATTATCGATTATGTTTTGGCTAATCGTTATGCAGGAGACAAACATCCCGGTGAACACTTGCTATATCTGTCACAACTATGTTCATTATTTAAGCTTGCAGGTGTATCGAGGGAGTTTGTCATGAGGAAATTATTTGCCTTGTCACTGAAAGGAAAAGCATTGGAATGGTATAGGCTACTAAATGACTCTCACCTGCTGGAGTGGGAAGAGATCCAGTCTCTCTTTTACTCCAAATTTTATCCTCTTCATGAAGTCCATAAGAATAGGAATTATGTTTATAATTTCTACCCTCATGACGGAGAGAGCATAGCTCAAGCTTGGGGGAGACTGAAAACGTTAATGCTAAAATGTCCTAACCATGGGCTCCCCAAAGATATTATTATTACTAACTTCTATGCGAGGCTCTCTCGACAGGATAAAGATTTGCTCGATGCTTCCTCTATGGGTTCTTTCACAAACAAAAATATTGATGCTAAATGGGAACTCCTTGAAAGAATTCAACGCAACACTGAAGATTGGGAGATCGACAAAGGTAAAGAGTCAGGTATAATTTATGAGTATGATTGCATTAAGTCCTTTGTTGAAACTACAAGTTTTAATAAGTTTAGTGCTAAGTTTGGGCTTGATTCTCAACTCCTTGTTGATTTCCTCAAATCTTTTGCTTCACATCTTAATATGCCTAAGGAGGATTGGATCAAGTATCATAAACCTTTTAAAGAGACTTGCAAAGAAAATGAAATTGTTCATGATGATTGCAACATGCATGATCCAATTCCTAAAAATGAAGTTTTATATAAGCATGTTAATTTTTGTGGAGTGGATGGACCTTGTGAAAGGCCTATGATTGAAGAAGAGAAGTATTGTAAGCAACATAAGCATGAAAGAACAATCACTTGGGTCAGAGATTTAAATGAAATTGCTAGAGAATTGTGTGACCTTTATCCTTTTACTTGTGAACTTTGCCGTATAGAGGGTCACTTTAATTTTCAATGCATGAACTTTCAAAACATAACTGTTAACCGGTTGTGTGATAACATGATCACCTCTGATCTTTATGATGAGCTTATGTTATTTTTGATGTGTGAAGAGTTATCAGAAAAGACTTCATGGCTAGATGTTAATGCCATAGGAATAAAAAACACTTTGCAAAATTGCCATCTCTATTGTGTTGTTAATTGCCATGAAAATGATTACATAGGTAAGATTATAAAGGAGGGAACTTTACCAAAGTATGAAAATGTCTCTTATATTTCTGCTAATAAAAAGGAGAGTTTCTCCCAAGTTTCCCCTATTGTTTCTAATGATAAACCAGGATATGTGGAGAAGCTTCATCTCCAACCACTCCCTCCTAAGGTTAAGAAGAAGAAAAAGAAGAGGAGGAGGAAGAGGAGCAAGAAAGAAGAAGAATGGGTATCAACCTGGCCTGAGCATATTCCTCCCATCAACTTTTATCCTAACGATTGTGTAATGCCCCGGATGTAATACTTTCCCTTTTGGGTATATAATATATCTCCGGCTTCATCTATTTCCATTCCGGGTTCTTTGTCTTTCGGGTTTCGTCGTTTTGTTGTGTGAGTGTGTGGCATTCATTCATATCATGTAGACATGTGCATCGCATTGCATTCGTGTTGACGGTTGCATCCGGTTCCGCGTGTTTCTTCCCGTTGTCCGTTTCGCGTTCCGGAGCTCCCTCACGTGTCCGTGACGTCCCGTAGGCCTACTTTGTTGTTTGGGCGTTTAACGTTACCGGTGTGCCGCGAGGTTGTTGTGTGTGTTGTTGTTTTGTTGTGTGCAACCCGCCTCTCAAATCTCGTCTCGTTTGGACTCCGTTGGCTATTCCATCCGTTGTTCGTGTGGGTCCAAAGTGCCTTCACTTCGTGTCCCAGAAACACCCCTACTGTAGTCTACTACTATCTCCTAGGCCCTTCTAGACTACCCCCGCGATCGGATCCGTCGGATCGCGATCGGAGGGCTCCTAACACCCCCCAAACCCTAACCCTAGCAAATCAGCTATTTATAGACCCCCTAGTCTATTTTTTGGCTTCCCTAACCTCTAGCCCCTTCTTCCTTTTTTTTCCTCTCCTCAAAGTTCGGATCTAACCAACCCCAGCCGCCACTTGGCTGATCCCGCAAGCCAGGGATCCTGCCGCCAATTTTCCATCGCCAGCCGCCGCAGTCGCGCGCCTGGATCGAAGGATCCAGGTCAACGCGTCGCCGGACCTGGGGCATTTCCCGCTCGACGGGGTGGACCACATCGCCAGAAGCCCATCCGACCGGGTCCTCCTCCCGTTTTGCCAGCTTGGCGCGGCTCCTTCGCCCCAGCCTCCCGCATCGATGGCCTGCATCGGGCCCAGATCGCCGCGCCTGGCCCGTCTCCACCTCCCTCGCCAGGCCGCGCGGCTCCTTCGCCGGGCCGTATGCCTCCCGCTCCGCTCGTCTCTCCACCGCACCGATCCCACCGCGCCGCCACTTCGGCCGGGCCTCCCTCCTGGGCCCCAGCCCAGCCGCCGGGCCCCTCGGCTCCGCTTCGCTCCAGGCCGCGTCACCCCGCCTCCGCGGGCCTTCTCCACCGCACCGGCCCACTCCGTTTTTTCCCCAGATCCAGATCTGTCTCAGGTTGAACTCCCCCCCTTTTTCCCACTAAGTCCCTGTTAATTTTGTTCTGAGATGCAATGTTTGAACTGCTCTAACTTTTTGTCTGTTGCTCCGATTCGCGCATATAATATGTCCAGACGTTCGTGGAGACGTGCTCTACGTTTCATCTGTTGTTGTCATGCATGTTAGAGATCATCTAGGTGCTCGTTTTGCTGTTGCAAGAGTGCATCATGATATAAACTGCTGCTATGTGATATTTTTATGCCACCTTTGCCATGTGATATCTTTTAGCTCGTTTGTCCGAATGATGCAAATGACATGTCCACGTGTTCGTCTTGCCATGATCTACATGTTGTTTGTGATAGGTTGCATGATAGATTTATTATTGCCTTGTTATCATCGTTGCAAAGTGCCATGTGGCTGTAATGTGTTTTCACTTGTTACGAAATGCCATCTTGTTGAGCTCGTTGCAATCGTTGTGTTCACCTCCATGAAGCATGCTTGTGTGTTTCGGGATCACCTTCATGTGTACTTTGATGAGGTGCTTACCTCTTGCCATGTTTAGTTTCGAGGTGACTTAAACATGCTCTTTTATATGCCATGATGATATTGCTGTTTTAGGACTTAGTGGATTTTCACTAAGTCTGAAATCTGTAACGTTCCGATGCCATGTTCGTGTGATGTTCTAGGACAAAGCATGATAGTTTTGGAGTGGATCTTGATTGTTCCTTGTAGTATATATTGTTGTCTTTCCATCCATGTCCTCACATGTCCATTTAAGTGGCTGTAGCATGTTTATCTTTTGCTCCAAAGTTTCAATAAAATTCTGCTGCCAGAATTTTATTGTCAAGTTCAATATGTCCAAGATCATTGCTATTGATCCGTGGCTCCGTTGGGGGTGCACCTTTGGACTTAGTTGCTGTAGTATATGTCTAGTTTGTGTTCATGTCCTTTGCCATGTTATTTGAGTGCTGTAGCTCAATTATTTTGAGCTCCGAAGTTGCTATGTTGCTGTAATTTTCAGCTTTCGCTCAAATCTTGTTTCGGGCATAACTTTTAGCCCGTAACTCCGATTTCAGCGAATCTTATATCAAACTTGATTGTTTTTCTGTGTAGATTAATAATATCAGATTGTTATCATGTTTTGAGGTGATTTGCTTGAGTGATATTTTCCGTGCTCCGTGTGCATCCTTAGTGCATCCATCATGCATTCATCTTTTCCGAGTGCGCATTGCATCTTGTTGATTGGTGCTTGGTGTGATTGTTTTGTTTAGAGCCGGAAGCAGAGTCTGAGTTCGAGTACGAGCACGAGGTTTCCAACGAGGTTGAGCACGAGGACCCTTCTTACGATCCGAACGACTTCTCTTCAAGCAAGATGACCGAACCCCGATAACATTACTATCTTTGCCTATTGCTAGTAGTCTCGATCTATAGTTTTGCCTCGATGCCCATGATCTTCTTGTCAGCCTTCTAGTTGTAACCAATTGCCATGTTTAACCAACCTACCTATGCAAACCGTTGCTTGGCTAAGTACGCTTCGCTCAGCCCTTCTTATAGCATTGCTAGTTGCAGGTGAAGATCGAATGTGCTTGCTTCATGTTGAAGTTTGGTTGGGTTATATCACACTATATAAATGCTTAAACTGAAATCATCTATATATTGGCAAGGGTGGAAGGCTAAGCCTTTTGCTTGGTGATTTGTTCCACTCATGCCGTTAGGAACCGTATAAACCGGTGTTATGTTCCTTGATTATGCGTTCCTAACACGGTTCGGGTGTATGGGACCCCCTCGATAAACCGCTAAGTGCTAAGTCTTTTCCAGCAAGTCCCAACATTGGTACTATTTGCCTAATAACAAACTAAACTTGCATAGGGAGTTATAAACCCTTTTTCTTAATCAACAACCCCGGGCCAGTGCTCCACATGAGTGTTGGTCCGAACTGGGGGTTACGCGGGGCCACCTCGAGGGAACTCAAGGTCTGGTAAAAACCTGTGGGATCACCCATCCGGTCGTGGCCTGAGACGAGATACGCGCGGCTACTATCAGGGTGTCGGCACGCCGGGAGGATTTGCTGGATTAGCCTTACCTTAGTTCGGTATATCTTGAGCACGGGATTCCGAGAATACTCGGGTCTTCCCACTTTGGAGTTGCGACTCCGCGGATCGTGGGCTTGTAATGGGTCAAGTTGGAACACCCCTGCAGGGTTTGAACTTTCGAAAGCTGTGCCCGCGGTTATGTGGCAGATGGGAGCTTGTTAATTCCGGTTGTAGATAACTTGACACAATGTTTCTAATACACTACCAGCGTGTGTTCCGTGACTGTCAATTTCCGAATAGGGATTCGGGAGTTGAACACGGAGGGGTTATGCTTGTTGAGCTTGTAGCTAGGATCACTTCGTGATCACTTCTCGCCGAGGCCTTCTCTTCTCGCTCTCACTTACGTAAGCTAGATGCTAGTTGCTACTGCAGACACTTATTCTTTTCTTCAGCCTTATTCTCACCCAAAGGCTTAAATAGTCTTGTTACCCGGAGACGGGATTGCTGAGTCCTCTGTGGCTCACAGTTACTCCACACACCAGATGCAGGTCCAGCTGTGAGCTATCCAGGTGATGGCACCGAGCTGGATTGGGAGTACGACGAGGAGCGTAGTCGGTACTATGTACGATACCCGGATGATCAGTAGTGGAGACTCCTACTAGGATTCGATCCGCCTGTGGTTTATTTATCTAAGTTTGGTATCTTGCATTTGGATTTTGCCCTTAGAGGGTTGTGATGTTCTTAATGTATGATGATTGAGACTTGAATTGTAATTCTGTGACGTGGCGAGTGTAAGCCAACTATTTTCTGTTTACAATCCCCTCTTTTACATGAGATGTGCAAAGATTACCGAACTTGAGATCATTCTAGGATGGATTTATGCCTTTAAGTCGTGCCTCGACACGTAGGAGGTATAACTCCATCCTGGGCATTACAAGTTGGTATTCAGAGCCTTCTCCGACCTAGGAGCCCCCACTGTTTGATCGAATCGTTGACGGTCGAGTCTAGGCACACACTGAAAACTTTTTGAGTCCTATATTATATCGGAGAGTAGGATTTCTTTGCTTCTCATCCCCTTTTCTCTCTGGTGAGGACTCCTGACGACTACTCTTGTCTCTCCTATCTTCAAAAATTGCACAATTTTTTTTTTTTAGGAATCCCGCGAGTATTCTGGGATTGTTTCGATGTTCTTGTGACAAGGATATTGTTCTCGATGCCTCCTGTTACCGAGGAGTTGAGCTTCGGGGTATTGTTGTCACAAGCATATCGCGGCAGTACTAAATACTTAAGACGGCCGACATCGAAAATCTCTCCTATACGGCCAGTGGCAAGATAACCCCGACATCACCCAGTACTGGGGAGGTAGTTCGGGAGTATTGCCATAGCTTGTTATAGTGGATGCTTTTCGAAGGTCCGAGGTACACAGTTTCCAAGAAAGACTGGTTATGTGTTGAAGGATGGATACACCTGGATGTAGGTTTAGAGTTGATTGCGCGGTGCTTCCCGTGTATCCCCAACACCTGATTGCATAACTGGAATCTTTCGGAAATCTATAGGTGGGTTTTATCCAGTAGATCGTAGGCATTCTTCCAACGAATGCAGGTTAGTGAGTTCGGGGTTCGACATTGAGTGAAGGGGTTATATGACCGAGGTTACTATCAGGAGTTGCATCTTAAAGGGTCCTTGGCTATGCTGATCCGGGGATTGAAAAACCTTTTCGTAACGTGTTCATATGCTTTCAGCACAAAGATGTTAGAACGAAACTCCTCTCTTGTGTTTGTTCCCGTCTGTACCTTGTTGTTTTTCTTATTTTATCCTTTTGATCCCTATGTGGCTTCTCGTGAAGACTGATGATATCATTTAACTGAGAATTTCATTCATTCCTCTTGTTCGAATGAATTAATTCGTTCTTATTGTTCGAATGATTATTGTGAAGACTTGTTGCAATTCATGCCATTGATTCAGCTTATTCCTTTTGTCAATCAATTGCTGATTCGTGGTCATCTCTTTCAGGATGGCTCCGAAAAAGGTTCCCAACGCTAACCCAGAGGTGGAAGAGGTCCCAGATCATCCTCCTTCCCCTCCTCCTCCGCCTGAGGCTTGGAGAGCAATTATGCAGACTACAGCTCAGAACACTCAGTTGATGATGCAGATGATGCATCAGATGCAAGCTATGCAAGCTAATCAGGGTGTTCCAGGGAATCAAGGCAACTTCTTCCAGCAGCACCATGCTACTCTTAACCAGTTCCTGGCTAACAATCCTAAAGCTTTCAGTTACTGTGTCGACCCTCTTGATGCTGAGGATTGGTTGACCGACATAAAGAAGCATTTTGAGTGCAGTAACGTGAAGGAAGATGATTATGTGAAGTTTGCAGCCTTCCAACTGAAAGATCAAGCAGCTGATTGGTGGCAGCAGTACAAAGACTCCAGGCCAGGTCAAGTGATATCTTGGGAGAATTTCTGCAAGGATTTCCGTTCGCACCACATTCCTACAAGTGTCATCGAGGGTATGCGTGAGCAATTCCGCAACCTGAAGCAGGGCTCCATGTCAGTCTATCAGTATAATGTCAAGTTCCAAAACCTCGCTCGCTATGCTAAGCAAGACATTCCTGATGCCAAGAGTAAAATCTATCAGTTCCGTGGAGGTCTCAAAGATGAACTTCAGCTTGCTCTCACTTTGTTCGAGCCCGATGAATTCGACAAGTTCTATAACATGGCTTTGAAACAAGAAGCAGCTCAGCTTAAGATGGAGGCTTCTAAGAAGAGAATTCGAGATGCCGTTCACTCTTCCTCATCGTCTCAGTTGGTCTCGAAGCATCAGAAATTCTGGCTTCCTCCTCCTCCAGTGATTCGAGCTCCATACAACAACTCCAACAACTCCAACTACAAGAACTCTAGTGGTCGTGGTTTCTCCCACCCACCCAACCCGAGCAACCAGTCGAAGAAGCAGTTTCAGTCTCAAGGCTCCAAGTCAAGTGGTTCTCATTTCCGTCCTCTCTCAGAAGTGACTTGCAACAAATGCACTCAGAAAGGTCACTATGCCAACAGATGTCCGAATCCGAAGCGTCTTCCACCTCCTCCACCTGTGAGTTCAGCTATTGTCAGGCATGATCCAAAGGCAGCAAGGGTCAATCTGATGAATGCAGCGCAAGCGGAGAATTCTTCTGATGTCATTTTGGGTAACCTTCCAGTGAACTCTATACCTGCTAAAGTTTTGTTTGATTCGGGTGCTTCATGCTCTTTCATGTCTCAACCATTTGCATCCAAGTATAATGTTGACATCAAAAGTTTGCCAAGGGAGTTATCAGTTGTTTCTCCGGGGAGACGAATGCATTCCAGTATATATGCTCCGGATGTTTCTATTCGCATGGGTGATTATCGATTTTTGGCTTCTCCGGTGATTCTTGGTAATTCTGACATCGACCTCATCCTCGGAATGGATTGGCTTTCTCAGCACGATGCTCATATTGATTGTGCTCAGAAGGAAGTCAAGTTGACTCATTCTGATGAAGATGTGATTATCTTCGCCTCCAGGGATAACACTATCAGGCTTTTCTCTCTCAATGATAAGGGCGAAATTAATGCCATATCTCAAATTCCGGTGGTGAACGAATATCAAGACGTCTTTCCTGAAGAACTTCCAGGCATGCCTCCACACCGTCAGGTGGAATTCGTTATTGAACTCGAGCCGGGTACTGAGCCAGCATGCCGGCGTCCGTACAAGCTCTCTCCGGATGAATTGAAGGAATTGAAGAAACAGTTGGATGAACAGGAGCGTATGGGTCTCATCCGGCCTAGTACATCTCCGTGGGGCTGTGGTGTCTTATTTGTCAAGAAGAAAGATGGCACGGAGCGTCTCTGTGTTGACTACCGGCCATTGAACAAGAAGACGATTAAGAACAAGTATCCGCTCCCCAACATCAACGAACTCTTCGAGCAGCTCAAAGGAGCTAAAGTGTTCTCTAAGCTTGACCTCCGAATGGGCTATCATCAAATTCGCATTCGCGAGGAAGACATTCCCAAGACGGCTTTCAGAACGAGCTACGGTTCATACGAGTATACCGTCATGTCCTTCGGTCTCACCAATGCTCCTCCTACCTTTTCGAGGATGATGCATTACATCTTCAACCCCTATACTGGCGAGTTTGTGCTTGTGTATCTGGATGATATTCTGGTGTTTTCCAAGAATGAAGAAGATCACGAAAAGCACTTACGTCTGGTTCTTGATCGACTCCGAGAGCATAAATTCTATGCCAAGTTCTCCAAGTGCGAGTTTTGGCTCGACAAGGTTTTGTACCTGGGCCACATCATCTCAGCTGACGGCATTGCGGTTAATCCCGAGAAAGTTGAAGCAATTGTCAACTGGGAGGCTCCTCAGAACGTCAAGCAGCTCCGCAGTTTTCTGGGTCTTGCCAGCTATTGCAGAAGGTTTGTTGAGAACTTCTCCAAGATTGCCAAGCATCTTTCCAACTTGCTTCAGAAGAATGTCAAATACTTTTGGTCTCCAGAGTGTGAAGTGGCATTCAAAACCCTCAAAGATAAGCTTGTCTCTGCTCCAGTTCTGACTCCTCCGGATGAATCCAAGCCCTATGAAGTATTCTGTGATGCTTCTCTTCAAGGTCTTGGTGGTGTGCTTATGCAAGATAAGAGAATTGTGGCATACACTTCTCGTCAGCTAAAGCCAAGTGAGAAGAACTATCCCACACATGATCTCGAGCTAGCAGCTGTGGTACATGCTCTGATTACGTGGAGACATCTGTTGTTGGGCAGAAAGGTCGACATCTTCACCGATCACAAGAGTTTGAAGTACATCTTCACACAGCCGCATCTGAACCTCCGTCAGACTCGTTGGGTTGAAATGATCCAAGAGTATAATCCCAGCATTAAATACACTCCTGGCAAGGCGAATGTGATTGCAGATGCTTTGAGCAGAAAGGCATATTGCAACAGCCTTCTTATCAAGCCATACCAGCCTGAGCTTTGTGAAGCATTCAGGAAACTCAACCTCCAAGTTGTTCCGCAGGGTTTTCTTGCAAATCTTCAAGTTGCTCCTACCTTGGAAGATCAAGTCCGTGAGGCCCAGCTCAGTGATACCATGGTGAAGAAGTTGAAACATGGGATTGCAAAGGGCACTCCAAAATACAAGTGCTTCCGTGTTGATGAGAGAGATACCTTGTTCTTCGAGGACAGACTCGTTGTTCCCAAAGGTGATCTCAGGAAGCTCATAATGGAAGAAGCTCATGATTCTCTCCTTTCCATTCATCCTGGCAGTTCCAAGATGTATCAAGATCTCAAGCAATCTTACTGGTGGACACGCATGAAAAGGGAGATTGCCCAATTCGTGAATGAATGTGATGTATGCAGAAGAGTGAAAGCAGAACATCAACGTCTAGCCGGTCTTCTCCAACCTCTTCCTATTCCCGAGTGGAAGTTCGACCACATTGAAATGAACTTCGTCACTGGTTTTCCTAAATCCAAGCGAGGAAATGATGCTATCTTTGTGGTGATTGACAAGCTTACCAAAGTCGCTCATTTTCTTCCGGTCAAAGAATCAATCAATGCAGCTCAACTTGCAGAGCTGTACACTTCCAGAATTGTGTCCCTACATGGCATTCCTCAAGTTATATCCTCAGACCGTGGAAGCTTGTTCACATCAAGGTTCTGGGACTCCTTTCAGTCCGCCATGGGCACTAAGATCAGATTCAGCACTGCTTTTCACCCTCAGACTAGTGGTCAAGTCGAGCGCGTGAATCAGATTCTAGAAGACATGCTCAGAGCCTGTGTCATCTCCTTCGGCATGAAATGGGAAGACTGCCTTCCATTTGCCGAGTTCTCTTACAACAACAGCTTTCAAGCAAGTGCAGGCAAAGCACCATTTGAAATTCTCTATGGCAGAAAGTGCCGTACCCCTCTCAACTAGTCTGAAATAGGCGAACGTCAACTTCTTGGCAATGACTTGATCTCAGAAGCCGAAGAAATGTGCAAAGTCATACGTGAGAATCTCAAGGCCGCTCAGTCGCGTCAGAAGAGCTACTATGACGGCAAGCATCGTGATTTGGCATTCAACATCGATGATCATGTCTATCTCCGAGTTTCTCCGATGAAAGGCACCCAAAGATTCGGTATCAAAGGAAAACTTGCTCCTAGATACGTCAGTCCTTTCAAGATTCTTGGCAAGAGAGGCGATCTAGCCTACCAACTTGAGCTCCCGCCCAACTTCGCCAATGTTCATGATGTCTTCCATGTGTCTCAACTTCGCAAATGCTTCAAGGCACCTGAGCGCATGATTCCGTTTGAGGAGATTGATCTTCAACAAGACCTGTCCTACCGAGAGCATCCTGTTGCCATTCTCGAAGAAACCGAACGCAAGACCCGCAACAAGTCCATTAAATTTCTGAAAGTCAAGTGGTCACATCACACCGACCGAGAAGCTACCTGGGAACGAGAAGATCATCTTCGTTCCGAGTACCCTTCCTTTTTCCAGTCCTAGATCTCGGGACGAGATCTTTTTGTAGTTGAGGAGAGTTTGTAATGCCCCGGATGTAATACTTTCCCTTTTGGGTATATAATATATCTCCGGCTTCATCTATTTCCATTCCGGGTTCTTTGTCTTTCGGGTTTCGTCGTTTTGTTGTGTGAGTGTGTGGCATTCATTCATATCATGTAGACATGTGCATCGCATTGCATTCGTGTTGACGGTTGCATCCGGTTCCGCGTGTTTCTTCCCGTTGTCTGTTTCGCGTTCCGGAGCTCCCTCACGTGTCCGTGACGTCCCGTAGGCCTACTTTGTTGTTTGGGCGTTTAACGTTACCGGTGTGCCGCGAGGTTGTTGTGTGTGTTGTTGTTTTGTTGTGTGCAACCCGCCTCTCAAATCTCGTCTCGTTTGGACTCCGTTGGCTATTCCATCCGTTGTTCGTGTGGGTCCAAAGTGCCTTCACTTCGTGTCCCAGAAACACCCCTACTGCAGTCTACTACTATCTCCTAGGCCCTTCTAGACTACCCCCGCGATCGGATCCGTCGGATCGCGATCGGAGGGCTCCTAACACCCCCCAAACCCTAACCCTAGCAAATCTGCTATTTATAGACCCCCTAGTCTATTTTTTTGGCTTCCCTAACCTCTAGCCCCTTCTTCCTTTTTTTTTCCTCTCCTCAAAGTTCAGATCTAACCAACCCCAGCCGCCACTTGGCCGATCCCGCAAGCCAGGGTTCCTGCCGCCAATTTTCCATCGCCAGCCGCCGCAGTCGCGCGCCTGGATCGAAGGATCCAGGTCAACGCGTCGCCGGACCTGGGGCCTTTCCCGCTCGACGGGGTGGACCACATCGCCAGAAGCCCATCCGGCCAGGTCCTCCTCCCGTTTTGCCAGCTCGGCGCGGCTCCTTCGACCCAGCCTCCCGCATCGACGGCCTGCATCGGGCCCAGATCGCCGCGCCTGGCCCGTCTCCACCTCCCTCGCCAGGCCGCGCGACTCCTTCGCCGGGCCGTACGCCTCCCGCTCCGCTCGTCTCTCCACCGCACCGATCCCACCGCGCCGCCACTTCGGTCGGGCCTCCCTCCTGGGCCCCAGCCCACCGCCGGGCCCCTCGGCTCCGCTTCGCTCCAGGCCGCGTCGCCCCGCCTCCGCGGGCCTTCTCCACCGCACCGGCCCACTCCGTTTTTTCCCCAGATCCAGATCTTTCTCAGGTTGAACTCCCCCCCTTTTTCCCACTAAGTCCCTGTTAATTTTGTTCTGAGATGCAATGTTTGAACTGCTCTAACTTTTTGTCTGTTGCTCCGATTCGCGCATATAATATGTCCAGACGTTCGTGGAGACGTGCTCTACGTTTCATCTGTTGTTGTCATGCATGTTAGAGATCATCTAGGTGCTCGTTTTGCTGTTGCAAGAGTGCATCATGATATAAACTGCTGCTATGTGATATTTTTATGCCACCTTTGCCATGTGATATCTTTTAGCTCGTTTGTCCGAATGATGCAAATGACATGTCCACGTGTTCGTCTTGCCATGATCTACATGTTGTTTGTGATAGGTTGCATGATAGATTTATTATTGCCTTGTTATCATCGTTGCAAAGTGCCATGTGGCTGTAATGTGTTTTCACTTGTTATGAAATGCCATCTTGTTGAGCTCGTTGCAATCGTTGTGTTCACCTCCATGAAGCATGCTTGTGTGTTTCGGGATCACCTTCATGTGTACTTTGATGAGGTGCTTACCTCTTGCCATGTTTAGTTTCGAGGTGACTTAAACATGCTCTTTTATATGCCATGATGATATTGCTGTTTTAGGACTTAGTGGATTTTCACTAAGTCTGAAATCTGTAACGTTCCGATGCCATGTTCGTGTGATGTTCTAGGACAAAGCATGATAGTTTTGGAGTGGATCTTGATTGTTCCTTGTAGTATATATTGTTGTCTTTCCATCCATGTCCTCACATGTCCATTTAAGTGGCTGTAGCATGTTTATCTTTTGCTCCAAAGTTTCAATAAAATTCTGCTGCCAGAATTTTATTGTCAAGTTCAATATGTCCAAGATCATTGCTATTGATCCGTGGCTCCGTTGGGGGTGCACCTTTGGACTTAGTTGCTGTAGTATATGTCTAGTTTGTGTTCATGTCCTTTGCCATGTTATTTGAGTGCTGTAGCTCAATTATTTTGAGCTCCGAAGTTGCTATGTTGCTGTAATTTTCAGCTTTCGCTCAAATCTTGTTTCGGGCATAACTTTTAGCCCGTAATTCCGATTTCAGCGAATCTTATATCAAACTTGATTGTTTTTCTGTGTAGATTAATAATATCAGATTGTTATCATGTTTTGAGGTGATTTGCTTGAGTGATATTTTCCGTGCTCCGTGTGCATCCTTAGTGCATCCATCATGCATTCATCTTTTCCGAGTGCGCATTGCATCTTGTTGATTGGTGCTTGGTGTGATTGTTTTGTTTAGAGCCGGAAGCAGAGTCTGAGTTCGAGTACGAGCACGAGGTTTCCAACGAGGTTGAGCACGAGGACCCTTCTTACGATCCGAACGACTTCTCTTCAGGCAAGATGACCGAACCCCGATAACATTACTATCTTTGCCTATTGCTAGTAGTATCGATCTATAGTTTTGCCTCGATGCCCATGATCTTCTTGTCAGCCTCCTACTTGTAACCAATTGCCATGTTTAACCAACCTACCTATGCAAACCGTTGCTTGGCTAAGTACGCTTCGCTCAGCCCTTCTTATAGCATTGCTAGTTGCAGGTGAAGATCGAAGGTGCTTGCTTCATGTTGAAGTTTGGTTGGGTTATATCACACTATATAAATGCTTAAACTGAAATCATCTATATATTGGCAAGGTGGAAGGCTAAGCCTTTTGCTTGGTGATTTGTTCCACTCATGCCGTTAGGAACCGTATAAACCGGTGTTATGTTCCTTGATTATGCGTTCCTAACACGGTTGGGGTGTATGGGACCCCCTCGATAAACCGCTAAGTGCTAAGTCTTTTCCAGCAAGTCCCAACATTGGTACTATTTGCCTAATAACAAACTAAACTTGCATAGGGAGTTATAAACCCTTTTTCTTAATCAACAACCCCGGGCCAGTGCTCCACATGAGTGTTGGTCCGAACTGGGGGTTACGCGGGGCCACCTCGAGGGAACTCAAGGTCTGGTAAAAACCTGTGGGATCACCCATCCGGTCGTGGCCTGAGACGAGATACGCGCGGCTACTATCAGGGTGTCGGCACGCCGGGAGGATTTGCTGGATTAGCCTTACCTTAGTTCGGTATATCTTGAGCACGGGATTCCGAGAATACTCGGGTCTTCCCACTTTGGAGTTGCGACTCCGCGGATCGTGGGCTTGTAATGGGTCAAGTTGGAACACCCCTGCAGGGTTTGAACTTTCGAAAGCCGTGCC
>LR738709.1:520795721-520825255 GCA_902687465.1 Secale cereale
CCTATGACATAAGGAGAAATTATCCTTATGAAACTTGTCATAATCATGGAGGGAATTACTCCCTTGTTGAACACCACCCTCCTAATACACAATTAATCTATAGTGTTCAAGTTGTTTATGATAGTCCTACTCCCACTATTACCAATGAGAAAGATTATGCTTATGTGGAGAGTAAGAGTACCTTTTTGCATGTGGATCATGGTAACAATGCTTTATGTGATGCTTATATTGTTGAGTTCATCCATGATGCCACTGAAATTTATAATGAGAGAGGGAGACTTGGTTCTAAATATCTTAATAATAAGAAGTTTCCTCTCTTTATGGTGGATATTTTGAAGTTATGCTTGTTTTGCCTTCCTATGCTAGTTGCTTTGTGCTTCAATGAATTATTCTATTGCAATATTCCTATGCATAGGAAGCATGTTAGGCTTAAATGTGTTTGGTATTTGCTTCTTGATGCTCTCTTTTGTTCTTCAGCTCTTATTCCTACGAAAGCGTCATTAAAGTCTTAAGCCTATCTTTATGGCTATAAAGAAAGAGCTCTAGGGAGACAACCCTTGTTATGTTTACTTTCAGTATTAGTGGTCTTGATGTTTGTTACTACTGTAGCAACATCATTGTATCTTTATTTTTCAGCTTTGTGCCAAGTTTAGCCTCTGATTGCAAGAAAGTTCAAAAGTTGTGAGGTGCTGTCCAGGAAACAGATTCTGTCCTTGGATAGAAAAATTCGTATAAAATCACCAGATCATCTTTTTGGTCTGAACTTTTTCGACCGCGTTCTCTATATAATTGTCTTTCATACGTCTGTTCTGAGTTTTTTGATTTGAGTTGCAGAAGTACCCCGAACAAATCAATTACTACCTGCTGTTCTGTTTTTCACAGATTATGTCTTGTTTTGCCTTTCCTTCATTTTGCAAACCAAGAGCTTGCTTTTTCTTTGCAAAAACCTTTTGGCAATCTTGAGAAACAGTAGACCTTCAAGAATATCTTTATTTCCAGCAAGGAACAATTATTTTATTAAGGGTACTAACCTCGCTAATCAGATTATGATGAGTTATGTATGAAGGGAGTTTTCAAGTGTGCGAGGGAAGATGATAAAAAGATTCAGGAGTGTCAAGCGCTCAAGCTTGGGGATGCCCCCGTGCACCCCCATGAAATATTCAAGGAGACTCAAGCGTCTAAGCTTGGGGATGCCCCCGTGCATCCCCTTCTCCATCAACATTATCAGTTCGTCTTTCGTTCCGCTATATTTTTATCACTTCATGTGTTATGTGCTATGCTTGGAGCGTCTTGCTTTTAGTTTTCTTTTTAGTTTTTCATAACGAGTCGGAACTCAGCATTCTTTATGTGGGAGAGAAACACGCTCCACTTCTACCTAGAACATAACATAGAATTTTCATGTCTATCTTTGCTGTGTGTGTTCTTTGTCTTTTAATAGCTACTATCATGCTCTGCTCTTAGTATTCATGCTTATCTTTTCAAAGAGCTTTTGTTTAGTTGGTTGCTTGAACTCTCTTTAATTATCATGCTTACCTTATTAAGAGAGTTTGCTTCCGTTGCATTGGTTAATATGTCTATGATAAAGATGCTACGTACATAATGGCGCTTAGTAGTTCAGGTTTTCTTATGGTTAGTCTCAAATAGCTGGGGGATTCCCAATGTGTTATTGGAGTACCAACTTGATTTGTTTGCCTATGATGTGGTATGGTTTAGTAATATCTTCCTTCAAGAATTTATTTTGATTGACTTGGCGTATGCTCACGCATATTTAAGACTGTAAAGAAAGTCTGTCAAGTCTTGATGATCTTTTATTTCTGAGTAGCGATATAACTACCATGCCTGATTCAATGTTGCTTTGTCGCTCTGCATGATTATGACCGTCATTGCTCTCTTAGTTGGTCGCTCCCAGTCTTTTGCTAACCTCCACCTGTACTAAGCGGACTAACTTTGCAATACATAGCTCATGGGAAAGTAGCTTAAAAACTATTGTGGTAAAGAATATGTTGCCTATGTATTTTATTTCTTATAAGTTGCTTGCTGAGCGGTAACCATGTTTCTGGGGACGCCATCAACTGTCACACTTTTGTTGAATATCATATGAGTTGCTATGCATGTTCGTCTTGTCTGAAGTAAGGGTGATTTGCCATGGGTTGAATGAGTATGCATATTGTTAGAGAAGAACATTGGGCCGCCAACCAAAGCCATGTATCATGGTGGAAGTTTTAGCTTGGACATTAATCCTCAATCTCTTATGAGAATATGCTTAAGCATTAAAGAGGAGTCCATCATCTATTTTCTATGTTGTCCCGGTATGGATGTCCTCAAGTTGAGATCTATCAAAAACGAGAAATCAAATGCGATTTATCTCCTTGGACCTTTGTACAGGTGGCATAGAGGTACCCCTTTGTGACACTTGGTTGAAACATATGTAATGCAATGATAACCCATGGAAATCCGAGCTAATTAGGACAAGGTGCGAGCACTATTGGTATTCGATGCATGAGGCTTGCAACTTATAGGATGTCTTATGCATGACACATATGAAGTACTACTACCGTTGACAAAATTGCTTCTATGTTTTCAAAATAAAAAGCTCTAGCACATAACCATTCTTTTACTTTTCGAGTATCCACCTTCTTTCTTCAAGCACCAACTACTAAGAGCATGATTGTCATTCTAAGTGTAATGTGCATTGTTCCAAAGTAGCATTGTCTTTTGCATGATTGTGATATCGTTTATTTTGAAATCATTGTATCTAGTCATCACTTAAACCTTGAAGGTGCCATTGCATTTATGTTTCGCTTCACTAAAGGGGGCAAGCTAGATATCACTTTATCATATTTGCACATCATGTTCATTGCAAATCTTTTTGATGTTTCAGTTTCATATTGTAAAACTTTCAGTCCTTTGTGATTTTCTCATGAGGCAACTTAATTACTATAGAATCATTGTCTCAGTAAGCTTTTGTCATATGACTATAAAAAGTCCTATATGGTTAATAGCATGTCTCCACAGAAATTATTCTTGTTATCATTTACCTACTCGAGGACGAGCAGGAATTAAGCTTGGGGATGTTGATACGTCCAAAACGTATCTATAATTTCTGCTTGCTCCATGCCACTTTTGGGTGATATTTCTATGATATTCATACACTTCCATACACTTTTGATCATATTTGGACTAACCTACTAATCCAGTGCACCCCAGTGCCAGTTTCTGTTTTCGGCTGTTTTTGTATTTCAGGTTTTCACATTACGAGAACTGTCAGGAAAAATCCAGAAAAATTATATAAAAAATCAGCGTTCCAGAACCTACCTTGCGCCCGAAGTACAGCCGGGGGGGGGGGCACCAGGGCCCCAGGCGCCCTGGCGGCGCGCTGTAATGCCCAGGATGGAATTATACCTCCTACGTGTCGAGGCACGACTTAAAGGCATAAGTCCATCCTAGAATGATCTCAAGTTTGGTAATCTTTGCACAACTCATGTAAAAGAGGGATAGTAAACTGAAAATAGTTGGCTTACAATCGCCACGTCACAGAATAACAGTACAAGTCTCAAACATCATACAATAAGATCACTACAACCCTCTAAGGGCAAAAGCCAAATGTCAAAGTACCAAACTCAGATAAATAAAACAACCACAGGCGGATCGAATCCTAGTAAGAGACTCCACTACTGATCGTCCGGGTAGCGCACGTAGTAACGACTACGCTCCTCGTCGTACTCCCAATCCAGCTCGGTGCCATCACCTGGATAGCTCACAGCTGGACCTGCATCTGGTGTGTGAAGTAACTGTGAGCCACAGAGGACTCAGCAATCCCGTTCCCGGGTAACAGAACTATTTAAGCCTTTGGGTGAGGGAAAGGCTGAAGAAAGAACAAGTCTGCAGCAGCAACTAGCATCTAGCTTACGCAAGTGAGAGCGAGAAGAGAAGGCATCGGCGAGAAGTGATCACGAAGTGATCCTAGCTACAAGCTCACAATCATAACCCCTCCGTGTTCAACTCCCGAATCCCTATTCGGAAATTGACAGTCACGGAACTCACGCTGGTAGTGTATTAGTAACATTGTGTCAAGTTATCTACAACCGGAATTAACAAGCTCCCATCTGCCACATAACCGCGGGCACGGCTTTCGAAAGTTCAAACCCTGCAGGGGTGTTCCAACTTGACCCATTACAAGCCCACGATCCGCGGAGTCGCAACTCCAAAGTGGGAAGACCCGAGTATCCTCGGAATCCCGTGCTCAAGTTAAACCGAACTAAGGTAAGGCTAATCCAGCAAATCCTCCCGGCGTGTCGTCACCCTGATAGTAGCCGCGCGTATCTAGGTCTCAGGACACGACCGGATGGGCGAAGCTACGGGTGGATACCAAATACCTCGAGTTGCCTCAAGGCGGCCCCGCAGGCTCCCCGTTTCGGACCAACACTCATGTGGAGCACTGGCCCGGGGTTGTTGATTAAGAAAGAGGGTTAATTACTCCCTATGCATGTTTAGTTTGTTATTAGGCAAATAGTACCAATGTTGGGATTTGCTGGAAAAGACTTAGCACATAGCGGTTTATCGAGGGGGTCCCATACACCCCAACCGTGTTAGGAACGCATAACCAAGGAACATAAAACCGGCTTATACGGATCCTAACGGCATGAGTGGAACAAAACACCAAGCAAAAGGCTTAGCCTTCCACCCTTGCCAATATATAGATGATTTCAATTAAAGCATTTATATAGTGTGATATAACCCAACCAAACTTCAACATGGAGCAAGCATCTTCACTTCACCTGCAACTAGCAACGCTATAAGAAGGGCTGAGCGAAGCGTACTTAGCCAAACAATGGTTTGCATAGGTAGGGTGGTTAAACATGGCAATTGGTTACAAGTAGGAGGCTGACAAGAAGAACATGGGCATCGAGGCAAAACTAGAGATCGAGACTACTAGCAATAGGCAAAGATAGTAATGTTATCGGGGTTCGGTCATCTTGCCTGAAGAGAAGAAGTTCGGATCGAAAGAAGGGTCCTCTTGCTCAAACTCGTTGGAAACCTCGTGCTCAACCTCGTGGGAAAACTCGTGCTCAACTTCCGGGTCTAAACAAGACAAACACACCAAGCACCAATCAACACGATGCAATGCGCACTCGAAAAACATGTATGCATGATGGATGCACTAGTGAAGCACATGGAGCACGTAAAACATCACTCAAGCAAAACACCTCAAAACAAGATAACAACCTGATATTATTAATCTACACAGAAAAACACCCAAGTTTGATATAAAGATCGCTGAAATCGGAGTTACGGGCTAAAAGTTATGCCCGAAACAAGATTTGAGCGAAAACTGCAAATTACAGCAACATAGCATCTTGGGAGCTCAAAATAATTAATCTACATCACCCAAAAAGCATGGCAAAGGACTTGAACATAAACTAGATATAATGTACAGCAACTAGGTCCAAAGTGCACCCCCAACGGAGTCACGGATCAATAGCAATGATCTTGGACATATTGAACTTTGAAATAAAATTCTGGCAGCAGAATTTTATTGAAAGTTTGGAGCAAAAGATAAACATGCTACAGCACCTCAAATGGACATGTGAGGACATGGATGGAAAGACAACAAAATATACTTCATGGAACAATTAAAAACCACCCCAAAACTATCATGCATTTTCCTAGAACATCACACGAACATGGCATCGGAACATAACAGATTTCAGACTTAGTGAAATTTCACTAAGTCCTAAAACAGCAATATCATCTTAGCAACAAAAAGAGCAAGTTTAAGACACATCTAAACTAAACATGGCAAATGGTAAGCACCTCATCAAAATACATATGACGGTGATCCCGAAACACACAAGCATGCATCAATGTGGTGAACACACCGATCGCAACAAGCTCAACAACATGGCATTTCATAACAAGTAAAAACACAACATGTGAACATGGCATCTTGCAACGATGATAACAAGGAAACAATACATCTACCATGCAACCTATCACACCCAACACGTAGTTCGTGGCAAGACGAACACGTGGACATGTCATTTGCTTCGTTTGGACAAACGAGCTAAAAGATATCACATGTCAAAGGTGGCATGAAAAATAACACATAGCAGCAGTTTATATCAACATGCACTCTTGCAACAGCAAAACAAGTGTCAAGATGACATCTAACATGCATGACTACAACAGGTAAAACGTAGAGGACAACTCCACGAACATCTGGACATATCACACGCACAAAACGGAGCACCACAGTAAAAGTTATGCATGGTCAAAGTAGGCATATCAGAACAGAGAAAACAGAGAGATTTAGGTCAACCTTCAGATCTGAGATCTGATGAACAGTAGCTGGGCCTCGGGTGAACAGTGCGGGCCGGTCCGGAACTGGAGTGGAAGAAGAGGCGGCCCGGCAGAGCTGGTTCGGCCCAGCGGAGGCAGAGGCCCGCGGCTTGGGGCGGCCTGCGGTGGCACGGCGGCCTGGCGAGGCCCGGCTGGGCGAGCCCGGTCGGAGGGACGGAGGGAGGCCCGCGGTGCGGAGGGAAGGCAGCCCGCGACGCGGCCTGGGAGGCGGCGGGCGAAGCCGGCCCGACGCTGTAGCGTAGCGGCCCGGAGAGGCGGGGTCCGGCCGGCGCGGGACGCGGCCCAGCTTCACTCGGCTGGAGGGAGGGAGACCCGCGCGCGGCTTGGGCCGACGAAGTGGGGACCGTCCGGCGGTGTACGGGCCGGCAGCGCGCGTAGGGAAGCCTGGCGCGGGCGAAGCAGTCGATCTGTCGCTGCGGTCGAGGGAGCCGGCGCCCGAGCGTTGACCCGATGGATCGGATCTGGCCAGCGACGGCTGGATCGAGGGATCCTTCGGGATCCAGCCAGGTGATTTGGATCTGAGATCTGAAATAAAAGAAAAAAAGATAGAGGGAAGGAGGAAGAAGAAGGGGATGCCCAAATAGACCTAGGGGTCTATATATAGCAGTTTAGACTAGGGTTTGGGGACTAGGGGTGTTTAGGAGCCCTCCGATCGTGATCCAACGGATCCGATCGCGGGAAAGATTTAAAAGGACCAGACGGAGATAAAAGAAAGCAGCAGGGGTATTTCCGGGACACGAAGTAAGGGCACTTCGGACCCACACGGACAACGGAGGGAAAAGTCAACGGAGTCCAAACGAGACGAGATTTGAGAGGCGGGTTGCACACAACAAAACAACAACACACAACACAACCTCGCGGCACACCGGTAACGAAAAACGCCCGAACAACAAAGTAGGCCTACGGGACGTCACGGACACGTGAGGGAGCTCCGGAACACGAAACGGACAACGGGAAGAAACGCCACGAACCGGATGCAACCCACAACACAAATGCAAAGCAATGCACATGTCTACATGATATGAATGAATGCCACACACTCACACAACAAAACGACGAAAGCCCGAAAGACAAAGAACCCGAAATGGAAATAGATGAAGCCGGAGATTTATTATAAGCCCAAAAGGGAAAGTATTACATCCGGGGCATTACAAACTCTCCTCTACTACAAAAAGATCTCGTCCCGAGATCTAGGACTGGAAAAAGGAAGGGTACTCGGAACGAAGATGATCTTCTCGTTCCCAGGTAGCTTCTCGGTCTGTGTGATGTGACCACTTGACTTTCAGAAACTTGATGGTCTTGTTGCGAGTCTTGCGTTCGGTTTCTTCGAGAATTGCAACTGGATGCTCTCGGTAGGAAAGGTCTTGTTGAAGATCAATCTCCTCAAACGGAATCATCCGCTCAGGTGCCTTGAAGCATTTGCGAAGCTGAGACACATGAAAGACATCATGAACATTTGCAAAGTTGGAAGGGAGCTCGAGCTGATAGGCTAGATCGCCTCTTTTGCCAAGAATTTCGAAAGGACCGACGTATCTAGGAGCAAGCTTTCCTTTGATACCGAACCTTTGGGTTCCTTTCATCGGAGAAACTCGGAGATAGACATGATCACCGATGTCGAAAGCCAAGTCACGATGCTTTCCATCATAGTAACTCTTCTGACGCGACTGGGCGGCCTTGAGATTCTCACGTATGACTTTGCACATTTCTTCGGCTTCAGAGATCAAATCATTGCCAAGGAGTTGGCGTTCGCCTGTTTCAGACCAGTTGAGAGGGGTACGGCACTTTCTGCCATAGAGAATTTCAAACGGTGCTTTGCCTGCACTTGCTTGAAAGCTGTTGTTGTAAGAGAATTCTGCAAATGGAAGACAGTCTTCCCATTTCATGCCGAAGGAGATGACACAGGCTCTGAGCATATCTTCAAGGATCTGATTCACACGCTCGACTTGACCACTAGTCTGAGGGTGAAAGGCAGTGCTGAACCTGATCTTCGTGCCCATGGCGGACTGAAAGGAGTCCCAGAACTTTGATGTGAACAAGCTGCCACGGTCTGAGGATATCACTTGAGGAATGCCATGAAGTGACACAATTCTGGAAGTGTACAGCTCTGCAAGTTGAGCTGCATTGATTGATTCTTTGACTGGAAGAAAGTGAGCGACTTTGGTAAGCTTGTCAATCACCACAAAGATAGCATCATTGCCTCGCTTGGATTTAGGAAAACCAGTGACGAAGTCCATTTCAATGTGGTCGAACTTCCACTCAGGAATAGGAAGAGGTTGGAGAAGACCGGCTGGACGTTGATGTTCTGCTTTCACTCTTCTGCATACATCACATTCGCCTTGCCTGGAGTGTACTCAATGCTGGGGTTGTACTCTTGGATCATCTCGACCCAACGAGTCTGGCGGAGGTTCAGATGCGGCTGCGTGAAGATGTACTTCAAGCTCTTGTGATCAGTGAAGATGTCGACCTTTCTGCCCAACAACAGATGTCTCCACGTAATCAGAGCATGTACCACAGCTGCTAGCTCGAGATCATGTGTGGGATAGTTCTTCTCAGCTGGCTTTAGCTGACGTGAAGTGTATGCCACAATTCTCTTCTCTTGCATAAGCACACCACCAAGGCCTTGAAGAGAAGCGTCACAGAACACTTCATAGGGCTTGGATTCATCTGGAGGAATCAGAACTGGAGCTGAGACAAGCTTCTCTTTGAGGGTTTTGAAAGCCACTTCACATTCGGGAGACCAAAAGTATTTGACATTCTTCTGAAGGAGGTTGGAAAGAGGCTTGGCAATCTTGGAGAAGTTCTCCACAAACCTTCTGCAATAGCTGGCAAGACCCAGAAAACTGCGGAGCTGCTTGACGTTCTGAGGAGCTTCCCAGTTGACAATTGCTTCAACTTTCTCGGGATTAACCGCAATACCGTCAGCTGAGATGATGTGGCCCAGGTAGAGAACCTTATCGAGCCAAAACTCGCACTTGGAGAACTTGGCATAGAATTTATGCTCTCTGAGTCGATCAAGAACCAGACGCAAGTGCTTTTCGTGATCTTCTTCATTCTTGGAAAACACCAGAATATCATCCAGATACACAAGCACGAATTCGCCAGTATAGGGGTTGAAGATGTAATGCATCATCCTTGAGAAGGTAGGAGGAGCATTGGCGAGACCGAAGGACATGACGGTATACTCATATGAACCGTAGCTCGTTCTGAAGGCCGTCTTGGGAATGTCTTCCTCGCGAATGCGAATTTGATGGTAGCCCATTTGGAGGTCAAGCTTAGAGAATACTTTAGCTCCTTTGAGCTGCTCAAAGAGTTTGTTGATGTTGGGGAGCGGATACTTGTTCTTAATCGTCATCTTGTTCAGTGGCCGGTAGTCAACACAGAGACGCTCCGTGCCATCTTTCTTCTTGACAAATAAGACACCACAGCCCCACGGAGATGTACTCGGTCTGATGAGACCCATACGCTCCTGTTCATCCAACTGTTTCTTCAATTCCTTCAATTCATCTGAAGAGAGCTTGTATGGACGCCGGCAAACAGGTTCGGTGCCCGGCTCGAGTTCAATGACAAACTCCACCTGACGGTGTGGAGGCATGCCTGGAAGTTCTTCTGGAAAGACGTCTTGATATTCATTCACCACTGGAATTTGCTCTATGGCATTAATTTCACCCTTATCATTAAGAGAGAAAAGCCGAATAGTATTATCCCTGGAGGCGAAGATAATCACATCTTCATCAGAATGAGTCAATTTGACTTCTTTTTGAGCACAATCAATGTGAGCATCGTGCTGAGAAAGCCAATCCATTCCGAGAATGAGGTCGATGTCAGAATGACCAAGAACCACCGGTTTAGCCATAAAACGATAATCTCCCATGCGAATAGAAACATCCGGAGCAAAGACAGTAGAAGACATACGTCTCCCTGGAGAAATAACCTCCAACCTCTGAGGCAAATTTGAAGTGGCAATACTGTGCTTGGATGCAAATGGTTGAGACATGAAAGAGCATGATGCACCCGAATCAAATAACACTTTAGCTGGAAAAGAGTTCACTGGAAGGTTACCCAGAATGACATCAGAAGAAGCCTCCGCTTGTGCTGCATTCATCAGATTAACCCTTGCTGCCTTTGGATCATGCCTGACAATAGCTGAACTCACAGGTGGTGGAGGTGGAAGACGCTTCGGATTCGGACATCTGTTGGCATAATGACCCTTCTGGCCACACTTGTTGCACACCACTTCAGAGAGAGGACGGAAATGAGAGCCACTGGACTTGGAGCCTTGAGACTGAAACTGCTTCTTCGACTGGTTGCTTGGGTTGGGTGGGTGGGAGAAACCACGACCACTAGAGTTCTTGTTGTTGGAGTTGTTGAAGTTGCTGGAGTTGTTGTATGGAGCTCGAATCATTGGAGGAGGAGGAAGCCAGAATTTCTGTTGTTTCGCAGCCAACTGAGACGATGAGGTAGAGTGAACAGCATCTCGAATTCTCTTCTTAGAAGCCTCCATCTTAAGCTGAGCTGCTTCTTGTTTCAAAGCCATATTATAGAACTTATCGAATTCGTCTGGCTCGAACAGAGTGAGAGCAAGCTGAAGTTCATCTTTGAGACCTCCACGGAACTGATAGATTTTGCTCTTAGCATCAGGAATGTCTTGCTTTGCATAGCGAGCGAGGTTTTGGAACTTGACATTATACTGATAGACTGTCATGGAGCCCTGCTTGAGGTTGCGGAATTGCTCACGCATACCCTCAATGACACTTGTAGGAATGTGATGCGAGCGGAAATCCCTGCAGAAGTTCTCCCACGAGATCATTTGACCCGGCCTTGAGTCTTTGTACTGCTGCCACCAGTCAGCTACTTGATCTTTCAGTTGGAAGGCTGCAAACTTCACATAGTCATCTTCTTTCACGTTACTGCACTCAAAATGCTTCTTGATATCGGTCAGCCAATCTTCAGCATCAAGAGGGTCGACACAGTAACTGAAAGCTTTGGGATTGTTAGCCAGGAACTGGTTGAGAGTAGCATGGTGCTGCTGGAAGAAGTTGCCTTGGTTCATAGGAACGCCCTGATTAGCTTGATTAGCTTGCATAGCTTGCATTTGCTGCATCATCTGCATCATCAACTGAGTGTTCTGAGCTGTAGTCTGCATAATTGCTCTCCAAGCCTCAGGCGGAGGAGGAGGAGAAGGAGGACGTTCTGGGACCTCTTCACCCTCTGGGTTGGCATTCGGAACCTTTTTCGGAGCCATCCTGTAAGAGATGACCACGAATCAGCAATTGATTGACAAAAGGAATAAGCTGAATCAATGGAATGAATTGCAACAAGTCTTCACAATAATCATTCGAACAATAAGAACGAATGAAATCATCCGAACAAGAGGAACGAATGAATTTCTTAGTTAAATGATAACATCAGTCTTCACGAGAAGCCACATAGGGATCAAAAGGATAAAATAATAAAAACAACAAGGTACAGACGGGAACAAACACAAGAGAGGAGTTTCGTTCTAACATCTTTGTGCTGAAAGCATATGAACGCGTTACGAAAAGGTTTTGCAATCCCCGGATCAGCATAGCCAAGGACCCTTTAAGATGCAACTCCTGATAGTAACCTCGGTCATATAACCTCTTCACTCAATGTCGAACCCCGAACTCACTAACCTGCATTCGTAGGAAGAATGCCTACGATCTACTGGATAAAACCCACCTATAGTTTTCCGAAAGATTCCAGTTATGCAATCAGGTGTTGGGGATACACGGGAAGCACCGCGCAATCAACTCTAACCTACATCCAGGTGTATCCATCCTTCAACACATAACCAGTCTTTCTCGGAAACTGTGTACCTCGGACCTTCGAAAAGCATCCACTATAACAAGCTATGGCAATACTCCCGAACTACCTCCCCAGTACTGGGTGATGTCGGGGTTATCTTGCCACTGGCCGTATAGGGGAGATTTTCGATGTCGGCCGTCTTAAGTATTTAGTACTGTCGCGATATGCTTGTTACAATGATACCCCGAAGCTCAACTCCTCGGTAACAGGAGGCATCGGGAACAATATCCTTGTCACAAGAACATCGAAACAATCCCAGAATACTCGCGGGATTCCTAAAAAAAAAATTTGTGCAAATTTTGAAGATAGGAGAGACAAGAGTAGACGTCAGGAGTCCTCACCAGAGAGAAAGGGGATGAGAAGCAAAGAAATCCTACTCTCCGATATAATATAGGACTCAAAAAGTTTTCAATGTGTGCCTAGACTCAACCGTCAACGGTTCGATCAAACAGTGGGGGCTCCTAGGTCGGAGAAGGCTCTGAATACCAACTTGTAATGCCCAGGATGGAATTATACCTCCTACGTGTCGAGGCACGACTTAAAGGCATAAGTCCATCCTAGAATGATCTCAAGTTTGGTAATCTTTGCACAACTCATGTAAAAGAGGGATAGTAAACTGAAAATAGTTGGCTTACAATCGCCACGTCACAGAATAACAGTACAAGTCTCAAACATCACACAATAAGATCACTACAACCCTCTAAGGGCAAAAGCCAAATGTCAAAGTACCAAACTCAGATAAATAAAACAACCACAGGCGGATCGAATCCTAGTAAGAGACTCCACTACTGATCGTCCGGGTAGCGCACGTAGTAACGACTACGCTCCTCGTCGTACTCCCAATCCAGCTCGGTGCCATCACCTGGATAGCTCACAGCTGGACCTGCATCTGGTGTGTGAAGTAACTGTGAGCCACAGAGGACTCAGCAATCCCGTTCCCGGGTAATAGAACTATCAAAGCCCTTAGGTGAGGGTAAGGCTGAAGAAAGAACAAGTCTGCAGCAGCAACTAGCATCTAGCTTACGTAAGTGAGAGCGAGAAGAGAAGGCATCGCGAGAAGTGATCAAGAAGTGATCCTAGCTACAAGCTCACAAACATAACCCCTCCGTGTTCAACTCCCGAATCCCGATTCGGAAATTGACAGTCACGGAACACACGCTGGTAGTGTATTAGTATCATTGTGTCAAGTTTTCTACAACCGGAATTAACAAGCTCCCATCTGCCACATAACCGCGGGCACGGCTTTCGAAAGTTCAAACCCTGCAGGGGTGTTCCAACTTGACCCATTACAAGCCCACGATCCGCGGAGTCGCAACTCCAAAGTGGGAAGACCCGAGTATCCTCGGAATCCCGTGCTCAAGTTAAACCGAACTAAGGTAAGGCTAATCCAGCAAATCCTCCCGGCGTGTCGTCACCCTGATAGTAGCCGCGCGTATCTAGGTCTCAGGACACGACCGGATGGGCGAAGCTACGGGTGGATACCAAATACCTCGAGTTGCCTCAAGGCGGCCCCGCAGGCTCCCCGTTTCGGACCAACACTCATGTGGAGCACTGGCCCGGGGTTGTTGATTAAGAAAGAGGGTTAATTACTCCCTATGCATGTTTAGTTTGTTATTAGGCAAATAGTACCAATGTTGGGATTTGCTGGAAAAGACTTAGCACATAGCGGTTTATCGAGGGGGTCCCATACACCCCAACCGTGTTAGGAACGCATAACCAAGGAACATAAAACCGGCTTATACGGATCCTAACGGCATGAGTGGAACAAAACACCAAGCAAAAGGCTTAGCCTTCCACCCTTGCCAATATATAGATGATTTCAATTAAAGCATTTATATAGTGTGATATAACCCAACCAAACTTCAACATGGAGCAAGCATCTTCACTTCACCTGCAACTAGCAACGCTATAAGAAGGGCTGAGCGAAGCGTACTTAGCCAAACAATGGTTTGCATAGGTAGGGTGGTTAAACATGGCAATTGGTTACAAGTAGGAGGCTGACAAGAAGAACATGGGCATCGAGGCAAAACTAGAGATCGAGACTACTAGCAATAGGCAAAGATAGTAATGTTATCGGGGTTCGGTCATCTTGCCTGAAGAGAAGAAGTTCGGATCGAAAGAAGGGTCCTCTTGCTCAAACTCGTTGGAAACCTCGTGCTCAACCTCGTGGGAAAACTCGTGCTCAACTTCCGGGTCTAAACAAGACAAACACACCAAGCACCAATCAACACGATGCAATGCGCACTCGAAAAACATGTATGCATGATGGATGCACTAGTGAAGCACATGGAGCACGTAAAACATCACTCAAGCAAAACACCTCAAAACAAGATAACAACCTGATATTATTAATCTACACAGAAAAACACCCAAGTTTGATATAAAGATCGCTGAAATCGGAGTTACGGGCTAAAAGTTATGCCCGAAACAAGATTTGAGCGAAAACTGCAAATTACAGCAACATAGCATCTTGGGAGCTCAAAATAATTAATCTACAGCACCCAAAAAGCATGGCAAAGGACTTGAACATAAACTAGATATAATGTACAGCAACTAGGTCCAAAGTGCACCCCCAACGGAGTCACGGATCAATAGCAATGATCTTGGACATATTGAACTTTGAAATAAAATTCTGGCAGCAGAATTTTATTGAAAGTTTGGAGCAAAAGATAAACATGCTACAGCACCTCAAATGGACATGTGAGGACATGGATGGAAAGACAACAAAATATACTTCATGGAACAATTAAAAAACCACCCCAAAACTATCATGCATTTTCCTAGAACATCACACGAACATGGCATCGGAACATAACAGATTTCAGACTTAGTGAAATTTCACTAAGTCCTAAAACAGCAATATCATCTTAGCAACAAAAAGAGCAAGTTTAAGACACATCTAAACTAAACATGGCAAAGGGTAAGCACCTCATCAAAATACATATGACGGTGATCCCGAAACACACAAGCATGCATCAATGTGGTGAACACACCGATCGCAACAAGCTCAACAACATGGCATTTCATAACAAGTAAAAACACAACATGTGAACATGGCATCTTGCAACGATGATAACAAGGAAACAATACATCTACCATGCAACCTATCACACCCAACACGTAGTTCGTGGCAAGACGAACACGTGGACATGTCATTTGCTTCGTTTGGACAAACGAGCTAAAAGATATCACATGTCAAAGGTGGCATGAAAAATAACACATAGCAGCAGTTTATATCAACATGCACTCTTGCAACAGCAAAACAAGTGTCAAGATGACATCTAACATGCATGACTACAACAGGTAAAACGTAGAGGACAACTCCACGAACATCTGGACATATCACACGCACAAAACGGAGCACCACAGTAAAAGTTATGCATGGTCAAAGTAGGCATATCAGAACAGAGAAAACAGAGAGATTTAGGTCAACCTTCAGATCTGAGATCTGATGAACAGTAGCTGGGCCTCGGGTGAACAGTGCGGGCCGGTCCGGAACTGGAGTGGAAGAAGAGGCGGCCCGGCAGAGCTGGTTCGGCCCAGCGGAGGCAGAGGCCCGCGGCTTGGGGCGGCCTGCGGTGGCACGGCGGCCTGGCGAGGCCCGGCTGGGCGAGCCCGGTCGGAGGGACGGAGGGAGGCCCGCGGTGCGGAGG
This sequence comes from Secale cereale, assembly GCA_902687465.1. Taxonomy (NCBI): domain Eukaryota; kingdom Viridiplantae; phylum Streptophyta; class Magnoliopsida; order Poales; family Poaceae; genus Secale; species Secale cereale. The sequence continues at coordinate 520,811,561 of LR738709.1, forward strand.
GAAGGCAGCCCGCGACGCGGCCTGGGAGGCGGCGGGCGAAGCCGGCCCGACGCTGTAGCGTAGCGGCCCGGAGAGGCGGGGTCCGGCCGGCGCGGGACGCGGCCCAGCTTCACTCGGCTGGAGGGAGGGAGACCCGCGCGCGGCTTGGGCCGACGAAGTGGGGACCGTCCGGCGGTGTACGGGCCGGCAGCGCGCGTAGGGAAGCCTGGCGCGGGCGAAGCAGTCGATCTGTCGCTGCGGTCGAGGGAGCCGGCGCCCGAGCGTTGACCCGATGGATCGGATCTGGCCAGCGACGGCTGGATCGAGGGATCCTTCGGGATCCAGCCAGGTGATTTGGATCTGAGATCTGAAATAAAAGAAAAAAAGATAGAGGGAAGGAGGAAGAAGAAGGGGATGCCCAAATAGACCTAGGGGTCTATATATAGCAGTTTAGACTAGGGTTTGGGGACTAGGGGTGTTTAGGAGCCCTCCGATCGTGATCCAACGGATCCGATCGCGGGAAAGATTTAAAAGGACCAGACGGAGATAAAAGAAAGCAGCAGGGGTATTTCCGGGACACGAAGTAAGGGCACTTCGGACCCACACGGACAACGGAGGGAAAAGTCAACGGAGTCCAAACGAGACGAGATTTGAGAGGCGGGTTGCACACAACAAAACAACAACACACAACACAACCTCGCGGCACACCGGTAACGAAAAACGCCCGAACAACAAAGTAGGCCTACGGGACGTCACGGACACGTGAGGGAGCTCCGGAACACGAAACGGGCAACGGGAAGGAACGCCACGAACCGGAAACAACCCACAACACAAATGCAATGCAATGCACATGTCTACATGATATGAATGAATGCCACACACTCACACAACAAAACGACGAAAGCCCGAAAGACAAAGAACCCGAAATGGAAATAGATGAAGCCGGAGATTTATTATATGCCCAAAAGGGAAAATATTACATCCGGGGCATTACACGCGCCCCCCCTGGGCCGCGCCGGGGGGGCGCCTGGGCCCCCCGAGGCACCTCCGATGCCCCCCTTTGGCATATATTTAAAGCGTGTCGAGGAAACCCTGATTCCGGACCCCTTTTCTCCAGACGCGATTCCGATCTCCGCCGCCATCGCCATCAAGCTTCGGGGGACCAGAATTCCTGCGCCGGCACCCTGCCGGGACGGGGAAGTGCCCCCGGATTCATCTCCATCGACGTTGCTTCCTCCCTCCATGATGCGGGAGTAGTTCCTCCTCGGGGCTGAGGTTCTTACCAGTAGCTATGTGGTCAATTCTCTCTCCCATGATGTGATCTTCGTTGTGATCATAGGCTATGTTAATCTAGGGTGATCCCATGATATTTCCCCTTCCTCTATATATTGGATTGATGTACTCACTTGTCTTTATCTAGTATAATCCCCGAGACCAAGGTGACAGCGGTCTATTGGACATGGATTAGAACAATATTTTCATGAGTGATTTCCTCTCTAGTGTGTTGATTGAAGATTGAGAGTCTCTTGGTGCTTGTCTTTGACTATCCTGTAGATATGTTGTGGTGATTGTGGGACTCTCTTTGGATGCCCGCGGTGACATTGGGAAATCCTTAGATTGAGAACTACGAACTTTGAGGTGTGCTTTTGTAGCCCTACATAATTCTCGTCCTCTCTTGACCACGAAGGAATGACCTCCGAGTGCGTCCCCTTTGCATGTTTTATGGGAAATATCATGTGATTCGATTATGTTAATGTTGTTGGGAGTTGCCACTAGTGAAAGTATGAAGCCTAGGCCTTGTTTCCACCATTGCAATACCATTTGTGCTCACGTTTACCACTTGTTTGCTTGCTGCACTTTTTATTACAGATTTATATTACTTTGTTTTGCCATCCATATCACTTGCCATTTAACATCTCTTCGCCGAACTAGTGCACCTATACATCTAACAAGTGTATTAGGTGTGTTGGGGACACAAGAGACTTCTTGTATTTTAGTTGCAGGGTTGCTTGAGAGAGACCATCTTCAACCTCTACTTCCCTGAGTTCGATAAACCTTAGGTCATTCACTTGAGGGAAATTGCTGCTGTCCTACAAACCTCTGCGCTTGGAGGCCCAACATAGTCTACAAGAGTAGAAGCGTGTGTAGACATCAGCGACCAACTAAGAGAGCAATGACGGTCATAATCATGCAGAGCGACAAAGCAACATTGAATCAGGCATGGTAGTTATATCGCTACTCAGAAACAAAAGATCATCAAGGCTTGACAGACTTTCTTTACAGTCTTAAATATGCGTGAGCATATGCCAAGTCAATCGAAATAAATTCTCGAAGGAAGATATTACTAAACCATACCACATCATAGGCAAACAAATCATGTTGGTACTCCAATAACACATTGGGAACCCCCAGTTATTTGAGACTAACCATAAGAAAACATGAACTACTAAGCGCCATCATGCACGTAGCATCTTTATCATAGACATATCAACCAATGCAACGGAAGCAAACTCTCTTAATAAGGTGAGCATGGTAATTAAAGAGAGTTCAAGCAACCAACTAAACAAAAGCTCTTGAAAAGATAAGCATGAAAGCTAAGAGCTGAACATGATAGTAGCTATTAAAAGACAAAGAACACACACAGCAAGGATAGACATGAAAATTCTATGTTATGTTCTAGGTATAAGTGGAGCGTGTTTCTCTCCCACATAAAGAAAGCTGAGTTCCGACTCGTTATGAAAAACTAAAGAAAACTAAAAGCAAGACGCTCCAAGCATAGCACATAACACATGAAGTGATTAAAATATAGTGGAACGAAAGACGAACTGATAATGTTGATGGAGAAGGGGATGCACGGGGGCATCCCCAAGCTTAGACGCTTGAGTCTCCTTGAATATTTCTTGGGGGTGCATGGGGGCATCCCCAAGCTTGAGCGCTTGACACTCCTGAATCTTTTTATCATCCTCCCTCGCACACTTGAAAACTCCCTTCATACATAACTCATCATAATCTGATTAGCGAGGTTAGTACCCATAATAAAATAATTATACCTTGCTGGAAATAAAGATATTTTTGAAGGTCTACTGTTTCTCAAGATTGCCAAAAGGTTTTTGCAAAGAAAAAGCAAGCTCTTGGTTTGCAAAATGAAGGAAAAGCAAAACAGGACAAAATCTGTGAAAAAACAGAACAGCAGGTAGTAATTGATTTGTTCGGGGCACTTATGAAACTCTAATAAAAAAACTCAGAACAGACGCACGAAAGACAATTATATAGAGCACGCTGTCGAAAAAATTCAGACCAAAAAGATGATCTGGTGATTTTATACGAATTTTTCTATCCAAGGACAGAATCTGTTTCCTGGACAGCACCTCACAACTTTTGAACTTTCTAGCAATCAGAGGCTACACTTGGCACAAAATTGAAAAGCAAAGATACAATGATGATGCTACAGTAGTAAAAACATCAAGACACAACAAAAGCAAAATAAATTTATTCATGTGGGCTGCCTCCCAAAAGCGCTTTCTTTTATGCCTTTAAGCTAGGCATAATGCATATAGATCAAGTCTTATCAAGAGTAAAAGAATAGCTAGCCCGTACAACGGACTCAAAAGGTAACTTGATCTTCTTTCTAGGGAAGTGTTCCATCCCTTTCTTGATAGGAAACTGAAATTTTATATTCCCCTCTTTCATGTCAATGATAGCACCAACGGTGCGTAAAAAGGGACGTCCCAAAATAATTGGACAAGAAGGATCACATTCAATATCCATAACAGTAAAATCAACGGGAACATAATTATCATTGACAACGATAAGAACATCGTCGATCCTCCCCAAAGGTTTCTTTATGGAAGAATCAACGAGACGAACACCAAAAGAACAAGAATCATAAGGTTTTAATTTAAGCATATCATATATTCTTTTGGGCATAACACAGGTACTAGCTCCAACATCACATAATGCATAGCAAGAGAAGTCATTCAATTTAATTTTTATCATAGGATCCCAACCATCTTCTAGCTTTCTAGGTATGGAGGCTTCTACTCTAAGTTTCTCCTCCCTAGCTTTGATGAGAGCATTAGTGGTATGCTCTGTGAAGGCAAGGTTAAGCGTGCTAGTGCGGGGATCCCTAGACATCTTGTGAAGGAAATCAATAACTTCGGTAAGAGTGCAACTATCAAAATCAAGGTCACTAGCATCAAGTAAAGTGGTAGTGGTGTCCTTTAGGTTCACATGTTTGGTAGTTTCTATAGTCATAGCATCACCATTAATAGGTCCAATGGGACCAGGAGTACATTGGGTGCTAAGAGTTTGGATATCCTCAACAACTTGGATAGTAGCAACAGTGTGGTGGGTAGGAAGGCTCTTAATTCTATCCTCTTCCTCCCTTAGGGATGCAACCACTTTGGGTTTAGCTGCCATTTGGTTTATCAAAGTGGCTTGTGTGTGGGACATATTGGAAACTTGGGTCTCAGTGATAGTGAGCCTAGTCTGGAGGTTAGAAATCTCAATATTTAGGCTCTCTAATTGTCTACTAATGTCTTGCAAGATAGCAGTATGCTCATTTAGTTGCCTCGAGAAGATTTTGTTTTGTTCATATTGGGTGTGCATGTAATTCTTAGTAGCCTTCTCTATTTCTAGAAGTTTCTCATAACCAGGCAAATCTCTATCTTTTTGGGTGGAGTTCTTGGTGCTAGGATAGGCATTGTTGTTCCCATAAGAATTAGAGGGGAACGGTCTAGGATTGCTACCAAAATTACTCCTATAAGCATTGTTGTTAAAATTGTTTCTAGAGATAAAGTTCACATCTACTTGTTCTTGAGAAATCAAAGAATTTAAAGGAACATCACGAGCATCAACAGAGGATTGCTTCGAAAGTATAGACATGATCAAGTCAACTTTTTCATTAAGGGAGGAAATTTCCTCGACAGAGTTTACCTTCCTACCTGTTGGAGCGCGTTCGGTGTGCCATTGGGAATAGTTGGTCATCATCTCATCGAGAAGCTTCGTGGCAGCACCAAGTGTAGTTGACATAAAGGTTCCTCCCGCGGCCGAATCTAACAAGTTCCGCGAGGTAAAGTTCAAGCCTGCATAAAAAGTTTGGATAACCATCCAAGTAGTCAAACCATGAGTAGGGCAGTTCTTGATAAGAGATTTCATACGTTCCCAAGCTTGGGCAACGTGTTCATTATCCAATTGTTTAAAATTCATTATGTTACTTCTCAGTTGGATAATTTTAGCAGGTGGATAGTATTTTCCAATAAAAGCATCTTTGCACTTGTCCCATGAATCTATGATATTCCTAGGCAAAGATTGAAACCAAATTTTAGCTCCTCCTCTCAAGGAGAAAGGAAAAAGCTTAAGCTTAACAATATCACCATCTATTTCAATGTACTTTTGCATATCACAGAGTTCAACAAAATTATTCAAGTGCAAAGCAGCATCATGTCCAGCACCGGAGAATTGATCTTTCATAACTAGGTTCAGTAAAGCAGGTTTAATTTCATAAGAAGGTGCTAAAGTGGCAGGTGTAGTAATAGGCGTGCAGATAAAGTCATTGTTGTTATGACTAGTGAAGTCACACAACTTGGTGTTCTCGGTGGAACCCATAGCAGCAAGCAAGCAAGATAACTATTTTTGTGATTTTTGATAAAAGATACTAAAGCAGAAACTGAAAGGTAAACTAACAAGACTAAAAGCAAAGGTAAAAGATAGCGTGCAACTCCCCTATCTTGAAAAGTGGAGTCCCCGGCAACGGCACCAGAAAAAATCTTGCTAGGCTTCTCGCCCCTCGTTGGTTACCCCAAGTGGAAGGTGTGAGATGTAGTGTTGCGGAAGTTTTTCCCTTGGCAAAGATACCAAGGATCGAATCCCCAGAGACTCCTAGGTTCAACAAGAAGGTGTCAACTGCTACGGCGCCAGATATTAGCAATCAACGTGGACCTGCACACAGATACAAATAACTTTGCTCCCAACGAGTATAGAGAGGTTGTCAATCCCTCCGGCCTTGTAGTTCACAAAGGATTAAACGCAAGTGATAGTAGTGATAGATATAATTGCAATAGTAAATAATAGCGAAAAGTAAATAGCGGATGTGATCAATGATGGTAATATGGACCGGAGTCTCATGATGTTCACTAGTGATGTCTCTCTCCCAAAAGACGATAAAACAGCTATGTGAGGTAAACGAATTACAGCTGGGCAATTGACAGGACCATGTGCGCAAACCAATGTTGACTACATTGCAAGAAAGGTTGAGGTTCAAAGCATGGGCGGTACGCCAAAGTAAGTAGACCGAAATCCATCAATATCTACTACTAATCATCCACCTTGAGATATCTATCCAGAACATCTCGCTGGTATTAAGTTGCGAGTCCCACCCATAGTGTAAACTCAATGCAACAGACAACTGCATTAAAAGAACTTTGCGTAAAGTAAACAATCCTTGCACCCGCGGGCACAAGCACCGTTGTTTTCCCCCTTGTGGCAACAGCACATCCCCTAGACTCATGTTTCTGTCACTCAAACTAGTCATCGAGGGGCATGAACCCACAATCAAACATAACGTTCCCTCTTGGAGTCATTACCTATTACTTGGCCAAAGCAATAAATAACAACGGAGAACATGCAAGAATTACTTACGAACATAAATATAAAAGAGGTAGATCAAATATATTACTCAAGCACAATCTGAACATAATCTCATAATCCATCGGATCCCAGCAAACTCATCATAGCAACAGCATAAGGATTACATATGTGCCTCGATCATGTAGGGCAGCTCACGAGGACTAATTAGTGAAGCATAAGAACGGGAGGAGAACATCACATAGCTACTGGTCATGGACTCATGGTCCAAGGGAGACTACTCACAACTCATCCGGGAGGCGTCCATGGTGGTGGAGAGGCTCCCGGTGGTGATCCTCCCCTCCGGCAGGGTGCCGGGAAGAGTTCTCCTGGTGCTCCCGATCTTGGAAGCGGCGGCGGCGGCGGAACAGAGATGAGATCGCGAAAAAGAGTTCCTGTTTCGAGGGTTTCTCGAGACGCTTTAAATATATGCCAAAGGGGGGTATCGGGGGAGCCTCGGGGGGCCCAGGCGCCCCCCCGGCGCGGCCCAGGGGGGCGCGCCGCCAGGGCGCCTGGAGCCCTGGTACCCCCCCCCCCCCGGCTGTCCTTCGGGCGCACGGTAGTTTCTGGAACGCTGATTTTTTATATAATTTTTCTGGATTTTTCCTGGCAGTTCTCGTAATGTGAAAACCTGAAATACAAAAACAGCCGAAAACAGAAACTGGCACTGGGGTGCACTGAGTTAATAGGTTAGTCCAAATATGATCAAAAGTGTATGGAAGTGTATAAATATCATAGCAATATCACCCAAAAGAGGCATGGAGCAAGCAGAAATTATAGATACGTTTTGGACGTATCAGCCGCTCCACCCGCGAATTTTCTATATCATAGGCCGGATGATACCTTGTCAAATCTGCTTCATCGGCAAGCTTACTGGCGAGAGGGCGCATATCCTTAGTCAAAGCACGGAGATCTTCAGCAGAGAAGGCTGACCCGTCCTATTTATTGCTGGGATAGCCGTTCATGGCTTCAGCCGGGTCAAAATCAGGGACCCATGCTTTGGCCCGGGTCAGCGCCATAAGAGAGCCAGCTCATGCAGCAGACTTCTTCACCTCAACCAGATGCACAGGTAGGACAGATAGCTTCTCCAGGGTGGCTTGGATGGTAGTCAGTGCCAGTTTATTGTGTTGCTAGGTGGCTTCTCACCCCTCGTTGGTTACCCCAAGTGGAAGGTTTGAGATGCAGTGTAGCAGAAGTTTTCCCTTGGTAATACCAAGGATCGATTTCCCAGAGACTCCCAGTTTCAACAAGAAGGTGTCAACTGCTAACGGCGCCGGATATTAGCAATCAACGTGGACCTGCACACAGATACAAATAACTTTGCTCCCAACGAGTACAGAGAGGTTGTCAATCCCTCCGGCCTTGTAGTTTACAAAGGATCAAACGCAAGTGATAATAGTGATAGGTATAATTGCAATAGTAAGTAAATAACGGAAAAGTAAATAGCGGATGTGATCAATGATGGTAATATGGACCGGAGTCTCATGATGTTCACTAGTGATGTCTCTCTCCCAAAAGACGATAAAACAGCTATGTGAGGTAAACGAATTACAGCTGGGCAATTGACAGGACCATGTGCGCAAACCAATGCTGACTACATTGCAAGAAAGGTTGAGGTTCAAAGCATGGGCGGTACGCCAAAGTAAGTAGACCGAAATCCATCAATATCTACTACTAATCATCCACCTTGAGATATCTATACAGAACATCTCGCTGGTATTAAGTTGCGAGTCCCACCCATAGTGTAAACTCAATGCAACAGACAACTGCATTAAAAGAACTTTGCGTAAAGTAAACAATCCTTGCACCCGCGGGCACAAGCACCGTTGTTTTCCCCCTTGTGGCAACAACACATCCCCTAGACTCATGTTTCTGTCACTCAAACTAGTCATCGAGGGGCATGAACCCACAATCAAGCATAACGTTCCCTCTTGGAGTCACTACCTATTACTTGGCCAAAGCAATAAATAACAACGGAGAACATGCAAGAATTACTTACGAACATAAATATAAAAGAGGTAGATCAAATATATTACTCAAGCACAATCTGAACATAATCTCATAATCCATCGGATCCCAGCAAACTCATCATAGCAACAGCATAAGGATTACATATGTGCCTAGATCATGTAGGGCAGCTCACGAGGGCTAATTAGTGAAGCACAAGAACGGGAGGAGAACATCACATAGCTACTGGTCATGGACTCATGGTCCTAGGGAGACTACTCACAACTCATCCGGGAGGCGTCCATGGTGGTGGAGAGGCTCCCGGTGGTGATCCTCCCCTCCGACAGGGTGCCGGGAAGAGTTCTCCTGGTGCTCCCGATCTTGGAAGCGGCGGCGGCGGCGGAACAGAGATGAGATCGCGAAAAGAGTTCCTCCCTCGAGGGTTTCGGGAGACGCTTTAAATATATGCCAAAGGGGGGCATCGGAGGAGCCTCGGGGGCCCAGGCGCCCCCCCGGCGCGGCCCAGGGGGGGCGCGCCGCCAGGGCTCCTGGAGCCCTGGTGCCCCCCCCCCGGCTGTCCTTCGGGCGCACGGTAGTTTCTGGAACGCTGATTTTTTATATAATTTTTCTGGATTTTTCCTGGCAGTTCTCGTAACGTGAAAACCTGAAATACAAAAACAGCCGAAAACAGAAACTGGCACTGGGGTGCACTGAGTTAATAGGTTAGTCCAAATATGATCAAAATTGTATGGAAGTGTATAAATATCATAGCAATATCACCCAAAAGAAGCATGGAGCAAGCAGAAATTATAGATACGTTTTGGACGTATCACCTAACGAGAGCCGCCTAAGTTTTCCAGAAACATGATGTACCTGTAAACATGCTAGTACACAACAATCAAGTAGACAAGTAGCTGAATTGATTCTCTCGTGATGTACACACACGTATACAACACGAAGCAGGCAGGCACGCAGGTGGCTGGATTTCAGCCGGAACCTCACGCACGTGTAGCTCGTTTAAATAGGCCATAAGCTAGCGATCAACTTGCCACTACTAACTCAGGCGAGAACAACATGAGAGGCAGAGATTTGGTGGCGACAGGTGCGATATGACTAATAATAATAATATGATGAAATGCCGCCATTCACCGAAGCGCCCCTTCTCTACCTTTTTTGTGACATACTACCATTAGGGGCAAAATTGTCTATGCACATGCTAGTTACCACCTCTGAATGGAAAAATGGATGAAAGTGTCACATAAGGCGCAAAATGAAGTTTAAGTGGCAAATAGGGAAGGAAAAAAGTTTATTGGGCCAAAAAGGAACCAAAATTTAAGAAAGGGCCAAATAAGGAATTCTCTCAAATTAGTAAGGCGAAGGGGGCAGCACTTTGGCTCCGGAGGACGGCAAATTTGGAAGGAAAGAAAGTAGGAAACATACTTTTTCTTTTTACAACATGTCATGTATTCTAATTGCACGCAGTTTTTCATTAGATCCAGTTCCACGCTCTACGTTCGGCTTCTCTTCATACTCAGACGGACAGGTCAACCCAGCAATAAAAATTGTCAGCACCTATGACTCGGGGCGTGTTTGGTAGCTAACATACGGCGTATCCCTCGGCCAGATGATTTGGATGTAAATTTGCATGTTTGCTTGCCTGGCCTGCATCGAATTTGTGATCGGCGTGAACCTCAAAGCAGCCATGGGCCGAGGAGGAACAGTTGAATTGGCCATTTTTAAGAGCCAGGCTCCAGCGAGCCATGCGTCAGAAGCGCGGGGGTGGGATGAGACAACCATTACCCCCCTCAATACCCACAGACCCATTCACACCTCTCTTTATCGCCATCCCTTCGTCCAATGTCCACCGAAGCTCCACCATCGCGCTACCCCTCTCCTTGCCCCTCCGATGGTAGCAACCACCACTGCTAGCTTGTCGCCGTGACATGGGGGCCTCACCTCCCAGTCAGTTGATGTGGATGTTGAAGGCCCGTTCCCCATCTACACTAAGCTGCCAGTAGGGACGGGGACTGCGGTAGACGATACTTTGGTTGTTCTGGCGGGGATGTCATACCCGAAAGTGGCGGGGACGTCGGTAGCGAGAGGGGCGTGGATGGTATCGTTCCCGCCAGGGTTGATCCTACGTCGTCCGCTCCCGCTCCACCTCTAGCGACAACCACTCAAGGTCTGAACAATGTAAGTACATTGCCTCTCCTCTGTGCAGATTCAATTAAGCGGTTAGGGTTTTGTAGGGCAGTTGCTAGGATCGATTTTGCAAGATGTGCAACGGTTGTAGCTGATTTTAGCATTGGTCATCAATTTTGCATAGAACTTAATTGATTGGATTGCATTTTAGCACTCATTGTGACTTGTGAATTGGATGATAGTTTAGGGTTAGATTTGGGGGAATCTAAGTTATATTAGATTTATCTAATTTGTACTATGTTGAGCAATGATCTTCACTTATGTGCAGTCCATGTATCAGGGTGATCAGTTGTACGAGGGTTAGTTCTACACATTGTAGTTATGATCCTTGTACCAGCTCCCCCCCTTCTACATGATAGGATGCAGTGAAGATAATCACCCTTGACATGCACACCATATTGTAATTCGGTTTACATCATAGTTCAGTTACATTGTAGTTCAGTAGTGTGTTGAGCCTGATGTTCTCCGTTGCAGCGCTTTGCCGACAAGTTAGTCATCGGCAATGATGCTCTAGGGAGCTGCTCCCACGGGCAAGGGTAGTAGAAGGCAGCACCTACAAAAGGCCCTGTGGGAGGCCAATGAACGGTGTCCACTTCCATGAGAACGTTGGTCCAACCCACTTCTGGAAGGTGCTTTTATTACCCGAGTTGGATCTACTTCCGATCCTTGATGCCTTATGTGAGCACATAACCATCATCTAAAGCGAAGTCGTTCTTAGGACGAACACCGACAACTATTGGAGGGTGAAGTTCCATGATGTCTATGAGAGGCTTGTCATTACTCAAGGATGGGCTGGCTTCACCATAGTTCACAAGCTGAAGATCGGGTAGAAGCTCACCTTCAAGGCCGTGACTGAGGATAGTTTCAAGGTGATTGTGTACGGCTTAATTTTCGTCCTAAGGTGGTGGTCAAGTGCGGTGAGCACGACCCAACACTTGCAATGATCAAAAGTTGTAGTGTTTAATATGCCAATCATGTATTACTCTGCCTATGACGGTGTGGTTGTTGGTTTGCTACTATTATTTCAATTGCGAACTATTTTTGTTAATGTGGTATGCTTGTTGTGCCTATGGATGTGGTTTAATCTATGTATGTTAAGTGGTTTAATCTATGTTCCTCGTTGTTGTTGTCTTGTTATTGTTCCTATGATTATGTGTGTTGATAACCTCACCACTTGAAGAAGAGTTACCCCATCGCACGAATTGCACATAACCAAACAATAGCTTGTTGCATCTAGTGAGCAAAGATTTGCAACCAAATGTTGTGCGTCGGTTTTTGTTGTCATGCAACCTAGAGCTTCATGGGATACCAAACACAGTGCATAACATGGTTACTGACTGTATTGGTTCAACTAGGGTGGAACTGAGCCACGGATGCATGAGGCCTGAACTCCATGCAGGGAACCAAACACGCCCTTGATCGTCTTATGGGCAACGAAGGGAACCTTGAAGTACCCATGCTCTGATACCTACTTGACAATCTGATCGGGTATTTCTGCTCACGAGGTGGGATGATGTTGGTATTGGTTTGGAAGTCCTCACGAAGTTGACTCCAAAAGGAGTGGTAACAAGTAAGGCCATGAACTCCGCCACTCGCCCCGAACACCCTTTCACCATCGTTAGTTGACCTACAACGGCGGCGAGGCCTCCTCGCGCCCTCTCCCCTTTGATTGGTCCCTTCCCTTGATCTTCTTCGCTTTACATGACTTGCACCTCAGAGTGGCTCTAGGTGTCTTCTTCTCCAAGCATTGTTGTTCTTGCCAGTCCTAGGTGGCGGCTTTCTTCTCGACTTCATGGGTATCGTGGTTTGTCTGTGTTCCCAGTTGTCGATGGGGCAATGGGCTAGGGTCACTCCCCGCACCGACATGGGATGGAGCCACAGTTTTGCTAGATCTAACCAGAGAGATCAATCCACAGATCTGACAGTTGGGCTTCCACAATGGCTCTGGTGGTGCCATCTAAAAGCTAGTTCTGACCACGGGGTCGGTTCATGATCCCTGACGATCGCCTCCTTGCTCGAACTGGTAGATATGCCCTTGTCAGTTCACGTGGATCCGAGCGGCGTGGATCTCACCGTAAAGCGGGTGTTGTCTGGTTAGAGGGGGCATGCAGATTCTAGAGGAGCGGTGGCATGGCAATGGAGCCAGCCGGTTGTGCATCGAGGACCCATCTCTCATTGTGAGTCGGGCTAAGTTGGCCTCTAGGGCTCCATAGCGTTGGCTTCAGGTGGTGGGTATGGCGGTGCCCTACCAGTGGGTGCTAATGTAGGTTGTGTTGTCATGGTTGTGAGGGCGGTGAGGCAGCTCGTGTCAGAGACAATCGATGGGTGGTAATTCATTTTTTTATAAGTGCTAAATCACCTTTTTTTTTCTTTTGACCCCATACTGAAGGATTGACCCCATATTATAGGGTGGATCTCGAAATATAGAAAATGCCCCAAGGAAGATATTTTAGTGCTCAGGGAGAGGTTATTTTCGTTAATGTGAGAGGGACTTTGACGTCAAGGCAGCTCCTTGCACATATAGAACATGCCAGCTATATGCATATAACCATAAAGCATGTACATTATAAACCGACAATATGGTAAACATTGATCATTAATCTCTATAAATAATATATATTCATAGTTTTATAGGGGTTGTTTGGTTCCTGCCCAAGACCACCCTGCAAAAGCATGGGCATCGCGGACGAGCCAAAAAATTGGAGGCTGATTCGGCCGCCCGCATTTCGCGAGCGATTCCGCTCAAATGTAAAGAGGAAAGGCTGAGGCGTCGTGGGTGTACCAATCTTCTGGTCGCCATCCAAATAGCATGCAACCTCTAAGTCAACGTCAATTAATTGGTAGGGCACATGTTGGCTCCAATCCAAACAAGCTCATGGCTCATACCGATATATGTGTTTTAAGGGCATCACCAATGCCAACTTGCAAACCAGACACCGCATC
>LR738709.1:520825307-520835878 GCA_902687465.1 Secale cereale
GGGGGGGGAGCCCGCAGACACGGATGCGGGGGCCAACCATCAATCCAAAGCTACCCGCATACGTCTGGCGGCCATCCAAACAAATTTGATGCGCATTTAAACAAATCAGGTGAATTTCATTGAAACTTGAATAATTTTTACATATAGTCAGGTGATTTTCAACATATTTGCACTAGATCAGATTCTAACCTAACCTAAAATGACCGCCATCGCCCGTTCCCCATCTCCAGCCGACCATGAGCCCCGAAAAATGAAGGTATGCCTCCACCTCCGCCTCTGCAGCCTGTCAGCGGCCAATCGGCCGACAAAGATGAGCCTGCCGAGCTTAGTTTCAGCGGGACCGAATGAGCAGTGGCCTTCCTAGGACCCGAGTGCCCATGACCTCCCATGCTCTATTTTTCCTTGCTGTTGTTGGCACCCATGGACGTGTTGGCTTCGTGGTCGTGGTGGCTAATGAGTGATTTTTAACACTCCTCTACCCTCTGTTTGACCCACATATTTGAATTAAACCGAGATATTCGCTCCAATATTGCCACTCATGACTAATGAATGCATCGGATTCCAAAAATTCTCTCTTTATTGTGTTTCAATAGGAAAAGCGCAAAATATGGATGAAATCAAGTGAGAACATGGAAAGGAGTGAAGGAGGAGATAAGAAGAAATCAGGAGGAGGCGCACGACAAAACACATAGCAAAAGACGACGTTTTATGTGGCCGCAACCACTTGCATGAGCAATTGTATGGCATGGAAACCAAGGCCTCTCGTCCGCATGAATAGCATTCATAAAGGGTTCGAGGCCGAAATGTCAATAGAACATCCGTGGGTGAAGTAAGAACAAAGTCATCCTCATCCATCTCCATAAACCCTAGCCGCCACCATTTCCATCTCCATAGCTGCCATCACTACCATAGTTCCTCTTCCAATAGATCATACTTTTAATCGTGCGTCGCACATGACATTCATTGTAAGACATATTATCAATCAATCAATCAATCTCCATGATGTGTTCTTCGTGTGCTCTGCTCCCCATGTGTGTGTAGTTCGGTAAGGTATGGGTTGAGGCAAGAGCCTTGCAACCCTCTCTATTTGTTGCGGGGATTAATGGAAGTGCTTTGAATTAACATCATATATGTGTGAAATAAAATTGTTTCGTAGATGTCTCTTGTCTCGTCCGCGTTCTTCATCTCTGCAGCTACCCAGGATCATGGAGAGCAAGCCACAGAGAGGCTAAAGGCAGGGAGACCGTGAAGTGTTATTTCCGAACACCAGTGATAGAAGGGTTTAGTATGGTGCTACTTGTGATCCGCGTTGGTAAATTCCCCAAAGAGGATGGGATGCTGCACCACAGTAGTGGTAAGTACTTCCCTCAGTTATGAAACAACGGTTATCAATCCAGTAGGAGAACCAAGCAACACTATGAAAACAACACCTGCACACAAACAACAAATCCTCGCAACCCAACGCATAGAGGGGTTGTCAATCCCTCCAAGGTATTGAAATATGATAAATAGGTAGATTGATAGATGCAAATAAAATAAAAGCAAATAAAATGCAACAAAGTATTTTTGGCTTTTTGATAAAAAACAGATATGAAAAATATATGATAAGAAATTGAACCAGGGGCGTGGATTTCACTAGCTTCTCTCGAGAAAATAGCATACAGTGGGTGATGATGCTACAGACCTAGGGTAGGGTCGCGGGCCTGACCTAGATACCCCACCCAAGGTCACTACCCCAGAAGCTCAAGAGACAACTCGAAGACAACAGAAACAGTCGACTGACACAACCCAATAAGGCGTTTCACTCGACTGCATACCTCCATTCAGACGACTCAACTCCACTCAGAAGGATGAGGACACTCGACCATACAAAAACACTCGACCCCGAAGGCCAAAGGTCCCGTTAGGCCGGCAACGGTCATGCATTCATTTTGAAGTAATGAATGCCTTTATCAGCCTTTATTGCATGCGTTATCAGTAACGTCCTGCCTTTATGTACATTGAACCCTTTATAATGTGGGGATGGCTGGGGTCCTGGCGCACTCTATATAAGTCACCCCCTCCTCCAGTACAAGGGTTCACAACCCCTGTAACTCAAGCACACATATACATTCCAGTCGACCGCCTCCGGGCATCGAGACGTAGGGCTTTTACTTCCTCCGAGAAGGGCCTGAACTCGTAAACATCTCGTGTACAATCTCACCGTAGCTAGGACCTTGCCTCCTCCTACGTACCCCCTACTCGTACTGTCAGACTTAGAACCACGACAGTTGGCGCCCACCGTGGGGCAGGTGTCTTAGCGACTTCCGGTGAGGTTGCAAGCTTTTTTCTCCGACCTCCATCATCATGGTTTCCGGCGGTGATTTGGCGCTGGGCCACAAGATCCGACTCGGCGCTATCATGTTCGTCGCCGATGACTCTGCTTGGCTCCAGGAGGCCCCCCTCGACGTCGAGGCGCTACCCATCCGTGGGGCCATGCACTTCCGTGCCAGTGCCTGTGGCATCCTTCTCCGGCAGCCGTCGGCTCAGTATCGGCCGGCTCCTTCATCGTCTATCGTCCCCGCTGGACGTCGCCACAAGCGATCCGGTCGGTCGCGGCTCCAGCGGTGGGTGAAGAATGCGGTGGCTCGCCAAACAGCCACCCCTCAAGTTGCGGCCATCGAGCCCGATGAATACCACTACGGGCTGGTCGATCTGTCGACTGAGTCCGTAGACTCGCTTTTCGAGTGCGGGAGCAGCGACCCCACGGTTGAAGTCCTCATGGTCGACTCACGATGCAGTCCGCCGGGGTACCCTCGCGGCGGAAACGGTGGCAGCGACAACGGTCAGTCGTACGACCACGATGGGTACACTCCCCAGCCCCTCACCGCCGAGCAAAGGGACGAGCTCTACCGCCGCAATGAAGATGCACTTTACACCCCTATCGTGGGGGACTCTCCAGAGGCTCGGGCCCTGGAAGCCACGCGCCTAGCCACTATGGCTGAGCGCGCACGACTGGAAAATATCCAACGTTCACTCGATGATCGGGCCCGCCGACTGATTCTCGAATCCAGTCGACGGCCGCGGCAATCATTCCCGCGCGAACCTCAGGTATTCCGAACGCCGATCCAGAACCTCGAAGCTGCAGCCCGGATCACAGATTCTATCCAGCCGTCTCAGTCGGAGGCTGGGAGAGGCTTGCAGCAGATCCGGGCGCTGCTCTGGACAGCGGGAGAGCAGAACGCAGCCGTCTCACACTCGCGTAACAGGATTCACGGCAGATCAGTGGTAGCAGACACTGTCTGGTCGGCTCATAGCCCAAGGTCGCCTCCGAGGCACGAGGGCCGTGGACCCCGTCAAGACCGGCATCTGGGTCGGAATGACGAGCAGTATGACCGTCGACCCGGTAACAACGATCGCCGCCGAGTGCCTACGCCTCCTCCAGGAAGCGGATCGTACTCGCCCAGGCGACACGACGGCAGGCGTCTGTGTGACGACGAGCGGCGGATTCCCCTAGATCCCAGAAGGCCCGGCTTTGACGCAAGATCGATTCTTGTGCAAGGCCTGGTGGACAGGAACCGTGCATATAGAGATGAACAAGGCAGAGATCACCCGAGTGGCAGCCGAGCGTGTGTCTCTGGGCCCGAATGTTTTAGCAATACTATCAGGGCTGCTGAGATTCCCCCCAACTTCAGATTGGCAGCGGGAGTGAGTAAGTTCACCGGCGAATCAAAGCCGGACACTTGGCTCAAGGATTACTGTGTAGCTGTGCAGATCGGTGGCGGAAATGATGATGTGGCTATGAAGCATCCCCCCTGATGTTAGGTGGCTCGGCTCGGGCGTGGCTAAATCAGTTGGCCCCTGGGAGCATTTACAGTTGGGAAGAGCTGGCCCGAGTGTTTGTCAGGACCTTCGAGGGCACCTGCAAACGACCCGCAGGGCTGGCAGAGTTACAACATTGCGTTCAGAAGCCGAATGAAACCCTGAGAGATTACATCCAAAGGTGGACCACCTTGCACCACACGGTGGAAAACGTGTCCGAGCATCAAGCAGTCTACGCCTTCAAGGAGGGCGTGCGGTACAGAGAGATGAACCTGAAGTTCGGTCGGACAGGAGATATGTCCCTGACTCGGATGATGGAAATAGCCAGTCGGTATGCTAACGGAGAAGAAGCCGATCGACTCCGTAGCGGCAAGAAACCAGTCAGCCAGGATGACCAGAATTCCAATCGGAAGCCGAAGCGAAAGCAGAACCAGCGGTCCAAGGTGAAGCTGTGGCCTTTACCCAAGGGAAAGGCAAAGGGAAGCCTAAAGGCCCTTGCATCCCCAAGAAAGTGAAAGATCAAGCAGGGAATGACGTGCTCGACCTACCGTGTCCTATCCACACGAAGAAAGATGAAGAGGGGAACTTGGTTTATCCCAAGCATACCACTCGACAGTGTCGGCTCCTGATCCAGAATTTTCAGAAAGATCAACCTGCTGAGAAAGAGAAGGAATCGGAGGAGACCGAGGACAAAGAAGGGGATGGAGGTTACCCCCAGATCAACTCCACCTTGATGATTTTTGCTGATGTAGAGAGCAAGAGTCGACTGAAAGTCATCAACAGAGAAGTCAACATGGTTGCTCCGGCAACGACGACGTACCTAAAATGGTCCAAGACTCCCATTACATTCGACCAGTCCAACCACCCCACACACATTGCAACCCCTGGGCGGCAGGCGTTGGTGGTCGACCCGGTTGTCGATGGTACTCGTTTGACCAAGGTTCTGATGGATGGCGACAGTGGCCTGAACATACTGTACGCTGAAACCCTCCGTAGGATGGGCATTCCGATGTCCAAGCTAAGTGAGAGCAACATGAGATTTCACGGGGTCATCCCCGAAAAGAAAGCGGACTCACTTGGTCAGATTTCACTCGACGTGGTTTTTGCCGATTCAAAGAATTTCCGCAAAGAGAAGCTGGTGTTTGAGGTGGTGGACTTCCACATCGCCTATCATGCCATACTGGGCAGGCCCGCCTACGCCCGTTTTATGGCTCGACCATGATATGTGTACCTCAAACTGAAGATGCCGGGGCCTAAAGGCGTGATAACCGTCACAGGGAACCGATAGAAGGTATAAGAGTGCTTCCAGAAAGGCTCGAAAATTGCTGATGAGCAGATGGCAACAATGGAGATGGAGGAGTACCAAAAGAATGTGGATCCGAGTGATTTGTTGCGTGCTAAGAAGCCAGCTTCCGAGTCATCATTCTAGTCGGAGGGAGAGACGAAGCCTGTGCACATTCACCCCACCGACCCCAATGCGGCTCTGACCCACATCTCCACTACACTCGACACCGAAAAGGAATAAGCGCTCATCCAGTTCCTCCGTGAGAACTAGGACATCTTCGCATGGAAACCATCTGACATGCCAGGTGTACCCAGGGGACTGGCTGAGCACCATTTGCGAGTCGATCCAAAAGTGAAACTCGTGAAGGAACATCTTCGTCGGTCCGCCACAGAGAAGAGAAAAGCAATTAGCGAAGAGGTGGCTCGGCTTCTGGCAGCTGAGTTCATCCACGAGATCTACCACTCCGAGTGGCTCGCCAATGTGGTCATGGTCCCCAAGAAGGACAAATCCCTCTGCATGTGCATCGATTTCAAGCATATCAATCGGGACTGCCCGAAAGATCATTTTCATCTCCCCCGCATCGATCAGATAGTCGACTCGACTGTGATATGCGAGCGTTTGTCTTTTCTGGACGCATATTCCGGGTACCATCAGATCCGACTGTTTGGACCCGATGAAATCAAGACAGCCTTCATCACCCCATTCGGGTGTTTTTGTTATGTCACCATACCTTTCGGTCTCAAGAATGCCGGCGCTACCTTCATGCGCATGATTCAAAAGTGTCTGCTGAAGAAAATCAGTCGGAACGTGGAAGCGTACATGGATGACATCGTGGTCAAGTCACGTAAAGTTTCTGACCTACTGATTGACCTCGCTGAGACATTCACAAACTTAAGAAGCTATGATATCAAGCTTAACCCGTCGAAAGTGTACATTCGGACTTCCAGGCGGCAAGTTGCTCGGTTTCCTTGTTTCAGAATGAGGAATCGACGCCAATCCAGAGAAAGTCAGTGCCATCCTCCGAATGAAGCGCCCCGTGCGTTTACACGACGTCCAGAAGCTAACTGGTTGCTTGGCCGCATTGAGTCGGTTCATTTCTCGTCTCGGTGAGAAGGCATTGCCTCTCTACCGACTGATGAAGAAGTCTGAAAAGTTCGAGTAGAATTCTGAAGCTGAAGCAGTGTCTGAGGAGCTCAAAGCCCTGCTTTCTACCCAGCCGGTGCTTGCTACCCCAGTTAGCAAAGAGTCGCGCTTACTGTACATCGCAGCCACCGGACAAGTTGTCAGCACTGTAGTCACGGTCGAGCGGGAAGAGGAAGGCAAAGCCTACAAAGTCCAACGCCCAACCTATTACATTTCCTAAGTATTGACTCCTTCCAAGCAAAGATACCCGCATTACCAGAAGCTTGTGTATGGGATTTACTTGACCGCAAAGAAAGTTTCTCATTACTTCTCGGATCATTTGATTTCAGTCGTCAGCGACGCCCCATTATCAGAAATTCTGAACAATCGAGATGCAACCGGTCGAGTGGCCAAATGGGCGATTGAACTCCTTTCGCTAGATATCAAGTTTGAGGCAAAGAAAGCTATCAAGTCTCAGGCAATAGCAGATTTTGTGGCCGAATGGATCGAGAAGGAGCAACCAACTCAGATCCAGTCAGATCACTGGACCATGTTCTTCGATGGATCCAAGATGTTGAATGGATCTGGTGCAGGTGTGGTTTGGGTGTCCCCCAGAGGCGAAAATCTCAGTTATGTCCTTCAAATCCACTTCGATTCTTCAAACAACGAAGCTGAATACGAGGCGCTTTTGTACGGGTTGCGTATGGCCATCTCACTCGGCGTCCGTCGCCTGATGGTTTACGGAGACTCAGACTTAGTGGTCAATTAGGTGATGAAGGAGTGGGATGTCAGAAGCCCAGCAGTGACCAGTTACTGCAGTGCGGTGCGGAAGCTGGAAAAGAAATTTGAAGGTTTAGAGCTCAACCATGTGCCCAGAATCAAGAACCAGCTTGTTGATGACCTCGCGAAGATAGGGTCCACTCGGAAACCTATACCCAAGAATGTGTTCTTAGAGCATCTGCACACCCTGATACGTCTCCAACGTATCTATAATTTTTGATTGTTCAATGCTATTATTTATGAAGTCTTGAATGTTTAATGGGCTTTATCATTCACTTTTATATCATTTTTGGGACTAACCTACTAACCCAAAGGCCCAGTCCAGATTGCCGTTTTTTTGCCTATTTCAGGGTTTTGCAGAAAAAGAATATCCCTCGACATCATGTCATCTTGCTTAAGGCGTTACTCTGTTCGTATGAACTCAATACACTAGATGCATGCTGGATAGCGGTCGATGTGTGGAGTAAGAGTAGTAGAGGCAGAATCGTTTCGGTCTACTTGTCTCGGACGTGATGCCTATATAGAATGATCATGCCTAGATAGTCTAATAATTATTCGCTTTTCTATCAATTTCTCGACGGTAATTTGTTTACCCGTCGTAGAAATATCGCTATCATGAGAGGAGCCACTAGAGAAAACTATGGCCCCCGGGTCTATTCTCAACATATCAATCTACATCTACTTTATTTTACCGCTTTTATTTGCTGTTTTATTAAACTAAAAAATACAAAAAATATAAACTATCATCTCTATTAGATCTCACTCTCGTAAGTGACCGTAAAGGGATTGACAACCCCTTATCGCGTTGGCTGCGAAGTTCTTATTTGTTTGTGCAGGTGCGAGGGACTCGCGCGTGGTCTCCTACTGGATTGATACCTTGGTTCTCAAAAACTGAGGGAAATACTTATGCTACTGTGCTGCATCTCCCTTTCGTCTTTGAGGGAATACAACGCAAGCTCAAGAGGTAGCAAGAAGAATTTCTGGCGCCGTTGCCGGGGAGGCTTACGCAAAAGTCATATACCAAGTACCTATCACAAACCCTTATCCTTCGCATTACATTATTTGCCTCTCGTTTTCCACTCCCCCACTTCACTCTTGCCGTTTTATTTGCCCTTCTTTCGCCGTGTGTTTATCGTTTGCTTGCTTCTTGTTTGCTTGTGTGTTGCTTGCTTGCTTGTCATCATGTCTAGCACACCTATCATTATCACCACTCCCGAGAGTGAGGCCCTCAACTTTAAACAAAGGGAGGAAAAAAACTTAAAAGATGCATGGTATAGAATTTGCAATGCTCAAAATAGATCTAATAGGAAGCTTTCCACTTCCGTGCTTCTTCGCAATTTTTATGTTGGCATAACCCCGTGGAATAGATTTATCTTAGATACCATTACCGGAGGAAATTTCTTGGGTAGCCACACCGTTGATTCTTATAAAGCTATGACTGGATTATTTGGCTCGCCACCTCTTATGGTTAATGGAACCATTTTAACTTTGGAGCATGTTATGCAAAGGTTAGAAATCATTGAAAACAAAGTTGCTATGGTAGAACTGGTAGAGAACTTGGATAGAAAAATTCATAATGAAATCACCCAATATGGATCCAAGGTAGGAGTTGTTCTGAAAAATCTTAAGGAAAAAGAGCCCATAGTTAAAGAAAAGTTAGATCAGGACTCTACTAGAATCAATAAGCTTGAGGATGTTATCACTAATGTGGGTTCTTCTCTTTCCGCTATAAAAACTACTCCAAACACCTCCACTAAATTATCCAAGTTCATGTATGTCCCTAAAGACAAGGGTGAAACATCTAGACTTGCGGATCTCAAATAGAGGGAATACAACGCAAGCTCAAGAGGTAGCACACCCCCTCTGTCAAAGAGGACCCCTTCATAGAGGAGCCCCCGCAGCCGATAAGTGCATCAGATCCGACTGAAGTCGAAGTCCTTGCGGTGGTCGACTTAATCATGGAGATCCTGGTGATCACGCCCGACTGGACTGTGTCGTATATAGCGTACTTGCTCAGGCAAGAACTCCCAGAGGATGAAGAGGAGGCGCGTCAGATTGTTTGTCGATCCAAAGCCTTTACTATGATTCAGGGTCAACTCTACAGGGAGAGCATCACGGGAGTCGCTCAGCGCTGCATCACCCCTGAAGAAGGTCGAATGATTCTAAATGAGATTCACTCGGGAACTTGTGGCCACCACGCTTCCTCTCGGACTATCGTGGCCAAGGCATACCGAGCTGGATTCTACTGGCCTCGAGCGAATGAGATGGCAAAGGATATCGTAGACAAGTGTGAAGGCTGCCAGTTCTACTCCAACATGTCTCACAAGCCTGCGTCTTCCTTGAAGACCATCCCATTGGTCTGGCCATTTTCCGTTTGGGGGTTGGACATGGTCGGTCCATTCAAAACCGGCAGGAGCGGATTCACTCACTTTCTCATGGCAGTCGACAAGTTTACTAAATGGATCGAAGCCAATCCCATCAAGAACCTCGGCTCGAGCACCGCCATCAGCTTCATCAGAGAATTGATATTCAGATACGGAGTCCCCCACAGCATCATCATGGATAACGGCTCCAACTTTGACTCGGACGAATTCAGAGCGTTATGTTCCTCCCAAGGTACTCGGGTCGACTATGCATCAGTAGCGCATCTGCAGTCGAATGGACAAGCAGAAAGAGCAAATGGTCTGATCCTTCAAGGCCTAAAACCACGGCTTATACACAACCTCAAGCACACCGCTGGAGCTTGGGTGACTGAACTACCGTCTGTCTTATGGGGGCTGAGGACAACTCCGAACCGGTCGACTGACCGTACCCCCTTCTTCATGGTCTATGGTGGTGAGGCCGTGTTGCCGACCGATTTGTTGCACAATGCCCCTCGAGTGGAACTCTTCTCCGAAGTGGAAGCTGAGCAGGCCCGTCAAGATGCAGTCGACCTCCTGGAGGAAGAACGCGAGATGGCCCTGATCCGCTCGGCCATTTACCAACAAGACCTGCGTCGATTCCACGCCCGCAATGTCCGAAGCCGGACGTTCCAGGAAGGAGACCTGGTTCTCCGAGTACGTCAGAAGCGACCACATAAGCTTGCCCCAGCCTGGGAAGGCCCCTTCATCGTCACGAAGGTACTACACAATGGGGCGTATCACATCTACAACATGGCCAAGAAGAAAGATGAGCCTCGTTCGTGGAACGCGGATCTGCTCCGCCACTTCTACACTTGAAGCACTCGACCAGTCGAGTTGTAATAAGAACCTTCCAGTTTGTTTTTTCAAAGACAAGTTCGCCACAATTCCTTAATGATTGATGTTACAAAGATGCATGTTCTCAAATCCCCTAGTGGATGCTTAGCCGCAAATCCGATTCGCCTAAGTTACAAAAATCACTCCGAGTGAAGAGCAACCCTCTCACTCGGGGGCTTAGCTGCGACCTCGTAATCGCCTAAGTTACAAAACCGACTCTGAGTGAATAGCAGCCCTCTCACTCGGGGGCTTAGCTGCGACCTCGTAATCGCCTAAGTTATAAAAACCACTCCGAGTGAAGAGCAACCCTCTCACTCGGGGGCTTAGCTGCGACCCCGTAATCGCCT
>LR738709.1:520843508-520876762 GCA_902687465.1 Secale cereale
CCCCCCCCCCGGGTCGCGCCGGGAGGCCGCCTGGACACCCGGGAGTCCGTCTCCGACCCCGCTTTGGTCCGTTACCTTCCTTTCTGTGCATAAATTTTTCCTATATATTTGCCCGGATTGTTCCGGCAACGTATCTTGCGATTTCGCGTGTTTTCTCTTCGATCTGTTTCTGCCAGGGATTCTTTCAGCTGAATTTAGGTGCCATGGCTTCTCCAAGCTCACCCAAGGACGAGTTCGTCGTCAACGTCATCAACCCTTACCTCGCTGAGGTGAAGAAGCACCCTCAGGTTGTTCGGATGGAGGACGGTGTCCTTCATCAAGAAGATCTGAAGGGACCTATCAAGGAGGGGAGCGTCCAGGCCAGGCTGGAAGAAGTGGAGCAAGAAGTCTTCGAGTACAAGAAGATGATCGAGCGTGGTGTTGAAGCTAACTTTGACATCATCAACGAGCTGAAGAACTACTTCCTGAAGGAGATGAAGGAGATGTGGAAAAGCATCACCGCGTCTGAAGAAAGAATTATAGAGCTCCAAGGGCAAATTAATGATCTACATAACCATAACTGTGAGTATGAACTAAGGTTTATGCGCATGGGTTTGGGTGCTGAATGCAGGATTCAGGAGACGAGCTTCTCATATGAGACTGGAGAACCCCTTCCATGGAAGCGTTTCGCCAAGGACTACTTGATCAACGCCAACAAGGATGATGAGTGAAATCTCCTGGGGTAATGGCATTCCCTTGGCTTGTTCCAAGCTTGGGGGAGTGCCCGGTATCATTATCTTTACCTTTTGTCTTTTAGAGTCAAGTAGAGTCGTATCATGTCTAGGGAGGTTGTTATATGAGATAGGTGTGTGCATTGAGGTCTATCACTCCTTCGGTGAAGAATTGTATCCGTGAGTGTGGAGTCGTCTATGATGGAATATTAATGAGAAGTTTATTGGTTCCTTTTGCTGCACTCGGTATTCTCTTCACACAATCGACCTTATATGATGACTCTTATGGGGAGTATTGACCTTATGTCAGGTATGGCTGTGAAAACTTTATTTAATCTTGGCAAACATAGCTTTGGTCATAGCAACAAGCATGGTTTTCTTAAAGTATCAACATAGCCAAAACCTTTATGTTATTATGTTTGAAGTGTTATGCTGACAAGGAAGACAACTTGATGTGTTATGCTTATTCCAATGTTCATGCTTTATATTGCTTTGCATCTTAGTCATCATCAATTGTCTGTTCTTTCAAAACCTTTGCTAGCCTAACTCTGTACTAAGCGGAATTCTGCTTGTGCATCCATACCCTTAAGCCAATACCTTCCATATGAGTCCACCATACCTTCCTACTCGTGGTATTCCACTACCACCTCCTAAAGTACAGAATTTATGTGTTATCCTCAAATGTTCAAAATCTTTTATTTTGTGCCTCTGTTTTAGCTCATGAGGAAGTAATAGCTAATCCATGATCTTTTTGAGTTGGACAAGCTTCACCCCGGGATTGCATGTATAATGTGCAAACCCATAATATGAGAAGGAACTAGCATTGAGTGCGCCCGGCTGAAAAAGATAATATAACAAACAAACCCTCCTTCACGCTTTGTTCATGAGAAATCAGAAAACTTTGGCAGTGATTAACAAAGGAGAATAAGAGGATGTGATCGTCCTTGTGCGGGAGCCGTTCCTCGAAATTTGTCCAGCTCAAGAAGTAGTTGAGTTATCTATTAGCATTCGTTGACAAATCATGCACCTCTCAAAACTTGTTTTCATTCTGTTTGATTTGAGGATAGCACATGAGTTTTCCCTACTACCCTAGAACAGGGCCTATCTATTAATTTTAAGTTGAGTCAGTTATTTCTACTTCCTTCTATTTCTTAAAGAGAGCAGACATTTGATGTTGATAAGGATTCATTCATATAAAGTTGCATTAAGATTTGTCATATCATATCCTTGTTGACATTATCATTTGATAAGTAAGTTGTTTGTCAAGCCCAGCTAAGGCAAATATCTTCCTCTGTGTTAACACTTTCACTTCTTGCCTATTAACATGTTATTTCAAAAAGCTTCAATTGATCTCATCAAAATATAAGAGCAAAAGTTAAATCTATTTGTTGTTCTTTGACCAAAGGACATGTTTGCCATGATAT
This sequence comes from Secale cereale, assembly GCA_902687465.1. Taxonomy (NCBI): domain Eukaryota; kingdom Viridiplantae; phylum Streptophyta; class Magnoliopsida; order Poales; family Poaceae; genus Secale; species Secale cereale. Next base: position 520,845,643 of record LR738709.1, read on the forward strand.
AATGAGTTTCCTTAGCCCTACTTTCGAATATAAGTGTTATCACTCTTTTATAAGGGCTTTATGAATTGAAGATTGCTGTTGAGGATATTTGAGTTGGTAAAGAAACTATGATGCTTCTGGTCCGTATTCTATTAATCGACACTTCACTCTTTAAACTTGTGGACAGGTTTACCGAGTTCATATTCGCTTGGGGACAAGCGAGGTCTAAGCTTGGGGGTGTTGATACGTCCAAAATGCATCACTATTTTGTATCATAATTTATCCTTATACATTGATATATTTCACGTTACGGTGATGTTCTTATGTTGTTTTGGTCTATTTTCCACAGTTTGCAAACTTTCCGATGCCGAAGCAGCAGACGCAGGATTCAGCAGTAAAAAGTGGACGCTGAGTTGCTGAAGAAGAATACCTCCAAATTACCTGAAAATTGACGGGAGATATTTTTCAGACGGATCACGAAGGCACGCGAAAGGGCAACCAGAGGGGGGCCACAGGGTGCCCAGGCGCCCTGGGGGCGCGCCCCCCCTGGCCGCGCCGGGGGGCGCCTGGAGCCCCTGGCCCACCTCTGGCCGCCCCCTTTTGCATATATGCTCTCCGTTATCCAAAAACCCTAGGGACGGGAATTTTTACGGAGTTCCGCCACCGCTCCGTGGCGGAAACCTACAGAGAAGAAAAAGCCATCTCCGGCGGGCAGATTCCGCCGGGGAGATCACCTCCCGGAAGGGGAGATCGTCGCCATCGTCATCACTATCGTCACGGGCATCATCGAGATCATCATCAACATCATCCCCAACACCAGCACCATCTTCATCTTCATCCAAATCTCATCTTACAATCGCAACTTGTGTTGTAACTCGTACTACCTATCCTCTCTACTCCATCGGTGTTGATTACTACTTTGTGGTGAATGCTATTGAGTTTTGTTGGAGAAATATTATTATGTCCAGATTGTTTATCACCTATTTATCCCCACTGATCATGATCTCCTTTTTGTCTCGTGAGTAGTTACCTTAGTTCTTGAGGACATTGGGAAAGTCTTGTTGTTAGTAGTCATATGCTGTTGAAGTAATATGTGTTGTTTGATACTTAAGTTGCGTTGTCATTCTACTAGTGGTGTTGTGTGAGTCGAACACCCAACACTTCGCCTTATTAAGGACCTAGGAGAATACATTGTTTATAAAGAATGCTTATGGTGGGTTGCCGGAGTGACAGAAACCTGAACCCCAGTTCGCACGCTTTTGCATAAGGGAATAATGGATCCTCGATCATATTGCTATAGTTAGGCTTTTGCCTTAAATTCTATCTTGTATTTGCGGATGCTTGCAAGGTGTTTAATCATAAGAGTGCACTCATCTTAGTCTAGAGAGTGTACTAGCATAGATCCACCCACTCAACACTTATCAACACATCACATAGTATCGATACGGAATATGGTGAAAGCACATGACTACCTCTCCCGTGTGTCCTCAGGAACGCTTTAGTCTTTATAAGTTCAGCTGCTAGGCCTCTCCTTTGCTAAGAAAGGATTGGGCCACTTGTTACTCTCAGTGCCTTTTACATTGCTTGCTTTTACCTTCCTGTTGCCTATATCGAGAAAACCCCTAAAAAGTTATCTTTCAGTGCTTGAAGTAATTTCTTGCTCAGAATCGCTTATCAATACCTTCTGCTCCCTGTTGGGTTCGACACTCTTACTTATCGAAAACGCTGCAATAGATCCCTTACGGTTGTGGGTCATCAGCTGCGACCCCGTAATCGCCTAAGTTATAAAAACCACTCTGAGTGAAGAGCAACCCTCTCACTCGAAGGCTTAGCTGCGAATCTGATTCGCATAAGTATCTAAAACCTCTCCAAGTGAAGAGCGACACTCTCACTCGGGGGCTTAGCTGCGACCCTGTAATCGCCTAAGTTACAAAAACCACTCCGAATGAAGAGAAACCTCTCACTCGGAGGCTTAGCTGCAAATCTGATTCGCCTAAGTTTCTAAAACCGCTCCGAACGAAGAGCGACTCTCTCATTCAACGGCTTAGCTGCGACCCCGCAATCACCTAAGTTACAACGTGGCTCGGTCCTCCGAGCTACGCCACAAGTACAATGTGGCTCTATCCTCCGAGCTACGCCACAAGTACAACATGGCTCTGTCCTCCGAGCTACGCCACAAGTATGAAGTGGCTCGACCCTCCGAGCTACGCAACAAGTATGAAGTGGTAACCCTCAGAGCTACGCCACAAGTACAACATGGCTCGGTCCTCCGAGCTACGCCACAAGTACAACGTGGCTCGGTCCTCCGAGCTACGCCACAAGTACAACGTGGCTCTGTCCTCCGAGCTACGCCACAAGTACAACGTGGCTCTATCCTCCGAGCTACGCCACAAGTATGAAGTGGCTCGACCCTCCGAGATACGCCACAAATACAACATGGCTCAGTCCTCCAAGTTGCGCCACTAGTACAACATGGCTCTATCCTCCGAGCTACGCCACAAGTATGAAGTGGCTCGACCCTCCGAGCTGCGCCACAAACACGACACCGACTCGAAATTCAAAAAAGATCAAAAGGAATCAGAAGCAGAACAAGCACGTCCTAAAAGGGAATCAAGTGCAGATAAAGTCCCGCAAGCTTCGGGCAGAAGTACTCGGGCATCGGACCCGCGAAAGTTTTAACGGTTACAAAATCACTCGGCATTTCGAGGCAAATTGAATCAGAGTATCAAAGTTTGTTCACTCCTCAGGCGGAGGAGGGCTTGCAGGCGCGACGTACTCGTCCAAGTCGACCCCGTCAGCAATACGGGTAGCAGCTTCCAGGAAGGTCTCCATGAACGACTGGAACTGAAGCTTCTTCGTGTTGGCAACCTTGAGCGCGACCAACCTCTCCGCCTTCACTTCCTTGCAGTGCACACAGACCATAGACAATGCAACGTCAGCACCACAATGGGCAGATGATTTCTTCCACTCCTGCACTCGACTGGGGATCTCGTTAAGTCGTGTCATCAGGGACTCGAGGTCATTCTCTTGCACCGTCCCCCTCCAGAGTGCAGCGTCGATCCGAGGCATCACTGCCTTCAGTCGAGCGAGGTAGCCTGTGGCGTTGGAGAGGCGGGACTCCAGTCGCAAGACATTCATCGCCACTTCGTCTTTGACAAGAGAGTTGGCGGGTTCCAGACCCGGCTCGACTCAGCCAATCTCCTCCTCAAAGTTACGACAGAATTCTACATAGGCGAAAACACAATGAGTTATCGAGTAGGATATGAGTCGACCGCTTTGATTCAGTCGGACAAAAGGAACATACCTTCAAGCATGAGGTACCACTTCTTCGTGAGGTCACCCAGATAAGTTTCCAACCCGTTCTTCTTCTGGAAAAGGCCCCCTACCTTCTCGCCCAGAGCGATATTGGCCCTCTTCAGTCGAGTCACTTCCTTGTTAGCCTCACCAAGAGAGTCCTTCTGTCTGGCGATCTCTTCTTCAAGCTTGCCAACCGAAGCCAGCTTCTGTTCTGCGAGTTCAGTTTTCTCCTGCGCCGCTGCCAGGTCAAGGTCCTTCTGCTCCAGAGCTGCCTTCATTTGATCTACAAGGGACATTACTAGACAGATGAACATAAGGATGCACACGTCACACTCATTGGAATTCAATCGACAAGCTATACACTTTTATTACCAGACGCTTCGTCCTGGGTTTTCTTCAAATGCTCCCTAGCTAGCTCCAGGTCAAGATTGAGTCGGACCTGCTTCTTCTCAAGATCCGTGAATTTGGCTCCAAACTCGCAAGATTTCTGCGGCCAACAAAAGAAGGTAGAATTCTAAGACTACAGCCGAGCCATATACTCGACAGTAGTCTCAGGAACTACACCCAGTGGATGCACTAAATGTGCCCTTACTGGTTCTCACTCGGCCGGATCAGTCCTGCCCGAGCTGGAAAAAAAGAGACATATGCATTTCGTTCTTAGACCATGGCCGACTACCAGCATTCGACCACGACCTCGGGGACTACACCCAGTGGGTGCACTGAGCGTGCCCCCACTGGTTCTCACTCGGCGGGATCAGTCCTGCGTGAGTGAGAAGAGTTCGAAACAAACAAAGCATTAACATGATAACCCACAAGTGTAGGGGATCGCAACAGTTTTCGAGGGTAAAGTATTAAACCCAAATTTGTTTATTTGACACAAGGGGGGCCAAAGAATACTCTTAAGTATTAGCAGCCGAGTTGTCAATTCAACCACACCTGGAAACTTAGTATGTGCAACAAGATAGTTTAGTAGCAAAGTATTATGATAGTGGCGGTAGCAGCAATAAAAGTAAAGATAGTTTTTTGTAGTTTTTGTGATAGTAGCACTGTTCAAGAAATCTTCCGATTCAACGATTTATCTTCCGATTTATCGCTACTCTTGGGGTGACCGATAAGATTATGCCTTATCTTCACCGTTTATCGTTTGGGCAGATTTATCACTCTGACAAGCGATTTATCGGGAATCTACCGATAAATCGGGCCTATTCCTAGCATTATGTTTACAAAAAGTATGTTTATTTGTGTTTTATGGACCTTGTTTTGCAATATGTACTATTGTCCTATTTTGTTTGTCATTATAAGAGGGTTCAAATGCTAAGAATCAAGGTAACACTTCTGTCCAATATATTTTTGGTGTTGGATATAGCATATTTCAGCGCTGGGAACCTTAGATTTGCAAAAAATGGCCGATTAACAGTCGACCGATAAAATCGATTAATCGGCCGATTTCCGATTAATCCCTAATCCCCAGCTGACCGAGACGATAACGATAAGCGATATCCTCAACATTGGATAGTAGCAACGGAAAAGTAAATAAGCGACTAGCAATATAGGTAAAGCTCGTAGGCATTGGATCGGTGATGGGAAATTACGTCGGATGCAATTCATCATGTAGAAGTTATAACCTAGGGTGACACAAAACTAGCTCCAGTTCATCAATGCAATGTAGGCATGTATTCCGAATATAGTCATACGTACTTATGGAAAAGAACTTGCCTGACATCTTTTGTCCTACCCTCCCATGGCAGCGGGGTCTGATACATCCATTTTGCATCATGCTTATAAGTTGATATTTATTGCATTATGGGCTGTTCATACAAGTTTTGTCACAATACTTATGCCTTTTCTCTCTTATTTTACAAGGTTTACATGAAGAGGGAGAATGCCGGCAGCTGGAATTCTGGGCTGGAAAAGTAGGAAACTCTGGAAACCAATTATGCACAACTCCAAAAGCCCCGAAACTCCATAGAACATCTTTTCGGAAAATATAAAAAATATCTGGTGGAAGAAATCCATGAGAGGGGCCACTGGCTGGCCTCGACGGTGGGGGGCGCGCCCCCCTTCCTAGGGTGCACCCCCTGCCTCGAGGGCCAGCCGGTGGGACCCAGGTGCCCATCTTCTCCTATATGAAGCGTTTTAACCTAGAAAAAATCAGGAGGAGGCTTTCGGGACCATACGCCGCCGTCTCGAGGCGGAACCGAGGCGGAAACCAATCTACGGCTCCGGCAGAGCCGTTCTGCCGGGGATACTTCCCTCCGGGAGGGGGAAATCGTCACCACCGTCATCACCAACAACTCTCCCATCTTGGGGAGGGCTATCTTCATCAACATCTTCACCAGCACCATCTCTTGTCAAACCCTAGTTCATCTCGTGTATCCAATCTTTGTACCCAAACCTCAGATTGGTACCTATGGGTTGCTAGTAGTGTTGATTACTCCTTGTAGTTGATGCTAGTTGGTTTATTTGGTGGAAGATCATATGTTCAGATCCATTATTCATATTAATACCCCTCTGATCATGAACAATATTATGTCTTGTGAGTAGTTACTTTTGTTCCTGAGGACATGGGAGAAGTCTTGCTATCAGTAGTCATGTGAGTTTGGTCTTCGTTCGATATTTTGATGAGATGTATGTTGTCTCTCATCTAGTGGTGTCATGTGAACGTCGACTACATGACACTTCACCATTATTTGGGCCTAGAGGAAGGCATTGGGAAGTAATAAGTAGATGATGGGTTGCTAGAGTGACAGAAGCTTAAACCCTAGTTTATGCGTTGCTTTGTAAGGGGCTGATTTGGATCCATATGTTTCAGGCTATGGTTAGGTTTACCTTAATACTTCTTTTGTAGTTGCGGATGCTTGCATTAGAGGTTAATAATAAGTGGGAGGCTTGTCCAAGTGAGGGTAGCACCCAAGCACCGGTCCACCCACATACCAAATTATCAAAGTACCGAACGCGAATCAGATGATCGTGATGAAAACTAGCTCGATGATCGTGATGAAAACTAGCTCGATGATAATTCACATATGTCCTCGGGAGCGCTTTACCTTGCATAAGAGTTCGTCCAGGATTGTCCTTTGCTACAAAAAGGATTGGGCCACCTTGCTGCACCTTATTTACTTTTACCGTTTGTCACTTGCTACCAATTATCTTATCACAAAACTATCTGTTACCTATAATTTCAGTGCTTGCAGAAAATACCTTACTGAAAACTGCCTATCATTTCCTTCTGCTCCTTGTTGGGTTCGACACTCTTACTTATCAAAAGGACTATGATAGATCCCCTACACTTGTGGGTCATCAAGAATCTTTTCTGGCGCCGTTGCCGGGGAGTGAAGCGCCTTTGGTAAGTGGAATTTGGTAAGGAAAAATTTATATAGTGTGCTGAAATTTATTGTCACTTGTTACTATGGCTCAAAATCCTTTGAGGGGCTTGTTTGGGGTATCTTCACCCCGAGTAGAAGAGCGAAGAGTTGCTCCTCAATCTACTGCACCTAATGAAAATGTTTGCTTTGAGATTCCTTCGGGTATGATTGAGAAATTGGTTGAAAATCCCTATACAGGAGACGGAACACTTCACCCCAATTTACATCTAATCTATGTGGATGAAGTTTGTGGATTATTTAAGCTTGCAGGTATGCCCGAGGATGTTATCAAGAAGAAGGTCTTCCCTTTATATTTGAAGGGAGATGCATTGACATGGTTTAGGCTATGCGATGATATGGGATCTTGGAACTATAATCGTCTGAAGTTGGAATTTCATCAGAAGTTCTACCCTATGCACCAGGTTCATCGTGATCGTAATTATATTTATAATTTCTGGCCTCGCGAAGGAGAAAGCATCGCTCAAGCTTGGGGTAGGCTTAAGTCAATGTTATATTCATGCCCCAATCATGAGCTCTCAAGAGAAATGATCATTCAAAAATTTTATGCTCGGTTTTCTCATGATAATCGCTCCATGCTCGATACTTCTTGTTCTGGCTCTTATATGATGAAGACTATTGACTTCAAATGGGATTTATTGGAAAGAATTAAACGCTACTCCGAAGATTGGGACCTCGATGAAGGTAAGGAGTCGGGTATGACCCCCAAGTTTGATTGTGTTAAAGCTTTCATGGATACCTATGTTTTCCGTGAGTTTAGCACTAAATATGGACTTGACTCTGAGATAGTAGCTTCTTTCTGTGAATCCTTTGCTACTCATGTTGATCTCCCCAAGGAGAAGTGGTTTAAATACCACCCCCCTGATTGAAGTTAAAGTAGTTGAACCTATTAAAGTTGAAGAAAAGACTATCACTTATAATGTTGATCCTGTCATTCCTACTGCTTATATTGAGAAACCACCTTTCCCTGTTAGGATAAAGGATCATGCTCAAGCTTCAATTATAGTTCGTAAGAGTAATACTAGAACACCTACACCCTGTGAGCAAATTAAAGTTGAACCTAGTGTTTCTATGGTTAAAGATCTCTTGGTAGAAGATTTAGATGGACATGTTATTTATCTCCAAGAAGAGTCTGCTAGAATAGCCATACCCAATGCTAGGAATAAACATAAACCTATCGTAGGCTTGCCCGTTATCTCTGTTAAGATAGGAGATCATTGCTATCATGGTTTATGTGACGTAGGTGCTAGTGCGAGTATTATCACTCTTGACTTGTATAACGAAATTATGCATGATATTGCACCTGTTGAGTTAGAAGGGATTGGTGTTACTATTAAGCTTGCTAATAGAGATACTATTTCACCAGTTGGGATTGTTAGAGATATTGAAGTCTTATGTGGGAAGGTTAAATACCCTGCTGACTTTCTTGTTCTTAGTTCCCCACAAGATGCATTATGTCCCATTATATTTGGTAGACCCTTCTTGAATACTGTTCATGTCAAGATAGACTGTGTGAAAGACATTGTCACTGTCGGATTAGGGGACACGTCTCATGATTTTAACTTTGCTAAATTCCGTAGACAACCCCTTGAAAAGGCACCACCCAGTAAGGATGAACTTATTGGTCTTGCTTCTATTGCCGTGCCACCTAATGATCCTTTAGAACAATACTTGTTAGACCATGAAAATGACATGCATATGAATGAGAGAAGGGAAATAGATGAAATATTCCTTACACAGGGACCCGTATTGAAGAACATCTTGCATGTTGAAATCCTAGGGGATCCTCCTCCACCCAAGGGTGATCCCGTGTTTGAACTTAAACATTTACCTGATAATCTTAAGTATATTTATCTTGATGAAAAGATGATATATGATGTTATTATTAGTGCTAACCTTTCAGAGCATGAGGAAGAAAGATTATTGAAAACTCTGAAGAAGCACCGAGCTGCTATTGGATATACTCTGGATGATCTTAAGGGCATTAGTCCCACTATATGTCAACACAAGATAAAATTGGAAGAAAATGCTACACCAGTTATCGATCATCAGCGAAGGTTAAATTCCAAGATGAAAGAAGTGGTAAGGAAGGAAATTCTAAAGCTTCTAGAGGCAAGTATTATCTATCCCATTGCTGATAGCCAGTGGGTAAGTTCTGTCCATTGTGTTCCTAAGAAAGGAGGTATGACCGTTGTCCCTAATGATAAAGATGAATTGATCCCGCAAAGAATAGTTACAGGTTATAGGATGGTAATTGATTTCCATAAGTTAAATAAAGCTACTAAGAAAGATCATTACCCCTTGCCATTTATTGATCAAATGCTAGAAAGATTATCCAAACATACTCATTTCTGCTTTCTAGATGGTTATTCTGGTTTCTCTCAAATACCTGTGTCAAAGGGGGATCAAGAAAAGACCACCTTTACTTGTCCTTTCGGTATCTTTGCTTATAGACGTATGCCTTTTGGTTTATGTAATGCACCTGCTACCTTTCAAAGATGTATGATGGTTATATTCTCTGACTTTTGTGAAAAGATTGTTCAGGTGTTCATGGATGATTTCTCCTTTACAGAACTTCTTTTGATGACTGCTTAAGCAACCTTGATCGAGTTTTGCAGAGATGTGAAGACACAAATCTGGTCTTGAATTGGGAGAAGTGCCACTTTATGGTCAATGAAGGCATTGTCTTGGGACATAAAATTTCTGAAAGAGGTATTTGACAAGGCTAAAGTTGATGCTATTGAAAAGATGCCATACCCTAAGGATATCAAAGGTATACGAAGTTTCCTTGGTCATGCCGGATTTTATAGGAGGTTCATTAAGGACTTCTCCAAAATCTCCAGGCCTCTAACTAATCTCTTACAGAAAGATATCCTTTTTGTCTTTGATGATGATTGTCTAGAAGCATTTGAAATACTTAAGAAATCATTAATCTCTGCACCTATTGTCCAGCCCCCTGACTGGAATTTACCCTTTGATATTATGTGTGATGCTAGTGCTTATGATGTAGGAGCTGTTCTAGGGCAAAGAGTTGATAAGAAATTGAATGTTATCCAGTATGCTAGTAAAACTCTAGATAGTTCCCAAAGAAATTATGCTACCACTGAGAAAAAAAAATTAGCAGTTGTGTTTGCTTGTGATAAGTGTAGACCCTATATCGTTTATTCTAAAGTAACTATTCACACAGATCATGTTGCTATCAAATACCTTATGGAAAAGAAAGATGCCAAACCTAGACTCATTAGATGGGTTCTCTTGTTGCAAGAATTTGACTTGCATATTATTGATAGAAAGGGGGCTGAGAACCCCGTAGCAGATAACTTTTCTAGGTTAGAGAATATACTTGATGACCCACAACCTATTGATGATAGCTTTCCTGATGAACAACTAGCTGTCATAAATACTTCTCGTACTGCTCCATGGTATGCTGATTATGCTAATTACATTGTTGCCAAGTTTATACCCCCTAGCTTCACATACTAGCAAAAGAAAAAGTTCTTCTATGATTTGAGACATTACTTTTGGGATGACCCACATCTTTATAAAGAAGGAGTAGATGGTATTATTAGACGTTGTGTACCTGAGCATGAACAGGAACAGATCCTACGCAAGTGCCACTCCGAAGCTTACGGAGGACACCATGCGGGAGACAGAACTCCACACAAGGTATTGCAATCCGGTTTTTATTGGCCTACTCTCTTCAAGGATGCCCGTAAGTTTGTCTTATCATGTGATGAATGTCAAAGAATCGGTAATATTATTAGACGTCAAGAAATGCTTATGAATTATTCACTTGTTGTTGAACCATTTGATGTTTGGGGCTTTGATTATATGGGACCTTTTCCTGCCTCTAATGGGTACACACATATCCTAGTTGTTGTTGATTACGTTACTAAGTGGGTAGAAGCTATTCCAACTAGTAGTGCTTATCATAACACCTCTATTAAGATGCTTAAAGAAGTTATATTTCCGAGGTTTGGAGTCCCTAGATATCTAATGACTGATGGTGGTTCACATTTTATTCATGGTGCTTTCCGTAATATGCTTGGTAAGTACAATGTCAACCATAGAATTGCATCACCTTATCACCCACAGACTAGTGGTCAAGTTGAATTAAGTAATAGGGAGTTGAAATTAATCTTGCAAAAGACAGTTAATAGGTCTAGAAAGAATTGGTCCAAGAAACTAGATGATGCATTATGGGCCTATAGAACTGCATACAAAAATCCTATGGGTATGTCTCCATATAAGATGGTATATGGAAAAGCTTGTCACTTACCTCTTGAGCTAGAACATAAGGCATATTGGGCTATTAAAGAGCTCAATAATGATTTCAAACTTGCCGGTGAAAAGAGGCTATTTGATATTAGCTGTCTCGATGAATGGAGAACCCAGGCCTACGAGAATGCCAAGTTATTTAAAGAAAAAGTTAAAAGATGGCATGACAAAAGGATACAAAAGTGTGAGTTTAACGTAGGTGATTATGTTTTGCTATACAACTCTCGTTTAAGATTTTTTGCAGGAAAACTTCTCTCTAAGTGGGAAGGACCTTAGGTTATCGAGGAGGTCTATCGTTCCGGTGCCATAAAAATCAACAACTTCGAAGGCACAAATCCGAAGGTGGTGAATGGTCAAAGAATCAAACATTATATCTCAGGTAATCCTATTAATGTTGAAACTAATGTTATTGAAACCATAACCCCGGAGGAATACATAAGGGACACTTTCCAGAACGATCCAGCCTCCAAAAAGGAAGAGGTACGTGATACGGTAAGTAAACCGACTCCTAAACAGCTCTAAAGGCAATTTTTCTCCGTTTTGGAATATTTAGAAAAATAGAAAAATAAACCACAGTCCGGAGGAGACACGGGGCCTCCTCGAGGGTAGGGGCGCGCCCCCCTTCCCAGGGCGCGCCCCCTGCCTCGAGGGCACCCCGTGTGTCCCATGGACTCCGTTTTCTTGTGGATTACTCCTTATGTTCGGGAAAAATTCATTACATATACTCCCGAAGGTTTTGACCTCTGTATCACGCAGAATTCCTCTGTTTTCATTTCGAGCTATTGTTTTTGACATATCTAGATCATCATGGCGTCCTCCAACACCCCCAAGGACAAGTTCTTCGAGAAGGTCATCAACCCCTACCTTGCGGAGGTGCTGCACCACCCCAAAACCATGGAGTTGCATGAGGGGGTGCTGCACATCTATGATGTGGAGGGGCCGAGGAGGACCGGAAGCGTGGAGACAAGACTCGAAGCAATGGAGCAACAAGTTTTCAAGTGCCAAGGTATGGTGGAACGAGGTCTCGACGCCAACCACATGATGATCTCGGAGCTTACCAACAACCTCAAGATGGACTAAAGGATCTTCGGAGAAGCCATCTCCAATCTTCAAGAGAAGATCGATCACCTCCAAGCCCAGATCTATGACCTGCAAAACCAAAACTGTGAGTATGAATATAGATTCAAAAACATGAGTTTGGCTGCAGATTTGAGTATCACGGAGACTCGATCATCCTTCTATGATGGTGAGCCCATGCCTTGGAAGAACAACAGGCCTACATCAGCAACAACTCCATCATCACCATCCCTGAAGAAGGAGACATAATGATATGGGTATGGGCACTCCCCTTGGCAACTGCCAAGCTTGGGGAAGTGACCACGGTATCGTATCACCATCACTCCTATCTTTACCGTTTTACTTAGTTCGATCCTTTTGGTAGTAGTTTGATCTATTAGAATAAAGTTAGCATGATCTAGTTGTGAGCTTTTTCTTTGTGAGATTTATCCTTTGTAATCGAGTCCGTGAGCTATATAATAAAGATTAGTGTTGAGTCAAGGGCTTGATTTCCTGGGTCACGATAAAAAGAAAGAAAACAAAAAGAGTAGCAAAGAGATCATATCGATCTTATGGGAAGTAATGACTTCACATACAAGAGTATGATAAATAAAAGTTGTTGGGAGGTGACAAACATAGTTTTGGTCATCATTGCAATTAATAGGAAGTAATAAAAGAAGAGAGGCTTCACATACAAATATACTATCTTGGACATCTTTTATGATTGTGAGCACTCATTAAAATATGACATGCTAAAGAGTTGATGTTGGACAAGGAAGACAACATAATGGGTTATGTCTTCTTATATCCGAAATAAAGTATATTGTCATGGATCTTCCAACATGTTGAGCTTGCCTTTCTCCCTCATGCTAGCCAAAACTCCTCGCACTAAGTAGAGATACTACTTGTGCTTCCATATATCCTTAAACCCAGTTTTGCCATGAGAGTCCACCATAACTACCTATGGATTGAGAAAGATCCTTCCAAGTAAGTTGTCATGTTGCAAACCCACTAAAATATGTATGATTTATTAGTGTAGGAGAAATTAGCTTTATACGAGCTTGTGATATGGAAGTAATAAAAGCGATGGACTGCATAATAAAGGTCCTTATCACAAGTGGCAATATAAATCGAAGTTCTTCTATGCTAAGACTTTGTGCATCCAACCATAAAAACACATGACAACCTCTGCTTCCCTCTGCGAAGGGCCTATCATTTATTCTTGTCTTATAAGTGTCAAGGTGAAATCCACCTTTCCTTTTTCAATTTATCCTTTGGCAAGCACATTGTGTTGGAAAGATCCTGACATATATACCCACTTGGATGTAAGTTTTCATGTTCTATTACTGTTGACATTGCCCTTGAGGTAAAAGGTTGGGAGGCAACACCATAAGCCCCTATCTTCCTCTGTGTCCGATTAAAACTCCATAAACATAAGTATTGCGTGAGTGTGAGCAATTATAAAATACTATATGATAGTTGAGTATGTAGGCTTGCTGAAAAGCTCTTATACTGACTCTTTCCGATGTTACGATAAATTGCAATTGCTTCAATGACCGAGACCAAAGTTTGTTGTTTCTAATGAAGTTTATGATGCATACTTGATATTGTGGATGAATTGTTAGTTTAACATAATGATCATATGACTATATTTATATAAGTTGCTGTTATGAGAATGATCATGATGCCCTCATGTCCATATTTTGTTTTTTATCGACACCTCTATCTCTAAACATGTGGACATATTTTTCGTTATCGGCTTTCGCTTGAGGACAAGCAAGGTCTAAGCTTGGGGGAGTTGATACGTCCATTTTGCATCATGCTTATAAGTTGATATTTATTGCATTATGGGTTGTTCATACATGTTTTGTCACAATACTTATGCCTTTTCTCTCTTATTTTACAAGGTTTACATGAAGAGGGAGAATGCCGGCAGCTGGAATTCTGGGCTGGAAAAGGAGCAAACTCTGGAAACCTATTCTGCACAACTCCACAAGCCCCGAAACTCTGCAGAACATTTTTTCAGAAAATATAAAAAATATCTGGCGGAAGAAATCCATGAGAGGGGCCACTGGCTGGCCTCGAGGGTGGGGGCGCGCCCCCCTGCCTCGAGGGCTAGCCGGTGGGCCCCAGGTGCCCATCTCTCCTATATGAAGCGTTTTGACCTGGAAAAAAACAGGATGAGGCTTTCGGGACAAGACGCCGCCGTCTCGAGGTGGAACCGAGGCGGAAACCAATCTAGGGCTCCGGCAGAGCCGTTCTGCCGAGGATACTTCCCTCCGGGAGGGGGAAATCGTCACCGCCGTCATCACCAACAACTCTCCCATCTTAGGGAGGGCTATATTCATCAACATCTTCACCAGCACCACCTCCTCTCAAACCCTAGTTCATCTCTTGTATCCAATCTTTGTACCCAAACCTCAGATTGGTACATGTGGGTTGCTAGTAGTGTTGATTACTCCTTGTAGTTGATGCTAGTTGGTTTATTTGGTGGAAGATCATATGTTCAGATCCATTATGCATATTAATACCCCTCTGATCATGAACAATATTATGTGTTGTGAGTAGTTACTTTTGTTCCTGAGGACATGGGAGAAGTCTTGCTATCAGTAGTCATGTGAGTTTGGTTTTCGTTCGATATTTGATGAGATGTATGTTGTCTCTCCTCTAGTGGTGTCATGTGAACGTCGACTACATGACACTTCACCATTATTTGGGCCTAGAGGAAGGCATTGGGAAGTAATAAGTAGATGATGGGTTGCTAGAGTGACAGAAGCTTAAACCCTAGTTTATGTGTTGCTTTGTAAGGGGCTGATTTGGATCCATATGTTTCAGGCTATGGTTAGGTTTACCTTAATACTTCTTTTGTAGTTGCGGATGCTTGCATTAGAGGTTAATCATAAGTGGGAGGCTTGTCCAAGTAAGGGCAGCACCCAAGCACCGGTCCACCCACATACCAATTTATCAAAGTACCGAACGTGAATCAGATGATCGTGATGAAAACTAGCTCGGCGATAATTCCCATATGTCCTCGGGAGCGCTTTACCTTGCATAAGAGTTTGTCCAGGCTTGTCCTTTGCTACACAAAGGATTGGGCCAC
The DNA here is from genome assembly GCA_902687465.1 of Secale cereale. NCBI lineage: Eukaryota > Viridiplantae > Streptophyta > Magnoliopsida > Poales > Poaceae > Secale > Secale cereale. The sequence continues at coordinate 520,860,736 of LR738709.1, forward strand.
CTTGATGCACCTTATTTACTTTTACCGTTTGTCACTTGCTACCAATTATCTTATCACAAAACTATTTGTTACCTATAATTTCAGTGCTTGCAGAAAATACCTTACTGAAAACTGCCTATCATTTCCTTCTGCTCCTCGTTGGGTTCGACACTCTTACTTATCGAAAGGACTATGATAGATCCCCTACACTTGTGGGTCATCAGGGTCCTATTGGAAACTAAGGGATATTATGGCCTCCTATTAATAGAGTACCGGACCAAAGCATAACACATAGTGAATACATCAACTCCTCAAGCTATTGTCATCACTGGGAGTGGTCCCGATTGTTGTCACTTCGGGGTTGCTGGATCATAACACATAGTAGGTGACTATAGACTTGCAAGATAGGATCAAGAACACACATATATTCATGAAAACATAATAGGTTCAGATCTGAAATCATGGCACTCGGGCCCTAGTGACAAGCATTAAGCATAGCAAAGTCATAGCAACATCAATCTCAGAACATAGTGGATACTAGGGATCAAAACCTAACAAAACTAACTCGATTACATGATAGATCCCATCCAACCCATCACTGTCCAGCAAGCCTACGATGGAATTACTCACACACGGCGGTGAGCATCATGGAATTGGTGATGGAGGAAGGTTGATGACGACGATGGTGACGATCTCCACTCTCTGGAGCCTCGAACGGACTCCAGATCAGCCCTCCCGAGAGAGATTAGGGCTTGGCGGCAGCTCCGTCTCGTGAAATGCGATAATTCTTTCTCCTTGATTTTTTTCTCCCCGAAACGGAATATATAGGACCTGGGGGTACGTCGGCGGAGCATCGGGGGGCCCTCGAGGCAGGGGGGGCGCGCCCTGGGAAGGGGAGCCCGCCCCCCACCCTCGAGGACAGGTCGTGGGCCCCCCGGTGAGTATCTTCTTGCAGATATTTTTTATATTTTTTGAAATAATTCTCCGTTGATTTTCAGGCGACTCTGAGAACTTTTTATTCTGCACAAAAACAACACCATGGCAGTTCTGCTGAAAACAGCGTCATTCCGGGTTAGTTCCATTCAAATCATGCAAGTTAGAGTCCAAAACAAGGGCAAAAGGGTTTGGAAAAGTAGATACGTTGGAGACGTATCAACTCCCCCAAACTTAAACCTTTGCTTGTCCTCAAGCAATTCAGTTGATAAACTAAAAGTGATAAAGAAAAACTTTGACAAACTCTGTTTGCTCTTGTGGTTGTAAATATGTAAGCTAGCATTCAGGTTTTGAACAAGATCATGAACTAACCATATTCACAATAACTTTCAGGTCTCAAGGCTACTCACATCAATGGCATAACCAACTAGCGAGCAATAATAATAAACCTCGGATGACAACACTTCTCAAAACAATCATGATATGATATAACAGGATGGTATCTCGCTAGCCCTTTCTGAGACCGCAAAACATAAATGCAGAGCACCTTTAAAGATCAAGGACTGACTAGACATTGTAATTCATGGTAAAAGAGATCCAGTCATGATCATACTCAATGCAAATTAATAGTAATACATGCAACGACAGAGGTGCTCTCCTACTAGTGCTTTTTGATAAGAGGATGATGACTCTGCATGAAAGTAAATAGATAGGCCCTTCGTAGAGGGAAGCAGGGATTTGTAGAGGTGCCAGAGCTTGATTTTTAAATAGAGATTGAATAACATTTTGAGCGGTATACTTTCATTTTCAACATAACAACCAAGAATCTCGATATCTCCCATGCTACGCACATTATAGGCGGTTCCCAAACAGAATGTTAAAGTTTATACTCCCCCAACCACCAAAAAGCACACTCGACGGCTAGCTCGAAACAACGGGTACCATCCAAACCAGCAAGAGCCCTGGGGAGATTTTTTTAATTATTATGATTTTGAGCATGGGACTGGGCATCCCGATTACCAGCCATTTTCTCATGAATGATGAGCGGAGTCCACTCATCGTGAGAATAACCCATCTAGCATGGAAGATATAGACAACCCTAGTTTATACACGAGCTGTTCGAGCATACAAAACAGAATTTCATTTGAAGGTTTTGAGTTTGGCACATACAAATTTACTTGGAACGACAGGTAAATACCGCATATAGGAAGGTATAGTGGACTCATGTGGAATAACTTTGGAGTTTATGGAAGTGGATGCACAAGCAGTATTCCCGCTTAGTACAGGTGCAGGCTAGAAAGAGACTGGGAAGCGACCAGCTAGAGAGCAACAATGGTCATGAACATGCATTAAAATTAATCAACAATGAATGCAAGCATGAGTAGGATATAAATCACCATGAACATAAATATCGTGAAGGCTATGTTGATTTGTTTCAACTACATGTGTGAACATGTGCCAAGTCAAGTCACTTAAATCATTCATAGGAGGATACCACCCATCATGCCACATCACAACCATTTTAATATCATGTTGGCACGCAAGATAGAACATTATAAACTCTCAGCTAATTAAGCATGGCATAAGGAGCTATGATCTCTAATTGTCATTGCAAACATGTTTCTTTCATAACAAGTTGAATCAAGAACGACGAGCAATCATATTTACAAAAACAAAAGAGGTCGAGTTCATACCAGCTTTTCTCATCTCAATTAGTTCATCATATATCATCCTTATTGCCTTTCACTCGCACGACCGAACGGTGTGGAAAATAATAATAGTGCACATGCATTGGACTAAGCTGGAATCTGCTGACATTTAATACAAGAGAGAAGACAAGGTAATATGGCTCAAGGTTAAATCAACAACAAATCATATGAGAGCCACTAAGCATTCCAATCATGGTCTTCTACTCTTAACCCCTAAAGAAAAGAAAAGAAACTATTTATACGGGAAAGCTCCCAAGCAAAAGAAGAACGGGAAATCTTTTTGGGTTTTCATTTTTAGTTTCTACTACAAGCAAAGAAAGTAAACTAGCTAGAAGCTTCAACTAATATTTTTTTTGTTTTTCTGGGTTTTTCTAGCACACAAGAAAAAGACTAAGAAAAAGAAATTGAAACTAAGCATGGATGATACAGTGAAAGAGTGTGAGCACCGACAACTAGAATAAGTGTGTGAACATGAATGTAAAGTCGGTGATAAACACGTACTCCCCCAAGCTTAGGCTTTTCGCCTAAGTTGGTCTATGGCCAGTATTGGCCAGATGGATATCCAAAGTTGTAGTTGGGGTCGTACTGAGATGCAGCAGATGCTGCCTGCTGAGCTGCAGCTCGAAGGAGGGCTGCCTCCGTCATGTTATAATGGGCATTTTCCTCCTCCATAGTTATAGTGTATCTTCCCTTTGCCTGAAAGTTCAACAAAGTAGGGGAAGGAAGAACAATAGGGATGGCATGCTGCCGGTTAAAGATTAGTCGATATTTGAGAGTTTGATTATCCCACTCTATGAACCGATGACTAGCCATAGCATTACAGTCTAAATAAGCAGCATGTAAAGGTTCATCATACGGGTGCACAGACACACCAAGATAGCGGGCTATGCGAGTAGCATAGATCCCACCAAATAAATCTCCATACAAACCATTATGATGTAGTCTATGTGCAACAATTGCTCCTAAGTTATATTGTCTGTCACCCAGTACAGCACTCCTGAGAACGCTAAGATCAGGGACACACATGTGACAGGCCTCATCTTTACCATTTATGCATATACCGATAAAGAGAGCAAAGTAAAGAATGGCAGGAAAATGTATGCTCCCCGTAGTGGCTTGTGTGATATCCCTTGATTCTCCCACTGTAATACTAGCAAGGAATTCTCTAAATTCAGATTTACGAGGATCACTTGTACTGCCCCACTGTGGGAGCTTGCAGGCAACATTAAAATCCTCTAAGTCCATGGTATAAAGGTCAAATAGGACAGTGTGAGAATTACATGAAGATGAAAATTTAAACCTTCTCACAAAGCTATCAGTTAAGCCACGGTATTGGAGAAACTTATCTTGCATGAAGTATTCGAGGTCAGCGTTACGTACATATGCATAAAATTCATCTTTGATGCCCGCTTGACCCATAAATTCATCTGATGGCCATTCGCAAGACCGCACATCAGCATCTCTTGGTGGTTCATCATCCGGCTCACGGAACGCGAGCCTCGATTCTTGCTTCCTTGAAGGACCACCTTGGAAGTTTCTCCTAAACATTTTTCTGAAATTTTCTGAAATTTTTAGTAACTCACAATAAAAGTTAACCAAACTCAACAAGATTGATAGCAACAACTCCCATAAGTGCCTAGAGGCTATATCATGCATTAGAACTACTTGGGAGTTGGGACCAAGAAAATTTGATATGCAAGCTCAAGAACAAGGTCACCACAGCAGCACAAATTTGCAACAAATAAAACACTAGAACTGTCAGGGATATTACTAGCAGGTATAAACCGGCTAGGGAGATCCGGATTACGGTAATGTAGTTGTGTAGTTATAAGCTCAGTAGAGGTTACGACCCATGAAGGCTTAGGGCCCATGTGTAAAGTTTACGGTTTATAAACCGTCCTATCATGTAACTTAAGGTACAAGGAAGAAAGAGTAGAGACCGAGGCGGACACGATTATGAGCCGGCCTCGGGACTCTGTAAACCGGACCGGGCGTTGCTTCCTATATAAAGGGACGGCCCGGCGACGGTTCAAGGGGAGGCAATAACCCGTCGAGAGACAGGCAAGCAATCTGCTTCCTGTTCATCGGCGCCCGAGCAATACCAACCCAAACTAGACGTAGGATTTTACCTTCATCGAAGGGGCCGAACTACTATAAACCCTCTGTGTCCTTTGTGTGCTTTTAACCTCTTCAAGCTAACCCGCGCGATGGCTCCACACCTAAGTCCTCTAAACCGGACATCTGCCGTGCTAATTCCACGATAGTTGGCGCCCACCGTGGGGCTATCGCACGATGGTTTTGAGTTCTTGAAGGGCCGCTTTGAAGGACTAAAGGGTTACGTGGTCGGTCGGATGACCAAGAGTCGCCGCGGCCGGATCTACATCAACGACGCAGGCTGGGGCCCTGAGGCCGATTCAATCGAATACGGGTTCCGGGTCCCCTTCGGCGGCATCCACCTGAGCCGGACATCTTCCCCAACATCGTCGAGCCGGCTCAGCGTGCGAGATCGGCCCGGATTCAGCCTGCCATGAAGCACGTTTTCGTTGGAGCAATACACGGAGTCCAAGCCGAGGACGGATCGGATTCTGGTGGTGATACAGTTGTCTATTCCGACGATGAATCTTCATCCGGAGAGACTGAATCCTTGTATCTGTTGCGGGACGGTCGATCCGAGGGTGTATCCGATGGTGATAGTATTCCGGACCCCTTTGATCCGCCAAACCGGGTGGCTGTCTTTATGGCCGGATCGCAATCTGCGCTACAGCCCACGGTGACCGGGGTGTTCACAGCAGAGGTAGCTGGTGTAGGGAGGAGCAGCCAAGCCCCCTCACCCTCTGACGCTCTATCCGCCTTAGTAGAGGAGTTGACAGCCCGTGCAGTAGCAGTGGTGGCTCCTGCCGACAAGGCGCAACATGATGCAGAAATCCTTCAGTTGAAGGGCCGGATTGAACAAGCCAGACGGGACCTGGATGCAGAGAAAGCTACGATAGCCACAAGGCAAGCAGAGCTGGATTCTCAGGCTTTCCGGCTCAGGATGGATCAGGTCTCTGCGCAGGAACTGAGGAACAGAAGGTATCAGACTCGTCTACCGCCGGTCTACGAGGCGATGAATCTCTTTGGCACGCCAGGAGCGGGGGCCAGCAATAATCTAGAAATAAACCGGAGGGGAGCCCCAGCAACAGGCGCACCGGTTCAACAACCAACCACGAAGCAGGATCGTCGGGTTGTGCCCACTCCGCATGTATCCACTCCTCCTGGCCATTACTCAAACCCCCTGGATAACATTGTCGCCGCCGCTTCACGCTTGGTCGCTTTACCCATTGAGGGAACATCCCTCGTGGCGATGGAAGCACGCAGGGTCAAGGATTTGCTAGACACGGCGTTGACACAGCAGCAGGCGTACTCCTACAGCAGGGAGAGACTTCATTCAACACCCTGTCACAGCAGGAGTTATACTAGGCATTGGGATGAGCCGGAGGTGTCTAGCAGCGAGCGGAGACGTCACCGTCACAGGCAAGATAATCCGGCGGGGGCACAGGCGCACGCCCAGGAGGTGGTAAACCGGGTCAGACCTACTGCCCGCGAAGATACCCGTCAAACAACGCCGGTTCACCCAATCACAGCAGACACGGGGGTCATGACAAGTTCTTTCGGAGTACCGTGTCTTGTTCCCGCTTTACGAAGTGTACGGTTACCCAAGGACTTCAAAGGTCCACGTAAGGTGCCTAACTATACGGCGGATCTGGCTCTAGAGGCTTGGATTGAGAGCTATGAGATGGCTATGGAGATGCTAGACGTGGATGAAACGGCATGCGCAAAGTATTTTACCATGATGCTTGAGGGTACAGCCTGGACTTGGTTAAAGGGCTTACCGCCTAACTCCATCGGATCATGGGGTGAGTTGCGCCGCCAGTTTATCAAAAATTTCAAGGACACGTGCAAACAGCCAATGTCAGTAGTAGACTTAGCGGCATGTGTTCAAGGAGAGCAGGAGCCTACGAGCGCATGGGTGCGGCGAGTGTCAGAAATCTTACACTCTTCGAACGGTATCAGCCCCAGTACGGCGATAGTAACAATGGAAAACGATTGCCGGTTCGAGTCTCTGAAGCTGAAGCTGGGACGACTCAAGCGGGATTGTAATGACATGGGGACACTCATGAGCGCTCTGGTGAAGTATGGGGACTCTGACAACACTAAATACCCAGAAGCGGAGGGAGACAAATCCGGAAAGGCAAATAAGGCTGGAAAACCGGCGCAGGTTAATCCGGCAGGGACAAGCTTCAATGGTAAGCGAAAGGCAGAAGGTGGCTCTGATTTTGTGGCCAATACCAACGTTCAAGGGAACTTTCAACGCAACATGGGTAGGCCGCCTCCACGGAGCGGCGGTGGATTCATTAATCTGGATCAACAGTTGAACGAGCCTTGCCCGAAGCACGGCACAGAGGAACGCCTAGCTAAACACACGTGGGGGCAATGCTGGGTTATGATGGAGGCCATAAGCCGGGCCAAATTCAATAACGGACCACCGGGCGACGGTTCAGGCCCCAGATTTCATGGTCCGGATCACCAGGGTAATGGCTCCGGATTAGGATATCATGGTGGCAACAATGGCTACAACCAAGGCAATCAGCGGTATGGTCAGGGCGGTTACAATAACCAAGGCAACCATCAGAATGGTCAGGGCGGTTACAATAACCAAGGCAACCAACAGCATGGCCAGGGTAATCACAATAACCAAGGCAATCAGCAGCGTCAGCAGCAGCAGCAATCCGGATATCAGAGTAATCCGAAGGAGCTGAGTAGTGGACAGTATCACATGTTCACTACGAGTTTGTGCAAACGAGATCAAAAAATCCTAAAGCGGGCGGTACACACGGTTGAGCCGGCAACACCATGATTCCTGCGCTGGTCAGAACAACCTATTGTGTGGAGCACAGAGGATCACCCGCCGCGGGTTGATAATCCGGGCCAGTTGGCCTTAGTAGTGGCACCACAGGTGGGTGGTTACAAATTTACTAAGGTACTCATGGACGGCGGCAGCAGCATCAACATCTTATATTACGAGACATTCCGTCGCATGGGGTTAACGGACAAGAAGTTAAGGCAGTCAAATACGGTGTTTCATGGAGTGGTGCCAGGTAAATCAGCTTACCTAGTTGGAAAAATTGATCTAGAAGTTACCTTTGGAGATGAACAGGATTCCAGGTCAGAGACGATAACCTTTGAAGTTGTAAAGATCCGGAGCCCATATCATGCGCTATTCGGACGGCCGGTTTATGCCAAGTTTATGGCTAGGCCGTGCTATGTTTATCTACAGCTCAACATGCCGGGTCACAAAGGAACCATCACGGTTCATGGAAGTCGCAAGATCGCATTGGAGTGCGAGGAAGGAGACGCTGCTTATGCAGAGGCAGTATGTGCTACGGAGGAGTTAAAGTTCTACAAAGACAATGTTGATCTAGCAGATATGTCCCCGCTGAAGAAGCCAACTACAGAATAGGATCCAGCGTTGAAGTTTAAATCGGCACAGGAAACCAAGCAAGTCGACTTTGTACCGGGCGACTCGTCTAAGCAGTTCACTATCAGCGCTAACCTTGACCCCAAATAGGAAAGCGCGCTCATCGAGTTCATCCGTGAGAACCGGGATATCTTTGCATGGAATCCTTCTGACATGCCAGGTATACCGAGGGAACTCGCTGAGCACAGTCTTAATATTGATCTGAAGTTCAAACCGGTCAAGCAATATCTGCGCCGCTTCAATGAAGAAAGGCGCAAGGCTATAGGTGAAGAAGTGGCCAGGCTTTTGGCCGCAGGGTTCATAGTTGAGGTGTTCCACCCGGAGTGGTTGGCTAATCCGGTTTTGGTGTTAAAGAAAAATGGAAAGTGGAGGATGTGTGTGGATTACACAGACCTAAACAAAGCTTGTCCAACAGATCCTTTTGCTCTCCCCCGTATTGATCAGATCATTGATGCTACGGCGGGATGTGAGCGCTTAAGTTTTTTGGATGCATATTCAGGGTATCACCAGATCAAGATGGCAGTTAAGGACCAGGAGAAGACAGCCTTCATAACTCCTTTTGGTGCCCTTTGTTATGTATCTATGCCTTTTGGGCTCAAGAGTGCCCAAGCAACTTACCAGCGTTGCGTACAGAACTGTCTTAAGGGGCAGATAGGGAAAAATGTCCATGCCTATGTGGATGACATCGTGGTAAAATCAAGGAAGGAGGAGACGCTGATAGAGAACCTCAAGGAAACCTTTGATAACCTTCGGGTTTATAAGATGATGCTTAATCCGGAGAAATGCGTTTTTGGTGTTCCAGCTGGCAAGCTCCTTGGGTTCTTGGTGTCAAACAGAGGAATAGAAGTCAATCCGGAGAAGATCAAGGCGATCACGTCCTTGACTAAACCAGCTTGCATCAATGATGTCCAGCGTATCGCTGGTCGGATTACAGCGTTAAGCCGATTCATCAGTCGTCTGGGAGAGAAGGCAATTCCGCTTTATCAGATGCTGAAAAAGACAGATCGGTTTATATGGAGCGATGCTGCAAATGCCGCGTTTGAGGACTTGAAGCGGCAACTGGCAGAACCACCATTCCTTGCTGCCCCTGTTGATAAGGAGCCACTACTGTTATACGTGGCCGCCAATGCCCGGGCAGTTAGCATTGCAATTGTGGTCGAGCGCAAAGAAGCAGGCAAGGAATATCCGGTTCAACGCCCAGTTTATTATCTCAGTGAGGTTCTAATTGAGTCAAAGCAAAGGTACCCACATTGGCAGAAGCTGGTGTATGGTGTGTTCATGGCAAACCGGAAGTTGAAGCACTACTTCCAAGGCCACCCAATAACTATTGTCAGTTCAGCTCCGTTGGGGGACATAATCCAGAACAAAGAAGCCACTGGCACAGTAGCAAAGTGGGCCATTGAGCTTAGCCCACACGGATTGAAATATGTGCCATGCACCGCTATCAAATCCCAAGCATTGGTAGATTTTATCAATGATTGGACAGAATTGCAAGCACCAGAGGAGAAGCCGGATCATACATACTGGACGATTCACTTTGACGGTTCAAGGCAATTAGAAGGCTCGGGGGCTGGAGTTGTGTTAACTTCCCCGCGAGGGGACAAATTTTGTTATGTCCACCGTCTAATGTTTGCTTGTACTAATAATGCAGCAGAATATGAGGCATTGCTTCATGGCCTGCGGATGGCTAAGGAGATGAACTTGAGCCGGGTCAAGTGTTTTGGTGATTCAGATTTAGTGGCACAACAAGTATCCGGCAAGTGGGATTCTAAAGACCCTCTCATGGCAGCTTACAGACGAGAAGTTGAAGCAGTCGCAGGATATTTCAAAGGATATCAGGTGGATAAAATAGATCGGAGAAAAAATGAAGCGAACGATGCTCTAAGCCGGCTGGGTTCTCAGCGTAAACCGGTGCCACCGAATACTTTTTTGGATGAGCTACACAGTCCATCAGTTCAGGTACCATCGGAGGAAGATTTGGCTGTTCCTGATCCGGAAGCACAGCTGGTCGCGGCACTTCATGTTATTCCGGATTGGACGCTCCCTTACTTGGCATACCTAAGCCGAGGAGAGTTGCCAGCTGATGAGATTGAAGCAAGGCAAATAATCCGGCGGTCCAAATCCATGACAATCGTAAACGGGGAACTTCATCATCGTAGCGTTTCTGGAGCGTTTCAGCGGTGTGTATCATCCGAGGAAGGCCGTGATATCCTTCGAGAGATTCATGAAGGGGATTGTGGTCATCACGCCGGTTCAAAATCCTTAGTATCTAAAGCTTTCCGTCATGGGTTCTACTGGTTGACAGCCCATGTTGATGCGGAGGATCTAGTCCGGAGATGCGATGCCTGTCAGAAATTTTCATGGCGTGCTCTTGTTCCGGCACAAGAGCTGCGGATGATTCCAATCACTTGGCCGTTTGCGACTTGGGGGCTGGATATGGTTGGGCCTTTTAAACGATCCCAAGATAAAAAAACTCACCTGTTGGTCGCAGTGGATAAATTTACAAAGTGGATTGAGGCAGAGCCTGTAAGCAAGTGTGATGCGACAACAGCGGTTAAATTCATCAAGAAGGTAATTTTCCGGTTTGCCTTTCCACACAGCATCATCACTGACAATGGCACCAATCTATCTAAAGGAGAGATGGAAGAGTTTTGTCAAAGGGAGCATATTCGCCTAGATGTGTCTTCTGTAGCTCACCCTCAATCCAATGGTCAAGCTGAAAGGGCCAATCAATAGATTTTGCGAGGTATCAAGCCCCGACTTATGACTCCCTTGCAAAGAACGCCAGGGTGCTGGGTTGAGGAATTGCTCTCTGTCCTCTGGAGCATCAATACTACACCGAACAGATCCACAGGTTACACACCTTTCTTCATGGTGTACGGTGCTAAAGCGGTTCTTCCAAGTGATATCCGCCATGATTCACCACGGGTGGCGGCTTATATTGAAGCATCCAATGAGCAAGCAAGACAGGACAGTTTGGACCGGCTGGATGAAGAGCGGGACATAGCAGCAGCAAGATCTGCAATTTATTAGCAGGACCTGCGCAGATATCATAGCCGCCGGGTTAAAACCAGGACGTTCCAGGAGGGGGACTTAGTACTCCGGCTCATCCAGGACCAGACTGATATGCACAAGCTATCCCCACCTTGGGAAGGACCCTTTGTGGTCAGCAAGAACCTACACAACGGTTTATACTACCTGGTGGACGTTCGAGAGCACAAGGACTCACGGACATCAGAAGAAGAGACGAAGAGGCCGTGGAACATTGCCCTCCTGCGGCCTTACTACACATGAGCCATGAGCTCCGCCTTATGTATCCTATATATATATTATGATTAATAAATAAACCGGCACCCTTGGTAAACCGGGGGATCAGCCTTTTTCGTCTAAATATATGTCTTGTGAAAGTTATTACAGATATTTCGAACAACCTATTTTACTATGCAGGAGGGACCAAACTAGGGGGCTACGGATCACATGTGAAATCCTCGCCAAAATCTCTTCTGGTCCGGTTTACATGATTGTCTTCACATCGGCGCCCTTTGGATTACATCCATCGATTGGCAAAAAATTGTTCTTGTCCCTAGGGGGCCTTCCTTTGATGGCAAATGCAAAATTCTTGCCCCTTGGTTGATCACTCCCTTTGATGGCAAAAGAAAAAACTGTTCTTGTCCCTAGGGGGCCTTCCTTTGATGGCAAATGCAAAATTCTTGCCCCTTGGTTGATCACTCCCTTTGATGGAAAAAGAAAAAACCGTTCTTGTCCCTAGGGGTACTTCCTTTGATGGCAAATGCAAAAATTCTTGCCCCTTGGTTGATTACTTCCTTTGATGGCAAAAGAAAAAGTTCTTGTCCCTAGGGGTACTTCCTTTGATGGCAAATGCAAAAATTCTTGCCCCTTGGAGTACATCCTTTGATGGCAAAAGAAAAGAGTCATAGCCCTTTGGGTCGCACCCATCGATTGGCACATATGGAGCCTGGCAGCTCGTAAAAAGCCTCGACTACATGGTCTTATTTGCAAACTGTGTTTTGTGTTTTATGATTTTTCAATGTTTTCTATGGTTTTTTGATCCGGAGCTGGGCAACTTCAAAGTTGACCACGTATTTACAAAAGCCTGGTCATAGAGCACCAGCATTATTATAACCCGGAATAATCATTGGGCAAATACCAACAGAGCCAAGAGCTTCCTCATAATTTACAATGTCCACCGGATTAAGGATGTCAAGCATACTTAATTAAAGGTATGAAAGTATTTCTAAGTTATAAAGCAGATACTCGTTCGATATATATATGCCTACGAGAGCACCTTAATCGGTCCGGCGGTAAACCGCCAGGACATTTTGTCAGTGTTATATATGCAGATACAGGTAATATAAAGGATCAACCATAGCAGACAAGGGATTAAAATTGGCAGAGACCAAATCAAAACTCTGACGTCTGGATTAAGGCAGAAAATGTTTCGAGCTATCTTATTACAAGGCACTTGAAGGCCTAGACGGATTAAAAGTTTTTCGGCAACGGATTACAGCAGAGAAAAATAAAGCGAAGCGACTTATGCTTCTTCCTGCTGTGAAGGCTGAGGATTGACTTGTTCCGGGAATTCTTCGTCCTCTTGAAGCAGCTGAAAGTCAGGAACGCGCCAGTCGATCTTGGATAATGCACGGAAGTACATCTCTTCAGTAATGAGATTGGACGGATCAACATCTGGGGCGAAAGTATGGGTGCGCACTGGTGGGATTAGATTCTCGGTGTCATAAATCGGCCGATCCACCCACTCATTCTTTAAGTCATATGCCGGATGATACCTGGTCAGGTCCGATTCGTCAGCAAGCTTGCTGGCAAGAGGACACATTTCTTTAGTCAAAGAATGAAGGTCTTTGCCAGAGAAGGCCGATCCATCCTCCTTGGTGCTGGGGTACCCGTTCATAGCTTCTTCCGGATCAAAGTCCGGAACCCACGCCTTGGCTCTGGTCAGTGCTACAAGAGAACCGGCCCGTGCAGCAGATTTCTTCACCTCTTCCAAGCGTACAGGCAATATAGAAAGCTTCTCCAAAGTACCTTGGATAGTGGTGGGGGCCGCTTTATAATGAGACATCGCGCTTATAATCCTTTGAGTGCCGGAATACAGTTGCTCAACCAGAGTATAAGAGGCCTTGAGTTTCTTCCGGAGGTCATCCCCAAGATGGGTGACGCGTCGCCCTGTATATGATTGTTACAGTTAAACTGAAGCAGAATAAAGATTGCAGAGATGAAAACATATAAGTACTTACCAAAAATGGCAGAGGTCATAAGCTCTATTTGCTGCCTTAAATCGGTCAGCTCTTGCGTCACCGGATTAAGGGCCTCTTCAGCATCCTTTGCCCTTTTCTCAAGGGCGTTCCTCTGTACTTCCCAGGACGATCGCTCCGCTTCAAAATCTTTCTTCAATTGTTCAGCATTGGTTAAGCTCAGCGCCAGCTCATCTTTGGCTTTGGCAGAAACAGTTTCAATGATAGCAAGTCTATTCCGGAGCTCAGTTGCTTCTGCAGCCCTCCGGGTCAAGTCAGCCTACGAAAAAATCAAGTGGAAGGATGACAATTTAGACAAGTCTCAAGCACATAAGCAAGTTATCCACTTGACACTTGGGGGCTAATGGGCAGTTGACGTATTAAAGGAGAGATTCAGACAAGTCCCAGGCACATAAAACAAGTTATGCCCCTGGCACTTGGGGGCTAATGTGAGTTCATTTTCATGCATTTGGAAGTACCAGTTCACCTACAACGAAGCTAAACCGGCACTTGGGGGCTATTATGGCATAGACAGAAGTATAAAGAAGGCAAAAGCAAAGACAAGTAAGGTACCTCGTATTTGTCCTTCATCATGTTAACCAAGCCCAATTCATAGTCGCGGCTGGTATGAAGCCGGTTCAAATACCCGGAATACAGTTCCTGGGCACTCAGTTTGGCATAATTGGACAAGTCCGTACTCCACTTGCATTTCTCTTGTTGAAGCTTCTCCGCTTTAGCAGTGTGCTTGGCTAAAACGATAGGCTCAGTAGGAGCGGTAAAGCCTGTCCCGGTTACCTGAACATCCGGAGAAGAAGCGGTGGCAGGCTGCGAAGGGACAGCGGTAGGAGCCGGACTAGCAGGAGCCGGGCTAGTCCGAGGAGGGCTAGCCCGGACAGGACTCGCCGGTTCAAAGACATTTTCTGCATTTGTATTTTCAGGAGCAGCAATGTAGTCATGGTCCATGGGAGTAGGATCATCAAGCTGAATTGCTGGCTCGCTCTCTGGAGGGATGACTTCATCCGGATCAGCCACCGGATCAACAGCAGCAGTCTCGGCAGCCGCTTTGGTGGCCTTTGCCTTTTTGCTAGGCTTGGTCTTGCTGAGAGAAATTGAAGAAGCAATCGGAATTATAAAGGAACAAAATACAAACATAAACCGAATGAGGAAAAGGACTTACCCAGGTACAGTCTTCAGTACTGGGACCTGTGTGGCAGTCGATTCACCAAAAGATGATAAAGGTGTCTCCTGATAGTTAGGATCAGACGGTTTAAGCGGTTTGCGTATAAGTCCAGCCTTGGGATGAAGAAGAGTTGGAAAAAGTAAAACCTCAGAGCGGCGCCTCCGAGCCGGAGTAAGAGATATTCCGGAAGACTCTACTACATGGCCACTATGGCGTGTAGTCCGGCAGGCTTCATGTTGCTGCTTCTTCAAAAGAAATTTAGGGTCCAGTTGAGCGTAGGGATGAGAAAAAGGGTACTTCCGATATGCCCGACGAGTTTTGGGCACCGGCGGTTCAGAATCTGAAGAAAGAGAGATTACCTCAGTTTCTGCCGCTTTATCTCCTTCAGCCAAATCCTGTGAAAAGACACTGTTAACATAAATCTGGATAAAAGAGATCAAAACATATCAGGATCAACTCATACCTCAGAATCCGGATCATCCTCCTCAAGATGTGAACCGGAGCCAGCAGCTGCCTTCTTCTTCTTGACAGCACACGTCTTCTGGCGTGGCTGTTTACCTGACTTATCCTGAGATTTCCTTTTCCAAAAAGGATCGTTGGCCTGTGCAGAAGAGGAAAGATAAATAAAAGATAGTTGATATGAACGGATTAGAAACAAACAGAACGGATTAAATACTTACTGCTGGTAGTTTGTTCTTCTCATAGTATGGAGCCAATCCGGTTTGGCTGCATTCTTCAAGAGAGATGTTGAGCAGTTTCTTGGCGGATTCAGTAACTTCCTTCTCAGGAAGCATTATGTCTGTCACAACCCTAGTTCTGGTATGCACTAGGTTAGTCTTGTGGTTTGCATCATGTTTAATTTTTCAAATGAAATTGAAATGAGGACTTGTGAAACCCTCAGAAACCCTATTGAAAATGACCCAAATAAAAGTTGCTCCAAAAGGGTCCAAGAAAATGTTCATGTGGCCCACTAAAATATTGGTCAGAGATAAAAATCAAGCCAATATTATTAGGAGCTCATAAGTATATATTTTGGGCATTTGGAATTAATGCAATAGCTATTTGCTTGGATATATATATATATATATTATATATTTTATATATGTCCAAAATTATGGTTCTTTATTTTGAGGGGTTTGGGTTAATTCCTAGGTCCCTGCAAAATAAACAGGTCAGAAGAAAATAATTGATTTAATTTAGAAATTAAATCAAAACAAATGTCAGAAAAAAAATAGAAAAGCAAATAAAAAGAAAGAGCTTACCTGGCTTACCTGGCCAACACAGTGCGGCCTGGCCGGCCCAGCTGGCCAGCCCAGCCCGCTGCCTCCCCCTGTCGTCTTCCCCGCGCCAGTAGGCGGGGCGTGTGGCCGGCGCGCGCGCACGGCGGGAGCGCCACGCCTCCTGCCTGCCTGCCCTCCCCTCGCCGCCTGGTCGTTTCTGG
>LR738709.1:520876992-520889289 GCA_902687465.1 Secale cereale
GACCCTCTGCACTCTTCTGGACCCCTCCCCCTCTCCTCTATCGCTCTCTCTCGCAACTCCCGAACGCCGCCGTCGCCGTCGATCGCCGCTGCCGTGGCCACAGGCCACCCCACGCCCAGCCAAGATGCCCAAGAGCTCCGCCACATCATCCCCGACCTCCCCGACGAGTCACACATCGCCGGACGCCCTGAGGCCTCGACCCCGACCTCTTCTTCATCGCCGGCCGCCGGAGATCCCCTCCTCCGCCTTGCTTGCTCCGGCCCTCCTCCGAGCCCTCCGCCTGCACCGCTGCGATCGCCGTACGCTTCTGTCCTTGCTCCCCCTCTCCGTTCTTCCTCTCGCAGGCCGTAGCTGCCGCTCCACGATCACCCGCACGTGCCGCCGCCCGCGCTCGTCGCCGGTGGTGCTCCGGTGACCTTTTGGTCCCGGGCGTGCGACCAACACGTTCCCCGCGTCGCGTAGAAGCCCTAGGAGCTAGCGCTGCCCCGCCTAGGCCACCACAGCCTCGAGCCCGAGCTCGACCGAACTCCGGCGCCGCCGCGAGCTCGTTTCCGGCGAGCTCTGGCCGCCCCAGCTGCTACCGCTTGCGGGAAAGGACGCGGACGAGCTCCAGCAGCTCGCCCGTGGTCTCCGCTCCCCATTTGACCGCCGGAGCGGCATTTCCGTGCCCCTCCGCCGCGTCTGTGGTCGCCGGCGTCGAGCCGCCGGTGGGATTTGACCGCTGACCGGCGTGCCTTGACCCCCTGTGTCAATGACAGGTGGGCCCCCACCCTTTTAGTTAGTTGACTGATTAGTTAAATTAATTAGTTTTTGTTAATTAGTTTAGCCACTGACATGTGGGCCCAGCCCTGCTGATTATTTCTGTTATAATTAGTTTAGAGTTAATTAACTCAGTTAATTAACTGAGTCACTGACCAGTGGACCCCACTGTCAGGTTTGACTCTGGACCAGCCCTTGACCTGCTGACGTCATGCCTGTGTCATGCTGATGCAGTAAACCAGTTCTGATATTTAAATAAATCTTAAATGATTTATTTATTTCAGAAATTGGCTTTAACTTCAAAAAATCACAGAAATTCAACCGTAGCTCAGAATGAAATAATTTATATATGAAAAACTATCAGAAAAATTCAATCTATCCATCTGTACCATTTTCATGCATGACAAATGAAGTTAAACCTACTGTTTATATGAAAACACATAATTGGCATTTAAAATGCTTATTTTAAAGTTGCATTTGAGCCTTTGGTTCAAATGGACTTCTTTCAAATTAAAATGCTAGTTGCATTAGCTCAAACAACATCATAACCTCATGCCATGATCATGCATCATATTGTTGCATATGCTTGTGTTTGACTGTCGGCACCGTTCTTCTCGATAGGTCCAGCTCCGGAGACCGATCCAGAGTACCTGTCAGAGGAGCAGTGCTCTGCACGTTGTTTTACCAGGCAAGCAAACCCCCTTGTTCATTCCGATACAACCTCTCTCTCGCTCCTGCTCCCTGTTATTGCATTAGGACAACAACGACTTCAACTGCTACTTTATGCTGCGGTAGTTGAACCCATTCCTCTGCATGACCTGTCTTTCCATAGTAAATAGTTGAAACCCACTAGCATGTGTAGGAGTTGATTGAAGCCATGTTGTGATCTTACCATGCCTTGCTTGCTATTGCTTAGAGTGTGTCAGGTCTAATTCATCGGGAATGAATTGGAGTGAAATGATATGTTCTGATGCTGAGGGTTAAGCGTGTGAACGCGATTTGGTAAAGGTAGCGGTGAGAGGCCATGTAGGAGTACATGGTGGGTTGTCTCACTGGAACCGTCCCTAAGAACTGAGTTCCGAGTATGTTGTCCAATGACTAGTTACTACCACACATTGGGTTCCGGTAACTCGACCCCTCTCGACTTATTAATCAACATGATCTCTGTCCAGGAGTTGCAACTAGTTTCTGGTGTTTGTAGGTAGTGTTAGTAGTCTACCAAGTGGCACTCGGCCAGTGGGCTTGGGACAGACTAGGCACCGTGGCACGGTGTACCAAGCGTAGATCCACTCGGCGAGGTGGGCTTGGGAACCCTGCGCACATCATTTGGGGCCGTGAGCGACACCCCGGCCGGATCTCCCCACGGATGGAACCCGAATAGGCGATAAACCTGGCAGAGAGTCTTGTGTGGTTAGTCAGGTCGTGGCCGACACCCTCGCCAGGCTTCCGCTTGAAGGTTGCCGAGATACACGAGATGTACATGGCGGTAAGTGGCGAGAGCGTGTGTGAAGAAGTACACCCCTGCAGGGTTAACATGATCTATTCGAATAGCCGGGTCCGCGGTTATGGACTTCTTGGATGCTTACGTGGTACATAGACAACTTGAAGTGGATACTCTAAAATACTCAAGACAAGTGTGAGTGCTATGGATGGCCTTCTCGTAGGAAGACGGGAATGAATCCATAGTGGTGTATTGTGTGGTGCTTAGTGGACTCGTGTGCGCCACCTCAAGAGAGTTACCAGCAATCGTAGAATAGGATAGCCACTGAGTCAAAGCTGGCTTGCTGCAACTAAACCCCACTTTGCCATTTTGATACAAGTGCATGTATGATAGGATCTGATGTAAGTCTTGCTGAGTACCTTTGTACTCATGTTTGCTTAATTTATGTTTTGCAGATAGGACTGATGTCTCACTAGTAGTTCCGCTTGGACTTCGACAAGTAGCTTGTACCTCAGCTACGATCTTGGACGAGTGTTGTAGATAGTCAGGCTCTTCAGCCTTTTTCATTTGTAGATGTCTGTACTCAGACATGTAGTGCTTCCGCTTGTTGCTTGTATGCTCTGAATGTTGGGTCGTGAGACCCATGTTTGTAATACTTGGCTCCTCGGAGCCTAATGAATAAATACTTTGTTTATTAGAGTCTTGTTGTGATGCCATGTTGTATTTGCACATATTGAGCATATTGTGTGTATGTTATTGAAATGCTTGGTATGTGTGGGATCCGACACCTAGTTGTTTACCCTTGGTAGCCTATCTTACAGGGAAATGTCTCCTAGTGCTTCCACTGAGCCTTGGTAGCTTGCTACTGCTCCGGATCACTTAGGCTGACCGGCATGTGTCCTTCTTCGTTCCTGTGTCTGTCCCTTAGGGGAAATGTCACGCGTTGTTCCTTTAAGTCCTTGTAGCTTGCTACGACTTGGGTTCATACGTTGATGACCGACACGTTCGTTGCTGGGTCATGAATGCCTGTCTCTGTAATTTAGTGCCACTTTTGGTTTATAACTGGTCATGTCGGCCCGGGTTCTCTGTCATATGGATGCTAGCGACACTATCATATACGTGAGCCAAAATGCGCAAACGGTCCCGGGCCAGGTAAGGTGGCACTCGTGGGGATACCGTGCGTGAGGCCGCAAAGTGATATGGTGTGTTACATGCTAGATCGGTGTGACTTAGGATCGGGGTCCCGACAGCGTTGGTATCAGAGCCTGACTGCCTGTAGGATTACCAAGCCAAACTGGTCGAAGTTGAGTCTAGAAATTCTTTAGTTATATAAGGGAATTGATTGTGGAAGGGAACGTAAGGCTCTTTTTACTCCTTATATCTCATGTCTTCTGATCTGAGTCATCCTACCTTTCCTACGGGGTTAAGGAACTAGGCTTTCTCTTCCGTCTATCAGGATCACGAGTTACTACTCCATAGTCCCTTAAGATTGGTTGATCAGAGTCCTAATCTTGTTTCAAGTTCTTCCGGTGAAGTTGTTTTAGTACTATCACAAAACCTTGAGTGATGATGTTGAGATGTTGAACTACCCTTTGTTAGCAGGATGTCTCATTCTGAGCGTTTTACTGCCGTTATGCTGCCGGAATTATCCTAGTAGTTCGAGAGATACTAATTTCTTGTTCTACCTTATGCGTCCTATAGTTGTTGATGTTTCCGTCTTCGGTTTCGCTTCTCAGGATGTCTTCAGTTAAGCGAAGCTCAACTGCTCATAGACAGAACCACGGAGATGGTAGGGATGAGGAGGATCCTCCCGACCAGCCTTCGTTGGCAGAGTTAATGTTAGAGATGGAGAGAAACAAGCGTGAGTCTAATCGTTTGTTGACACGTATTGAGGAGAACACCGCACATCAGTGCAAGGAATCAACAACCATCCATGACTTCATTCGACTGAAACCACCCACTTTCCATCATTCCATTGAGCCACTCGATGCAGATGACTGGCTCCGTAGTATCACTAACAAGCTGCGTTCTGCGAACGTAGCTGAAGATGACAAGGTCATCTATGCCACTTATCATCTGGAAGGTCCTGCTAGTCTTTGGTGGCAGAACTATGAGGCCATGATTCCAGCTGGCCAGATTCCTACCTGGAGAGATTTCACCGAGGCTTTTCGTGAGCATCATATCCCTCAAGCCCTTATCGATCGTAAGAGAGACGAGTTCTGTAATCTTACATAGGCTAAGATGGCTGTTGATGCTTATAGTCGAGAGTTTGAGAACCTTCAAGTGCTTAAGCATAAACCGGAGCATGTTTATCAAATTACATCGACGGTTTAGACGGAGGGCTAATGGCATTGACAACCCGGAAGCAGATGGGAGACGAACTGCTACCGGTTTATGATAACAAAAAAGAGGAGGCTAAACTGTCGGGCTAATGGTTAATGTTTTGCAAGAGGAACATATGATTGGTTAAGCCGGCGGGTAACTTGCAGATCTATCAAGACAAAGAAACAGATTTCTACAGAAGGCTAAAGTAAGAATGGATCTGAGCGGCAAGGAAAATATGAAATATACGCAAGTTTGACACAGGAAGAACAATGAAGGTTTTCTACAGAGCAAATGAATCTAAAGGTTGAGTCTAAAAGTCAGAATCTAAAATTACGGAGCAGGAGCGCATCCGAAATAGATCTAGGGGTTGAATCTACTACAAATATACTACAGAGGCGAACAGCAAAGCTTCGAAGCTTTCATGGCGGAAGCAATGGAGGAACCCTAGATTAAAGATCTACAGCAAGAAGAGAGGAATACCTGAGGAGAAAGGAGACGGCGGTGAAGTGCTCTGGACGCGTTTCAGGGTGATGTAGCGGCCTGGCTGACGACGGCGACGAGCTCGAAGGCAGCGGCGGAGCTTCGGGCGACGGAGGAAGAAGAAGAGCGGAAGGAAGGAAAAGAGTAAAAGCTCAGCGGTATTTATAAAGACTGGAGAGATGAAACGGCAAGCGCGGGATTTGAGGAGGTCAGATTGGATAAAGATCCCATTGTCGCCTCAATTTTCGGGACAAACTTTAAACAAAGGTAACAAACAGCTGTGAGCAATAAATGTGGAGGTGATGTCACGAATTGAATAAAATGATTTCCGAAGATGACGTCATAGCCGATTTACAAAGAAGAGAAGATACAAAGAAGAAGTTTATGCAAGACTTAGAAGACTGACATGAACAAGTTCGAATCACTCTGGGGCCTAATGTCAGGGATATTACTAGCAGGTATAAACCGGCTAGGGAGATCCGGATTACGGTAATGTAGCTGTGTAGTTATAAGCTCAGTAGAGGTTACGGCCCATGAAGGCTTAGGGCCCGTGTGTAAAGTTTACGGTTTATAAACCGTCCTATCATGTAACTTAAGGTACAAGGAAGAAAGAGTAGAGACCGAGGCGGACACGATTATGAGCCGGCCTCGGGACTCTGTAAACCGGACCGAGCGTTGCCTCCTATATAAAGGAACGACCCGGCGACGGTTCAAGGGGAGGCAATAACCCGTCGAGAGACAGGCAAGCAATCTGCTCCCTGTTCATCGACGCCCGAGCAATACCAACCCAAACTAGACGTAGGCTTTTACCTTCATCGAAGGGGCCGAACTAGTATAAACCCTCTGTGTCCTTTGTGTGCTTTTAACCTCTTCAAGCTAACCCGCGCGATGGCTCCACACCTAAGTCCTCTAAACCGGACATCTGCCGTGCTAATTCCACGACAAGAACAAAAACTAATTGGACCAATGGAGGAGTCACATACCAAGGAACAATCTCCCCAAACAGTTTGGTGAATGGTGCTTTGAGCAAGGAGATCGAAAATGGCAGCAAAATGAGCTAGAACTCGGGTTTGAGCTGGTTGAGAATTTTTTTGGGAGGAAGAAGAAGAGCATGGGTGAAAGGATAAGTGGAGGGGGGCCACGTGGGGCCCTCGAGGCAGGGGCGCGCCTTGTGAAGGGGGGAATGCCCTATGCCCTCGAGGCCACGTGCTGACTCCCCTCGCTGTGTGTTCAGTGCCATATTTTCTTAAATAATCTAGAAAAAATCATATTTCATTTTCATGGAATTTGGAGAACTTTTATTTTCGGGATATTTTTTTATTGCACGGATAAGTCTGGAAACAGACATATAATGTTATTTTTATTTTATTTAACCTAATTAACAGAAAGTAAAAGGAGGGTACAGGAGGTTTGTGCTATCTGGATTCACCTATCCCATGTTCATCAAAAGGAATCCATTAACAAGGTTGATCAGGTCTTGTTAATAAACTCTTTCTGAGTAACATGAAACCAGAGAATTTTCGAATAACACTATGTTACCTCAATGGGGATATGTATGTCCCCAACAATAAGTATGTCATATGCCTTCTTGATAGTAGGAAGAGGAAACTCAAAACCTGCAATAGTAATAGTTGAAGTTTTTCCAATATAATTGATACTATGAACCTGAGGTTGTTTCCTCGGAAAGGGTACCGTATGCTCATTACCATTGACATGAAAAGTGACATTGCCTTTGTCGCAATCAATAACAGCCCCTGCAGTATTCAAATAGGGTCTTCCAAGAATAATAGACATACTATCATCCTCGGGAATATCAAGTATAACAAAGTCCGTTAGAGTAGTAACATTTGCAACCACAACAGGCACATCCTCACAAATACCGACAGGTATAGCAGTTGATTTATTGGCCATTTGCAAAGATATTTCAGTAGGTGTCAACTTACTCAAGTCTAGTCTACGATATAAAGAGGGAGGCATAACACTAACACCGGCTCCAAGATCACACAAAGCAGTTTTAACATAGTTTCTCTTAATGGAGCAAGGTATAGTAGGTACTCCTGGATCTCCTAATTTCTTAGGCATTCCACCCTCAAAAGTGTAATTGGCAAGCATGGTGGAAATTTCTACTTAAGGTATCTTTCTTTTGTTGGTAATAATATATTTCATATACTTGGCATAAGGATTTGTTTTAAGCACATCAGTCAAACACATACGCAAAAAGATAGGTCTAATCATTTCAGCGAAGCGCTCAAAATCTTCATCCTCCGTTTTCTTGGATGGTTTAGGAGGAAAAGGCATGGGTTTCTGAACCCATGGTTCTCTTTCCCTACCGTGCTTCCTAGCAACAAAGTCTCTCCTATCATAACGTTGATTCTTTGATTGTGGGTTATCAAGATCAACAGCAGGTTCAATCTCTACATCATTATCATTGCTAGGTTGAGCATTGACATGAACATCATCATTAATATTCTTACTAGGTTCATGTTCATTACCAGATTGTGTCTCTGCATCAGAAACAGATATATCATTGGGATTCTCAGGTGGGTGAGCTACAGGTTCACTAGAAACATGCAAAGTCCTATCATTTTTCTTTTTCTTCTTCTTAGAAGAACTAGGTGCATCTAAATTAGCTCTCTGAGAATCTTGCTCAATTCTCTTAGGGTGGCCTTCAGGATACAGAGGTTCCTGAGTCATTTTACCACCTCTAGAAGCAACTCTAACAGCATAGTCATTATTCTTACTATTTAATTCATTGAGCAAATCGTTCTGAGCCTTAAGTACTTGTTCTACTTGAGTGGTGACCATGGAAGCATGTATACTAATGAGTTTCAGTTCACCTTTAGCATTAGACAGATAATCACTCAAGCGTTCAATCATATGAGCATTGTGTTGTAATTGCCTACCAACATAAGCATTGAAGTTTTCTTGTTTCACAATGAAATTGTCAAACTCATCTAAGCATTGGCTAGCAGACTTATAACGAGGAATATCACCTTCATCAAATCTATAAAGAGAATTTACCTTTACTACCTGTGTCGGGTTATCAAGACCATGTATTTCTTCAATAGGCGGTAAATTCTTAACATCTTCAGCTTTAATACCTTTTTCTTTCATAGATTTCTTTGCCTCTTGCATATCTTCAGGACTGAGAAATAGAACACCTCTTTTCTTCGGAGTTGGCTTAGGGGCTGGTTCAGGAAGTGTCCAATTATTTTCATTGGCCAGCATATTATTCAATAGTAGTCCAGCTTGTTCAATTGTTCTTTCCCAGAAAATACAACCAGCACAACTATCCAGGTGGTCTCTGGAAGCATCGGTTAGTCCATTATAAAAGACATCAAGTATATCATGCATCTCAAGAGGATGATCAGGCAAAGCATTAAGTAACTGGAGAAGCCTCCCCCAAGCTTGTGGGAGACTCTCTTCTTCAGTTTGCACAAAGTCATATATCTCCCGTAAGGCAGCTTGTTTCTTATGAGTGGGAAAATATTTAGCAGAGAAGTAATACATCATATCCTGGGGACTACGCACACAACCAGGATCAAGAGAATTAAACCAAGTCTTAGCATCACCCTTTAATGAGAACGGAAATAGCTTAAGGATATAGTAGTAATGAATCTTTTTATCGTTGGTAAACAGGGTGGCTATATCATTCAACTTAGTAAGATGTGCCATAACAGTTTCAGACTCATAGCCATGGAAAGGATCAGATTCAACCAAAGTAATTAACTCAGGTTCAACAGAGAATTCAAAATCCTTATCAGTAACACATATAGGTGAAGTAGCAAAAGCAGGGTCATGTTTCATTCTAGCATTCAAGGACTTTTCTTTTAGCTTAGCTAATAACTTCTTAAGATCATATATATCATTGCAAGCAAGAAAGTATCTAGCCATTTCTTCATCCATAACATAACCCTCAGGCAGAACAGGCAATTCATATCTATTGGGAGTAGTTTCATCATCACTTTCATAAATATCATCAACATTTGCACTCTCCCTAGCCTTAGCAATTTGTTCATCTAGAAATTCACCTAGTGGCACAGTATCAGGCATAGAGGTAGTTTCATCATACATAGCAGAAGTAGCATCATTAAGAACATACGACATATCAGATTCAATAGCAAGAGTAGGTGTCGCAAGTTTACTCATGATAGAAGGAGAATCAAGTGCAGAGCTAGATGGCAGTTCCTTACCTTCCCTCGTAGTTGAAGGTAAGATCTTGGTTTTTGAGTCCTTCAAATTCTTCACAGTGATAAGAAGATATAAATCCCAAGTGACTTAAAGAATAGAGCTATGCTCCCCGGCAACGGCGCCAGAAAATAATCTTGATAACCCACAAGTGTAGGGGATCGCAACAGTTTTCGAGGGTAAAGTATTAAAGCCAAATTTGTTGATTCGACACAAGGGGAGCCAAAGAATACTCTTAAGTATTAGCAGCTGAGTTGTCAATTCAACCACACCTGGAAACTTAGTATCTGCAGCAAGATAGTTTAGTAGCAAAGTAATATGATAGTGGCGGTAGCAGCAATAAAAGTAAAGATAGTGTTTTTGTAGTTTTTGTGATAGTAGCAACGGAAAAGTAAATAAGCGACTAGCAATATAGGTAAAGCTCGTAGGCATTGGATCGGTGATGGGAAATTACGTCAGATGCAATTCATCATGTAGAAGTTATAACCTAGGGTGACACAGAACTAGCTCCAGTTCATCAATGCAATGTAGGCATGTATTCCGAATATAGTCATACGTGCTTATGGAAATGAACTTGCATGAAATCTTTTGTCCTACCCTCCCGTGGCAGCGGGGTCCTATTGGAAACTAAGGGATATTAAGGCCTCCTTTTAATAGAGTACCGGACCAAAGCATTAACACATAGTGAATATATGAACTCCTCAAACTATGGTCATCACCGGGAGTGGTCCTGATTATTGTCACTTCGGGATTGCCGGATCATAACACATATTAGGTGACTATAGACTTGCAAGATAGGATCAAGAACACACATATATTCATGAAAACATAATAGGTTCAGACCTGAAATAATGGCACTCGGGCCCTAGTGACAAGCATTAAGCATAGCAAAGTCATAGCAACATCAATCTCAGAACATAGTTGATACTAGGGATCAAACCCTAACAAAACTAACTCGATTACATGATAGATCCCATCCAACCCATCACCGTCCAGCAAGCCTACGATGGAATTACTCACACACGGCGGTGAGCATCATGGAATTGGTGATGGAGGAAGGTTGATGATGACGATGGCGACGATCTCCACTCTCCGGAGCCCCGAACGGACTCCAGATCAGCCCTCTCGAGAGAGATTAGGGCTTGGCGGTGGCTTCATCTCGTGAAACGTGATAATTCTTTCTCCTTGATTTTTTTCCCGAAACGGAATATATAGGACCTGTGGGTACGTCGGTGGAGCATCGGGGGACCCTCGAGGCAGGGGGCGCGCCCTGGGAAGGGGGGCGCGCCCCCCACCCTCGAGGACAGGCCGTGGGCCCCACGGTGAGTATCTTCTTGCAGATATTTTTATATTTTCTGAAATAATTCTTCGTTGATTTTCAGGCGATTCCGAGAACTTTTTATTCTGCACAAAAACAACACCATGGTAGTTCTGCTGAAAACAACGTCAGTCCGGGTTAGTTCCATTCAAATCATGCAAGTTAGAGTCCAAAACAAGGGCAAAAGGGTTTGGAAAAGTAGATACGTTGGAGACGTATCATAACATCATCTTACGAACAAAGCGGCAGTTTTCAGAATGAAGAGCCCAACAACACAGCAAGTCAGTCGGAAAAGACAAACCTGGACATTGGTTCGAAGAGCCGAACTGGCATTATAAGCAGTCGTGCTAGCTTCATACGCTGCTTTCGTCCGCTCCATCATCAACCCCGTCTGTCGAATGGCCTCCTTGGCCGCACTCACGGGGTCCTCCGGGACGTGATGGGTAGCGAAAAGCACGGACGGTGGAGCATTCGGAGCAGTCACAGGGTCAGCAACTGGAACAGTCGATGCGGAGGGACGGTCAGTCGACACGGGAATAGCAAAAGAGACGGTGGTCCGAGCCACGTCCCCTTGTTGCTGGGCCTCGGAGCCAGAGGGTGTCTTTTGACCCCTCCTTCCCGTGCCTCTTTGAGACACCTCCGTGCGGTCCTCCTCATCATCATCATCATCAGGAAGTTCGATGACATTGTGCGGCCCTTCAGAGAACAATCAAGAAGAAATTTAGTCAACTGACAATCCAAATAACAAAAGCCAAAGCATAGCCAAAAAGCCGTACCCGCGTGGGACGTGGCCGCATCCGCGGTCTCCTCGTCGTCATGACCCTTATCAACATCCATTGAGGTCTCAGAAGCAGCAGCGCTGAAGGTTTCATGGAACGATCGACAAAACGAACTAGTGAGTCGACAAAGACAAATCTGGTTTCTGAGATGAAAGAAGAACGAAGCAGAATGACACTTACATGGAGGCAATCGGGACATCCACTTTGATCCTTGGAAAAGCCTTCCAAGGCTTGGAGGCGGCGACCTTGAGCTGTTTTGGCGCTTTCTTAGTCGGATCCGGGGTAGACGTCCGAGTGCGCTTCTGCGCCTGGGAGTTGGAAGGACCCGTCATGGCACGCGCGATCTCTGGGTCATGCTTCTCCTTGGAACGCTTATCGGCGCGGGATGGTGACTCGACTTCCTCGCCGCTGCTGGAATCCTCACTCTCCTCCACCGTCTCCTCGCCGGACTTCCTCGACCCAGTCGGAAGCTTCGCCTGCGCCGTCTTCCCCCTCTTGCATATGTTCACCATTGGGCACCGAGTACATTTCGATAAAGATCTACAAGAAGAAGAAACAATTGTACGCCAATCAGATTCATCAAACGTATGAAAGCAAGAAACGGAAAATCCACTCGGAAACTAAGTCCGAACCTTGTCTGGTAGGTGGTCTGCGTCGAACGGGCGAACCCTTCCGGTCCCCCGAGGATTGTCCTTGTTCCCCGTCATACACTTCAGGCACTGTTTGATACGTCCAAAACGTATCTATAATTTCTGCTTGCTCCATGCCACTTTTGGGTGATATTGCTATGATATTCATACACTTCCATACACTTTTGATCATATTTGGACTAACTTACTAATCCAGTGCACCCCAGTGCCAGTTTCTGTTTTCGGCTGT
Source organism: Secale cereale (assembly GCA_902687465.1). Taxonomy (NCBI): domain Eukaryota; kingdom Viridiplantae; phylum Streptophyta; class Magnoliopsida; order Poales; family Poaceae; genus Secale; species Secale cereale. The sequence goes on from LR738709.1 coordinate 520,889,162, forward strand.
TTTTGTATTTCAGGTTTTCACGTTTCGAGAACTGCCCAGAAAAATCCAGAAAAAATATATAAAAAATCAGCGATACGGAAACAACACTGCGTCCGAAGGGCAGCCTGGGGGGGGCACAGGGGCTCCAG
>LR738709.1:520889299-520907692 GCA_902687465.1 Secale cereale
TGAGCTGCCCTACATGATCGAGGCACCTATGTAATCCTTATGCTGTTGCTATGTTGAGTTTGCTGGGATCCGATGGATTATGAGATTATGTTCAGATTGATCTTGAGTAATATATTTGATTCACCTCTTTTATATTTTAGTTCATAAGTAATTCTTGCATGTTCTCCGTTGTTATTTATTGCTTTGGCCGAGTAATAGGTAGTGACTCCAAGAGGGAACGTTATGCTCGATTGTGGGTTCATGCCCCTCGATGACTAGCTTGAGTGACAGAAACATGAGTCTAGGGGATGTGCTGTTGCCACAAGGGGGAAAACAACGGTGCTTGTGCCCGCGGGTGCAAGGATTGTTTACTTTACGCAAAGTTCTTTTAATGCAGTTATCTGTTGCATTGAGTTTACACTATGGGTGGGACTCGCAACTTAATACCAGCGAGATGTTCTGGATAGATATCTCAAGGTGGATGATTAGTAGTAGATATTGATAGATTTCGGTCTACTTACTTTGGTGTACCGCCCATGCTTTGAACCTCAACCTTTCTTGCAATGTAATCAGCATTGGTTTGCGTTCGTGGTCCTGTCAATTGCCCAGCTGTAATTTGTTTACCTCACATAGCTGTTTTATCGTCTTTTGGGAGAGAGACATCACTAGTGAACATCATGAGACTCCGGTCCATATTACCATCATTGATCACATCCACTATTTACTTTTCGCTATTTACTTACTATTGCAAAACACTATCTATCACTACTATCATATTGCTTTTAACCCTTTGTGAACTACAAGGCCGGAGAGATTGACAACCTCTCTGTACTCGTTGGGAGCAAAGTTATTTGTATCTGTGTGCAGGTCCACGTTGATTGCTAATTGCGCCGTTAGCAGTTGACACCTACCTGTTGAACCTAGGAGTCTCTGGGGATTCGATCCTTGGCATCTTTGCTAGGGGAAAACACTTCTACTTACTGCATCTTACACCTTCCACTTGGGGTAACCAACGAGGGGTTCGAGGCCCATCACTGTTCCACCGTCTTCACGGCGGCTTCCTCTGGGTGGACCCGAGACGTGTCATCGACGCCCGAGTACATCCACATCGGATGGTGCCGAGCTTGGAGAGGCTGGATCCTCCTCTTGAGGAACACCTCGAGCAGATCCATCCCAGTGACCCCGTCACGGACCAGCTGAACCACCCGCTCCACCAACATGTCCACCTCTACCTTCTCATCCCGACTCACAAGCAGCGTCGGTGGCTGGCCGACTCGATCTAAAGAAAACGGAGGGAGTCCTTGCAATAAAACCAAGTCGACTGCCATCCCCGGACCGACTCAGGAAGGACCATGGCAGGGAAAGTGCTCCTACCCCTAGTCTGGATACCCAAACCACCGCACATCTGGATGGCGTGCGTCTTCTCGTCACTTGGGTCTGCTTTCTTGACAGTTTGGGAGAGACAGGTGAAAATACGCTTAAACGGGCCCCAATGCGGTCGGCCCCCGAGGAAGTTCTCACACAACGAAACGAAGGCGGCCAAGTACGTGATGTCGTTGGGAGTGAAGTGGTGCAAGTGGGCGCCGTAGAAAGCCAGGAAACCGCAGAAGAAAGGGTGTGGGGGCAAGGAAAAACCTCGGTCAACATGGGTCACGAGGAGAACTCACTCGCCCTCCCGCGGCTGGGGCTCGAGCTCGTCCTCCGGCAGCCGCCAAGAGTCGCGGATGATCAGACCCTCCTCCACCGGCTCCTCTATGTCCTCCGGCTGCATCGTGGACCTGATCCAGTCCCCCTGGATCTAGCCAGGCGGGAGCCCAGACCTCGACGACGACCCCCGATTGGATCTCTTCCCCTTCCCCGTCGCCGCCGCTTTCTTCGAGCGCTCCAGAGCCGCCGTCTTGTCCTTGCCCATGGGGGGCGAGCCGGCGCGAGCTGAGTGGTGGAGAGCGGAGAGCAAAGGCGTGGCGGAGAAGCGGAGGAAGAAGAGGCAGAGATTGGGCACACAGTGCTTTCGCCTCGGCTGCGGTGCTTATTTATAGCATGGTGGTCGAGTGACTGACCGGTGGACCCAAGCTATCCTGTCAAATCCTGCAACAGTCGCGCGCCCAATAAGTGGAAAAAAGGCGGCATGGGAATCGAGGCACCCGAGCGTATCTGATCAGATTACTGCGGCACGCCCCGTCCCGCGCGCTTCCCCAAAATTCAAATCCCGCGAAATCCGGAGACCAGAGAACAACCAATTGTGCTGAAAATTGTGCGCCCCGCTGACGCTCGGAGCCGTGCGCAAAAGTTCACTCGACGGTCTACACATGCAAGTACACTCGGTAGTTCTTGAATCGATTAAGGCGATTAAGTCAAGGTTGAAGGGTCAGCCTGGCCCACAGATTCAAGGGAGATTCCCCAGGGACATCAAACTTGGACCAAAGCAAACTTAAACACTCTCCTCCACTCGGACCTCAATCCATTCGGGGGCTACTGATGATGCTACGGACCTAGGGTAGGGTCGTGGGCCTGACCGAGATACCCCACCCAAGGACACTACCCCAGAAGCTCAAGAGACAACTCGAAGACAACAGAAACAGTCGACTGACACGACACAAGAAGGTGTTTCACTTGACTGCATACCTCCATTCAGACGACTCAACTCCACTCGGAAGGATGAGGACACTCGACCATACAAAAACACTCGACCCCCAAAGGTCAAAGGTCCCGTTAGGCCGACAACGGTCATGCATTCATTCTGTAGTAATGAATGCTTTTATCACCCTTTATTGCACGCGTTATCAGTAATGTCATGCCTTTATGTACATTGAACCCTTTGTAATGTGGGGATGGCTGGGGTTTTAGCGCACTCTATACAAGCCACCCCCCTCCTCCAGTACAAGGGGCCGCACCCCTTGTAACTCAAGCACACATATACATTCTAGTCAACTGCCTCCGGGCACCGAGACGTACAGCTTTTACTTCCTCCGAGAAGGGCCTGAACTCGTAAACATCTCATGTACAATCTCACCGTATCTAGGACCTTGCCTCCTCCTACGTACCCCCTACTCGTACTGTCAGACTTAGAACCACGACAGTGGGTAAACAAATTATTGGTGGGCAATTAATAGAAAAGTAAATAATTATGATGATATCCAAGACAATGATCATGTATATAGGCATCACGTCCAAGATTAGTAGACCGACTCCTGCCTGCATTTACTACTATTACTCCACACATCTACCGCTATCCAGCATGCATCTATTGTATTAAGTTCATGGAAAAACAGAGTAATGCAATTAGAACGATGACATGACGTAGACAAGATCTATTCATGTAGGAATAGACCCCATCTTGTTATCCTTAATAGCAACGATACATGTGTGTCATGTCTCCTTCTGTCACTGAGATTGAGCACCGCAAGATCGAACCCATTACAAAGTACCTCTTCCCATGGCAAGATAAATCAATCAAGTTGGCCAAACAAAACCAAAATATCTGAGAAGAAATATGAGGCTATAATAATCATGTATGGATAGATCTGATCATAAACTCACAATTCTCATCGGATCCCAACAAACACACTGCAAAAAAGAGTTATATCAAATAGATATCCAAGAACACCGATGAGAACATTGTATTGAAGATCAAAAAGAGAGAAGAAGCCATCCAGCTACTAACTATGGCCCCATAGGTCTGTGGTAAACTACTCACGCATCATCGGAGGAGCACCAATGAGGATGATGACCCCTCTGTGATCATGTTCCCCTCTGACTGAGTGACGGAAAAGGCCACTAGGTTGGATCTCGTGGTTATGGAACTTGCGATGACTAGGAAAAAATCATCGACTCCCCTAAGGTTTATGGAATATTGTGATATTTATAGAGCAGGAGGTCGGTAGAAAAGGTTCATGTGGGCCCCATAAGTCACCAGGGCGCGCTTGGGGCCTCTAGCGTGCCCTAGTGTCTTGTGGACCCCCACGGGCCTCCTCTAGTGGACCTCTTAGGCTCCCTGGGTCTCTTTTGGGGAGAAGAAATTCTCCAAAAAGTTTAATGGCATTTGAACTTCGTTTGGTACTGATATTCTGCAAAGTAAAAAACAAGCAAAAAAACAGCAACTGGCATTGGGCACTATGTCAATAGGTTAGTCCCAAAAAATGATATAAAGTTGCTAGAAAATATATGTAAAACATCCAAGATTAATAATATAACAGCATGGAACAACTAAAAATTATAGATACGTTGGAGACGTATCGGCATCCCCAAGCTTAGGTATGTAGAGGCCCGGTGTAATGCTTAAACCTTTTAAGTAATAAAGCGTCCCTTTTCGTAAAAAAATAAATGACTATTTGTGTTAATTGAGAAAACGATGATCAACTCACTGGTCTATCCCGGAAAAAAAACTTGAGTGGTCTAGATTTGCATCTCGCAACTTTTTTCTCGCATATGAATTTACTTAATATTATTGACCTTTGTATGAATTTACTCTCATGTATTCTTTTTAATATCATCTATATAATGTTGTTTATTTAATTTTTCACTTTCCATGATTGTATTCAAAATAAAGGTTATGAACTAGGAAGTACCCCTATGAAATTAAAAACTATAATTGAAAAAGATAAAGAAATAAAAGTTGTTGCCACTTTACAAAATTTTGTGATAGAACTACACACGTGATTTTTCTGCGAATAGGGCTAAGGGCATCTCCAACTCGGATCCGCATACCTCCTGCATCCGTCCGGACGAGCGGTCCGGGCCCCGCAAGCCATCCAATGGTGTCTCGCGTTGGTCCGGGGACTAGTCCGGGCATCCGTTTCCCTACAAACTGGAAGAATACGAGCTGGCTTTGCGGGAGTCCAGGCACAAGCAACATAGGACTCCGACACCTTCAACCCACCCAATAATGAGGTCGACCCCGCGCATTTGGATCCGGTGACACTGTTTTCGTAGCAAAACCCTCTTTCTCAACCCTCTCCTCTACCATTCCACCACTCTTAACCCCCAATTCTCGCCCTTTTACGCCGCATACGCCGCATGGACCCATACTAAAAGCTGTCGGAGATGGCGGTGATGGAGGATCCTCAAAGGCGCCCACACGAAAGATCAACTCAGGGTCACGGCAAGACCACCGCCTCAGACAGAAGGCAAAGAAGATGCGCCGCTGAAAAAGAAGGACGGCAGGGGCGATGGTCATGGAGGCCGACATGTAGGGGGCGTAGTGTCAGCAACTAGCATGGTGTAGTTTGGAGTCAGGAACACGAAGCGCCGCCATTGTTGTCCATGCAGACGCAGTCCTGGCCGAATCAATAAAAGCCTCCTTACTTATACGCCGCCCAACAACTCGACAGGCAGTCCCCGATATCTGCTGCCGGGCACATCCCTAATCGCGTCCACATTAACGTGGTGACGCTCCTTTTATCCGAGTCTGAATCTCTGCAGGTTATCCGGGTGTGGATGCCGGTCGTGGAGCAGCCCAGTGTCCACTCTTAGTTCATAGTTCATCGGTATGTCTCAGTTGGGCAAGCCGGCGTACGACGACGTGGATAGATAGATGTTTGAGATGTCCACAATAGAGGCAGAGACTGCTACGAGGACGGGCAGTTGGATGCCTCGGAGTCCATGCAGTCAGGCACGTACACCCAGTACAACATGTACATGTAGCCGAGTACATAGCCGATCATGTACACCCAGTACCCAGGTTCATAAACCAGTCAAATAGGAGCTGGGGGAGGACGTCGACGACGACCTTGATACGGATAAATTTGCTCCCGATCCAAAGAAGAAGGATAGAGGAGAAAGCTTCAACATGAGGCTGGACGGGTTGTGGTGTGTGATTCATGGTTGGCCACTAGCATCGATCTGATCAACGTCACGGAGCAAAAGGGCACAATATTTTTGGCCAATAATCATACTTGGTTCCATGAGCGCAAGCATTTTGAGCCCTACATCGATGAACTAATATGCAACCGTGGGGTAAATTCACTCAACCATCAATGGTAGATCATCCAAGAGATCGGTTCCAATTATTTTGTGGCATTTGAAACTACTAATTGGTCGGTGGCCAAATGGCGCGCAGATCACCGAGCAAGTAAGTTTTTATATGTGTTGGTCATTTGGCCAGATATGCAACTTGATGACACTGTTTTTCTTTGTAGCCTTCCCATGCATGAAACTTGTTCCTGAAGGTTGAGAAGAAGAACGTTGTCCTTATGCATTGTTGGTTGAAGTTGAGTGGTCAACCCAAGTTAAATGTATTCACTGCCAACACCGTCAAGACCTCCGGCATCGGCACAGAGAAAGAATTAGGTGATCCAACATACCCAACAAAAGAGCCACCCAAGATGGTTAGAAGAGGGTTTCGAGGAAACAAGTGGGAGAAGTAGAAGTAGAAGAGAGAAGTGGCGGTGGACAAGATGACGGAGAGGGTTCAAGGACATCTTGGCGAAGAAGAAGTCATGTGTTAAGCGCTCCGACGTCAAGAAGGAAAAAAGGCCACGAGGTTTCTGTTGGGGAACGTAGTATTTTCAAAATTTTCCTACGATCACGCAAGATCTATCTACCAGATGTATAGCAACGAGGGGAAGAGTGTGTCTACGTACCCTCGTAGATCGGGAGCGGAAGCGTCAAGTGACGCGGTTGATGTAGTCGAACTTCTTCGCGATCCAACCGATCAAGTACCGAACATACGGCACCTCCGCGTTCAGCACATGTTTAGCTTGATGACGTCCCATGAGCTCTTGATCTAGTTGAGCTTCACGGGAGAGTTTCGTCAGCACGACGGCGTGGTGACGGATATGATGTATCTACCGGCGCAGGGCTTCGCCTAAGCACTGCAACGGTATGACCGGGGTGTGTTTCTGTGGAGGGGGGCACCGCACACGGCTAAAACAATTCAACTTGTGTGTCTTTGGGTGCCCCCCTGCCCCCGTATATAAAGGAGCAACGGGGGAGGCCGGCCGGCCCCTTGTGGTGCGCCTAGGAGGTGCAATCCTACTAGGAATAGTATTGCAATCCTATTCCTAGTAGGAACTACCAAAAGGGGGAAGGGGGAAAGGAAGGAGAAGGAAAGGGGCGCCGCCCCCCCCCCCCTCCCTCCTTGTCCAATTCGGACCAAGGGGTGGGGGGTGCACGGCCCAGCCCTGGCCCTCCTTCCCTCTTTCTCCTATGGCCCATTAAGGCCCATAGCTTCCCCAGGGGTTCTGGTAAACTCCGGTAAATTCCGAAACTTTACGGAACACTTCCGGTGTCCGAATATAGTCGTCCAATATATCAATCTTTACGTCTCGGACATTCCGAGACTCCTTGTCATGTCCGTGATCTCATCCGCGACTCCGAACTACCTTTGGTACATCAAAACTCATAAACTCATAATACCGATCGTCATCAAAACGTTAAGCGTGCGGACCCTACGGGTTCGAGAACTATGTAGACATGACCGAGACTCATCTCCGGTCAATAACCAATAGCGGAACCTGGATGCTCATATTGGCTCCTACATATTCTACGAAGATCTTTATCGGTCAAACTACATAACAACATACGTTGTTCCTTTTGTCATCGGTATGTTACTTGCCCGAGATTCGATCGTCGGTATCTCTATACCTAGTTCAATCTCGTTACCGGCAAGTCTCTTTACTCGTTTCATAATACATCATCTCGTGACTAACTCATTAGTCTTTTGCTTGCAAGGCTTATTATGATGTGCATTACCGAGAGGGCCCAGAGATACCTCTCCGACACTCGGAGTGACAAATCCTAGTCTTGATCTATGCCAACACCACGAACACCTTCGGAGACACCTGTAGAGCATCTTTATAATCACTCAGTTACGTTGTGACGTTTGATAGCACACAAGGTGTTCCTCCGGTATTCGGGAGTTGCATAATCTCATAGTCATAGGAACATGTATAAGTCATGAAGAAAGCAATAGCAATAAAACTAAACGATCATAGTGCTAAGCTAACGGATGGGTCTTGTCCATCACATCATTCTCCTAATGATGTGATCTCATTGATCAAATGACAACTCATGTCTATGGTTAGGAAACATAACCATCTTTGATCAATGAGCTAGTCTAGTAGAGGCATCCTAGGGACACTCTGTTTTGTCTATGTATTCACACATGTACTAAGTTTCCGGTTAATACAATTCTAGCATGAATAATAAACATTTATCATGATATAAGGAAATATAAATAACAACTTTATTATTGCCTCTAGGGCATATTTCCTTCAGTCTCCCACTTGCACTAGAGTAAATAATCTAGCTCACATCGCCATGTGATTTAATACCGATAGTTCACATCGTTATGTGAATAATACCCATAGTTCACATCGCCATGTGACCAACACCCAAAGGGTTAACTAGAGTCAATAATCTAGTTCACATCGTTATGTGATTAATACCCAAGAGTAATAAGGTGTGATCATGTTTTGTTTGTGAGAGAAGTTTAGTCAACGGGTCTGTCACATTCAGATCCGTATGTATTTCGCAAATTTCTATGTCTACAATGTTGTGCATGGAGCTACTCTAGATAATTGCTCCCACTTTCAATACGCATCCAGATTGATACTTAGAGTCATCTGGATTTAGTGTCAAAGCTTGCATCAGCGTAACCCTTTACGATGAACTCTTTATCACCTCCATAATCGAGAAACATTTCCTTAGTCATCCAGTTACTAAGGATAATTTTGACCGCTGTCCAGTGATCTACTCCTAGATCACTATTGTACCTCCTTGTCAAACTCATGGCAAGGTACACAACATGTTTGGTACACAGTATGGCATACTTTATAGAACCTGTTGCTGAGGCATAGGGAATGACTTTCATTCCCTCTATATTTTTCTGCCGTGGTCAGGCTTTGAGTCTTACTCAACTTCACACCTTACCAGTCAGGCAAGAACTCTTTCTTTGACTGATCCATTTTGAACTACTTCAAAATCTTATCAAGGTATGTACTCATTGAAAAAATTTATCAAGTGTCTCGATCTATCTCTATAGATCTTGATGCTCAATATGTAAGCAGCTTCACCGAGGTCTTTCTTTGAAAAACTCCTTTCAAACACTCCTTTATGCTTTCCAGAAAATTCTACATCATTTCCGATCGACAATATGTCATTCACATATACTCATCAGAAAGGTTGTACTGCTCCCACTCACTTTCTTGTAAATACAGGCTTCACCGCAAGTCTGTATAAATCTATATGCTTTGATCAACTTATCAAAGCGTATATTCCAACTCCGAGATGCTTGCACCAGTCCATAGATGGATCGCTGGAGCTTGCACATTTTGTTAGCACCTTTAGGATTGACAAAACCTTCTGGTTGCATCATATACAATTCTTATTTAATAAATCCATTAAAGAATGCAGTTTTGTTATCCATTTGCCAGATTTCATAAAATGCGGCAATTGCTAATATGATTCAGACAGACTTAAGCATCGCTACGGGTGAGAAAGTCTCATCATAGTCAACTCTTTGAACTTGTTGAAAACCTTTCGCAACAAGTCGAGCTTTGTAAACAGTAACATTACCGTCAGCGTCAGTATTCCTCTTGAAGATCCATTTATTTTCGATGGCTTGCCGATCATCGGGCAAGTCAACCAAAGTCCACACTTTGTTCTCACACATGGATCCCTGATATGTCTTAAACGTATCTACTTTTCCAAACTATTTTGATATTGTTTTGACCTCATTCTTGCATGATTTGAACTAAACTAACCCGGACTGACGCTGTTTTCAGCAGAGCTGCCTGTATGGTTTTATTGTGTGCAGGAAAACGGATTTTTAAGCATCTCAGAAAAATCCACGAAAAATCACAGAAAATCCACGCACCCGAAGGAACCAGGAGCCAGAAGTGGGGCCAGAGGGGGGCCAGGGGGTGCCCAGGCGCCCTGTGGGCGCCCCCCCCCCCTGGGCCGCACCGGGGGGTCGCCTGGGTGGGGCCCACACCCCCTGGTGCCCTACTTTGCCTCGTATTTTTACTCACGACGCGGAAACCCCAGATCAGAAGTTCTTTCGCAGTTTTCCATCGTGGAGCCGCCGCCACCCTCTGTTCTTCCTCGGGAGGGCTAATCTGGAGGCTGAATTGGCCTCCGGAGAGGGGAGATCGTCGCCATCGTCATCATCATCACCACTCCATCATCCCTCCATGACTTCTCCCTCCATGTGTGAGTAATTCCCCTGCTGTAGGCAAAGGGGATGGTAGGGATTGGATGAGTTAGATCATGTAATAGTTTGTCAGATCGTTGGGGGCATGTTGCCTATCATCTACTATGGTGTTTATCATCTTCGCTTCAACTTGTTATTCTTAATGCTTGACACTTAGGGCCCGAGTGCCATGATCTCAGATCTGAACCATATGTGTTTGCATGAATATATTTGTGTTCGTGATCCTATCTATGAGTTGTTTGCACCTATTACGGTTCGGAACCGGCGATCCCAAAAGTGACAGCTTGGGACACCAAAGGGGATGGTCCGTAGTTTGAGGATTACATGTATCCATTGAGTTCATTGCTTTGTTCCGGTGCTCTTTGACAGGAGCACCTTAATCTCCATAAGTTCCTTTTGGCCCCGTTCGTAGCGGGATGGTAGGACAAAAGATGTTGTGCAAGTTCTTATTGCAAGCACGTACAACTACCTACGGGATACATGCCTAATGTTTGATATTTGCCTAGATGATCATTACTTTTCCGTGTGCCGTGCCCCAAGTTAGAATCTATCTCATCCATGCAGCGCCCAACCATCCATCTCCCTAGCCTACAGTGTTTTAAACCCTGCCTGTCACTAGTTGCTACTTTTGCCATTTACCTTCACTATTTACTTTTTGTTGTTTACTTTTACTATCACTATTATCACTATCATATCACTGTTACCACTTATCTTTTGTTGCAAGTAAGTATATTTCAGGTGCGGTTGAATTGACAACTCAACTGTCAAAGCTTATAAATACTCTTTGGCTCCCCGTGTGTCGAATCAATAAATTGGGTTATTCTTACCCGCGAAGACTATCTCGATCCCTTACGGTTGAGGGTTATCAATCCCATCTCAGATTTCATGGCCTCAAGCCATTTTGCGGAATCTGGGCTCATCATTGCTTCCTCATAGTTCGTAGGTTCATCATGGTCCAGTAACATGACTTCCAGAACCGGGTTGCCGTACCACTCTGGTGCGGAACGAACTCTGGTTGATCTACGAAGTTCAGCAGAAACTTGATCTAAAGTTTCATGATCATCATCATTAGCTTCCTCACTAATTGGTGTAGGAATCACTGGAACTAGTTTCTGTGATGTACTACCTTCCAATTCGGGAGAAGGTACAATTACCTTATCAAGTTCTACTTTCCTCCCACTCACTTATTTCGAGAGAAACTCCTTCTCTAGAAAGGATCCACTCTTAGCAACAAAGACCTTGCCTTCGGATCTGTGATAGAAGGTGTACCCAACAGTTTCTTTTGGGTATCCTATGAAGATTTACTTCTCCGATTTGGGTTCGAGCTTATCATGTTGAAACCTTTTCACATAAGCATCACAGTCCCAAACTTAAAGAAATGACAGCTTAGGTTTCTCGTCAAACCACAATTCATACGGTGTCATCTCCACGGATTTAGATGGTGCCCTATTTAACGTGAATGTAGTTGTCTCTAATGCATAACCCAAAAAGTGATAGTGGTAGATCGGTAAGAGACATCATCGATCGCACCATATCTAATAAAGTACGGTTATGACGTTCGGACACACCATTACACTATGGTGTTCCAGGTGGCGTGAGTAGTGAAATTATTTCACATTGTTTTTACTAAAGGCCAAACTCGCTAACTCAAATATTTTACCTCTACGATCATATCGTAGAAACTCTTATTTTCTTGTTACGATGATTTTTCACTTCACTCTGAAATTCTTTGAACTTTTCAAATGTTTCAGACTTGTGCTTCATTAAGTAGATATACCCATATCCGCTCAAATCATCAGTGAAGGTCAGAAAATAGCGATACCCGCCACGAGCTTCAACACTCATTGGCCCACATACATCAGTATGTATGATTTCCAACAAATCTGTTGCTCGCTCCATAGTTCCGGAGAACGGAGTTTTAGTCATCTTGCCCATGAGGCATGGTTCGCAAGCACCAAGTGATTCATAATCAAGTGATTCCAAAAGTCCATCACTATGGAGTTTCTTCATGCGCTTTACACCAATATGACCTAAACGGCAGTGCCACAAATAAGTTGCACTATCATTATTAACCTTGCATCTTTTGGCTTCAATATTATGAATATGTGTATCACACGATCGAGATTCAACAAACCATTTTCATTGGGTGTATGACCATAGAAGGTTTTATTCATGTAAACAGAACAACAATTATTCTCTAACTTACATGAATAACCGTATTGCAATAAACATGATCAAATCATATTCATGCTTAACATAAACACCAAATAACACTTATTTAGGTTCAACACTAATCCCGAAAGTATAGGGAGTGTGCGATGATGATCATATCAATCTTGGAACCACTTCCAACACACATCGTCACTTCACCTTTAACTAGGTTCTGTTCATTATGCAACTCCTATTTCGAGTTACTACTCTTTAGCAACTGAACCAGTAACAAATACCGAGGGGTTGCTATGAACACTAGTAAAATACACATCAATAATCTGTATATCAAATATACCTTTGTTCACTTTGCCATTCTTCTTATCCGCCAAATATCTAAGGCAGTTCCACTTCTAGTGACCATTTCCTTTGCAGTAGAAGCACTTAGTTTCAGGCTTTGAGTTTAGCTTTGGGTTTCTTCATGGGAGTGACAACTTGCTTGTCATTCTTTTTGAAGTTTCCCTTCTATCCCTTTGCCCTTTACTTGAAACAAGTGGTCTTATTAACACTTGATGCTCTTTCTTGATTTCTACCTTCGCCGATTTCAGTATCGCGAAGAGCTCGGGAATTACTTTTGTCATCCCTTGCATATTATAGTTCATCACGAAGTTCTACTAACTTGGTGATAGTGTCTAGAGAACTTTGTCAACTACTATCTTATCTGGAAGATTAACTCCCACTTGATTCAAGCAATTGTAGTACCCAGACAATCTGAGCACATGCTCACTGGTTGAGCTATTCTTCTCCATCTTGTAGGCAATGTACTGTCAGAGGTCTTATACCTCTCGACACGAGCATGAGTATGAAATACTAATTTCAACTCTTGGAACATCTCATATGCTCCGTGGCATTCAAAACGTTTTTGAAGTCCCGGTTATAAGCCGTAAAGCATGGCACACTAAACTATCAAGTAGTCATCATACCGAGCTTGTCAAACGTTCATAATGTCTGTATCTACTTCTGCAATAGGTTCGTCACCTAGCGGTGCATCAAGGACATAATTCTTCTGTGCAGCAATGAGGATAATCCTCAGATCACGAAACAATTCCGCATCATTGCTACTAACATCTTTCAACTTAGTTTTCTCTAGGAACATATAAAAAATAAACGGGGAGCAACATCGCGAGCTATTGATCTACAACATAGATATGCTAATACTACCAGGACTAAGTTCATGATAAATTAAAGTTCAATTAATCATATTACTTAAGAACTCCCACTTAGATAGACATCCCTCTGGTCATCTAAATGATCACGTGATCCAAATCAACTAAACCATGTCCGATCATCACGTGAGATGGAGTAGTTTCAATGGTGAACATCTTATGTTGATCATATCTACTATTTGATTCACGCTCGACCTTTCGGTCTCCAGTGTTCCGTGGCCATATCTGCATATGCTAGGCTCGTCAAGTTTAACCCGAGTATTCTACGTGTGCAAAACTGGCTTACACCCGTTGTATTTGAACGTAGAGCTTATCACACCCGATCATCACGTGGTGTCTCAGCACGACGAACTTTCGCAACGGTGCATACTCAGGGAGAACACTTATACCTTGAAATTTTGTAAGGGATCATCTTATAATGCTACCGTCGTACTAAGCAAAATGAGAAGCATAATAAGATAAACATCACATGCAATCAAAATATGTGACATGATATGGCCATCATCATCTTGTGCTTTTGATCTCCATCTTCAAAGCACCGTCATGATCACCTTCGTCACAGACGCGACACCTTGATCTCCATCGTAGCATCGTTGTCGTCTCGCCAACTATTGCTTCTATGACTATCGCTACCGCTTAGTGATAAAGTAACTCAATTACATGGCGATTGCATTTCATACAATAAAGCGACAACCATATGGCTCCAGCCAGTTGCCGATAACTTTACAAAACATGATCATCTCATACAAAACCGTATAACTCATCATGTCTTGACCATATCACATCACAACATGCCCTGCAAAAACAAGTTAGACGTCATCTACTTTGTTGTTGCAAGTTTTACGTGGCTGCTACGGGCTTAGCAAGAACCGTTCTTACCTACGCATACAAAACCACAACGATGTTTCGTCAAGTATGTGATGTTTTAACCTTCACAAGGACCGGGTGTAGCCACACTTGATTCAGCTAAAGTGAGAGAGACAGACACCCGCCAGTCACCTTTAAGCAACGAGTGCTCATAACGGTGAAACCAGTCTCGCGTAAGCGTACGCGTAATGTCGGTCCGGGCCGCTTCATCTCACAATACCGCCGAAGCAAAGTATGACATGATGGTAAGCAGTATGACTAGTATCGCCCACAACTCATTGTGTTCTACTCGTGCATATCATCTACGCATAAACCTGGCTCTCATACCACTGTTGGGGAACGTAGTATTTTCAAAATTTTCCTACGATCATGCAAGATCTATCTACCAGATGTATAGCAACGAGGGGAAGAGTGTGTCTACGTACCCTCGTAGACCGGGAGCAGAAGCGTCAAGTGACGCGGTTGATGTAGTCGAACTTCTTCGCGATCCAACCGATCAAGTACCGAACGTACGGCACCTCCGCGTTCAGCACACGTTCAGCTTGATGACGTCCCATGAGCTCTTGATCCAGTTGAGCTTCACGGGAGAGTTTCGTCAGCACGACGGCGTGGTGACGGATATGATGTATCTACCGGCGCAGGGCTTCGCCTAAGCACTGCAACGGTATGACCGAGGTGTGTTTCTATGGAGGGGGGCACCGCACATGGCTAAAACAATTCAACTTGTGTGTCTTTGGGTGCCCCCCTGCCCCCGTATATAAAGGATCAAGGGGGAGGACGGCCGACCCCTTGTGGCGCGCCTAGGAGGTGCAATCCTACTAGGAATAGGATTGCAATCCTATTCCTAGTAGGAACTACCAAAAGGGAGAAGGGGGAAAGGAAGGAGAGGGAGAAGGAGAAGGAAAGGGGCGCCGGCCCCCCCTCCCTCCTTGTCCAATTCGGACCAAGGGGTGGGGGGCGCGCGGCCCAGCCCTGGCCCTCCTTCCCTATTTCTCGTACGGCCTATTAAGGCCCATAGCTTCCCGAGGGGTTCCGGTAACCCCCCCGGGACTCCGGTAAATTCTGAAACTTTACGGAACACTTCCGTTGTCCGAATATAGTCGTCCAATATATCAATCTTTACGTCTCGGACATTCCGAGACTCCTCGTCATGTCGTGATCTCATCTGGGACTCCGAACTACCTTCGGTACATCAAAACTCATAAACTCATAATACCGATCGTCATCAAAACGTTAAGCGTGCGGACCCTACGGGTTCGAGAACTATGTAGACATGACCGAGACTCATCTCCGGTCAATAACCAATAGCGGAACCTGGATGCTCATATTGGCTCCTACATATTCTACGAAGATCTTTATCGGTCAAACCGCATAACAACATACGTTGTTCCTTTTCTCATCGGTATGTTACTTGCCCGAGATTCGATCGTCGGTATCTCTATACCTAGTTCAATCTCGTTACCGGAAAGTCTCTTTACTCATTCCGTAATACATCATCTCGTGACTAACTCATTAGTCTTTTGCTTGCAAGGCTTATTATGATGTGCATTACCGAGAGGGCCCAGAGATACCTCTCCGACACTCGGAGTGACAAATCCTAGTCTTGATCTATGCCAACACCACGAACACCTTCGGAGACACCTGTAGAGCATCTTTATAATCACCTAGTTACGTTGTGACGTTTGATAGCACACAAGGTGTTCCTCCGGTATTCGGGAGTTGCATAATCTCATAGTCATAGGAACATGTATAAGTCATGAAGAAAGCAATAGCAGTAAAACTAAACGATCATAGTGCAAAGCTAACGGATGGGTCTTGTCCATCACATCATTCTCCTAATGATGTGATCCCATTGATCAAATGACAACTCGTGTCTATGGTAAGGAAACATAACCATCTTTGATCAATGAGCTAGTCTAGTAGAGGCATACTAGGGACACTCTGTTTTGTCTATGTATTCACACATGTACTAAGTTTCCGGTTAATACAATTCTAGCATGAATAATAAACATTTATCATGATATAAGGAAATATAAATAACAACTTTATTATTGCCTCTAGGGCATATTTCCTTCAGTTTCATATGTTGATAGCGGTGACCAAAAAGAAACTCAAACTCGAAGAGAAGAAGATCATGTTCGAAGAGAAGAAGGTTGAGATCGCGACCACTTTAGAGGACATGAAGATGTTGAGCTTGAAGATGGAGAAGTTGGATGACTATGCAAGGATGGTCGTCCGTATTAAGATGTTGAAGCGCATGCGGCCTATCTAGAGGCGACCAAGAAGGAGGCGGACGATAAGGAGGCAGATGGTGAGGGGGGAGCCAACGGCAAAATGAGCATGGAGGCTCAAATAACCGGTCTAAAGGGGCAAAAAATCCATTTTTTCTACGCACTGCCACACTGAGATTATTCCGTGATCGGGCATGTAAAAACTATGCCTACTTGTCTCTTTTTGCTTGTGATCGCATGCTATGAATTTGGAATTAAAATTGGTCGGATCTTGGGGACGTTTAGGGGATGGAGTTTGATGGTTGGCTCCCACATCATTGTCCGCAGACTGGTAAGGACTAGTCTGCGGATGGGTGTCCGATTTTGGGGTGAGCGTTGGAAGTAGGAATGAAAACGGAGCGGAAACGGACAAAACTGAGTGCTACCATATTTGTTCTCATCTATTTTTGTAGAAACAGAAATGAATACCGAAACCCTGGAAATGAATACAGAAACACATACTACCGGAAACGGAAACAAAGCGAATACAAAAGCAGACACAGAAACATAAGTGGGCATTGACCAGAACTTAAAACCCCCTTGATTCATAGAGAAATGCACACAAAGACAAACAAATTTAATGAATTGTTAACATGTCTATAGGATCAAGCTGAGTACATGTGTGGTAGTATAAGTTGGGTCTCATATGATCATTCTACTCATTGTGTCACTGTGTGTGTTTGGTGGTTGGACTAAAAATCAGCCATAGGTCTATAGTAAAAACGGAAATTCCATATTCACGAAAACAGAAAGTTCCGTTTTCACGCCTATTCCACCCGAAAACACCGTTCTATTTTCACATAAAAAATTCCATTTCCAGTTTTGTTTTGCAAATTTCCGTTTCCGTTTTCATATTTCCTCTCCGTTTCCATTTTTCCTTCAGAAAAGCGAAAAGTTTCCACTCCATTTTCATCCCTAGTTGGAAGATGCCCTAAAGCCATATATTAAGTATCATGTGTCCTTACAAACACACCCTTATAGAAAAATATTAAAAATCTTGGGGGAGCCAAAATCTTCTTCCTCCTACATGTATTAGCGGCGCATCATGGTCATAGCTCGATGTCGCTTCTGGGCATCCACCTCGATGGGGCAAACTTTTTGAAAACCAAGTGCATGAAGGAGCGCCCAGAAAGTCGTCGATGCAAACTAGGAGACATCGGCGGCCACGATCCGCAAAGTAAACCGCCACCCCAGAGAAAAAAGCGTGGATAAGGACGTGTAGAAACTCCGAAGACCATGAAAGCTGGCTGAATACGGATGGATCCACCGAAAACTTAAGTCTACTGAATGCAGATGGATCCATCAAAAACTTAAGCCGATCGGAGCTCATGAGACCCGCTGAAGACACTGCTCCAGACACCCTCCACCGATGAAAAACACACCAATGGAATATGGAAAGGGCAGATATAACACTATTCCTATCCTAGAGCAACACCGCGGCTTCGCAGCCCCTAATCAACATGAAGACTCTCTAAAAAAAATCTAAAAAAGCACCCATGTCGTTGTACGACTGGCTCAGGTCTGATGTTGAGCTCGCCGCCATTCAGAACCGCGCATTGATATCATCTTCTTCGATGATCCAGCCAAGCCGGGCTGGATCGAACCAGTCCATGGTGACCTCACACTGAATCCCTCTGGTCGCCACCGGCTTCACCGACACCAATGTCAAGCATCGCCTAACAAAGAGCGTCGCTTGAGCACCCATCTCATCTCATTCGCTATCCCACAATAACCCTCCAGCGTCTGCAAA
>LR738709.1:520907850-521048178 GCA_902687465.1 Secale cereale
CCCCCCCCCCCCCCCCCCATCCGATTTAGATCTCCCCGTCGGTGCGGAAGCGGTGACGGCTAGGGCTACTCTGTTGCCCGTCTCCCACAATACCACTCGATCAAAACTTGTGCCTATCAATCACTCATGGCTCGAGGACGGTGTAATCGTGAAGCAAGCAAAAATTATCCTGATGTGACGTATCACATATACTTGTGATCTACTTCCTCTGTTCCGAAATATTTGTCTTTCTAGACATTTCAAATTGACTACAACATACGAATGTATGTAGACATATTTTAAAGTGTAGATTCACTCATTTTCCTTCGTATGTACTCCCTTCGTTCCCAAATATAAGTCTTTCTAGAGATTCCAACAAGTGACTACATACGGAGCAAAATGAGTGAATCTACACTCTAAATATGTCTACATACATCCGTATTTTGTAGTCCATTTGAAATGTCTAAACAGACTTATATTTAGGAACGGAGGGAGTAGTACTTGTTAAAATATTTAGAAAGATAAATACTCCCTTCGTCCGAAAATACTTGTCATCAAAATAGACAAAAGAGAATGTATTTAGAACTAAAATACATCTACATACATTCTCTTTTATTCATTTTGATGACAAATATTTCCGAACGGAGGGAGTATTTGAGAACCGAGGGAGTAGCAATCATGCTCATCGGTTGGGGACGCATTTCCTGAATCACGCAGAAATAAACTACTCCCTTCGTTCGGAATTACTTGTGGCAGAAATGAATGTATATAGACGTATTTTAGTTCTAGATACATCCATTTCCGAGACAAGTAATTCCGAACGGAGGGAGTAGCTCTGATGTGATATGTCAGGGTCACGTCTACTTGTACTGGTGTATCCCCACTTAAATCATGTTGCGCCTATGCCGCCGTGCCCGTGCGCGCCCCTGATGTGTCGATGACGTTTAAATTCGTTCGCACCTGATGTGTCAAGCCCCCGGAGGCCAGAGAAGCTTTGCCTTGTTTGATTTCATTTCATTTTTGCTGTTGGTAATGAGAAACAACTGATTCCCAGGCCTGACTGAGACTGACCTAAGGTGTCCTGATCGAGTCCACGGCACGGTCTCGAATCCTAGTTCAAGACTTTTCAGACCGGGTAACGCGTGTTTACAAGATGAGAAGGACGTGCACGTCCACATCGTACAATCTAGTAGCTCACACACCGTACCAGCTCCAACTGCACTGCCGGTCTGCTGCCGTGACAGTTCAGCTCGAATTCCCTGCCACCCGCTGCGAAATTTCCGTCCAAAAAATTCAACGGCAAAGCGCGACGCGACCAGCTTAACGATCGCTCTGCTCCGCCACCGCCACCGCCTATAAAACTCCACCTCCCCTCCCATGTTGCCACCACCAAACCATCACACCCTCACACCGTACTCTACACACGACGCCGCGCACTTGCCAGGCCCGGACCCAACACAGCGACGACCGATGGCCCCCGCCGCCGCATCGCAGCACCAGGCGACCACCACCGTGGCGCCGCCGAGCGGCCGTAAGGTGGTGGACGAGGTGTCCGGCTGGCTGCGCGTGATGGACGACGGCAGCATCGACCGCACCTGGACGGGCCCGCCGGAGGCCCTGCCGCTCATGCAGCCGGTGCAGCCCTACGCCGTGCCCCGCGACGGCCACACGCTCCACGACCTCCCCGGGGAGCCCAGCCTCCGGGTGTACCTCCCCGAGGTCGACGCGGGCAGCGTCGGCCGCCTCCCCGTCATCGTGCAGCTCCACGGCGGCGGCTTCTGCATCTCCCACCCGTCCTGGGTTCTGTACCACCACTTCTACGCGCGCCTAGCCTGCGCCCTCCCCGCCGTGGTCGTCACCGCCGAGCTACCCTTAGCCCCAGAGCACCGCATGCCCGCCCAGCTCGACACCGGTGTCGACGTGCTCCGCCGGCTGCGGTCCATCGCCATGTCCGAGGAGGGCGCTCTCGACGAGCCCGCGGCCGAGCTCCTCCGCGAGGCCGCGGACATGTCCCGGGTCTTCCTCGTCGGGGACAGCTCCGGTGGCAACCTCGTCCACCACGTGGCAGCGCGCGTCGGCGAGGACGGCGCGGACGCCTGGGCGCCCCTTCGCGTCGCGGGCGGCGTCCCGATCCACCCGGGGTTCATGCGCGCCACGCGGAGCAAGTCGGAGCTGCAGGAGACGCCGGACTCGGTGTTCTTCACGCTGGACATGCTGGACAAGTTCATGGCCATGGCGCTGCCGGAGGGCGCTACCAAGGACCACCCGTACACGTGCCCAATGGGCCCGAACGCACCGCCGCTGGAGTCCGTTCCCCTGCCGCCGATGCTGGTGGCCGTCGGGGAGAAGGACCTCATCCGCGACACCAACCTCGAGTACTGCGACGCGCTGCGAGCCGCCGGCAAGGAGGTGGAGGTGCTCATCAACCGCGGCATGAGCCATTCCTTCTACCTCAACAAGTTCGCCGTCGACATGGACCCTACCACCGGGGAGCGAGCCCAGGAGCTCATCGACGCCATCAAGAGCTTCGTCGCCCGCCACTAATAAAGCATGAAAAAGCATATAGTATTCCACACGTGCCGCACTGCTTGTGTGTGTTGTCTGTTGTGTTACACTGTGAGTATCAGGTGTGTCTGCCATTAAGTTCATCGACATAAGAGCGTGGTTAATAATACAGCCAACAGGCGATTATAAGGAGTTGTCATGTCATTTAGAGCCAATTTTAATAGTTGGTAATAGTAAGTTTTAAATGTGTACTACTCCCTCCGTCCGGAAATACTTGTCATCAAAATGAATAAAAGATGATGTATCTAGATGTATTTTAGTTCTAGATACATCTCTTTTTGTCCATTTTGATGACAAGTATTTTTGGACGGAGGGAGTACTTTATTAATAGTTGGCCCACCTTACATACTCACAAAGCGTCTTGGGTCTCGTGTTGCAGCCGGCTACTCACGAAGAGTCCGCTTCTCTTCTCTCTCCTCTTCTCTCTTTTCCAACTAAGCAAAGATATAATATTTTATTCCTTATAGCCTGCTTATGTCACCTTATTGTACTTGCTCTAAGAGTGAGCTTGACGTCCACATATACTGTCGCCTCGCCTACTTAATTGTATTGTATTACTCCCTCCGTTCTAAAATATAAGGTGTATTAGTTTTTCAAAAAGTCAAACGTAACCTATGTTTGACCAACTTTATAGCAAAATATATACAGATTTACAACACTAAATATATAAAATATATAAATATACTTCATGGGCAATCTAGTGATAATGGTTTGGTAGTCTAGACATTGATATTTTTGTCTATAAACTTGATCAAAGTTAGACAAGTTTGACTTTTTTTAAAAAATAATACACCTTATACTATTAAGGAACGGAGGGAGTACAACATATGTGCCCAACGTCTTTGGCTATCAGGCCATGTGCACCAGCACTCGGGATCAGATTGTCGAAGTGTCGAGCTGTTTCAGGTAACTGTAATAACCCATCGTAGTTCATGAGAATAATATGCATTATCGATTATTTAAAGTTCAGCCATACGATGTGCAAGGTATGTATAGCTGCATATATTGTACAAAATTCATAAAATAAGTCATTCTAACAAAAACAAAATACAATTGCATCGCTCATACCTAGCACATCATATGGGATTGCGAGAAGGGTAATGCTACACGTACGAAATATATTTATTATGTGTTTAACGCCGTATTGGAGGATTGGGGAGGAAGGGGCCCACCCCCTTAAAAATCGGGGGGGGGGGGGAGGTAGAGTTTAGTTATGAAGTTTACGTAGGTGTTTAAGTAGGCTTACGTAGATGAAGCATTATTGTTATGAGAATAACTATGAATATTATAATGCAAAGAGTGTGGGGCAACTCCGACTAGTTTAGGGCTAGGTTTTTTGCTCCAGTCCTCATGCTTTCCGAAAGAACACAACGGTTGATCGAGATTCAGCATCACATGGTTGAGCGAGAGTTTATTCCTTCAAAAATTAAACGTGATCAAAATAGGGT
Organism: Secale cereale; assembly: GCA_902687465.1. NCBI lineage: Eukaryota > Viridiplantae > Streptophyta > Magnoliopsida > Poales > Poaceae > Secale > Secale cereale. The sequence goes on from LR738709.1 coordinate 520,911,843, forward strand.
CGCACATTGGTTGGCATTGTATAGCCGTACAAAGAGCACTACTAATGTATGGCTTGGTAGAGGTCCACCTTGTATTGAGGAGTTGCTGCCTCTCGAGTGTAACCCTATGCATATGGAATAAAACTCTCTTATCATCGCGAAAAAATAAACAGTTGCCCGAATCAAATGACATTCTTGAAACTATACACAATTCAAATCACATGGCAGTTCGGGAAAGTAGGGAAGGTAGGCAGAAATGGGATCCCTTTTCACACCAAATGGAGTCGGTCAGAGGCCCAGTCCCACTACGTGGGTTGAATCTGCAGTTGGCCCATAGGTTCTGGTGAGCAATATCCTATTTGGCGCCTAAGGCACTAAATAAATCCGAAATTACTACTTAGAGGTATCTTTTGCAAAGTTATTGTTAACTTCTCTGGGAATGACAAGTGACGCAATGCATGTGCGAGACTAATTCCTCCCCAAAAAAAGTGACAATTATCATAACCAAGGAGGTCTTTGCTCTTTTTTCGTAGATTATTTTTTTTCGAAATGCTTTATCCCTTTAACCGTATGTTCAAATCATGAAACGTTTTCACCGATGCATTTCTTGCGTCAAAATCTTTGAAATTGGATCACATATTAATAGATTTGGATGTATTTCTTTCCTAAAATACCCACAAAACAAAAACAAAAACAAAACTAAAACACAAAGAACGCCTAAACAAAAACAAAACCAGAAAGTATTTCACTTTTTGGGGCAACACAACTGTGCGTATTCGCTTTTTGATAAGCACAACTGTGTTTTTCACTTTTCAAGAAGCACAATTGCATTTTTCACTTTAGGGAAGCACAACTATTCTTATCACTTTCGGGAAGCATAGTTGCCCTTCACGTGAAAGCACAACTGTTCTTTGTTGTGAAACACAACTTTGTTTTTTCACACGGTGTGCTTCACTTGACATTTTTATTAGAAACCTAGGAAAAATAAAGCAACATTGAAAAACCTGGACAAAAAAACGTGCAGAGAAGAGAACAAGTGTTCACACGGGTGCTCCAAGCGCACGACATGTGGCGGCGACTGGAGTGGCTCCCGCGCGCCTCCGCATCGCCTGCTCGGATTCCCCAGAAGGGGTACACATTAATTAGTCGCTCCGGAATAAAGCTCATTTCATGCAACGTGCACACCCTCAAATCGCTAATGGGCTGGCCCATGTTACGGACAAACAATATCGACTTTCCTAGTATTGGAAACATTCTAGAATGTTTCTTTGTCTGGTTTCCTGTGTTTTTTATCCATAGTTTAAATGATATGTACGTTTTTCCGTTTTCTTTTTATTTTTTAAATTCACATATTTTTTAAATTTGAGAATATTCTATAAATATATAAGCTTTTTTTAAACTCATTTTTGAATTCACTAACTTTTTTTGAATTCACGCACATTTTTAAATCCATGAACCTATGTCAAATTCATGAATATATTTTTCCAGATTTTTGCATTTTTTAAAATAATTAACTTTTAAAAAATAGTGAACTTATTTGTCAACTGCGCATACTTTTTTTTACAAATCGGTGCACACTTTTTAAATTTGTGAACTTTTTGTTCTAATTCATGCGGTTTTTTAAAAAGTCAATGTTTACCGTTTTCAAATTCATTTGAACTATTTTCTATTAATTTTTTGTTTACAAATCCGTGAACTTTTTGTGCAAATCAATGTTTTTAAGTCAATGGTCAACGATCGAAGTTAAAGAAATAACAAGTGAAAAAAGCCCAACAAGTGGGCGACAAAGTGAACCAGGCGAAGGGAGCGATACATTTCTGGGCTGGCCTATTCCGGAAGTGGGACATGATCAATGATCATTTCCTAGTTTATGTAGTTATGCATTAAGATGTGCAATGTGACGTTTAGTTACTTATGTAACGGATATTTGGTTCAGTTATGCAATGGTGTTTCATAAGTGTATGTCCAAACGTTTGTCCATGATGTTTTATAAGTGTATATATATTGGTCCATCACCATGTCCATGTGTATTTTCCTTATATGTGGACAAATGTTTCCTAGATAAATGTTTCCTACGATCGGGTGTAGTTACTCCCACTTTTGTTTCGTATGTTATAGGTAGTATATGTCACACCAGAGTGTATGTACACATAGTATGAAGTATATAGGAATGTTCAAGTAGTATATATGCAACTCTTTAGATAGTATGTGCCATGTTCAGCGCATACTCCTTTTTATGTACAAATATGTGCACAAATATAATAAAAATTATGGGCCCACTTGCAATTTTTCGTATAACTCACTTTGGAGTATCTTATTAGGATGACCAAGTGTGGTAACCCCGGATCTATACAAGGGGAGGACCGTGGTCGAGTAGAGAAGGACTTTTTCTGGCAAGAGCACACACATTGCAAGCACTTAGCATAAGGTAGGAGAAGAAGAGAGAAGTAGTACTCATGATCCTCTTGCGAGCACCCCAACTACCTCATATCTCACCCCCAACCACTTCCTTTGTACACCCCAAAGACTTGTATTCTTGAGCTGATGTGAAATACCAACATGACGTAGGGTTCTACGCCTCAAAGGCATCATGGACCTGTATAAACTCCCTCGTGTCCGTGCCTGTTTTGTTATCTTGGTGAATTGGTTGGCTTAGTGTTTTAGCCCCTGCCCAAACTAACAAATATGGGGTATCCTTGATCCCCGGTGTGTGGAGATCACCCTCCGACAGATGTGCGACAGGTGTGTCTTCATAGAAGGGTTCCGCTCTAGTGTTAGAAACTTAGTACAAAATACGTAATTACATCATCTATGAACACCATGCAACTAAGAGATTGTCTAAATGTGTCAACATCTTTTCCACGCCAGCTGAAACTACGAAAGCAACCACAATGGCCCATTGTGTTCCCATTGTATGCATGTACAACACAACTCGCACAAGGAATTGATCAGATCGGAAATCGTACAAGATTTGAAAAGCTATGTGTGGTACGTGTAGGCATTCTCAACCGACAAACTGGGATGACGACGACGTGTGCATCCCATGCCTCTTTAAATACCCAATATAGATACCCTAAACTGAGAGAGAGAAAGAGAGAGAGAGTTCCCTAAAGTTTTCACGTAAAGCCCAATGGACTGCTGGAATCTCCCATAAATGAGGCAATTGGGTGGTTTATTTAAAATTTACACCAGGGGAATCTTGTCACTACTCCCTTATCATGCAAAAACGTATTACATTGCGAGACTAAGGGAGTAGCATTTTAGTGTCCTTCCTTTGGTTATTTTGTCCTATTGCCTTTTGCAAATTCTCTATTGAGAACTTGATGTTGATATGCATAGATTTGTCCCGAGAAGGTTGTCCAAATAATATAATCTTATTTGTCCTTACATATAGTAGTACAGCCGAAAAAATGGACATGTTTTGTAGACCGCATCATTATCTCACAGTTTGTGCTTGGAGCCTGTATTTTAATCCTACTTTTGAAATTGATGATGTTTTGTACGAGTACAAATTTTTATTGCCTTCAGCTAGTAACTCTTATACATCAATACATTAAAAAAAACTATGATATCCTTGCGTATATGTCATTCTACTCTTCTTTATCCTTATGTATATATCATAGGGAGCTTAGAAACTTAAAAAAATTAGTCCAAAATATGTGATTGCAACATCTATGAGCACCATACAACTAAGAGATGGTCTAAACATGTCAACATCTTTGACATGCCAACTGAAACAAGGGTAGCAACCACGATGGCCCATTGCTTTCCATTGTATGCATGTACAACACACAAGGAATCGATCAGATCAGAAAGCACACAAGATCTGGAAGGAGCAAGCTGGGGTGACAAACGACGTGTGCATCCCCTGCCTCTCTAAATAAATACCCTAAATAGATGCCCTAGAGAGATAAAATTCCCAAAAATTTCCACGTGAAACCAAAGGGACGGCTCGAATCTCCCACAAATGAGCCACTATGTAGATTTACTTAGTAGAATTTACACTAGGGGATCCTTGTCACTGGCCATTTAGTAGCCCTCTTCCTTGGTTATTTTGTCCTATTGCCTTTTGCAAATTCTAGATTGGAAACTTGATGTTGATATGTATGGATTTGTCTCGATGAGATTGTCAAAATAATATAATCTCATTTTGCCGTTACATATACAACAGAAACAAGTGAACACATTTTATAGACCGTATCATTATCTCACATTTTTTGCTTCTTATTATTTCATTTTATTTGAAACGAACTTCTTATTATTTTTTTGATAAAAGAAGGGCTCTCCCTTCCGATTTCCATTAAATAAACCAATCAAGTTCAATCTTAGTTACAAGAGCATGAGCATAAACCAAACACATTTTGTGCTTCTAGCCAATGTTTCACTCCTATTTTAGAAATTGATGATGTTTTGTACGAGTACAAGTTTTTGTTGCCTTCATGCTAGCAACTCTTTATATACTGATACATAAAAAACTATGATATCATTGCGTATATATCACTCTACTCTTTTTTATTCTTCCCATTGTCCTCCTCTTCGCTCGAGCTGGTGTCATCTTCCTCCTCGTCATCATCTTCGGTTCCCTCTTCGTGCTCTGCCCCGGCCAGAGCTTTGGCCAACGCTTCCTCCTTTGCTTCCTTCAGCGCTTTGACCAGCCTGGCCAGGGAGGTGTCCACGTCCTTCTTTTTGGACTTGGGCATCAGGTTCTCGGCCACGTCGGCCGGGGTCATGTTGACCTCCCCGAGAAGTTGTTGGATTTCATGGAAGAGCTCGTGGTCGGCGACGTGCAGGTAGTTCTTGGCGAGCACCTTGAAGGACTCGAAGCAGCAGTATGACATCTCGATGTGCACGTCCATCCTGCCCCGTCGGATCAGCGCCGGGTCCAGCTTCTCCTTGTGGTTGGTGGTGAAAACGATGATCCGCTCGCCGCCGCAGGCCGACCACAGCCCGTCGATGAAATTGAGCAACCCCGACAGCGTCACCTTGTTTTCTTCGTCCTTGCCGGCGCCCGGCGCCGGTGGGGTCTTCTTCTTTTTGTCGCCGCTCTTGCTCTTCTTCTTGCTGGCTTTCTTCTTCTTCTTCTTGCGCTTGCCGGTGAGATCGAGGGAGCAGTCGATGTCCTCGACGACGATGATGGACTTGCCCTTGGTCTCTATGAAGAGCCTCCGTAGCTCGGTGTTGGTCTTGACCGACGTGAGCTCGAGGTCGTAGACGTCGTAGTCCAGGTACTTGGCCATGGCGGCGATCATGGTGGACTTGCCGGTGCCGGGAGGCCCGAAGAGCAGGTAGCCGCGCTTCCAGGCCTTGCCGACGGAGGCGTAGTAGTCCTTGCCGTCGCGGAACATGTCGAGGTCGTCGATGATGTCCCGCTTCTTGGCCGGGTCCATGCCGAGCGTGGCGAAGGTGGAGGGGTGCTCCAGCTTGACGTGGCTCCAGACGCGCGCGTCGTAGCCGGACCAGTCGCTGCTGGGGTTGTTGGTGAAGAGGCGGCGCTGGCGGTTCCGGACGGTGGCGGCGCGGCCCTCGGCGAGGACGTGTGGCAGGTAGAGGGCGTCGACGAGGCCGCGGTGGCGGCGGTGGAAGGTGAGGCAGTAGGTGCGGCGCTCCTCCTCGTGCGCGGACCAGCTGATGACGTTGCCGCGGGGGAGCGTCTTGGTCTTGCGCCACCAGAGCTTGGCGCCGCGGAACTCGTCGACGACCTCCTCGTGGTCGTCCACGGCGACGCTCATGCGGTCGCTGTCGGCGGCGAGGTCGGCGCGGAGGCGGCGGGCGCCCGAGGCGCAGGTGGCGCTGAGGTAGGCCTCGACGGCGAGGTAGGCCTCGCTGCGGCCGAAGGAGTCGGGGACGTGCTCCTGGATGGAGATGGTGACGTAGGGGGTGATGGCGGCCTGGAGACGGCTGGAGAGGGCGGCGAGGTACTCCTCGAGCTGGGCCGGGAGGTGCTGCTGCACCATGGACCAGAGGAAGATGAGGCTGGCCACCGCCGACCACACGCCAGCCCAGCCGTAGCCGTGGACGTCGCCGGCGATCGCCTCCATATGCTCTGCTTTGGTCGATACTCTGAAGTGTAGCCCCTGTAGTGCTCTCTGCTCTGCGCTTCACTGAACAACTCGGCGTCTCAGCCGTGTGCCTTTATAGCAGCAACGACAACACGCGCTTGTTGCCACCGCTCAAACCAACCATTCTTCGGGTTTTTTTTCTTCTTCTTGTCATAAGCCTTTTGAATTCCTGGTGTGATCCATAGAAACTCTATTCCTTCATCGTGAAGGAATGTAACGAATCCGGCAAACTTTTTGGAAACAAAATGACCCTTCACAAATATGGAACCAAAGCACACAAGAACTTGGCGGCCAAGTTTCCCATCGGTCCACATGTACCATGCGTTCACGTCTCAAGAAATCAGCGGGAAAGAGCCGGGACCGGACCACGCGGTCACTGGATTCAGCCGGGGGACTTGGCGCATACGCTAGACATGATCGTCGGTGTCAAGGGGGACTTGGACCGCACGGTCGGACGAGAATGGAAGACGCCATGTTTTTGTGCTAAAAAAACACTTTTGATGCCCAAGTTTTGTACTCCAACCTCTTTTTTTTTTGCGAAAATTGTTCTCCAACCTCTTGTATGCCCTAGGCCTGCTATTGAAGATGCTCTAAGAGAAACCAACAATGTCTCTACTAGAGTGATGTGTTGTGTGTGTGTGGATGCGGACTATGGAGGGTGGTGTCAACTATACGTCAGCAACGCTAATGCATTACTCCCTCCGTTCCCCTATATAGTGCGCCTTGTTTGTGGCGTTTATACCAAGACATGTGCTGGCACTTTTATCTGGACTAGAAATACCCCTTGCTTTTGTCAGACTGTCACACATGTGGGTGCATGCAGCTTAGCTGCTGTGTTCCAGGCGTCCAACGGAGGGGTATCTTGGTCCAAAGCTGTTTATGCGCCCTACATTCCGGAATTTGATCCAAAACCTTATACGCACTATAATATGGAACTGAGGGAGTACCTATTTCTCCGTGTTGCGAAAGGTGGGTAGTCACGCCTTTGGTGCGGCGCTACTGGACCAGCCCAACACTGTTGCTGTCGCTTAAGTTTTTCCCTGTCATTTTTGTTATTGGTTTTCTCTGGTTACCTTGGGTTTTTTCTTTTTCTTTTTTTCTATGTTTTATTTGTTACTCTCTTCAGTTAACCATTTTTTTATTCTTACTCTCTATTTTTTAAACACATGTTTAATTATTTTTCATACACATCGTATATTTTTCCTATGCATCAAAAACATTTCTTATTACACGTTTACATTTTTCTAAATACATGATTACTTAAAAAATGATGTCTACTTATTTTTCATAAACATTGTTATATGTTTGTATACACCTGAAGTATTTTTTGTACATGTCTATTCTAAACACATGATGGACATTTTTTCAGTTACATATTTTCAAACATTTTTTGTAAAACAGGTTAGAAATTTCAAAAACACTTTGAAAAACTTTTTGAATGATACAAAGATTTTTATAAAACTGTGTGAATATATTTTACACTGTAAAGTGTAAACTTCTTTTGCAAATGGCACAAACACATTTTGTAACCACGTGAACATTTAAAAAAAATAACAACACATTTTCGGGAATGGTACTTTCTTTAATTACACACACATATTATTGTATGTTGTATAATATTATTGAAAAATGTCACATATATTTTTTTTTGAAATGTATGGACATTTCACATACTCCCTCTATCCATCTATATAGGGCCTAATGAGATTTTTCAAGGTTAAGTTTTATCACATGTTAGAGCAATAATATATGACATGCAATTTACACAAAGCATACTGTCAAATTTATACGTGAGAGAAGCTTCCAATGATATAGTTTTCACATTATACATCTCATATACTATTAATCTTGTCAATAGTCACATGCAATCTCGAAAAATACATTAAGCCATATATATATATGGATGGAGGGAATACATTTCTTTCGAATGGTACAAACTTTTTTTTAAAGTTGAGTGGGCATCTTTTTCCTTCTACATTGCATTAATATTTTTTAAATGTGCAATGAAATCTTTAAAATAAATGAACTAAATTGGTTTTTCATCATATATATTTAGAATTGTTTAAATATAAACAATGTCAAAAATAAAAATATGTGTGACATCAGCATGACGAACCCACGTGGCTATTTGGCCAGCCCACTATCGGCTCCCTGTAGGCCAGCAAAGCTACTGTCTACCATAAAACGAGACATAGCGGCGCCCTAGTTCTGTTCCAACAGCTTCACATATATCGAGAAAAATTCATGTGCAACAGATATTTTGGTGCTACTACCAATGCACCGTTGCCATCCTAAAAATTTGGCATAAAAATAGTGAAACTAGTGAGTTGACAAAAGTTCTAAATATATTAACATAAATTTTAATTCTAAATTCTACATCTTTACTATTAAAGGGGGTTGGTGTTTGTAGGTCATAAATGTTTGTTTCATCATCCCCGCCTCGCCTCCCTTGTTTCCGTTTCTTTTTTGGGAGCGAATATTTGTAAGTTGAATTATTATTTTGGTGTAAGTCACTTTTTCTTTGCTACGTGTTACTAGTTTTTACTGCACAAGTAGACTTGCACAACCTTTTCAAATTGTATATAATGTCTAGTGTTAATTCACGTATGTGGTCATACACTTCGTTAAAACTGCGACTACAAAGCAAATGGACAATACAACAATCACGTTTTATGTCCATTACGCATAATTATAAACTAAAAGAACAAAAAAAAGCTAATCTAATGTAAAGTGAATTAGGGGCATTGGTGTTACCCTAAAAAAGCAAATATAAATGAACAGAATTTTGCACACATATTATGTAGAAATTGCACTAATCCATAATAAGCAAAAACACGCGCATTATGCCGAGTGGCACGGGCGTAAGAAAATTTTGCACACATATATACATGGCGACGCTAAAGTAAGCTAGAGCGCAAAATATGTAATTCTGCCCTCCGGTTGCTAATTGCCTGTGCTGCTCGCCCGCTAATAATGCTCACACACTCCTATAGCTAATGACGGTAAAACCACTAGCATGCATCTCTATTTTTAATGTCTGAGTTGGTAGGATTGTGTCTAGGTTTTTTTCGTCGCACCACTTTGATACGGTTTATTTTCAACCGGTTTTTCGTCCCCTCCCCCACCCCATTAGTTTATTTTCGTGTCACCCTCTCACACAACGAAAAAAATCTAAACGGATCAGATCTTTTCATGTTGGCGTAAATTATTTACTAATGTCTTTATATGAGAAAATCAATCACGATCAATCTCTAAAGATCAAATCTAAATTAATTAGCCTTACCTTAAATCGCTCAGTCACATTAATTAGGAAACACATAATCTCTACTCCTAATTAAGCAGTTGGTAGTCTCCGTTTCGGGTTTTTTTGTCCCACCTCCCACCTTCGTCTGGTTTTTTCGTCTCAGCATTTCACATTCATCTGTTTTTTCTCGTCCCACACAGGTAACGAAGAAAAAACACAGGGAACGAGGAACCCTCGAACGCGGACGGGGACGAGACTCCCCTCGATCTATTCACTACATCCATCGTCCTCCTCCCCACTTCCATCTCCCTCCTCCTCCACAATCCCCCCAAGCCCGGCGCAGACCTCCTCTTCCACGATCCCCCAAGCCCGTCGCTATCTTCCACTTCCCCCGACCCCGCCGCCAAACACCAGCTCCCAAGCCTTAAAAAACACCAACTCCCATCGCAGGGCCGAACCGGCGGCGCGCTAGGTGTAAGGGCATCTCTTGCCTAGGGTTTTGGTGATGATGACAATCCTTGTGTGGACTAATCGTGCGTCAATATTACTCAGGTATACAGTATGTGGCACAAGACGGTTAGGACTTCCCTCTAGAAGGAAAAGATCGAAGACGGATTTTCCGATGCCTTTTGTTTCCTTTGGTCGTAGGAAATCCGTACTATTAAGAGGGAACCCACATCGGAAGGTAATGGGTGAATCAAGTCACGTACACAGTTACTATGCACCCACTATATTGCCTCCGTTCGAGGAGAGAGAGGTCCCCTTGGTTTCTAATGTGTGTGCAGTTTCCTCTACAGCGGTAGTACCGCTGTTGGAGGCGGTAGTACCGGTGGCCGGTAGTTCCGGTCGAACCACCGCCCCAAGTACCGCTCAAGGGTGATTACCTTCTGTACTAGGTGCGGTGGTGGACCGGTGGTGGCCCGGAAGTACCGGTGTCCTCCCGACGAAACCGGTACTACCGGTGCTCAGGGCGGTAGTACCGCTCTGACTGCCATCACACTGGAACTAGTAGCCTTGCGGTTGTTCCGGCTCCACCACCGTCCCAACTACCGTCCTTGGTTAAAACCTTCTGGACTCGAAGCGGTAGTTGACCGGTGGTGGGGCGGTAGTTCCGGTTTTCTCCGGAAGACCGGTACTACCGTGTGCTTCACCGGAAGTACCGCCTTGGTGCCGTGGGTGCGGTTTCCTTCACACACCGGTAGTACCGGTGGGTTGAGCGGAAGTACCGGTCCAGTGCATTTCTGCACATAACGGTTGGAATCTTGGGGACCCTATTTAAGGAGGTCCTTCTCCTACCTCCATCTTATCTCTTGCCTCTCTCTCTCCTCCATTAATGCCATTAAAGCTTTCTTGCCCGATTTCTCTCCCTAGCCAACCAAACTTGTTGATTTGCTAGGGATTGAAGGAGGAGACCTAGATCTACACTTCCACCAAAGGAAACTTGATTCCCCCATACTTTCTTGTGTGGATTTTATTACTCTTGGGTGTTTGAGCACCCTAGACGGAAGAGGTCACTTCGGAGCCACATTCCATTGTGGTGAAGCTCCGGGGTTTCGTTGGGAGCCTCCAATTAAGTTGTGGAGAGAGCCCCAACCTTGTTTGTAATGGTTCGGTTGCCGCCTTCAAGGGCACCACTAGTGGATTCACAGCACCTTGCATTGTGTGAGGGCGTGAGGAGAATACGGTGGCCCTAGTGGCTTCTTGGGGAGCATTGTGCCTCCACACCGCTCCAACAGAGACGTACTTCCCCTCAAAGGGAAGGAACTTCGATAACACATCCTCGTCTTCACCGGCTCCACCTGTGGTTATTTCTATCCTTTACTTGTGCAAGCTTTTCTTGTTTATCTTAAGTAGCTTGCTTGGTAGGTTGTTTTCCTTGCTTCTTTATAGTTGTCATCCTAGTGGTCTATCTAGACAACTTACCTTGTTGCTTAATTTTAATTGGTTAAGAAAAGTTAAAAATTGTTAGTTGCCTATTCACCCCCCTTCTAGTCAACCATATCGATCCTTTCAATTGGTATCAGAGCCTCGTCTCTTTTTAAGGACTTTACCATCCAAAGAGTATGGGTGACAACGTAGTCGAGACGGAGGGACATTCCGGTGGAACTCCGTCCTTGCCTACATCCGATGAGGGAGCCTCAGTCACTCGTGAGGAGTTCAATGTGGCTATGACCACATTGAAAGAATCACTAGCGACCGAGGTCAAAGGCATGTTTAAAGATTTGCTTGAGGGGCTTAAATTATCCACCACACCGTTGGAAGTGGTTCGTCTCGCTACCAACGTGTCGGAGGCTAATCCCGACAAGGGAGAAGCTAGTAGTGAACAAGCCCCGGTTAATAAGAATGGGAGTGGGATCTTTGCCCACTCCGCTCCTCCTACTCACTATGGAGGACCCATTCCCACACTGCATTTAAATTCCGTTGGGCCTCCCCCCAAGTTTATAAAAAACTCTGATTTTGCTACTTGGGTGTTTCGCTTCAAACGTCATATAAATCATTGCTCTACTAATCTTTGGAGAATCACTGAGCAAGGTTTTTATCCACGTGATCCCGACAACATGACTCCGAGAGAAACTATGGATCATCAATTCAACGAGTCCGTTCTTTGCACTTCAAGATGTTATTCCTCCCGAAGACATTGCACATCTTCGACCCTTCACTGTGGCCAAGGAAGCTTGGGAGCATGTTGGCACTATGTACAAGGGGAGCGCTAGCATTCAACGCTAAAACTATGAAGTTGTGCAAGATGAAGCCGATGAATTTGCTATGATCGAAGAAGAAGATCCTCGTGAACTTTATCGAAGATTAACCACTCTTGCGGTCTCTCTTCGAGATCATGGGAGTAAGGACACGGATGACAATTGGATCAAGCGCAAGTTTCTCAAGGCCATGATGCCCTATCATAAGGCCATGTCCTCTGTCATCCGTCAAAGACCGGACTTCCACCACTTGTAATCAAATGAAGTGTTGGATGAGTTCGTTGCCATGAGGATCTTGGACATGACCGCCGACAATGCGGTCTTAAGAGCTCAACGATCGAAGAAGCCTAATCTCGCCTTGAAGGCCAAGGCTTGTGTGGAAGAAGAGGAGGTGGAGGAGGATGATGAGAGTAGCCCCGAGGACACCAAATATGCCTATCATGAGCACATGGCTCTTGCTTCACGGCAATTTTGGGGCAATAAGAAGAACACAAGACCCAACTTCAACAAGAACAACTCAAGTGGCAACAAGGGCAAGCAACGAGTGAGGACTTGCTTCAATTGTGGGAATGTTAGCCACTTTGTTGTAGATTGCCCATATGAGAAAAGAGAGGACTTTGGAGGCAAGCTTATCCGGAAGGACAAGGCCAAGTCTTATCCCAACAAGAACAACTTCAACAAGAAGACCCCTCCTAAAGGGTTGGTGGCCCAAGAAGAATATGTTGAGGATGACGATAATGATGAAGATGATGAGGTGGTCACCATGGCCACAATTGCTATTGCTACTACTCCGCGCTCATCTCTCTTCAACTCACCTAACGAGAACATCACCGCCAAGTGTCTCATGGCCAAGGCCACCAACAAGGTAACCCCAAACATCAATACTACCATCACTGATGGATTGTACTGATGAGAGTGAGGGAACTAAGGAGGGAGAGAATGAATTTGAGGTGTTCATGAGCAAACTTAAGGGCAATCCCAAGAAGCACTTTGTTGCTCTCTTGGAACAACTCGGTGAGGCCAATGACATGATCGAGGCTCACGAGGAGACCATTACTAAAATGGAAGGACATAGTCGAGACTATGCCGATGAGATATCGGATCTCTCTAACGCCCTAGAGGAAGAGCGTGGTCTTCGTTTGGCTCTTGAGGAGTCACACAACGATGATCATGCTAAATTAAAGAAAGATCTCGATCATGCTTTAGTTGTCTCTCGTGTGCTTAATTCCGAGAAGGCTAAACTTGAGGTTGACCGTGCTAAACTCAAGGAGGAGTTTGCTATACTCGACAAGGCTCACAATGCCTTGAAAGGTATGCATGCTTCTCTCAAGGAGTCTCATGATCAACTCCAAGTTTCGCTAACCAAGGAAAAGGCTATCTTTCCTCGCATGGTGTTAATTGATAATGCAAATGCTACTAACCCATGTTGCGAGCATGTGCATCTTGTTGAAGAAAATGCCAAGTTGAAGAAGCAACTTGAGAAAGGCCTTGTGACATGCATACAAGGTGAGAATAACCTCAACAACCTTTTGATCAATCAAAAGGATGTTGTGGCAAAGGAAGGAATTGGGTTTGTTCCTAAGCCCAAGAAGAAGAAGAATGACAAGACCAAGCTACCACCCCCTCTCCAACAAACTTTTGTGAAAGAGGGAGAGGGCGCATCTAAGAACAAGAAAACGGTGAAAGGTGGTGGTGTCAAGAAAAACTCCACCATACCATCAAACATGGCCGGCGACTTTAATCCTTCATATGTTTTATGTCGTGCTAGTGATGGTCATGTGTTTGCTAAGTTTGTTGGTTCTTCTTATGAGTACATTGAATGGTCCATTTGGGTTCCTAAAACCCTTGTTACTAACCTCAAAGGACCCATTACCAAATGGGTACCTAAATCCAAGCATTGATCTCTTGTAGGAGTTTGCTTCCGGTGGGGCATCATGGTTGCTCGATAGTGGAGCTACAAATCATATGACCGGAAGCAAAGACTTGGTGGTGGACGTGCATCTAGGTTCATCTATGGTCAACAACGTCGAACGGGGTGATGCTTCATCTTCTAAGGTATTGGGGCTTGGCAAGGTTGTTGTCTCTCATGATCTCACGATCGAGAAAGTCATGCTTGTGGAGTCCCTTGCATACAATTTACTTTCTGTTCGCCAACTTGCACTCATGGGCTTTGCTACATTCTTTGATATTGATATCGTGGCCCTCTTGTGGAGCAAGACTCTTAAAGTAGCCTATGTTGGGCATGTCGAGAACGGTCTTTATGTGGTTAACTTCTCGAAGCAATCCACTAAGATCGCGACATGCCTAATGGCTAAAGTTGATGTGGGATGGCTTTGGCATCGCTGTTTGGCCCATGTCAATATGAGATCTTTGCAAAGTCTTCTCAAGGGGGACCATGTCCGTGGACTAACAAATGTTATCTTTACCAAAGATCGTGCTTGCAGGGCTTGTATTGAAGGAAAGTTACATGAGATGGCTCACCCTCCCACGACTATCATCTATTCAAAAAGACCCCTAGAGCTCCTTCACATGGACCTCTTTGGGCCTCCATCTTTTGATAGTCTTGGGGGTAGAAAGTATTGCTTGGTGATTGTGGATGATTATTCAAGATACACCTGGGTATAATTCTTCAAGAAGAAGAGTGAGACCCAACAAACTGTCATCAACTTTGCAAATGAAGCTCAACAACAACATGAAGCAAAGATTTTGATGATCCGAAGTGACAACGGCACCGAGTTCAAGAACTACACCTTGGATGAGTTTCTTAGTGATGAGGGGATCAAACATCAATATGCAGCACCCTATACCCCTCAACAAAACGGTGTAGCGGAGAGAAAGAACCGGACTCTGATGGATGCGGCAAGGACCATGATGGCGGAATTCAAATCTCCATACAACTTTTGGGCCGAAGCCATCAACAGCGCGTGTCATGCATCCAATCGGCTCTATCTCCGCAAAGGCTTGAACAAAACTCCATATGAGATACTTACCGGTAACAAGCCCAATCTCAAGTACTTCCGGGTGTTCGGGTGTAAGTGTTTCATCCTCAAGAAAGGTGTTCGCTTGTCTAAATTTGAATCTAGAGCTCATGAGGGCATATTTGTTGGTTATGCTACAAACTCTCATGCTTACCGTGTCCTCAACAAGTCTAATGGACCCATTGAGGAGACGAGTAACGTAGAGTTTGATGAGAATAACGGCTCCCAAGTGGAGCAAAGTGGTACTTGTGATGTAGGTGATGAAATTCCTCCTCAAGCCATAAGAAGAATGGTCGTTGGATATATCCTACCCATTGAGGAACCCCTTGTGGCCGACGGATAAGGACAATGTTCTACTCAATTGGAACAATCACCAACCCAAGACCCACACGCTTCCGAAGAACAAAGTGAAGGCCCTCAACCGGACGAACAAGGCCAAGTGCAAGATCAATCACAAGATGGTGGGGAGCCACCAAATGATGCACAAGGCCAAGTTCTTTCCTCCGAGCAAGATCAAGGTCAAGAGGAAGCTCAAGATCAAGATCTAGCTCCTGACGTCGCTCAAGATGATCAACTCAGTGCTCCTCAGTTATCTCTTGAAGAGCAATTGGAGCGTCGTGCTGCAAAAGTTGCCTCCAGGCTTGCTTCCAGAGAACATCACATGGAGAATATTCTAGGAAGCATCAAAAGGGGGGTAAGCACTCGTAGACAATTAGCAAACTATTGTGCTCATCAAGCTTTTGTCTCCTGTGTTGAACCTCAGAAGGTATATGAGGCGCTCGAAGACCCTGATTGGCTTAATGCCATGCATGAAGAACTCCATAACTTCGAGCGCAACAAAGTGTGGCGTCTGGTGCCAAGGCCAAAGGAGAACCATAATGTCATTGGAACCAAGTGGATCTTTAAGAACAAGCAAGATGCTCATGGCATTGTCATCCGCAACAAGGCGCGTTTGGTGGCTCAAGGCTACTCTCAAGTCGAGGGTATCGACTACGGTGAAACCTTTGCCCCCGTCGCTCGCCTTGAATCCATTCGTTTGTTGCTTGCCTATGTGTCGGGGAAACTGATCGCCCACGAACACCTATGGGACCGGAGCCCCTTGTCGGTACGGTGAGGGAGCGGAGTGAGCACAAAGAGCGGATCGAGGAGCACACACGGGCAGTTTACCCAGGTTCGGGCCGCGCGGACGCGTAAAACCCTACTCCTGCCTTTGGTTGTATTGAGTTCTCGAGCTCGGGAGCTTGAAGATCTACAGTGCTAGCTACACCGAGCGTGGGAGTGATTAAGATTCTGGGATCCCACCCTTTCTACGTTGTGCATGGGCCTCCTTTTATAGCTCAAAGGGGTCACCGACAGGTGTCAACGTAGATGAGTGTAAAAGTGTAAAATCGATGGTAGATGGAACAGTGCATGAACAGTGTATGCGCAATGCACGTACAGTGATCTATACCTAACCCAGATGGTGGGGGACAAAGGCATTGAATGCCCGTCGCCATCACCCCAAAAGCGTCCGCCCGGGCTTCTCCGTTCGCCACGACGATGGCCTTGTCACCGCGGTTCGCCACCGTGTACCCCAGGCTGCACAGCCATCTGCCACGTGCCCCCGGAAGGGCCCCAGGGCGACGCGTGGCCAGATGAGCTGGAGCATAGGCACACAGTGTAAGCCTTCCCCGGCAAGCACCTTCCCGGGGTTGCTATCTTGCCGGGCCCGGAAGCTTGTCGCTCTCCGGGTCTTGCCGGGGCGCGTGATGCGCCACGATATGTCTTCTGAGATGCTGTTTCCTGGTCTTCCTGGCAAGCTCCTCTTGCCAGGGTCTTTTGAAAATAGAGTGGTCTTGTGCTTGGAGCAGCCTTCCCGGCAAGCTCCTCTTGCCGGGGCCTTGTTCTTCTGACTTGTATACTTTGTCCTTGAATGGCTTCAAGGGAACTAGAGCGGGCTTTGGCGGGCACGTGGTGAGCCCGACCACGGGGTGCTGCTACTGCCCGCGCACAAGTCGGGATACTAAGGTACCCCTACTTTAGTACACCGACAGGAGCCCCCGAGCCTGGGCCACACACGGTGCCGAGCGCTGTTGGGCCAGGCCCAAATCAGTGCGCAGGCACGCGCGGCCCACGACACGTCGTATCCCTCTCCGTATCAGCCGCATCTCTCCCTAACGGCACGCGTCGATTGCGGCGTCGTGGGAGAGATCGTGGCCTGTTTCTTTAATGGGAAAATGCGGAACGTCCCCCACTTCCCCCTTAAAAGCAGAGGAAGTAGGGGCAGTTTCCCCCCATTGCTTTCTTTGTGTCTTTAATCTCCAGAAACCCCCGCCGCTCCCTGCCTCCCCAAGGGTCGACAGTGAGCCGAGCTCCACCCCTCCTCCGTCGTCTCCAGCATCCGCAGCGCCGTCGACCTCCCTCGCCGTCCCCGCCATGGCCCCAAAGAGCGACAAGGCAAAGAGCGACAAGGCGAAGAAAGAGAAGTCCGACAAGGCGGCGAAGCTGGCGGCCATGCGGAGAAGGATGGTGGTATTCCTGCCGAGGCTCGGCGCGAGGGAGCTGCGGGACAAGTATTACCTGTTCTGGGCGAGGGAGACGAAGGCTCACCCTCGCACCAGAGTCCTCCCCGCCGCAGCCGTCGACATGTACCTGGGAGGTTACTACTACTTCGCTTTGTTCTTCCACTGTGGCCTTTGTCCTCCGTATTCTGAGTTTTTCTGCGATGTGATGAACACGTACGGACTCCACCTCCTCGATTTCACCCCGAATGCCGTCCTCACTTTAGCCGTTTTCGCACATCTGTGCGAAAACTATATCGGGGTCCATCCAAACGTAGCTCTCTTCCGCCACTTCTTCACACCTAGAGTAGAGTCTGGATCCCCACTTTTCGGCGGTATCTCCTGGATCTTCAGGCTCAACAAGAAGGAGGCGTACTTGATTGGAGAGCTCCGCGGCAAGTGGGAGGAGTGGAGGGCTGATTGGTGCTGGGTTATGGAAGAGGAACCCCAGCAGTTTACCTCGCCGCGCCGGACCGCAATAGTGCGCGGCAAGGATTGGAGTGACTTGGCCCCGGAGGACGATAAGCTGCAGATTGCCCTTACTAGGATCCTTCGCCTACGGGCTGCCAACCTTACTGTAGGTGAAGTTGGAGCTGATTTCCTTCGCCGCCGCATTGCCCCCCTGCAGGAGAGGAAGAGGCCTTCTTGGGAGTTCGGTAACGCGGCAGACCGCATGAGGCTGCGCCCCGGGCTGAATTATAACTTCACCGTTTTGGAGCTCAAGGGAATGGTCCGGGAGCTGTTCAAACATGACCCCAAGCACCCGGAGTGGTTCAGACCGTCGGACGGAGTAGTTCCATTGTGCAACAACTCTTCCCTTAGTGCCATCCGCGCGGCAATGCCTGAGTGTGACTCCCACGGTGTTGTTCCCACTTGGCTGACGCCTTCAGAGGAGACCGTGCAGACCTTCTTTGATAATCTAGTCGAACGGCCGCGCAACCCCGAGGAGAAAAAGGGGCTCACCCGTGAGACCACCAAGCGAGATGTGGCATATATAGCCACCAGAATGGAGGAGGCCGCCGCAGCTGCGGCTGCGGGTGGGTTTGGGTACACCGTGGATGAAGCTGAAGCAGCGGACGCAGTGAGCCAGGCTGAGGAGGAGGAAATCCTCAAACTGCTGATGCCCACCGGGAAGCTTGCCGGGGAGCATGCTGGGACGAGTGGGGCTGCTGGGCAGGGGACCGAGTCCAGCGAGCCCGCCGAAGAGGACGCCGAATCGGGCGATTCTGACGAAGACTCTGGCGGGTCTCTGAATCTCGACGACGACGCCTCCTCATCCTCAGAGAACTCTCCGCCACCACCAAGTCCTCCGCCACAGCCGAAGAAGCGCCTCCGCAAGGCCACTGAGATGGCGAGGCCACCGGCGCCCCGACAGCAACCGAAACGTCGTGCGACGCGTGCCACTACGACGAGCAAAGTCATCAAGGAGGCGCCCCGTGCCCGAGCGACAAGCGGAGGGGGATCTTCCCGGAGTGGTTCTGGTGCTCCCTCTGCCCCTCGGTCCTCGGGGACGACCGGAGCGGGGTCTTCGCAACCCACGGCTCCGGAGCCCGCCAAGCGCCCGAGGGAGCCTTCTCCTCCGGCTCCTCGCGCTGGAGCACGCGAAGCGGAGTTTGACTTCTCCGCCCTCAGCTCCAACGAAGAGGAGGAAGAGTAAGCACTTGCAATTTCTATTTCCTTTGATTTTTGTTGCTTTTGTCTTGATTTCTCTTGCTTGGTTCTGATCTTGTTTGGCTTCCAGGACCTTGACCCAGAGGATGGCAAAGAGGGCCAAGATCCCTGTGGTTGACCTTGAGGACGACGAGCCCGTCGCAGCGGCAGGTGACGCGCCAGCGACAAGCTTGCCAGACCAGCCTGGTGCTCCGGAGGACAGCCCCCCAGCGCAGCCCCCAGCGTAAGTCTTGTGTTCATTTTTCTGCTTGACGGGCGCGCTTGAGGTTGTTATCCTTATTGATGTCTTGTTTGCTTGTTGTCTTGTGCATAAGTGGAGCCGCAGCCGCAGGGGCATCAAGACACTGCCCTCGACGAGCCGCTTGTTCCACCCTCCCCGCCAAGGAGGAGCTCCCCGGCGAGGGACAGCGCTCCGCCAAGGATGGGTACTCCGCCAAGGGCGAGCACCCCGCCAAGGGCGAGCACCCCGACAAGGGTGGGCACCCCGCCAAGGGAAGGCGCAAGCGGCCCTCCGCCAGCAGGGGCCACTACTACGCCGCCAAGGGAGAATTCCCCGGCGAGGGACCCCGTTATCGAAGAGGCCCGCGCAGGTAACCCTTGTAATTTCTTCCTCTTGGATTCTTCTTTTTGGATATTTGCTTGACGATTTTTCTTTTCTTTTTCTTCTGTCAGATCCGCCCGCCCCGGAGTCGATGGAGACGGAGACCATCGCCGAGGAGGACGTGCGCGGCAATGCTGGCGACGCCACTACCACTGAGGAAATGGCTGGTGCTGACGAGCCAGCCGCCGAGGAGACCGCCCCGACCGCTGGCGCCGCAGCTGGGGAAGGGACCGGCGACCGCACTGCTGGCCCTGAGGCCGCAGGAGCGCCGGACGCTGCACCGGCCGCCGACCCCTCCGCCCCCGCGGCTGGGTCGGGTGTCTATCTGGAGGCCGCCAACGGGGTCTTTATCCAAGTCCCGTGGGCGTCCTCATCAAGGGCACCTGCGGAGGGGGAGACCTTCGACGGAGAAGTTCTCGCCTCCGCTGGGCTGAGGGTTGTTGACGCGCCCGGCAGCAGCAACGAGGACGAAGAGGAGCAACTCCTACGTCGATTCCTGGGCTTGTACCGGGCCAGGCAAGCCAAGTTGGAGTCCCGAGAGGCTCTGGCTGCCAAGGCTGGTGCTGATCTGGAGAAACGCGCCGCGGAGCTCCGTGCCGCCAACCAGGCGGCCCTCCGAAACTTGGCGGAGGAGCGTGAAGAGCTTGCCGGAGCACACTAGGCATTCCTCCTCGAGAAGGCCGAGGTGGAGGAGCAGCAGCGACTGGCCGCCGAGCATCTGTCTCGGCGGGAAGGAGTGCTGAACCAGCGGAAGGTCGACCTCGATAGCCACGAGGACGACCTTACCGCGCGCGAACAGTCCATTGGCGGGGCTCTGCAGGAGGCGAGGAACACCACTGCTACCGCAGAGACCGCCAAGAGGGACCTGGAGGCAAGGGTGGCGCAGCTGGAGTCGAGCTTGAAGACGAGCGAGGAGAGGGTCGCCGCGCTCAACGTGGCGCGGGAGAAGGACGCCCACACCAATTCGGAGCTGCAAGTCCGCCTCTCCGAGAAGGGCAAGGAGCTCAACGACGCCAAGGACTTCATCGCCGATTTGGAGTTGAAGGTTTCCACCCTCACCGACTCGCTTGACGCCGCCCGGGACCGCGAGATGAAGTTGAAGGACGATCTCCGTGTCGAGAGGGCCTTGCTGGATAGTGCCGCCTTGTCGCAGAACAACTTCCAGCGGACAGTGGAGCAGTGGACCGAGGAGCTCGTCGCCTCCGCCGCCAACATCGACAAGGAGATGGTGGCGCTGAGGGCGGAGCACCTCGTGTACTCCCCCGACGAGAGCCTCCCCCACAGCGCCAAGCCGAGCCTGTTCTTCAGAGGGGTGGCGCCGGCTCTCGCGCAGCTACGGGAGAAGATCCCCGTGTAGCTGGCTGACGAGGCGCGCCGGCTTTGCATGGGTACTATGGAGCGGGTGTTGTCAAAGATCGTCTACCGCAACCCCGGGATCAACCTCGTCAATGTCCTCCGGACCCTGCCGCCCGAAGCTGACCAGGAGGCGTTGAAGGCACAAGTTGCCCATATCGTAGCCAAGGCGGGCAAGATCAAGAGGGTCGACGGAGACTGAAAAGACTAGGCTCCCTTCTTTCTGCTTCCCTTGCTGCTGTCGATTAAGTCATGGGTAGTAGTTGGTTAGAAAAGCGGCAAGCTATCTTGTAATATAACTTTATTTTGGATAATCAATGCAGTGTTATCTCCCTTGTTTAGTCCCTTCACTTTGTATGCTTTCCATCCTACGCTTTTAGGGAACTTGCCGGCAAAGGAACCCTTGCCGCGAGCGCTGAGTGCGGGACTCTTAGCAGCCTGCTAGCTATGCCCTTGCCGGCAAGAAACCTTGCCGCAGCTAGTTGCAGCACACTTAGATTGTTGAGCGAACTCGAAAACGAAGTAAGGGCGCGACACTTGTCGCAGCTCACTTAAGCCGTTGAGCGTGCTCGAAACAAAGTAAGGGCGCGGCTAGCCACGGGTAGGTTCCTCCGCGCACAGGTTTTCCATACAAAGTGTGGCCGTTTAAGGAAGATAACTAAGAATTTTAAAATTTTGAATGCTCAAACTTTTGGCAACTTAGCTTTCATAGATTGTTTGCTTCCCGGTAAGGCTTTCCTTTCTTGAACAGCACTTGGTCCATACCACTGTCTCCTTCCCCCTGGCAAACTTGTGTGCGAGGAACACTTCTTCTGCTTGAGAGGAAAAGGAAGAAAGGAGGAAACATAGATATGGAGCCTTGCGGCTTGTTATTGCTTACCGGGACCGTGTGCTACACAAAGTGTCAGATAATGCATGCAATGAAAACAAGAATGCACGAAACGACGACCCGTGCGAAGCACAAAAGTTTTACTGATGCACGGGGTCTGCGCCCGGCTTTGTACAAAGGTTTATATGCAACAGCGGCAAGACTTGTACAAAAGGTGGTTGCCGGAGCGGATCGCGGCAACCGCGCCTTATGGGTGAAACTTGCGAAGATGCTCTATGTTCCAGGAGTTGCTCACCGGTAGGCCTTCTTCGGTCTCAAGGCGGACAGCGCCGGGCCTTGTGACTCGTCTCACCCGATAAGGGCCTTCCCACTTCGGCGTCAACTTGTTGGAATTCTTGGCGGACTGAACGCGCCGAAGAACAAGGTCGCCTTCCTCGAGACTCCTGGCCTTGACTTTGCGGCTATGATAGCGACGCAAAGCTTGCTGGTATCGAGCAGCTCGTACAGCAGCCTGGAGACGGTCCTCCTCGAGGAGCAATGCATCATCTTGCCACAGCTGCTCTTGCTCGAGCTCATCGTAAGCGAGCACTCGAGGAGACCCGTATACGAGTTCCGTGGGGAGAACTGCCTCTGCTCCATAAACAAGAGCAAAGGGTGTCTGTCCGGTGGCTCGATTTGGTGTCGTCCTGATTGACCAAAGAGCCGCCGGCAACTCCTCAATCCAGTTTCTTCCGCATTTGTGCAGCCTGTCGAACGTTCTTGTCTTGAGCCCGCGCAACACTTCAGCATTGGCCCTCTCCGCTTGACCGTTGCTCCTCGGGTGAGCAACAGAAGCGAAGCAGACCTTGGCGCCAAGGTCTTGGACGTACTGCATGAAGGTGCGACTTGTGAACTGTGTGCCGTTGTCGGTGATGATCCTGTTAGGGATTCCGAAACGGCAAACAATTGACCTGAAGAACTTCACTGCTAACTGTGCGGTTACCTTTCTCACTGGTTCCACCTCTGGCCACTTCATGAACTTGTCGATAGCAACGTACAAGTACTCAAAGCCCCCGACAGCGCGGGGAAAGGGGCCGAGAATGTCGAGCCCCCAGACCGAGAAGGGCCAGGACAAAGGGATCGTCTGGAGAGCTTGAGCTGGCTGATGTATTTGCTTGGCATGGAACTGGCACGCCTCACACTTGGTTACTTGTGCAGTTGCATCTTGGAGGGCTTCTGGCCAAAAGAAACCTTGCCGAAATGCCTTCCCGGCAAGTGCTCTTGCGCCAATGTGGTGACCACATATGCCTCCGTGTATTTCTGCCAACAGCTTCTGTCCATTTTCCCGGGAAATGCACTTCAATCTGACACCATTCAGTCTTCTTCTGTACAGTTCATCGCCAACGAACTGGTACATACTTGACTGCCTGGTTATTCTTTCTATCTCTTCTGGCTCGTCAGGAAGTTCTCCAGTTTGAAGAAAACGGACGATTTGCTGTGCCCATGCTGGAGCCTGAGGCTCAACAACAAGGACTAAAGGCATCAGGGCTGCTGCGGGAACCTCAGCTTCTACGGCAAGAACCTGCGGTTCTGCCGGAGCTGAGTGTTCCCCGGCAAGCCTGCCGGGGCAAGACTTGTCGGGAACGCCTGCTTCAACTGTACAGACCCCTGGGTCCGCAGGAGCAGACTGTTCCTCAGCATCTTGGTTGTTGATCTTGGGGACCTTGGCGGCGGCTTCAGGAAGATCCGCCGGCAAGTAGTCGCCGGAGACCAACTTCCTCTTCTTACTTTGCCCAACTGATGGTGTAACGGATGGTTGAGTTAGCTTGAGCACGAAGACCCCTGGTTCCACAGGTAACTTCATTGCAGCACACTTTGAGAGACCATCAGCGATATCATTCTGAGCTCTTGGGACATGCTCCATCTGCAGGCCTTCAAAGTGTTCTTCAAGCTTCCTCACTTCATCGACATAAGCTTCCATCAAAGGACTCTGGTAGCTCTTGTTCACTTGTCGGACCACCAACTGTGAATCTCCCCGGACAATCAGCTTCTTGATCCCAAGTTCGGCCGCAATTCTGAGGCCGGCAAGCAAACCTTCATACTCAGCAGTATTGTTTGTCGCTTGCTCCTTGGGAAAGTGCATTTGGACAACATACTTGAGGTGTTCTCCAGTGGGCGCGACAAGCAGCACGCCAGCACCGGCGCCTTGCAGCGAGAAGGCACCATCGAAGTACATTATCGATTCTTTGCTTGCTTCTTGGACGGGAAGGCTTGTTTCTGGAACTTCTTCGTCTGGTGTTGGTGTCCATTCTGCTATGAACTCTGCCAAAGCTCTACTCTGTATAGTTGAAGTACTCTCAAACTTGAGACCAAAGCTTGACAGCTCTAGTGCCCACTCGACGATCCTGCCTGTTGCTTCCGGATTTTGCAATATCCTCTTCAACGGAAAGCGAGTGACCACCATTATCTCGTGTGCTTGGAAGTAGTGGCGCAGCTTTCTCGAGGCCATGAGGAGGCCGAAAAGCAGTTTCTGCACCCCAGAGTATCTTGATCTAGCTCCCTGCAAGAGGGAACTTACAAAATAAACTGGGCGCTGCACCATCTTCTTTCGCACTTCTCCTTGTTCCTGCGCAGACTTGTCCTTGTCGGGGCCAGAGCTTGTCGGGGAAGCCCCCTGCTTGTCGCTGGATGCGCTTGCCGGGCCTGTGGGTTCCTCATCCGCTTCCCTCTCCGCTACCAACGCAGCACTAACCACTTGATTGGTTGCTGCTAAGTATAGCAGCAACTTCTCTTGTGGCTTAGGTGCGACAAGTATTGGAGTAGAGGACAGGTATCCTTTCAAGTCATGCAGCGCTGCCTCCGCTTCCGGAGTCCATTTCATTGGACCTGCCTTTTTCAAGATTTTGAAGAAAGGCAGGGCGCGTTCTGCAGACTTTGAAATGAACCCGCTGAGGGCAGCCACACAACCAGCAAGCCTCCGTACATCCTTGACGCGCTTTGGAGCTTCGATCTGCTCGATGGCCTTGATCTTGTCAGGATTGGCTTCAATCCCCCTCTGGGACACAAAGAACCCGAGCAGCTTGCCGGAGGGGACTCCGAAGACGCACTTCTCGGGGTTCAGCTTGAGTTGTATCTTGCGCAGGTTCTCAAAGGTTTCTTCCAAGTCTTGAATCAGGGTATCCTTGTCCTTGCTTTTGACCACTATGTCATCCATGTAGGCTTCTACATTCCTGTGTATCTGTGGCTCAAAAGCAGTGTGTACCACCCTTGCAAATGTTGAGCCCGCATTCTTCAGTCCAAAGGGCATACGTATGAAACAGTAAGTGCCACATGGAGTAATGAACGCGGTCATCTCTTCGTCTTCCTCAGCCATGAATATCTGGTGGTATCCGGAGTATGCATCGAGAAATGAAAGCAGCTCACATCCAGCCGTGGAGTCAACGATCTGGTCAATGCGCGGCAAGGGGAATGGATCCTTGGGACAAGCTTTATTCACATCAGTGAAGTCTATACAAAGTCTCCATTTCCCATTGGCTTTGCGCACGACAACTGGATTGGCCAGCCACGTAGGATGAAGTACACCTCTAACAAGGCCTGCTGCTTCCAACTTCTTGATCTCTTCAGCTATGAACTCTTGGCGCTCCACCGCTTGCTTCCTGACCTTCTGCTTGACGGGCCGCGCGTGAGGACAAACATCAAGCTTGTGCTCAATTACCTTCCTGGGAACGCCGGGGATGTCAGACGGTTGCCATGCGAACACGTCGACATTCGCCCGCAGGAAGGCAACGAGCGCGCTTTCCTATTTGTGGTCGAGCGTAGCACTGATGGTGAAGGTACCACCAGTGCCGTCCTCCTTGGCGGAAACCTTCTTGGTTGCAGGTGGAGCAGCCATTCCTTTCTTGCACTTGCCGGTGGAGCTCGATGGTGCGTCCTCGACGGCAGCGCAGCACTCCGAAGAGGTGCGTTTGCCGGAGTGGGCTCCAGAGCTCTTGCCGGACTTGGTCTTGGTCTTCCCCCCGGGAGCTTCAGCGGCAAGTGTCTTGCTGTCTGCCGCGGCTGCTGCGTCCCGGTAGATCTTGTCGGCGCAGATGAGCGCATCCTTCTTGTCGCCGGGGACAGAGATGACGCTTATTGGCCCTGGCATCTTGAGCACGTTGTATGCATGGTGCGAGGCTGCCATGAACTTGGCGAGCGCAGGACGGCCAAGTATCCCATTGTATGGTAATGGGATATCGGCAACGTCGAACGTGATCCTCTCCGTCCTGAAGTTAAGCTCTTCGCCAAAGGTCACTGGCAGCGTGATCTTCCCCTTCGGCTTGCTCCTTCCCGGGTTGATTCCTTGAAAAGTCCCGGTTTCCTCGAGCTCGCTGTCGGGGATCTGCAGTTTCTTGATCACAGCGGAGGAGATCAAGTTGAGGCCGGCCCCGCCGTCAACCAACATCTTGGTGACCTTGAGGTTGCGGATAGTCGGCGAAACCAACATCGACAAGCACCCGACCGCAGTTGTGCGATCAGGGTGGTCCTCAAGGTCGAAGATGATGGGCGTGCTGGACCACTTCAGCAGCATGCGCGACTCGACGGGTGGCTCAGCTGCGTTCACTTCCCGCACCCATTGCTTGAGTTGGCGGTGAGAAGTGTGCAGAGAGGCACCTCCGTCGACACACAGAACTTCTGTAGCCTTCTGAAACTCCTGCTCGCTGTTGTCTCCTTCATCCATGTCCTCGTCATCGTCTTCGTCTTCGTCCTTGTCGCGGCCCCGGGGAGGTCTGTCTCCTTGCCGCTGCTTAGCCTTGCCGCGGCGTCCTCCCCGGCCATTGAATGGCCGCTTCTTGCTGGGCTCTCCCCCGCCTCCTTGGGCCTTCTCCTTGTCGCGACGCTCGTATTCAGCCTTCTGCTGTTCTACGAGGTATTCTACTCTCTTGCAGTTCTGGAGATCGTGGCCCTTGGTGCGGTGGATCTTACAGTACTGCTTGTCAGAGCCGTCCTGCTTGTCGGCTGCCGCTACAGGGGTGGGCTCCTTGCCGGAGCCACCAGCCTGTATCTTCTTGGCGGCAGCCTCCTTGCCGGACTGCTCGACAACCAGTACCTCCTTGTTCTTCTTCTTCTTGTTGTTCCGCCGCCGGTTTTTCCTTGCCGGGGCGGCATCCTCGCTGTCCGTTCCTCCTGCTCCAGTATCCTCTCCGGGGAGTCTCCTCCCCTCTTCAGCACGGGCACACTTGTCAGCTAGAGCATAAAGCTCGCTGACGTCCCGGATCTTGGTCATTGCCATCTCCTCCCTCATCCGGCGGTTACGCACGTTCTGGTGGAACGCGCTCATAACCGCAGCAGGGTGGACATCCGGGATGTTGTGCTGAACTCGGCTGAATCTTTGGATGTACTTCCGCAGGGACTCTCCCTCCTTCTGGGCAAGGATGTGTAGATCGCTTTCCTGGCCGTGGGGCTTGTGGCCGCCCGTGAAGGCGCCGACAAACTGGTGGCACAGATCTGCCCAAGAAGAGATGGAGTTCTCTGGCAAGTGCATAAGCCAAGATCTGACGTTTGGCTTAAGCACGAGCGGAAAGTAGTTCGCTAAGATCTTCTCGTCGCGTCCCCCGGCAGCTTGCACCGCAATGGTGTAGATGCTGAGGAACTCCGAGGGGTGGGTCTTGCCGTCGTACTTCTCGGGTACGTCGGGCTTAAAGTTCTTCATGCTGGGCCACAGGACTTGCCGCAGCTCTCGGGTGAACGCAGGGCAACCTGCCGCGTACGGCAAGTCGCCTGGTTCTCCGGGCGCGTGCATGTCGACAGCAGCCCCAGCGCGCTGATCGGACTGTCTTCGGGCTTCTCTTCGACGCTCGATACGGGTCCGAGCGTCCTCTTGTCGCCTGTCGTCGAGGACTTGGCGCTGATCGCGGCGAGCCCGCGGATCCGACGACGCTGTGGAGTCGTCGTCGACGTTGATCCGGCGGGGTGGCGATTTCTGTTTCCGCGGCGGAGAGTGCACGGTGGTCGCACCCCCGGCGGTCTTGTCCTCATCGGCCTTCGCTTGGCTGTCTTGCCGCGGCCGTGACGTTGCTGGCTGCTGTGGCGTGTCGTTGTTGGCGAAGGCGATGAGGCTCTGGATTGTAGCCCTCCAGTCTTCGGCCTTGTCTGCCGCTGGAGGGAAGTCGAGGAGCAGCTGAGCTCTAGCGAGAGCTTCTGCTGGAGAGGAGGGAAGCGGTGGCGAGCGGTGCGAGGAGCGAGACATGCTCGGACTTCTAACAGCGTTAGAAGGAGCAGGTTCTCGTCCCGGCGACCGCGCCTTGCTCGTGCCAGCATGCTGGCCTTGAGCGTCCCGCGACCCTCCGGTTTGGCCTTGTCCCAGCAGGCGGATGGTACCGTGGGTACCGCGCCGCTGCTGGCCCGGCACCTCCTGAGAGGGACGGGGTGCGTGCACGGACGCCAAGGCTTTGGAGTTCGCCCGGTCGTCCATCTTGTCCTTGGACTTGGCGGCGCCGTGAGTGTCCTCGCCGGCGTCCACCCTTCCGCCAGTGTCTACCCCACAAACCGTTGGTTCTGGTGGTGGTGGGATCGACGCGGACGGGCCTCCTACCTCCGAAGCTTTCTTCTTCGGTGGCATGTTGGTGTAGTCGATGAGGTTGATGAAGCTGGAAAAGTTGCTGAAGATTGCGCCCGCGTGAGCGCCAGATCAGGTTCGCACAACCTCGACGCCCCCTACCTGGCGCGCCAAAGATGTCGGGGAAACTGATCGCCCACGAACACCTATGGGACCGGAGCCCCTTGTCGGTACGGTGAGGGAGCGGAGGGAGCACAAAGAGCGGATCGAGGAGCACACACGGGCAGTTTACCCAGGTTCGGGCCGCGCGGACGCGTAAAACCCTACTCCTGCCTTTGGTTGTATTGAGTTCTCGAGCTCGGGAGCTTGAAGATCTACAGTTCTAGCTACACCGAGCGTGGGAGTGATTAAGATTCTGGGATCCCACCCTTTCTACATTGTGCATGGGCCTCCTTTTATAGCTCAAAGGGGTCACCGACAGGTGTCAACGTAGATGAGGGTAAAAGTGTAAAATCGATGGTAGATGGAACAGTGCATGAACAATGTATGCGCAGTGCACGTACAATGATCTATACCTAACCCAGACGATGGGGGACAAAGGCATTGAATGCCCGTCGTCGTCACCCCAAAAGCGTCCGCCCGGGCTTCTCCGTTCGCCACGACGATGGTCTCGTCACCGCGGTTCGCCACCGTGTACCCGAGGCTGCACAGCCATCTGCCACGTGCCCCCGGAAGGGCCCTAGGGCGACGCGTGGCCAGATGAGCTGGAGCATAGGCACACAGTGTAAGCCTTCCCCGGCAAGCACCTTCCCGGGGTTGCTATCTTGCCGGGCCCGGAAGCTTGTCGCTCTCCGGGTCTTGCCGGGGCGCGTGATGCGCCACGATATGTCTTCTGAGATGCTGTTTCCTGGTCTTCCTGGCAAGCTCCTCTTGCCAGGGTCTTGTGAAAATAGAGTGGTCTTGTGCTTGGAGCAGCCTTCCCGGCAAGCTCCTCTTGTCGGGGCCTTGTTCTTCTGACTTGTATACTTTGTCCTTGAATGGCTTCAAGGGAACTAGAGCGGGCTTTGGCGGGCACGTGGTGAGCCCGACCACGGGGTGCTGCTACTGCCCACGCACAAGTCGGGATACTAAGGTACCCCTACTTTAGTACACCGACACTATGCTTCCCATCATAACTTTAAATTGCAACAAATGGATGTGAAAAGTGCATTTCTTAATGGTCCTATTAATGAGTTGGTGTATGTTAAACAACCCCCAGGGTTTAAGGATCCCAAGCTCCCCAATCACGTGTACCAACTCGATAAGGCACTCTATGGCCTTAAACAAGCCCCACGTGCGTGGTATGAGCATCTTACCGAGTTGTTACAAGATCATGAGTTTGAAATTGGGAAAATCAACCCCACTCTTTTTACTAAGAAGGTCAAAGGGGAGTTGTTTGTCTGCCAACTATATGTTGATGATATTATCTTTGGTTCTCCTAACAAAGCTTTCAATGATGAGTTCGCCGCACTCATGACCACACATTTTGAGATGTCCATGATGGGAGAGTTGAAGTACTTCCTTGGGTTTGAGATCATGCAAAGAAGAGAAGGGATTTTCATCAAACAATCCAAGTATACTCAAGACATGCTCAAGAGGTTCAATCTAAGTGATGTCAAGCCTGCTACTACTCCAATGCCAACCAAGTGTCAACTTGACATTGATCCCAATGGTAAAGCGGTGGCTCAAAAGGTATATCGCTCTACGATCGGTTCCTTGCTTTACCTTTGTGCATCTAGACCGGATATTATGTTGAGTGTGGGAATCTGTGCACGGTTTCAAGCCTCACCTAAGGAAAGTCACTTTGTGGCAGTCAAGCGAATCTTTCGATATTTGGCTTATACCCCAAACTTTGGCTTATGGTACCCAAGAGGAGCAAACTTCAACCTTGTAGGTTTCTCTGATTCAGACTGGGCGGGAGACAAAGTGGATAGGAAGTCCACTTCCGGAGGGTGTCAATTTCTTGGTTGCTCTCTGGTAAGTTGGTCGTCCAAAAAGCAAAGTTGTGTGTCTCTCTCGTCCACCGAAGCAGAGTATGTGGCAGCTGGCAGTTGTTGTGCTCAACTCTTATGGATGAGGCAAACTTTAAAGGATTACGGTGTCACTTGTTACAAAGTGCCTCTTTGGTGTGACAATGAAAGGGCCATCAAGATTTCTTTCAACCCGGTGCAACACTTCAAGACGAAGCATATAGAGATTCGGTATCACGTCATCCGGGATCATATAAGGCAAGGAGAGATCGAGCTTCACTACGTCAACACTCATGATAACCTTGCAGATATCTTCACGAAGCCGTTGGATGAAGCAAGATTTCGCGAGTTAAGGCATGAGCTAAATATCATTGATTTGAGCAATGTGGCTTGAGCACGTGCACACCCCACCATACTCTTCATATTGTCTAATCTAGGTGTAGGCATTGACATAGGGGGAGTGTTGTTCTCTCAATGAACTCTCCCTCCCCCCATTATGCATAAATTGATCATCTTTCCACATTCGTCATTTATGATGACACTTGTGTTTCAAAGACGAGTTTTGGTTATGGGCCCAAGGATAATTCTTCGCGGTGCCATGCCAATTGACTCTAACATAGGTGGCTCCGGCCACCGCCCTCAGACTAGGTTGGTTTTTGCTTTTTGTATTTTCTTCCTCATACTACAGTGACTAGCTCCATCCTAAGCCTTCTCATCCAAGCCATCTACTCCAAATGTACACAAGCTTGTTATCATGGAGTGGGATGTTGCTCCCTGGCGGTACAACCGGTGGTACAAGCGGTTCTACCGCTTTACCACCAGGTTACAGCCCAGCGGTTGTACCGGTCAAGAGCCAGCGGTTCTACCGCTGGTACTATGACCTGTGCCCCTGGCCGGTACTACCGGTGTTGGTACGCGGAACTACCGCCTAGCGCGAAAGTACCGCCCCAACCACCTGGTAGCGTCCGGAGCGGTACTACCGGTCCCCGGACCGGTACTACCGGCGGCTGAACAGGGCGGGTATAAATAGCACGGACTAAAGGAGTTTCTTCCCTTTCACTCGTCCATTCTTTTTGCCCTAGCCGTCGGGTGCTCCACCCACTGCCCCGAAGCGCCCTCCAGCACTTCGGATCGGTCGGCCCTTCACCGGGTCCGCTCCGTGGAGGCCGCCTCCTCTTCGATCTCCTCCCATGGATACCGGTATTGCCCTACTTTTCTCCTTTTTAGGGTTCTTATCTTGAATCCTTCTTCTAGGGCAATGCTTGTATTCCCTCATTTTTGGCTAAATGTTTTGAGGGAGAGATCCTTATAGACTCCTATTCACTTGTGCGTAGTTAATAATAGACATCGTGCATGTAGTTTTGAGATCGGGTAGTTCCTCTCCTCTACTTGGCAGATCCGTTCGCAGCGGTACTACCGGTCACACGACCGGTACTACCGCAGGCCCGGAACTACCGGTTCAGTTACCGGAACTATCGGTTGCTCTGAATTTGTATGCATTGTCTCTATTCTCCTTACGTACTTGTGAATTATTCTTCTGATCTTGTGTACATTCCTCTCATCTTTTCTGGGTTGCTATGTGTTCTCCGTGTGCGTTTGCAGGTGGCTCTAGCTCTCGTGCTGGTCAGTTCGCCAAAAGGAAGGCCCGTAGGGGCAAGAGGCCGGCAGACGATGAATAAGTTCACGAGGTTGTGGTCCCCTCCAAAACCACGCCGGGAAAAGTCCGTTGCTGCCAAGCAGCGTGCAGCGCTTCCTATGAATAAGTGGAAGTTTCCGGACTGGGAGAAGTTTCGCTTTCAGGATCCTTACACCGCACCACCTCCTCCGCGCTGGAATAATCCTCAGTTCCGCAATGAAATGCAAATAAGGATTGTGTCTGAAATCTTCGAGCACCACAAGAACAAGTTCACCCGGATGTGGTCCATTGACCTTGAACGGTGGAGAAGCAACCGCAATTACTTTGGAGAGGCTCTGGAGGTCTGTGAGGAGTTTGACTTGATCAAGCTCATGGAGTTGCGCTCTGATTTTGATGTGGAACTTATTCATCAGTTCTATGCTACTGTCCACTTCGGCAGTGACGATCAGCGTCACCTTTCTTTTATGTGCCGGGATGAGTTCTTCCGTGTTCCCTGGAGTGCCTTCTGCAATGCTTTGGGCTATGCTGACACAGGCTTGGAGGGTCAAGGTGGTCTCCGTCCTCACGACCGAGTCAACCCCATGGATAAGGTGAAACTTGCTCCTCTGTATATCCCTGGCCGTGGCATTGTAGGTAAATCCAATGATCTCCTGCCAGTCTATGATATTCTACACCGTGTGTTCCGTTGTGTGCTGCTGCCCAAAGTTGGGAACCAGGATGACATTTATGGATATCTGGTGGATTTGCTTGTGGCCATGAAGACCAAGCGTGGCAAGGGCATCACTTTTGATGTGTCCAAGTGGATGTGGGAGGAGATGTACAACTGTGTCTGGTACCGCAAGGTACCGATCTACGCTCCCTTTGTGATGCGCTTCCTGTACTCAATTTGGGAAGTCTGGAGGCCTGGAGAGCCTCTTTCTACTCCGGATAGGCTCACGGAGCATGAGGTCAAGTTGCAGAAGCAGATGAAACATGATGCTCCTCGATTCCATGCGGGGAATGAGGAGGATACTTTTGCTACCTTGGATGATGATGACTTTGAGTTAGAAGCGGGGGCCAAGCCTTCTTGGGTGGAGAAGCTTACTGCCAAGGTCAAGAAGACCTTCTGCTGGCAGGCCCACATTCAGAAGAAGCTATACAAGGCACATGTGACTGAGAAGATGGCACGCCGCAGACAGATACAAATGATGAAGCACCTCAATGTGCCAGATGTGAAGAGTGGCTATGAGAAGAGCATCACTCCTGAGGATAAGTGGTGTCTGGCTAACTGCCAGTGGTCTGATGACGAGCCCACGACATCTACTGCTCGAGCGACTATGGATGCTATGGAGACTGAGGCTGAGGCTGCTGAAGATGTCGAGGATGCTGAGGACTCCGACGATGATGATTCTGATGACTCCCTGGTGAGAGGCGATGAGCTTTACTGAGCCCTGGGGCGTTAGTCTCGTTCTTTTCCTTTTTGGTGCTTGATGCCAAAGGGGGAGAGAGTTGCTAGGTCACGGTAGTTGCATGGGTCTTTCTTGTTTTTTTTCTCGTCTGTTCCTGCTTTTTCCTTCCTGTGAACATATCCTGTGTTGTGTCCTCTAGCATGGTGTGAGACATGTGTGCCCTTATCTAGTTATCTATGCACTTATTTTTACTGAGCCCTGGGGCGTTAGTCTCGTTCTTTTCCTTTTTGGTGCTTGATGCCAAAGGGAGAGAGAGTTGCTAGGTCACGGGAGTTGCATGGGTCTTTCTTGTTTTTTTCTCGTCTGTTCCTGCTTTTTCCTTCCTGTGAACTTAACCTGTGTTGTGTCCTCTAGCATGGTGTGAGACATGTGTGCCCTTATCTAGTTATCTATGCACTTATTTTTAGCTCTCTGCAATCATATGCTCTGTTGACTAACTTATTGGATTGTGGTCGCTGGTCGATCTATAAAACCTAGGAGGAGCATAGATCCTAGTTTGAGCACTTTTGCATTCCAAAAGAAAACTCTAAATAAGTGCTCACACTCAGGGGGAGCTCTGCCTACATCTTATAGACCCCCCCCCCCCGTGATTTTCATGTGGTTGTCATAATTCACCAAAAAGGGGGAGATTGTAAGGGCATCTCTTGCCTAGGGTTTTGGTGATGATGACAATCCTTGTGTGGACTAATCGTGCGTCAATATTACTCAGGTATACAGTATGTGGCACAAGACGGTTAGACCTTCCCTCTAGAAGGAAAAGATCAAAGAAAGATTTTCCGATGCTTTTTGTTTCCTTTGGTCGTAGGAAATCCGTACTATTAAGAGGGAACGCACATCGGAAGGTAATGGGTGAATCAAGTCACGTACACAGTTACTATGCACCCACTATATTGCCTCCGTTCGAGGAGAGAGAGGTCCCCTTGGTTTCTAATGTGTGTGCAGTTTCCTCCACAGCGGTAGTACCGCTGTTGGAGGCGGTAGTACCGGTGGCCGGTAGTTCCGGTCGAACCACCGCCCCAAGTACCGCTCAAGGGTGATTACCTTCTGTACTAGGTGCGGTGGTGGACCGGTGGTGGCCCGGAAGTACCGGTGTCCTCCCGACGAAACCGGTACTACCAGTGCTCAGGGCAGTAGTACCGCTCTGACTGCCATTACACTGGAACTACTAGCCTTGCGGTTGTTCCGGCTCCACCACCGTCCCAACTACCGTCCTTGGTTAAAACCTTCTGGACTCGAAGCGGTAGTTGACCGGTGGTGGGGCGGTAGTTCCGATTTTCTCCGGAAGACCGGTACTACCGTGTGCTTCACCGGAAGTACCACCTTGGTGCCGTGGGTGCGGTTTCCTTCACACACCGGTAGTACCGGTGGGTTGAGCGGAAGTACCGGTCCAGTGCATTTCTGCACATAACGGTTGGAATCTTGGGGACCCTATTTAAGGAGGTCCTTCTCCTACCTCCATCTTATCTCTTGCCTCTCTCTCTCCTCCATTAATGCCATTAAAGCTTTCTTGCCCGATCTCTCTCCCTAGCCAACCAAACTTGTTGATTTGCTAGGGATTGAAGGAGGAGACCTAGATCTACACTTCCACCAAAGGAAACTTGATTCCCCCATACTTTCTTGTGTGGATTTTGTTACTCTTGGGTGTTTGAGCACCCTAGACGGAAGAGGTCACTTCGGAGCCACATTCCATTGTAGTGAAGCTTTGGGGTTTCGTTGGGAGCCTCCAATTAAGTTGTGGAGAGAGCCCTAACCTTGTTTGTAATGGTTCGGTTGCCGCCTTCAAGGGCCCCACAAGTGGATTCACAACACCTTGCATTGTGTGAGGGCGTGAGGAGAATACGGTGGCCCTAGTGGCTTCTTGGGGAGCATTGTGCCTCCACACCACTGCAACGGAGACGTACTTCCCCTCAAAGGGAAGGAACTTCGATAACACATCCTCGTCTTCACCGGCTCCACCTGTGGTTATTTCTATCCTTTACTTGTGCAAGCTTTCCTTGTTTATCTTAAGTAGCTTGCTTGGTAGGTTGTTTTCCTTGCTTCTTTATAGTTGTCATCCTAGTGGCCTATCTAGACAACTTACCTTGTTGCTTAATTTTAATTGGTTAAGAAAAGTTAAAAATTGTTAGTTGCCTATTCACCCCCCTCTAGTCAACCATATCGATCCTTTCACTAGGGTTAGCGTCGTCGCCGTTCGCAGCACCACCCGCCCATCGGCCCCTTGAGGGGGTCCTGTATTTAGGGGTCCTCAGTCATCCGGGTCGTTGAAGTTGGGCTGGAATGATGGGCCGCATAAAGAAGAAGAAGAAGACCCTCCCCCTTATTCGGTCAGGACTCTTATGTACATAGAAAAGCAAGTGTAGAGTCCAGATGTATTAATTACTTCCTCCCCAAGTCTTCCTTGTAACCCTAGGTCTCCTCTGGCATGTATATAAGCTGAGGGGTTTAGTCTGTAGAGGGAATCATCATCATCACAATATCCTCATAGGCTAGACTTAGGGTTTAGCCATTACGATCTCGAGGTAGATGAACTCTTGTATTCATATTCATTCATACTAATATAGCAGGAAGTAGGGTATTACCTCGATCGAGAGGGCCTGAACCTGGGTAAACATCGTGTCCCCAGCCTCTTGTTACCATCGATCCTCTAAACGCATAGCTAGGGCCTCCCTACCCGAGATCTGCGGGTTTTGACACCGGCAATGGTGCTTTCATTGAGAGCTCCACTGTGCGCTCGCAATGAGCGATCGATGGCGTGTCTCGTCATCAACGACGGGAGAACCCTCGAAAACAACCTGGCTATCGGTCAAGTTCTCTGTAGCGACCCGACCCGAATGGATCAAGTCTCTATGCTTAAGTGTCATCCCTGGATCGGTATGCTGACACACACAGTACTCGAGGATTTATAACAGAGGTAAATCACATGTATTAAATAACGTAAAAACTATTACCTCAATCGATCATAGCGGAAGCAACAAAGGTTGTGGATTCCCATCAACACCAACGGCAAAGTTGAGTGTAGACAGCGCAACCCTAACATAACACTTACTCGTCGAATAAAATCCTGCAACATGAGACGTTGCAGCCATGTAGGTCAGTACATTGAATGTACTGGCAAATGCACACTGTAATGATAATGAACAAGTCCTACAACTACATGCATATTTGGCTGGTGGAGGCTGTAAGGTTAAAGTTTTTGCATAAAGCCATTTTTTTTCCTACAACAAAGAAATAAAATTTATTTTAACTATCATGGTGGTTGAAAATCATTGAGAAGGTACCTCCAACTCAATCCCAAATTGAAGTTATCATTAGCCCAACAAATTAAATTATAGAGTGATGAGATCAACCAATAATTCAAGTACCAGATACTCAAGATGTCCCTAACCGGGGACACGGCTAATCATGATCAGTTTGTACACTCTGCAGAGGTTTGTGCACTTTTCCCATAAGACTCGATCGCCTCCGTTTGGTTTCTCGCACTGCATGGTGTTTGAGAAACGGATGACCGAGACACAGTATTTCTGAAGAGGTCCCCTTAACCAGATAGATAGGCCGGTACACCTACAATCCCTCTACATCTGCTAGCCCATCATGGAAAGGTTTCCCACAACTTACTCAACTATGCTAGAGCCCATAATGGCATTGTGGCTCCACACAGAAGTTTCTAGCATGAATAGTTTTATGATCCCTTTGAGCCTGGGTGGCATTCCATAGGAAAAATCACACGGAACCCCGGGATTTCCTAGGACAACACTGGATTCCCCAGGTGCCCTGCAACCAATCCACCCAGATGTGTATTCAAGTAGCCACCTTAAGTTGAATCCTTAATTAACAACTCACATCTGTCATGGATTTCACTCAAACCCAAACCACGTCTACGAGCATAGCATGATAACCTAAGCATAGCGTAGAAGTAACTCACAAGGGTTTGAAAATAATGCAGGTAATAGGTTCTACCTCAATCTACTTCCCAGTCCCACAAGTTAAGAGATCCTACTCATGCAATGTGTTTGAGGATATAACTAATTCAATGAAAACTGGGTATTGGAAAATATGATCAAAGTGTGAACTTGCCTTGTACTAACGATGTAGAAGATTCGCACTCAGAATTCGTGATAGCTCTACTCGTCACACTCCGATCAATCTATCGTAAGCAAGCAATGGTAACCACACATAAGCAATCACTCAGAAAGATCAGAAAGAACGAATAAACACTTCGGAAAACTTCGAAAACAAAACGAATGACTCTTGAAACATAAAACAATTTCCAACAGTACCAAAATTATGTGAATTTGGCCTTATCAGAAAGTTTAGGTCAAGAGCTTCGATTTGCAAAAAGAATCAACTAAAACGGAGTTATAAAACTCAAGTTATGATCAAACGAAGTTCAAATTCAAATCTAGTTGAATTCAAAATTTAAAACTTTCAAAAACATGTTTAAGTTGTTTTACTGGAAACAGGGCTTCGTAACGAAGACGTGGGCGTTGGTTTCGTTGGATTTGGACCAATGAGTAAAAAGTTGTGGCCGTTTGAAGTTCAGGGGCTAATCTGTAAAATAAATATTTACACATGGGTCCCTGGCCGAAAAAAACTAAACAGAAAAAGAAAAGAACTATCGAACGATCGTTCGTTTTGTAAGCCTAACTAGTGAACGTTCACTAGATAGATCTAACTAAAAAAACAAAACCGAAGAAAAACCTAATTCTAAAAGAAAAACCGGGGCGGTTTTATACCTCGGCGGTTTTCCTTCGGAACCGCGGTTTCGGCGGATCGAACCAGGCGGTTCGGGTTGGATCCATCGCGGGTGGAACTCGGAGCTCCGGCGGGCGGAACTCCGGCAAGGGGTAGGGCAGGCGGCGGCGGTGCTGCGCGGGGCGAAGGCGAGGCGGTGGCGCAGTGCGGTGGCGAGGGGAGGCGATGGCGCAGTGCGGTGGCGAGGGAAGGCGCGGCTGCGGCGGCGAACGAGAGCGGCGGTGGCGGTGGCAGATCGCAGCGGCGACGCGATGCGAGAGAGGAGGGGAGGCGACAGGGCGGCGGGGTATTTATGGAGGGGCGGAGGAGCAGCTTGCGGGAGGGGCAAGGGGAGGCGGTGGCGTGGCATGCACGGACGCCGAGGCGGCGACGGAGTCCGGCGCCCGCACGCAAGGACGAGGAAGGCGGTGGCGAGCTGGGCTGGGCCTTGGCCTCGCTCGGGTGCTGGGCCGGCCCAGTTTCGGCGGGGAAAGTTTTTTTAACAACTATCCAGATAAACAAAATAAATAAAATCCAAATAAATAAAAATATTATATAAGCATATAATATATCAAGATTTTCAGAAAAAGAAACCCTACAACCTGAACATTTTTCTACTGCCAAATAAAATGCTCACAAATTATAATAAATCAAAGAGTCCTACTGTTGTAATAAAAACCAATAAAAATCATTTTTAAAATACCAAAAGGACTTCAAATTTATTTATCTCCAATTTTCTGTTGTAGGGAATCTTGTTACCCTATTTTCCATGTAATTTATTTTTGGAGAAAAATAATTTGAATAAAAACCAAATAACTCAATATTTGAAATTGAGTTGCAGAAAGTTTCAAAAAAGCTTCCAACTCATATTTCCTATAATTTGAAGAAGTCATTTTATCTTCTCTCGGGAAAATCATTGAGTTGCTTAAAGTTTCTGAATTGAAAATATTTCGAGGATGAAATTCAAAATCCTTTCAAAGCCCTTTATCATTTAAAATAAATGGAAGAAGTCATATTATCTTCACTCCAGGGTTTTGTGTTGAAAAGAATTTGAATTCCCTCGGAGATTGATGGCTTCTCGCCCCTCGTTGGTTACCCCAAGTGGAAGGTTTGAGATGCAGTGTAGCGGAAGTTTTCCCTTGGCAAAGATACCAAGGATCGATTTCCCCTGAGACTCCCAGTTTCAACAAGAAGGTGTCAACTGCTAACGGCGCCAGATATTAGCAATCAACGTGGACCTGCACACAGATACAAATAACTTTGCTCCCAACGAGTACAGAGAGGTTGTCAATCCCTCCGGCCTTGTCGTTTACAAAGGATCAAACACAAGTGATAGTAGTGATAGATATTGCTGCAATAGTAAATAAAAGCGGAAAGTAAATAGCGGATGTGATCAATGATGGTAATATGGACCGGAGTCCCATGATGTTCACTAGTGATGTCTCTCTCCCAAAAGACGATAAAACAGCTAAGCGAGGTAAACGAATTACAGCTGGGCAATTGACAGGACCATGTGCGCAAACCAATGCTGACTAAGTTGCAAGAAAGGTAGAGGTTCAAAGCATGGGCGGTACGCCAAAGTAAGTAGACCGAAATCCATCTGCATCTACTACTAATCATCCACCTTGAGATATCTATCCAGAACATCTCGCTGGTATTAAGTTGCGAGTCCCACCCATAGTGTAAACTCAAAGCAACAGACAACTGCATTAAAAGAACTTTGCGTAAAGTAAACAATCCTTGCACCCGCGGGCACAAGCACCGTTGTTTTCCCCCTTGTGGCAACAGCACATCCCCTAGACTCATGCTTCTGTCACTCAAGCTAGTCATCGAGGGGCATGAACCCACAATCAAGCATAACGTTCCCTCTTGGAGTCACTACCTACTACTTGGCCAAAGCAATAAATAACAACGGAGAACATGCAAGAATTACTTACGAACATAAATATAAAAGAGGTGAATCAAATATATTACTCAAACACAATCTGAACATAATCTCATAATCCATCGGATCCCAGCAAACTCATCATAGCAACAGCATAAGGATTACATATGTGCCTCGATCATGTAGGGCAGCTCACGAGGACTAATTAGTGAAGCACAAGAACAGGAGGAGAACATCACATAGCTACTGGTCATGGAACCATGGTCCAAGGGAGACTACTCACAACTCATCCGGGAGGCGTCCATGGTGGTGGAGAAGCTCCCGGTGGTGATCCTCCCCTCCGGCAGGGTGCCGGGAAGAGTTCTCCTGGTGCTCCCGATCTTGGAAGCGCGGCGGCGGCGGAAGAAAGATGAGATCGCGAAAAAGTGTTCCCGTCTCGAGGGTTTTGGGACACGATATAAATATATGCCAAAGGGGGGCATCAGCGGAGCCTCGGGGGGCCCAGGCGCCCCCCGGCGTGGCCCAGGGGGGCGCGCCACCAGGGCGCCTGGAGCCCTGGTGGCCCCCTCCGGCTGTGCTTCGGGTGCCTGGTAGCTTCTGGAACACTGATTTTTTATATATTTTTTCCAGGATTTTTTTGGCAATTCTCGTAATGGGAAAACCTGAAATACAAAAACAGACGAAAACAGAAACTGGCACTGGGGTGCACTGAGTTAATAGGTTAGTCCAAATATGATCAAAAGTGTATGGAAGTGTATAAATATCATAGCAATATCACCCAAAAGAGGAATGGAGGAAGCAGAAATTATAGATACGTTTTGGACGTATCAACATCCCCAAGCTTAATTCCTGGTCGTCCTCGAGTAGGTAAATGATAACAATAATAATTTCTGTGGTGACATGCTATTAACCATATAGGACTTTTTCATAGTCACATGACAAAAGCTTACTGAGACAATGATTCTGTAGTAATTAAGTTGCCTCATGAGAAAATCACAAAGAACTGAAAGTTTTACAATATGATACTGAAACATCAAATAGATTTGCAATGAGCATGGTGTGCAAATATGATAACGTGATATCTCGCTTGCCCCCTTTAGTGAAGCAAAACATAAATGCAGGGGCACCTCCAAGGTTTAAGTGATGACTAGATACAATGATTTCAAAATTAACGATATCACAATCATGCAAAAGACAATGCTACTTTGGGACAATGCACATTACACTCAGAATGACAATCATGCTCTCAGTAGTTGGTGCTTTTAAAAGAAGGTGGAGACTCTCGAACCGTGGCTTTTGTTGGCAAGGTTGAAAACCCGTAGTCGAAAACAAAGACAAAACATGTACCAGAGCTCTTGGTTTAAAAACAGAAGTAATAATTATTATTTTTAGATCATGCATGTTTCGTCAACGAATGCTAGCAGACAACTCAATCACTTCTTGAGATGGACAAGTTTCGAGGAACGGCTCCCGAATGAGGACGATCACATCCTCTTAATCTCCTTTGTTTATCACTGCCACAGTTTTCTGATTTCTCATGAATAAAGCATGAAGGAGGGTTTGTTTGTTATATTATCTTTTTGAGCCGGGCGCACTCAATGCCAGTTCCTTCTCGTATTATGGGTTTGCACATTATACATGCAATCCCGGGGTGAAGCTTGTCCAACTTAAAAAGATCATGAATTAACTACTACTTCCTCATGAACTTACAACAGAGGCACAAAATAGGAATGCTTTTCTTTGAATAATTTCGAGATGGTACATGCATGTCTCCGTTAGGAATGGCAGGTAAATACCATGTAGGAAGGTATGGTGGACTCATATGGCATAACTGGTTTAAAGGATTTGGATGCACAAGCAGTCAGTCCGCTTAGTACAGGTGGACGTTAGCAAAAGACTGGGAGCGACCAACTAAGAGAGCAATGACGGTCATAATCATGCAGAGCGACAAAGAAATATTGAATCAGGCATGGAAGTTATATCGCTACTCAGAAACAAAAGATCATCAAGGCTTGACAGACTTTCTTTACAGTCTTAAATATGCGTGAGCATACGCCAAGTCAATCAAAATAAATTCTTGAAGGAAGATATTACTAAACCATATCACATCATAGGCAAACAAATCATGTTGGTATTCCAATAACACATTGGGAACCCCCCAGCTATTTGAGACTAACCATAAGAAAACATGAACTACTAAGCGCCATTATGCACGTAGCATCTTTATCACAGACATATCAACCAATGCAACGGAAGCAAACTCTCTTAATAAGATAATCATGATAAATAAAGAGAGTTCAAGCAACCAACTAAACAAAAGCTCTTTAGAAAGATAAGCATGAAAGTCAAGAGCTAAGCATGATAGTAGCTATTAAAAGACAAAGAACACACACAACAAAGATAGACATGAAAATTCTATGTTATGTTCTAGGTAGAAGTGGAGCGTGTTTCTCTCCCACATAAAGAAAGCTGAGTTCCGACTCGTTATGAAAAGCTAAAGAAAACTAAAAAGGAAAACTAAAAGCAAGACGCTCCAAGCATAGCACATAACACATGAAGTGATTAAAATATAGTGGAACGAAAGACGAACTGATAATGTTGATGGAGAAGGGGATGCACGGGGGCATCCCCAAGCTTAGACACTTGAGTCTCCTTGAATATTTCTTGGGGGTGCATGGGGGCATCCCCAAGCTTGAGCGTTTGACACTCCTGAATCTTTTTATCATCTTCCCCCGCACACTTGAAAACTCCCTTCATACATAACTCATCATAATCTGATTAGCGAGGTTAGTACCCTTAATAAAATAATTGTTCCTTGCTGGAAATAAGGATATTCTTGAAGGTCTACTGTTTCTCAAGATTGCCAAAAGGTTTTTGCAAAGAAAAAGCAAGCTCAAGGTTTGCAAAATGAGGGAAAGGCAAAACAGGACAGAATCTGTGAAAAACAGAACAGCAGGTAGTAAATGATTTTTTCGGGGCACTTCTGCAACTCTAATCAAAAAACTCAGAACAGACGCACGAAAGACAATTGTATAGAGCACGCTGTCGAAAAAATTCAGACCAAAAAGATGATCTGGTGATTTTATACGAAGTTTTCTATCCAAGGACAGAATCTATTTCCTGGACAGCACGTCACAACTTTTGAACTTTCTTGCAATCAGAGGCTA
This sequence comes from Secale cereale, assembly GCA_902687465.1. Taxonomy (NCBI): domain Eukaryota; kingdom Viridiplantae; phylum Streptophyta; class Magnoliopsida; order Poales; family Poaceae; genus Secale; species Secale cereale. The sequence continues at coordinate 520,955,186 of LR738709.1, forward strand.
CACTTGGCACAAAATTGAAAATCAAAGATACAACGATGATGCTACTGTAGTAACAACATCAAGACACAACAAAAGCAAAATAAAATTTATTCATGTGGGCTGCCTCCCAAAAGCGCTTTCTTTTATGCCTTTAAGCTAGGCATAATGCATAGAGAAATCAATAACCATCATAATAATCGGAGTTATAAATTGCTTCAAATGGTTCCTCAACAAGTTCACTCTCGTTCCTTCTAGGAAAGGGATACACACCTTTTGCCTTTCCGCGTAAGCGGATTTGTCCCTTACCTATATCGATGAAGCCTTTTACCGCTCGGAGGAAGTCCCTTCCAAGCACTATATTTCCTTGGTTTGGCTCCATGATAAAGAAATCAATCATTGCAATCCCTTTAAGGAATTTAACTGGCACGTCTTTTATTCTTCCCTGGATTTCAGAAATATCTCCATTAGTGTGTTCATGATAAGACGATAATCTATCCATGTCAAATTTTAAAGAATCATGAACAATTTTTGGCATAGTAGAAACCATAGATCCAATATCACAATAAGCAAGGAAGTCTTGATTAGAGATGCTAATCCTAACAAAAGGCTCCCAATCATTGTCTATTTCCAAAATATCTCTCTTATTGGGTTTGGGTTTCTCTATCTTCATTAAGTCTAGAGCATCCATTCTTTTCTCAATAGTAGCAAGTCTATCTATGACAGTATCAAAATTATGATCATAAACAAAGTAACTAGATAGACCATGTATAATTTCAAGAGCTCTAGCTTCATCACACTCTAGGAAATCTCCTTCAGCTATAATATCAAGAGAGTGTTTACACCATTTAAAAAGACCATGGTAAAAATTCCTAAGCACAATTTTTATAGGTATCCAAGGCATAATTCTCCTATGTGCATCAGAAATTCTGTCCCATGCCTTCTTCATATTTTCTCCATCCCTTTGATGGAAATATAGAACTTCTGATTCCCTCAAAGCACCAAATCCTAACATGCTTAACTAAACAGAAAGGACTACTAGCAAATAATTAATATATATTTTTGTGGTTTTTGATAAAAGATACTAAAGCAAAACTGAAAGGTAAACTAACAAGACTAAAAAGCAAAGGTAAAAGATAGCGTGCAACTACCCTATCCTGAAGAGTGGAGTCCCCGTCAACGGCGCCAGAAAACTTTGCTTGATCGCTTCTCGCCCCTCATTGGTTACCCCAAGTGGAAGGTTTGAGATGCAGTGTAGCGGAAGTTTTCCCTTGGCAAAGATACCAAGGATCGATTTCCCCTGAGACTCCCAGTTTCAACAAGAAGGTGTCAACTGCTAACGGCGCCAGATATTAGCAATCAACGTGGACCTGCACACAGATACAAATAACTTTGCTCCCAACGAGTACAGAGAGGTTGTCAATCCCTCCGGCCTTGTCGTTTACAAAGGATCAAACGCAAGTGATAGTAGTGATAGATATTGCTGCAATAGTAAATAAAAGCGGAAAGTAAATAGCGGATGTGATCAATGATGGTAATATGGACCGGAGTCCCATGATGTTCACTAGTGATGTCTCTCCCAAAAGACGATAAAACTGCTATGTGAGGTAAACGAATTACAACTGGGCAATTGACAGGACCATGTGCGCAAACCAATGCTGACTAAGTTGCAAGAAAGGTAGAGGTTCAAAGCATGGGCGGTACGCCAAAGTAAGTAGACCGAAATCCATCTGCATCTACTACTAATCATCCACCTTGAGATATCTATCCAGAACATCTCGCTGGTATTAAGTTGCGAGTCCCACCCATAGTGTAAACTCAAAGCAACAGACAACTGCATTAAAAGAACTTTGCGTAAAGTAAACAATCCTTGCACCCGCGGGCACAAGCACCGTTGTTTTCCCCCTTGTGGCAACAACACATCCCCTAGACTCATGTTTCTGTCACTCAAGCTAGTCATCGAGGGGCATGAACCCACAATCAAGCATAACGTTCCCTCTTGGAGTCACTACCTACTACTTGGCCAAAGCAATAAATAACAACGGAGAACATGCAAGAATTACTTACGAACATAAATATAAAAGAGGTGAATCAAATATATTACTCAGACACAATCTGAACATAATCTCATAATCCATCGGATCCCAGCAAACTCATCATAGCAACAGCATAAGGATTACATATGTGCCTCGATCATGTAGGGCAGCTCACGAGGACTAATTAGTGAAGCACAAGAACGGGAGGAGAACATCACATAGCTACTGGTCATGGACCCATGGTCCAAGGGAGACTACTCACAACTCATCCGGGAGGCGTCCATGGTGGTGGAGAAGCTCCCAGTGGTGATCCTCCCCTCCGGCAGGGTGCCGGGAAGAGTTCTCCTGGTGCTCTCGATCTTGGAAGCGCGGCGGCGGCGGAACAGAGATGAGATCGCGAAAAAGGGTTCCCGTCTCGAGGGTTTCGGGACACGATATAAATATATGCCAAAGGGGGGCATCAGCGGAGCCTTGGGGGGCCCAGGCGCACCCCCGGCGCGGCCCAGGGGGGGGGGCGCCACAAGGGCGCCTGGAGCCCTGGTGGCCCCCCTCCGGCTGTGCTTCGGGTGCCTGGTAGCTTCTGGAATGCTGATTTTTTATATAATTTTTCCGGGATTTTTCTGACAGTTCTCGTAATGGGAAAACCTGAAATACAAAAACAGCCGAAAACAGAAACTGGCACTGGGGTGCACTGAGTTAATAGGTTAGTCCAAATATGATCAAAAGTGTATGGAAGTGTATAAATATCATAGCAATATCACCCAAAAGAGGCATGGAGCAAGCAGAAATTATAGATACGTTTTGGACGTATCAGAGATCAAAAGGCAAAGTGAAAGTTTTGGGAAAGTCATTTTATTCCCTCTCATTTAACTTTCAAAAGTTTCAAATTTCACTCAATTTCACACAACACATCAAACAACAATCAAAATCTATCTATTTATTATAACATTCCAAAATTTAGAATTTTGGGATGTTACATTCTCCTGCTCGGCGGGTTCGCTGTATGCGCCCGCATGGCCTCTGGGCCGGCCGCACTTCCTGCGGCCGTCGAGCATCACCTTCATGCCGATTCCGGCCACTCCGATGACGCGACCCCGACAGAACTCTCGCCCATAAACGAGTTGCTGGATCGCATCGCCGCCCTGGGGCTTTCATCGCCAGGAGATCAGATCGGACTTAAATCCGGCCACGATGAGATCAATCCTTCCCCGCTCACTCATCTGGTGGCAGCAGTTGAGGACGGAGCCATAGAGACCTCTCCTCTTGAGACGGCGACCGTCATAGTTTGGATCTCCGAGCCCATCGAGCCGAACACTCTCCTATCGGGAGGCACTGTGTGTTCTTTGAGCTCTGGGACTGACGCCGGGCCCGCGGAATGATTGTATCCTGGCGAACCCGGATTCTCACCATCGGAGGTTGTCAAAACCCTGAATACCACTTTGGGTCGGGATTCAAAATTACCAACACCCACCCACCCTGGAAAAAACTCTCCAAGTAAATCCGGACTCCCGGACATAGATGACCTCGCGAACATACAACAGCAGCCCGAGGAAACAGTCAACCACTTATGGGCCAGATTCCTACTTGTTAAAAACAAAAGCAGGGACTGCTGCGACGACAAAACGGTCGCCCTATTTTACCGCAATTGCACGGATGAGGGAGTCTTGAACGCCCTCAACCGACGTCGTGTTCTGAGTTTCACAGAATTATCGCAGTTAGTACAGAAGTACTGCGCAATGGAAAATACTTGGAAAGCCCAGAATACACCTCTTGAACAGTCCATATAGGACATTACATTATCAAGGCTAAACGGACATACCCTAGTAGGTCATCCGATAACACGCCTATTGGCAAGAAGAACAAGTCCTCTTTAAGGAGCAGGTCCGTACTGGACGAACTACTCGATACACCTTGCCAAATACATGCAACCCCGCACAACGTCCCTAACCATTGCCTTAGAGCATGTTGGTACTCCGGCAGGTAGCAAAGAGCGGTACGACAATTCTTACCACGGTGACAACGTCCCTAACCATTGCCTTAGAGTCGTCACCGTTCGCAGCACCACCCGCCCATCGGCCCCTCCCGGGACGGCTGCTGTTTCTGGCGCTTTGCCACCGTGATGCCCACTAGATCTCGCGCTTTGCCAGCACATGCCGTTTGTTCCTCCGCATCTGCCACTTCGGTGCAACCAATCCGCCATCCATAAAGAACCTGAAGGCAAGGCTCCATTCAAGGAAGCATGTCTAGCGACTAGACCGTCTACGTGGACGTGATCTTGAGCAGCGAAGAGCAGATGCTCCGACAAGGCGAGCGTGGTTGCAGGCGACTGTTACACGTGTCGAGTTTGCTGACGAGATTTCTGTCTCTTAAGGTGAGCATGAGGCCACGACAAGGTAAACCCTCGTGTACAACGAGTACGAACAATTAGGCACCATTATGATATCAGGGATCTACTGGGATGAACAACGTTCTCCTTGCCTCATATATGGCCGAAGACGTTCGTAAGGCGTTGTTTGATATCGGTGATCTAAAAGCCCCAGGCCCAGATGGATTACATGATATCTTCTATAAAAGATTCTGGCCCATGCTAGGGGATAATTTGGTTGAGGAGGTCCTACAAGCAATCAATACATGTACCATCCCACACGGTTGGAACGATACTGCAATTGTGATGATCCCAAAGATCAACTCACTGGAAAAGGTAACCCAATTCAGGCCAGTAAGCTTATGTAATGTGCTATATAAAATAACTGCAAAAATGGTGGCTTCCCGTTTGAAGATCCTGTTGCCTGATATTATCAGCCCTACTCGAAGTGCTTTCGTGCCTGACAGACCAATCACTGATAATATTCTTGTTGCTTACAAATGCTTTCACACAATCAAAAATAAGAGAGAAGGTAGGGAAGATTTGTGCGCTATTAAACTTGATATGCACAAGGCTTATGACAGAGTATAGTGGCCCTTCCTGAAAGAAATTATGTTGAGACTGGGCTTCCATCAAGAATGAGTGAATTTGATTATGCAGTGCGTCTCAACAGTCGAATATAGAGTTAGAATTAATACGGAGAAAAGTGAGAGCTTCAAACCTACTAGGGGACTAAGACAGGGTGACCCGTTGTCACCATACCTTTTCTTGTTGTGCACTGAAGGTTTGAATGCCCTATTGTCACATGCGGAGGAAAATGGAAAAATCTCAGGTGTAAGAGTTTGTAGAGACGCCCCATCGATAACTAATCTTCTCTTTGTGGATGATTCCTTAATTCTTATGAAAGCTAACAAACAAAGTGCAGATGCTCTGAAAGCTGCGCTTGATATATATTGTGAGGCATCGGGACAATTAGTTAGCGTTGAAAAATCCAGTATTTTTTTCAGCCCTAACACAAAGGTGGAGATTAGATCACAACTTTGCACAACATTGAATATAATGACGAAGGCCCTTAGTGATAAAATATCTGGGTTTGCCAGCAAATGTTGGGTTAGATAAAACAGACTGTTTCCAATTTTTAATTGAATGTACTGTCAAAAGAATTAGTGGCTGGAAGGAAAAATTACTGTCTACCGGGGGAAAGGAAATCCTGATCAAGGCTGTGATCCAAGCCATACCCACCTATGCAACGTCGGTCTTTAAAATTCCTAAAAAAATGCAAAGGAATCATCGACGCGATAACACATTTATGGTGGGGAGACGAGGAGAATTAGAGGAGGATGCACTGGATGGCCTGGTGGAAATTATGTGAACCAAAAAATCAAGGAGGGATGGGATTTCGTGATATTCACTGTTTCAATTTGGCATTGTTAGCCAAACAAGCATGGCGTCTTCTGGATTCTTGATTATTTGTGTGCTTCTATCCTAAGGGCAAAATATTACCCCCATGGTGATATGTTAAATGCTAAGCTCAAGAAAGGTTCTTCCTTTACATGGCAAAGCATCATGGCAGGCATATATACTCTGAAAATGTGGTTATATTTGGCGAGTGGGGAACGGACATAACATTAATATTTGGGAAGATGCCTGGATCCCAAACTATGCCACTAGGAAAATTGTAACACCTAAGGGAGGTAACCTGTTAATTATGGTAGGCGATCTCATTGATCATGTCTATAATACTTGGGACGAAGACCTGATTAGGAAAACTATGTGGCCGATCGATGTACAAAGGATTCTCTCAATTCCCTTACCGCAATATGATATGCAAGACTTCATTGCCTGGAATTATATGAAAATGGAATATTCTCAGTTAGGTCAGCCTACTCCGTGGAGTGGAATCACCAGTATGGAAGCAAATTGAAACACTCTAATGGGATGGGGCAAACCACAGTTAATCCTATTTGGAGTAAGATATGGAAATTAGCATGTCCGGCAAAAGTTAAAATATTCTTATGGCGTACGCTACATGGTACCATCCCATGTAGAGTTACGCTAGCTAATAGACATATGAAGGTTTCACCCATCTGCCCAATTTGCTCTGAGGGCTTAGTAGATACAAAACATATGTTGTTCTGGTGTAGTAAAGCAAAGGAGGTTTGGAAAAGACCGGGACTGGATGATATCATTGAAAAAGCTTGCGAGATTGATCGTGCAGGAGAGGCGGTACTGGAGTACCTTCTACTCTTACCAAATCAAGATTTGTGTATATTGGGTTGCCACAATGTGCGTGAGATGATTGCTATCTCAGCATGGTACCTATGGTGGGAAAGAAGGAAGTTGGTTCACAATGAGAAAACACAAAATGTAACGCAGATTTCAATGGGGATCCTTGCCCTTACCACAAATTTTGTTAATGCATTATCCCCCAAGGCGTCTGTGAAGAAGGAGAGTTGGTCTTGCCCTCCAAGAGGTTTTGTTAAACTCAACGTTGATGCTTCCTTTGATCACGACCTTCTTAGGGGTACAACGGGAGCAGTGCTTAGAGATGACAAAGGCATGTTTATTGCTGGAGGGAATGAGGGAATAGATTTTTGCGCGGATGTGCTGATGGCGGAGGCTAGAGCTCTCAAATTTGGTATAACACTGGCGCAAAGGGCGGGATGCAATCGCATTATCCTAAATCCAGATAATATGGAGGTGATTGACTCTATGAATGATGGAGGGCAGTTGGCGGGTCCAGCGGGAGCAATCTTCGAAGACTGTTTTCATTATGCATGTGATTTCGTTACTGCTAGATTTGAGCACTGTAATAGGGAAGCAAATAAAGTAGCTCATGAGCTTGCTAGATTAGCTAGATTTTCTTTGACTTCTGATTGATTTGAGGAGCCTTTGAATGAAATTGTAATGTTCCTCACAAACAATGTACTACTTATTACAAATGAATAAAGTTGGAGTTTGTTTTTTAAAAAGGCAGTATTATGATATTTCAATGATGGGCATGCCTACATATTTTTAATATTATTTTCTGTTTGGTTGATCATAGTTGTATATTGCTAAAAGGGAATATTTCAATCTGGTTTGTGAATGCACACAACGCAAGGATACTTCAAACAAATGCAGGTATCTTCCATATGAAGGTCATCGAGCATTTGGAAGAGAAGAATGATGCATTTATCATCTCAATTAAGGTCGCTGGAGTTCGTCAAACAATTATTAATAGGTAAATGATCTCAGTTATGCGTTGTTTGTTTTTTCATCTCATGTGGATGCTTCATACTATAAACTATGCAGTGTACTTGGAGATAATCACCAAGGCCTTTTCTGTACAAACTAATCTAAGCTTTTTCTTCTCAAGTAGCTGTTTTATTTTGCTAATTGCTCTGCGACTCTATGTATAGCCGCTAAATAGAAGGCCTTTGATGTCAGATGCAAAGTTGATGAAGTTTTTTTTTATGTCACATGCTCTTGTTTAGTGGGACACTATGCAGGTTTTTGGTGAATGGTGCCGCTGCTGCAGCTCATTGGGTCTAGCCCGACATTCAGCTCTGAATAGACGTGGAAAGGTTTGGCACTTCAAACTACTTCAAGAAACTGTTATAAACTTATCATTGAAGCCTGCTTGGAAATTATATAGAACTGTAATTTGTAGTGGAGTTATCAGTTCTCCTTTGATAAATGTACAATGTGAAGGCAAATAATCTTTTTGTATGTTTATGTTACATTACAACTGTTCAAAACCCATGCACATGTTTCATCTCTCTTTCTCTCTCTCTCTCTCTCTCACACACACACACACACACACATACGCACACACACACACACACACACACACACGCACGCACACGCATACACACAGACACACACGCCCACGCCCACACACGGATGCGCACGCGCACACACGCGCAAACACATACGCGTGCGATCAGGCAATAGAGGGCCCTGGCTCCGAGTACCCACTTGCCTAATTCCGAATGCAATCTTTCATACTTTTTTTGCTCTTATAAGTGGTGTATGCATAACCCAAATTAAGGGCTATCCAATTGAGCTTTCATCAATTGTGAGCCAATTGCTTGCTTATTTGACATATTCGATAGTATGCTCTAAATTACATTTTTTTGGTATACTGTGTAAGAGAGATGATGTTGCATTTCATTTATCTTCCTCGATCATACCAAATGGATATATGGCTAACTGATTTATCATTGAATCGGACAAGATAAAATGAATAGAAACTATCGGAACAAAGAATTTAGTTAGTAATTTGCACAAACTGTCGATTCTTATGTTGTAAGTTTTGCTATAACAATGGGTAAGAAAATAAGTTATATTCCAACTGCCAGGTAGGTAGGACCATCCTATTTAACCCAATGACTAATTTGATTCTTCATGTTCGTGTGGAAGCTAGGATAATTTTAATGTGAAGCTAGGATAATTTTAATGTGAATTTTTCAAAGGCATAGTGTTCGATGTAGTGTAATTTAATATACCAGCGATGATGGTATTGAATCTGCGAAGAAAGTATATAAACATTTCCTAATTTCATCTTTTAATCGGGAGCTCAGGACCAACCTTTAGGCAGGAAAAAGTGGGACAATCTTCAGTAAGCTACAATGTTCATGTCTTCTTATATCATTTGGCTGATGTGTACTTGTATCATTCTTCAACTTTCGGAGCTATTACAGTGATTATTTTGATCTCATGTCTTCTTATATCATTTGACCTTATTTAGATATTACTGATTGTTAGTCCAGCAAGGTATTCAATTTTTTTTGCTTTGTCCATTCAAAATTTTCTTTGTCTAGAAACATTCATGGTTTCAGCTTTGATTTGAAAAAACAACTTTCAATGTTATAGGAGAGACAAAGAGAAACAACAAGAACGAAGACAAATAGCAGCTAGGTAGAGTGGATCAGAATAGGAAGACCATATGAAGCTAATTATGAGAACATGAGTATGTCTTCACGCAGTGAAGTCAAAAAAGACAAGCAAGCAATGACTTCACGAAGCTAAATAATGAGTAAGGGTGAAGGATAGAACCAGTTGCTTGATGAAGACAAGGATTTGCTAGACCAGTTCCAGCTGTTGTGACAATTGTACGTCTGGTTAGGGGGCTGAGATTGAAATCAGAAGACCGCGTCTTCACCTTATTCCCCTAGAGCTAAGGACACTTAGTCCTCGCCCAATCACTCTGATAAGTATTCAAGGTAGACTTCCAAACCTTCACAGACTTCGTTCATGGGCAATCGACAATGGCTCTTGGATGCTCAGAACACAACGCCTAACCGACTGGAAGATACACAGTCTTCAAGTGTAATAAGTCTTCAGATCACGCGGACAGAAGGACTCCGGTGATGCTTAACACTCTTTGGCTCTTGGTGTTTTGGGCTTTGTCCTCGCAAGGATTCTCTCTCAAAGGTTTCGAAGGTGGGTTGCTCTCAAATGACAAAATCTGTGTCTTAACTCTAAGGAGCCACCGATTTATGGTGGAGGGGGTGGGCTATTTATAGCCAGGATGCAACACGACATGATTTGTACGAAATGACCCTTGGTCATTGGGGAACCGACACGTGTCCAAGGGTCGGACTTCAGACACACGCCACAGCTTGACTTGGGCTACAAGTAAACCTGACTTGTCCAACTCATGACAAGATTTTCTCTCGTTGTCTTCACTCGAAGACAAAGGATTTGGGTTGAGCATCACAACAATTTTCTGACTTTGTTCACTTGGACCCCACATGACAGTTCGGTGGGTCGTATGACTCAAGTAAGAAGAAAATGAAACAACGAAACAAACCATGTCTTTGTGCTCCATTATCTTCAAATGAATGTCTTCACATGTCATTGTATTCGACATGAATGTCTTCATGAACCACCATAGTCTTCAATGTCGTCATACATTTTTAGGGGTCATCTCTGGTAGGTAAACCAAATCACTCAGGGAGTCTACCTGTGTTATCCTGCAACTCTGTGACACCCTGAGACCGGTGCGCCAGGTGTCAGCCAGTTATTCGTCTTCGTTGCCATGTCATCTGCTTGCGTGTGCATTCTTGCCATGTCATCTTGAGTGTTGCATCAGCATGTTTTCAAAACTTGCATCCGTCCGAGTTCCCTCGTCCTTTCCGTTTTCCGTTCTGAGCCCAGACACACTCACACGCGCCCGCGGCGCCTCCGAATATTTATTTTGTGAGTGGCCGAAAAATGTTCTCAGAATGGTATGAAACTTGGCGTGTGGTCTTATTATAGTGTAGACAAGCCGCCTGCCAAATTTCATCGCATTCGGAGCTCGTTTGATAGCCCAACGGTTAATTATAGCGGCACTAGTCGCCGGTTAAAACGTCGGACGTTTTCGGTCTCCGAAAACCCCCGCGGGCCTCTCTCCTTCTCCTCTCATCTCATCCCACACCCTTTTCACAGCCCACCTAGGCCCATCCTACCGCACCTCGCGATCGGATCCGTCGGATCGCGATCGGATCCGTCGGATCGCGATCGGAGGGCTCAAAACACCCCTCCAAACCCCCCAAACCCTAGGCTTTCCATATATAAAGGCCCCTCCATGCCAAAAATGGACTAATCCTAGCCTCCCCTAACCTCCAGCCATCTCCCACCTCATTTTCCGTGCCCAGCCGCTCTCTCCTTGCCACTTGTCGCTGCAGAACCACAGCCAGCGCCGCCAGCCAGCACTCCGCCGCCAAATGTCGCGCCCCCATTGGGCCAGCTCAGCCTCCAGCCGCCGCGCCGCCGAAAACCCACCTCCGGCCCGCCCCGGGCCGCTTCGGGCTGCGCCCTGCCACAGCAGGCCCATCTGGGCCCGACCCCGAGCCGCTCGCCCCTGGCTCCCAAGGTGCTTCCTCCCGCTAGCGCCGTCGCCGCACTCGTCGGCCGCCCCGCCGCAGGCGTGCTCCGCCGCCGTCCCCGCCGTCGTTGCTCCTCCGGCGAGCCCAAGCCGCCGCCCCGTCGACCAGTGCCTCCGCCCGAGCCGCTGGCTCCATCCCTCGCCGGCCCCGTCCGAATCCCACAGGAGCTCCAAGCCCCGCCGTCGGTGAGCCCGTTCGCCACCGTCGGACCCCCGGGAACAGCCTCCGACCGCCGCCGCACGACCCCTCCGGCCAGATCCGGGGCCCTCCGCCCGGATCCGCGCCGGCCCGTCCTCCTCCGACCCCTCCGCGCCACCTGCGTCGCCAGGCCGCCGGGGTCAACCTCCCCTCGCCATTCCTTCGTCGTCGTCGCCGTCCGGCCGCGGCCGCCCGAGCCGGACATGTCCGGAGGAGCCGGACATGTCCGCCTCTCCTCTCTGTGTCACTGACGCATGGGTCCTAGGCGCCGGAGTTGTCCGTTTGTATCCGGACATGTCTGTTTAGTCACCCCCCCTTGAGGTAGGTTTTTTTCTTCTAAGTCCCAAAAACCCCATGTTCTGATGCATACTTTGAGTGCCTGTAAATTATTGTGTGTATGTCCAAATTGAGTGTATGATATGTCTAAATGATCGTGGTGATATGCTCTACACTTTGTTCCATTGTGTCATGCTCATTTGAGTTCATCTAGATGCTCTAATATCTGTTGCAAAAGTGCTACTTGTTATGAACTGCTGCGACTTGTTATTTTGTTGCCATGTTTGAGATATGATAACTTGGTGCATGTTTATTCAAATGATGCAAATGATATGTCAAATTGTTCATCATGAGATGCTCTACATGTTGGTTGCTATAGCATGCATGTTAGAGTTCATGTTGCCATGTTAATCCCTGTTGCAAAAGTGCATGTGGCTGTTAGGTTTTGCAACTTGTTATGAGATGCCTAGTTGAGGAGCTCGTTGCTATTGATGTGTTTGTTCCCATGTCACATGCCCATATGTTTTAGATTCTCCATGATGTGTTCTTTGATGTGGTGCAAACCTCTTTCCATGATATGCCTTGTGTTGACTTAAACATGCTTGTAAACATGCCATGTTGTTATTGATGTTTTAACACTTAGTGAAATTTCACTAAGTCTGGAATCTGTAATATCCTGATGCTATGTTTGCTTGATGCCCTAGGTAAATCCATGTTAGTTTTGGGGTGGCCATTGATCATTACTTGTTGTATATGTTGTTGTCTATCCATTCATGCCCTCACTTGCTCATTTGGGTTGTTGTAGCTTATTTACTTCTTGCTATCAAGTTGCTATAAAATATTGTTGTCAGGTTTTTATTGTCATGATCAAAGTGTTGTAGCTTGTTGCTATTGATCCATGCCTCCTATAGAGATGATCCAATGGAGTTGTTTTCTGTAGGATATGTCTACTTCATGTCCATGCTTCTTGTCACCATGTTTGAGTGTTGTAGAGTATATATTTCTTGCTTCCAAGTTGCTATGTGGCTGTTAATTTCAGCTTGTTGTTATATCTTGTTTCATGTGTATCTTTTAGCCCGTTGCTCCGTTTTGAGTGTTCCTTATATGAAACTTGTGTGATTTTGCATGTAGAATCATAATATCATGTTGTTTTCATGTTTGGAGTGAGTTTGCTTGATGTTTGGGTGCATCTTGCACCGTTGTGATGCTTAACTTGTTTTGCTCATATCTTCTAGGCCGTAGCTCCGAATTTAATGAACTTTATATGAAACTTGACTAGAATTTCGTGTAGATCATGATGGTGCATGTTAAATTGCTGTTTAAAAACTTTAACTTAAGGTTTGTACAGATCTGGACTAATTTCAAACTATGCATACGAGGACTTACCGGATTTGTCTTAAGTAGCTTCCGACCTCATTTAAACTTGTTGTTCTTATGTTGCTTCTCTGAGCTTCCTATCTTGTCATGTTTTGCATCCTACTTGCTTGAGCTTATTGTCTTGTTCTTGTGTTGTTCTGGTGTGCTTCCTATGTTGTCATGTAATGCATCCTAAGTGCATCTGCAGTGCATCATACCTTGCCATGTATTGCATCATATATAAACTTGTGTTGTTTTTCTGTGCTTCCTACCTTGCCATGTTATGCTTCCTGTATAGACTTGTTGTGCTTCCTGTATAGACTTGTCATGCATCATACCTTGCCATGTATTGCATCATATAGACTTATGTTGTTTTCCTGTGCTTCCTACCTTGCCATGTTTTGCTTCGTGTATAGACTTGATGTGCATCATATGTAGACTTGTCATGCATCCTACTTGGTAGTGCATATTGTCATGTTCTTGAGTGGGTTGTTTACCGTATTGCTTGCTTCTTCTCGTTAGTGCTTGTTCCGTTACGTTCGTGAGGATTCGTTCGTCTTCCCGTGGTTCTTCTTCAAGGCTTCTTCTTCGTCTTCTTCATGGATCCGTTCTTCTTCCTTGCGGGATCTCAGGCAAGATGACCATACCCTTGGATACCTTTACTATCAATGCCATGCTTAGTTGTCTCGATGCTATCGTTACATGTCGCGCTACCCATCATTTATGTCAGCCTCTCCTTGTTGCCATGAAACCTCTAACCTTTGAAACCTTCCTAGCAAAAACCATTGTTTGGCTATGTTACCCGCTTGCTCAGCCCCTCTTATAGCGTTGTTAGTTGCAGGTGAAGATGAAGATCGTTCCAGGAGGGAACTTGTTGTTGGAATATCACAATATGTTATATATATAATAACACACCTATATACTGGGCATGGGTGGAAGGCTTGGCCTTTTGCTCGGTGTTTTGTTCCACTCATGCCACCTTAGGCGCCGATAAACCGGCATTATGTTCCTTGATTTTGCATTCCTTACACGGTTGGGTATATGGGGACCCCTTGACAGTTCGTCTTTGAATAAAACTCCTCCAGCAAGGCCCAACATTGGTTTTAATTTGCCTCATAATAATAACTTAATTAATTAATTAAATTTGCATAGGGGGTCGCGTCCCCGAGTATTCTTTCTACATAGCAGGGGGGCCAGTGCTGATGGTGTTGGTCCCAAACTAGAGCCACTTGCGGTGCCACCCAGTTATCTGGGGTCTTCGGTTGCTATACGTAGTGCTCATCCGGACGTGGCCTGAGACGAGATGCGCGCGGCTACCATCAGGGTGTCGGCACACCGGGAGGTCTTGCTGGACTTGTTTTACCATTGTCGAAATGTCTTGTGCACCGGGATGCCGAGCCTGATCGGATTTCCCTAAGATAAGGGGTGATGATATTATATTTATCACTTCAGCTGATCGTGAGAGCTTGTGATGGGCTAACTTGGGACACCCCTGCAGGGTTATGATCTTTCGAAAGCCGTGCCCGCGGTTATGTGGCAGATTGGAATTTGTTAATGTTCGGTGTTAGAAAACTTGACAGAGGATCCGAAGTAAAACACACAACTGTGTGAGTAACCGTGATTGTCTCTTTTCACTTTGAGAAGAGAACACGGTGGGGTTATGTTTGACTCGTAAGTAGTTTAGGATCTTTAGCGATCACTACTAGTTGCGACCGTTTGCGTAGATGCTCATCTTATTCTTGTACTTGTAAGTTAGCCACCATACTTTTGCTTAGCCACTGCTGCAACCTCACCACTTTACCTCTTCCTACCTATTAAGCTTTGATAGTCTTGTTACCCATGGTTATGGGATTGCTGAGTCCTCGTGGCTCACAGATACTACAACAACAGTTGCAGGTGCAGGTTTCCGATGACTTGACGTGAGAGTGTTGTTCTTTTGTTGGAGTTCTTTTTCTTCAGTCTTGGGTTAGGTTCCACATCGGCAGCCTGGGATAGCAGATGGATGTCTTTGTGCTTTTCTTGTTTGTATCCGTAGTCGGATACTTTGTATTGATATTGTTGTATTCATGTGACTTGTATGTATTGTTGTATCCCCCCCATGTATGTATGTAATGGTACGATGTAATGATATCCATCTTGCTAAGCGCCCGAAATGCGGTTGTGCCCCAATCACGTAAGTGTCGCGTGATTGGGATAGAATCGCATCTTGGGCCTGACAAGTTGGTATCAGAGCCTCGACCGACCATAGGAGCCCCCTTGATTAATCGTAGCTTGGCCGTTGTTGAGTCTAGAAGAAAAACTTTTTCGGAGTCTAGTTATATCGGGGAGTAGGAATTCTTTTTACTCCCCTGCCCCTTCGTCGCTCTAGTGAGGAATCTTGACATAGGTGTTTTGAATTACTCCTCTTCCCCTTCAAAATTTTTTTAGGACCGCGTGGTTAGTTTTCGTTTGTTGCGTTGTTAGTTCTTTCATCTGGTGCATCTCTCGTCAAGTGGACTCGACCCTCTTCTTCTTTGCAAGTTTAACCTCAGTTCTTTTCAACCGACGGTGTTTTCTCCGTCCGATGCGTTCCTTCTTTTTCCCACCCTCCCACCCTTTTGCTTCTCGGAGCCGGAGTCCTTAATCGAGTATCCATCCTACTCATGTGAAGTCTTTGCTTTCTTTCATCATTTGTTTCAGTTGGTAAATTCTCGTCTAGCTCGTCATCGTTCTTCTCTTTTCTTCTCTCGGAGAATTCTCCTCTCGTTCGATATTCTTCACCTCCTCTTCTTTTCCGATGGTTGCAATTCAATTTGTATTCGGTGCTCATCATATTCTTTCATCAGCTCAGATGTTTCCAATTGCTCGTTTACCTCTCGTCATTTAATTAGTCCAAAGTTCCGAAGAAATCTCAAGAGATTCGTCTGTCTTCCAATTAATTCGAGGTTGTCACCTCATTCGAGTTTTTCAATCGTTCCGGTGCATTATCTCCTTTTCAATCCTTCTCAACGGTGGTTTTTTTCTCTTCGGTGGGCTCATAACCAACAGGTCTTTTCCCAGGATCTTACCTGACTCTTTTATTTCCCGGAGTGTTCCAAAATTCTTTTCAAGTGTGACGTAAGTACGGATTCCATCAGTCACGTACCTTCTTCTAGGTCGCTTTAATTCTTTTTCATCATTGGTTCAACCTTTCTTATTTTCATTATTCCGGAGTATTTCATGAATTCTTTCTCGTGTTCCTCCGAAGGCCATCATTTCACAAGATTTCTTCGTTCTCAGTTTCAACTTCATCCTCTAAATATTCTTCATTGTTGCCTCTTAGTTCGTCTCACATTTGTCCGGTGCTTCGTTCAAATATTCTTTAATCAGTTCACGATCTCTTCGTTCTCGTCATTCTAATTCCCTCAAGTTAATTATTCTTCCCGGCGATTCATCCTCTTGTATTCATTCGATTTTAATTCATCCCGGTGGCTTGTTCTTTTTCATAACACGATTTTAATTCTTCCCGGTGGTTTGTTCTTTCCTTCAGTCGGCTTCAATTCTTTACGGCGATTCGTTCAACAATTCTTTTTCCGGTGCTATCATATCAATTCATTCATTCTTTCCAATTCTACCGGTGTTTCATGAAGATTTTCGCAAGTTCGCGATATATCCCTCATTAATCATTTCAAGGAGAAAAAGTAGTGTGCGAATCCATTGCTTCTCATCAATTTAATTGGTGGAGGATAAGCATAACATAATTCTGATTCTTTTCATCGAGTGGATTTATCCCTTCCTTCGGAGTTTATTCTTGATGAATAAATTATAATTCCAAGTGCTTTCATATTTTCTTTCCGGAGTTCTTAGTTTCTCGGCTATCTCGTCGGACCTCATCTAAATCATCGCAAGGCTTTAATCTTATTCTTTTCGCCCGTCATTTCTATATCATCATCCTTTCATTTTACCGGAGTTCTTCATGGTGGTTCTCAATCATTTAAATCATTCTTCAAACGTTCATCTGATTCTCCTGGAGCAGCTCAAACATTATTCTTTTGCCTCTCGAGTGCAAATAAATTCTCCTTATTCCTTCGAAGTGGAGTTTTGCATTTCTTATTCTCAGCTAATCCATCTTTTGGTTGTGGCATTATTCACCTCAAGTGTTGAGATGTTTACATAAGTCCACGACAAGCTAATTCTTTTGTTGTTGATTATCTCAACAGCTTCGTTCAAGCCTTTCTTCTGAAGATCCTCTTTCGAATTCATTCGTGATGGAAGTTGTCATCTTCTTCTCCGTTCTTTTAATTCCATCATTTCAATTCTTCCGGAGGAATTTCTTGTTCATCTCGTCATGTATTCGTTTCATCTTCTTAGTTCTTGCTCCATTCCATTCTTGTTCAACCGGTGTGCTATTTCTTTCAGTTTCAGCCGGAGTGCTACCCGGATTCCTTCGTGGAGATTCTTTTCTATGTCTTATTAACCGGAGTGGTCGCGAAATCATTCTTATTCCGTTAACTCTTGCTTCATGCCTTTCAACCTCCTTGATTCTCGTCATATTCTTTGTTCCTCTTGTTTAACAAAGTCTTTGCAACTTCGTTCATCTCTGTTGTATCCATTCTTTCAAGTGGCTCAACCTCTCAAAGTTCTTTGGGTTCGCTCTTTTGTCATCGAAGAACTTGTGTTCTTCCTTTTCCCTCCCATCTCGTTCCTAAGATCTCGGGATGAGATCTCTTGTTAGTAGGGGAGTGTTGTGACACCCCGAGACCGGTGCGCCAGGTGTCAGCCAGTTATTCGTCTTCGTTGCCATGTCATCTGCTTGCGTGTGCATTCTTGCCATGTCATCTTGAGTGTTGCATCAGCATGTTTTCAAAACTTGCATCCGTCCGAGTTCCCTCGTCCTTTCCGTTTTCCGTTCTGAGCCCAGACACACTCACACGCGCCCGCGGCGCCTCCGAATATTTATTTTGTGAGTGGCCGAAAAATGTTCTCGGAATGGGATGAAACTTGGCGTGTGGTCTTATTATAGTGTAGACAGGCCGCCTGCCAAATTTCATCGCATTCGGAGCTCGTTTGATAGCCCAACGGTTAATTATAGCGGCACTAGTCGCCGGTTAAAACATCGGACGTTTTCGGTCTCCGAAAACGCCCGCGGGCCTCTCTCCTTCTCCTCTCATCTCAGCCCACACCCTTTTCACAGCCCACCTAGGCCCATCCTACCTCACGTCGCGATCGGATCCGTCGGATCGCGATCGGAGGGCTCAAAACACCCCTCCAAACCCCCCAAACCCTAGGCTTTCCATATATAAAGGCCCCTCCATGCCAAAAATGGACTAATCCTAGCCTCCCCTAACCACCAGCCATCTCCCACCTCGTTTTCCACGCCCAACCGCTCTCTCCTTGCCACTTGTCGCCGCAGAACCGCAGCCAGCGCCGCCAGCCAGCACTCTGCCGCCAAATGTCGCGCCCCCATTGGGCCAGCTCAGCCTTCAGCCGCCGCGCCGCCGAAAACTCACCTCCGGCCCGCCCCGGGCCGGTTCGGGCCGCGCCCCACCGCCGTGGGCCCATCTGGGCCCGACCCCGAGCCGCTCGCCCCTGGCTCCCGAGGTGCTTCCTCCCGCTAGCGCCACCGCCGCGCTCGTCGGCCGCCCCGCCGCCGGCGTGCGCCGCCGCCGTCCCCGCCGCCATTGCTCCTCCGGCAAGCCCAAGCCGCCGCCCCGTTGACCAGTGCCTCCGCCCAAGTCGCGGGCTTCGTCCCTCGCCGGCCCCGTTCGAATCCCGCAGGAGCTCCAAGCCCCGCCGCCGGTGAGCCCGTTCGCCACCGTCGGACCCCTGGGAACGGCCTCCGACCACCGCCGCAGGACCCCTCCGGCCAGATCCGGGGCCCTCCGCCCGGATCCGCGCCGGCCCGTCGTCCTCCGACCCCTCCACGTCACCTGCGTCGCCAGGCCACCGGGGTCAACCTCCCCTCGCCGTTCCTTCGTCGTCGTCGCCGGCCAGCCGCGGCCGCCCGAGCCGGACATGTCCGAAGGAGCCGGACATGTCCGCATCTCCTCTCTGTGTCACTAACGCATGGGTCCCAGGCGCCGGAGTTGTCGGTTTGTATCCGGACATGTCCGTTCAGTCACCCTCCTTGAGGTAGTTTTTTTTCTTCTAAGTCCCAAAACCCCCATGTTCTGATGCATACTTTGAGTGCGTGTAAATTATTGTGTGTATGTCCAAATTGAGTGTATGATATGTCTAAATGATCATGGTGATATGCTCTACACTTTGTTCCATTGTGTCATGCTCATTTGAGTTCATGTAGATGCTCTAATATCTGTTGCAAGAGTGCTACTTGTTATGAACTGCTGCTACTTGTTATTTTGTTGCCATGTTTGAGATATGATAACTTGGTGCATGTTTATCCAAATGATGCAAATGATATGTCAAAATGTTCATCATGAGATGCTCTACATGTTGGTTGTTATAGCATGCATGTTAGAGTTCATATTGCCATGTTAATCCCTGTTGCAAAAGTGCATGTGGTTGTTAGGTTTTGTAACTTGTTATGAGATGCCTAGTTGAGGAGCTCGTTGCTATTGATGTGTTTGTTCCCATGTCAGATGCCCATATGTTTTAGATTCTCCATGATGTGTTCTTTGATGTGGTGCAAACCTCTTTCCATGATATGCCTTGTGTTGACTTAAACATGCTTGTAAACATGCCATGTTGTTATTGTTGTTTTAACACTTAGTGAAATTTCACTAAGTCTGGAATCTGTAATATCCTGATGCTATGTTTGCTTGATGCCCTAGGTAAATCCATGTTAGTTTTGGGGTGGCCATTGATCATTCCTTGTTGTGTATGTTGTTGTCTATCCATTCATGCCCTCACTTGCTCATTTGGGTTGATGTAGCTTATTTACTTCTTGCTCTCAAGTTGCTATAAAATATTGTTGTCAGGTTTTTATTGTCATGATCAAAATGTTGTAGCTTGTTGCTATTGATCCATGCCTCCTATGGAGATGATCCAATGGAGTTGTTTTCTGTAGGATATGTCTACTTCATGTCCATGCTTCTTGTCACCATGTTTGAGTGCTGTAGAGTATATATTTCTTGCTTCCAAGTTGCTATGTGGCTGTTAATTTCAGCTTGTTGTTATATCTTGTTTCATGTGTATCTTTTAGCCCGTTGCTCCGTTTTGAGTGTTCCTTATATGAAACTTGTGTGATTTTGCATGTAGAATCATAATATCATGTTGTTTTCATGTTTGGAGTGAGTTTGCTTGATGTTTGGGTGCATCTTGCACCGTTGCCATGCTTAACTTGTTTTGCTCATATCTTCTAGGCCGTAGCTCCGAATTAAATGAACTTTATATGAAACTTGACTAGAATTTCATGTAGATCATGATGGTGCATGTTAAATTGCTGTTTAACAAATTTAACTTAAGGTTTGTGCAGATCTGGACTAATTTCAAACTATGCATATGAGGACTTACCGGATTTGTCTTAAGTAGCTTCCGGCCTCATTTAAACTTGTTGTTCTTATGTTGCTTCTCTGAGCTTCCTACCTTGTCATGTTTTGCATCCTATATGGATATGTCTTGCATCCTACTTGCTTGAGCTTATTGTCTTGTTCTTGTGCCTTGCCATGTATTGCATTGTATATAAACTTGTGTTGTTTTTCTGTGCTTCCTACCTTGCCTTGTTATGCTTCCTGTATAGACTTGTTGTGCTTCCTGTATAGACTTGTCATGCATCATACCTTGCCATGTATTGCATCATATAGACTTGTGTTGTTTTCCTGTGCTTCCTACCTTGCCATGTTTTGCTTCCTGTATAGACTTGCTGTGCATCATATGTAGACTTGTCGTGCATCCTACTTGGTAGTGCATATTGTCATGTTCTTGAGTGGGTTGTTTACCGTATTGCTTGCTTCTTCTCGTTAGTGCTTGTTCCGTTGCGTTCGTGAGGATTCGTTCGTCTTCCCGTGGTTCTTCTTCAAGGCTTCTTCTTCGTCTTCTTCGTGGATCCATTCTTCTTCCTTGCGGGATCTCAGGCAAGATGACCATACCCTTGGATACCTTTACTATCAATGCCATGCTTAGTTGTCTCGATGCTATCGTTACATGTCGCGCCACCCATCATTTATGTCAGCCTCTCCTTGTTGCCATGAAACCTCTAACCTTTGAAACCTTCCTAGCAAAAACCATTGTTTGGCTATGTTACCCGCTTGCTCAGGCCCTCTTATAGCGTTGTTAGTTGCAGGTGAAGATGAAGATCGTTCCAGGAGGGAACTTGTTGTTGGAATATCACAATATGTTATATATATATATATATATATATATATATATATATATATATATATATATATATATATATATATATATATATATATATATATATATATATATATATATATATATATAATAACACACCTATATATTGGGCATGGGTGGAAGGCTTGGCCTTTTGCTCGGTGTTTTGTTCCACTCATGCCACCTTAGGCGCCGATAAACCGGCATTATGTTCCTTGATTTTGCGTTCCTTACACGGTTGGGTATATGGGGACCCCTTGACAGTTCGTCTTTGAATAAAACTCCTCCAGCAAGGCCCAACATGGATTTTAATTTGCCTCATAATAATAACTTAATTAATTAATTAAATTTGCATAGGGGGTCGCGTCCCCGAGTATTCTTTCTACATAGCAGGGGGGGCCAGTGCTGATGGTGTTGGTCCCAAACTAGAGCCACTTGCGGTGCCACCCAGTTATCTGGGGTCTTCGGTTGCTGTACGTAGTGCTCATCCGGACGTGGCCTGAGACGAGATGCGCGCGGCTTCCATCAGGGTGTCGGCACGCCGGGAGGTCTTGCTGGACTTGTTTTACCATTGTCGAAATGTCTTGTGCACCGGGATGCCGAGCCTGATCAGATTTCCCTAAGATAAGGGGTGATGATATTATATTTATCACTTCAGCTGATCGTGAGAGCTTGTGATGGGCTAAGTTGGGACACCCCTGCAGGGTTATGATCTTTCGAAAGCCGTGCCCACGGTTATGTGGCAGATTGAAATTTGTTAATGTCCGGTTGTAGAAAACTTGACAGAGGATCCAAAGTAAAACACACAACTGTGTGAGTAACCGTGACTGTCTCTTTTCACTTTGAGAAGAGAACACGGTGGGGTTATGCTTGACTCGTAAGTAGTTTAGGATCTTTAGCGATCACTACTAGTTGCGACCGTTTGCGTAGATGCTCATCTTATTCTTGTACTCGTAAGTTAGCCACCATACTTTTGCTTAGCCGCTGCTGCAACCTCACCACTTTACCTCTTCCTACCTATTAAGCTTTGATAGTCTTGTTACCCATGGTTATGGGATTGCTGAGTCCTCGTGGCTCACAGATACTACAACAACAGGTGCAGGTGCAGGTTTCCGATGACTTGACGTGAGAGCGTTGTTCTTTTGTTGGAGTTCTTCTTCTTCAGTCTTGGGTTAGGTTCCGGGTCGGCAGCCTGGGATAGCAGATGTATGTCTTTGTGCTTTTCTTGTTTGTATCCGTAGTCGGATACTTTGTATTGATGTTGTTGTATTCATGTGACTTGTATGTATTGTTGTATCCCCCCATGTATGTATGTAATGGTACGATGTAATGATATCCATCTTGCTAAGCGCCCGAAATGCGGTTGTGCCCCAATCACATTAGTGTCACGTGATCGGGATAGAATCGCATCTTGGGCCTGACAAACTCTCATAGACACATTAGTCCCTCAACCACGTTTGTCGTCAATACTCCAAAACCAACTAGGGGTGGCACTAGATACACTTACAGAAACCTTAACCGTCTTTTGATCAACGAGCTAGTCTAGTAGAGGCTTACTAGGGATTTGGTATATTTTTATCTATTCACACATGTATTTAAGTTTCCGATCAATACAATTATAGCATGAACAATAAATATTTATCATGATTAAGGAAATATAACAATAACCACTTTATTATTGCCTCTAGGGCATATTTCCAACACCATTCCCTATTGTACCTTGCTGGCGACCAGACCAACAATCTGAGGAGCGCAGCCAGCCTCCGGACATGGTCACGACGGAGATGGGCGAGCGGGGAGCAGAACCGGACGACCTCCACTTAGATTAGGTTTCACGTTGTGTGTAATAATATGTATCTGAGGTATCCGGATGTGGAATGTATTTTTTGAGGCGTGACTGGTCACTGTCCGCGGACGCGCCCGAACATCCACGTGCGTTTGATGTGACAGATTTGCCAAGTCCGGCTGTAGATGCTCTAAGGCGATATCACTAAATAAAATCATATTTTCTGGTATAATGAGAGAAAAACTTTACTGATCCGATGCACCATGTCGGTGTCAAAACTGGCGGATCTCGGGTAGGGGGTCCCGAACTGTGTGTCTTAGGATCGATGGTAACAGGGGAAACAAGGACACGATGTTTACCCAGGTTCAGACCCACTTAATGAAGGTAATACCCTACTTCCTGCTTGATTGATCTTGATGAATATGGGGATTACAAGAGTCGATCTACCTCGAGATCGTAATGGCTAAACCCTAGATGTCTAGTCTATGGTAGTTGTGATTGTCCCTACGGACTAAACCCTCCGGTTTACATATGCACCGGAGGGACCTAGGGTTGTACATGATTATCTTGCAGAGGAAGGAAACATTACACCCGGACTTTAAACTTGCGATTCTACATATATAGGAGTCCTATCCGGATATGAGGGATAATCTTCTGTGCTGATCTTGATGGCCCACCAATCCGACCCATAACGAGTAATCCAGCCAATAACGAGTAATCCGACCACCCGAAGACCCCTTAATCTAGGACTCCCTCACACCCGTTCACCCATAACGAGTAGTCCAGTTGGCCCTATGAGTAACTAAATTTAAGTTTTGGTAAATCATACCACCTCCGTTCATAAAAAAGTGACGTGGTTTTACTTCATCCTCATGCCTAAATGTTGACTACAAGTGAGTTGCAATTTAATTGCATTAGCCGGGTCTTGAACTCAAGATCTCCTGACTTCGATACCATGTAGAACTGCGCGCATCAACCAATTCACCCAAAAAGCTCAAGACGATGGAAAAAAGTGGACTATGCGTTTATAGGTCAACAATGGTGATGCTAGTTGCTGTCACACCCTGATTTTCATGCCACTTTGCTTAAGATAATTATCATGTTAAAAATGTGGATTTGCAAAAACTTTTGAGTGTTTTTGACTTTGCTTGATTTGACTTTTGTCTGCTGTTTGCTAGTGCTCTAAAAATCAAATAAATCCTCCAACTCTTATACTTCATCTCCTTGATCCAAAACCTTTTCACAATGATCATGCCATGTGTATAGACCAGTATAGAATTTTCTTATAAAAATATTTTGGCCAAATAGTATTTTCTAAAATTAGTTTTCCAAAACCACCTGAATTAAGGTTTGCACTACAAGTACCTTATTTAGGGTGTGAAAAATCTTTCAAAAAGTATATTTGAATCCTATTAGGTATAGGACTCCCATAAACCACAAAATTATAATTTTAAAAGTTATTTTTATATTTTATTTAAAAGCTTTTTCTTAAGGCCAAAAATGGTCTTTAATAGGGAAAAATTATTTAATTATTTCAAAAATATTTGCCAAAATTCAGGGAGACTCATAGGACATATATTGTCCATATATAAGAGTTTCAGCACATGGTCATGTTCAAAATATTGGGCAAATCCTTCCAAAACCCTTTCTGGATATTTCAAGCTTTTGAAATATTTACAAAGGAAATATTCTCCAAAAATTCCAGGGAAATTCTATCATGTCAAATATGACATATTTGATGATCTTGCAAAGCCTCATGCCTTGAAGATCAAGGAAACATCATCTAATCCCCTCAAAACCATTCTGTCCATATTTGAAGTTTGAGCAACTCTACATTGCCAAACTTGTCCAAATGCTCTCAAACCTGGTGAAAATGCTAAAATGATGTAATCATGCATCCATGCCAAATGGCAGAAGCTTTGGAGAAGCATAACTTGATCTAAGTGCCCCAAAACCATTTCTGTTCAAATTCAAATTTGAACAACTTTACATTACCAACTTTTTACCTAGAGCTTCAAACTTTGTGGGCATGATCATAACCCCAAATGATGATGCTACACCAAGTGGTGCATCAAGGGGAGATGAATAGCTCAACTCAAACATGGTGAAACCATTTCTGTTGATTTCTAGGGTTCACCAAAGTTACATTGGCAACTTTGCCCAAATGAGCTCAAATTTGGTGTAGGGGCCTAATTGTGTGTGACATTCCATCCTGTTAAGTCCCATGCCAATTGGAATTCATTTGCCTCCCCAAAACCTGATCAAACACCTTCTGTCCAATTACCAAAACCAGTGTTTGGACCCCTTTTACTTTTTCCCTTTACCTCAAATTCTTACCACAGCTTCTCCTGATCATCTTCTACCTCCAGTAACTTCTCTATGGCCTCAGCACAATCATTGGAGGGGGTAAAACCCCAATTCACACTGCTGGACAGCAGTAAACTCCTTCTCCTTCACCTCCCTCCTCATTCCAGTGGCTTCCTAGAGCATCCAAGGCCACAGACCATTTCTTTACTCCTCCCCTGACCCCCTAGACAGCATTGGGCATGAGGGACGCGTCCAGAGCAGCGAGGGCACGGCCATGTCGGCCAAACGGGTGCTCTGGAGCGCGCTACAGTGCCTTGGCGCACTATAGCCGCCCCCAATCACCGGCCCCGACCACCTAGGGCCTCCCCCCTCGTGTACCCTGAGGCTGCCTCGACGTCCGCAACCTGCTGGGCGGTCGGCCCTCTCCTCTCTCCTCCTCCCTCACCCCTGCTCGCACGCGCACCGGCCGACCCTGAGCTCCAGTGAGCAAGCTCACACGCGCGAAGACTCTGGCGCCTCCCTGCTCCTCCTCTGCTTTCCCCTTGGCCTAGACCTCATCCACGAGCGCCTCAGACATGCCCAGGAGAGCCAGGTTGGCCTTCAGCAACGGCCACGGCCCCGCCAGCGCACAGCCCCGCGGTGGACCTCGGGCTGGCCTATATAAGGCCTCCCCGAGCCCTCTCCGTACTCCATCCACTCCCTCACCCTCCAGTAAGCCTCCCTGAGCAAAGCACGCTCCCTCCCGAGCCTTCCTCCTCCTCCTCTGTCGCCATTGCCGCCTCGGGGCCCTGCTCGAATTCGGGCACCCCGGCCTCTCCCTCTCCACCTAGCCACCACCAGAGCCTCTCACGCACCCCCTTGAGCCTCCCCGTGCTCCGCCCCATTCCCCCTGAGGCCGTAGCGCCATAACCCTCTTCGCCGTCGCCATCATCGCCGCGTCAGGCGCTTCTCCCCTTCCCGAGCTCCCCCACAGGCGTGAGGCACATGGATGGGTGCGCCTCGCCGCCCTGAGCACTCCGGTGCACAGAACGCCGGCGGAGACTGATAACCCTCAACAGTAAGGGATCGAGATAGTCTTCGCGGGTAAGAATAACCCAATTTATTGATTCGACACACGGGGAGCCAAAGAGTATTTATAAGCTTTAACAGTTGAGTTGTCAATTCAACCGCACCTGAAATATACTAACTTGCAACGAAAGATAAGTGGTAACAGTGATATGATAGTGATGATAGTAATAGTAAAAGTAAACAGCAAAAGTAAATAGCAGTAGTAAATGGCAGAAGTAACAACTAGTGACAAGCAAGGTTTAAAATACTGTAGGCTAGGGAGATTGATGGTTGGGCGCTGCATGGATGAGATAGATTCTAACTTGGGGCACGGCACACGGAAAAGTAATGATCATCTAGGCAAATATCAAACAGTAGGCATGTATCCCGTATGTAGTTGTACGTGCTTGCAATAAGAACTTGCACAACATCTTTTGTCCTACCATCCCGCTACGAACGGGGCCAAAAGGAACTAATGGATATTAAGGTGCTCCTGTCAAAGAGCACCGGAACAAAGCAATGAACTCAATGGATACATGTAATCCTCAAACTACGGACCATCCCCTTTGGTGTCCCAAGCTGTCACTTTTGGGATCGCCGGTTCCGAACCGTAACAGGTGCATACAACTCATAGATAGGATCAAGAACACAAATATATTCATGCGAACACATATGGTTCAGATCTGAAATCATGGCACTCGGGCCCTAACTGTCAAGCATTAAGAATAACAAGCTGTAGCAAAGATGATAAACACCATACTAGATGATAGGCAACATGCCCCCAACAATCTAACGAACTATTACATGATCTAACTCATCCAAGCCCTACCATCCCCTTCGCCTACAACAAGGGAATTACTCACACATGAAGGGGGAAGTCATGGAGGGATGATGGAGTGGTGATGATGATGACGATGGCGACGATCTCCCCTCTTCGAAGGCCAAATCAGCCTCCAGATTAGCCCTCCCGAAGAAGAACAGAGGGTGGCGGCGGCTCCGCGACGAAAAACAGCGAAAGAACTTCCGATCTGGGATTTTTGCGTCGGGAGGAAATATACGGGCTAAAGTAGGGCACCAGGGGGTGTGGGGCCCACCCAGGCGCCCCCCCGGCGCGGCCCAGGGGGGGCGCGCCCACAGGGCGCCTGGGCACCCCCTGGCCCCCCTCTAGCCCCACTTCTGGCATTTTGTTTCTTCGGGTGCGTGGATTTTTCGTGATTTTTCGTGGATTTTTCTGAGATGCTTAAAAATCCGTTTTCCTGCACATAAATAAACCATACAGGCAGCTCTGCTGAAAACAGCGTTAGTCCGGGTTAGTTTAGTCCAAATCATGCAAGAATGAGGTCAAAACAATATCAAAAGTGTTTGGAAAAGTAGATACGTTTGAGACGTATCAACTCCCCCAAGCTTAGCATATTGCTTGTCCTCAAGCAATTCAGTTCAACGAACTGGACGCGACAAAGAAAACTTTGACAAACTCTTTTGCTTCATTAGATGTATATAAGCATGTACTACGAAAAGAGTTCAGCAAGTATTAAAACAGTACTTATGAGAACAATGCAAGGAGCAATCCTTCTTTCAAGTGACCAGTCACAAATAATCAAGAGTAAACAATATATTACTGAAAATCAAGACAAGATCACATTGCACATAGCTTGAGCATATTAAGGTGGTATCTCGCTAGCCTCCATGAGTGAAGCAAAACATAAATGCAGAGACTCCTCCAGAGTTTTAAAGGAGACTAAAACTAAGAATTTCAGAATAAATCATATCACAAGTATGCAGAAGACAATGTAATACTTTGGGACAATGCACATTACACTCAGAATGACAATTATGCTCTCCTAGTCAGTGCTTTGAAGAAAGAAGATGAGACTCTCGAACCGTGGCTTTTATTGGCAAAGTTGAAAACCCGTGATCGGAAACAAAAACTAAACATGTACCAGAGCTCTTGGTTTTAAAAACAGAAGTAAATATGTTTTTGAGAGGTGCATATTTCGTCAACGAATGCTAGCAGATAACTCAATCACCTTTTAAGCTAGACAAGTCTCGAGGAACGGCTCCCGCATGAGGACGATCACATCCTCTTAATCTCCTTTGTTTATCACTGCCAAAGTTTTCTGATTTCTCATGAACAAAGCGTGAAGGAGGGTTCGTTTGTTATATTATCTTTTTGAGCCGGGCGCACTCAATGCCAGTTCCTTTTCATGTTAGGGGTTCGCACATTATACATGCAATCCAGGGGTGAAACTTGTCCAACTTAAAGAGATCATGAATTAACTACTACTTCCTCATGAGCTAAAACATAGGCACACAAAAAAGAAATGCTTTTGATTAATTTCGAGATGGTACATGAAAGTCTTTGTTAGGAATGGCAGGTAAATACCATATATAGGAAGGTATAGTGGACTCATATGGCATAACAGGTTTAAAGGTTTTGGATGCACAAGCAGTCATTCCGCTTAGTACGGGTGGAGGTTTAGCAAAAGACTGGGAAGCGACCAACTAGAGAGCAATAACGGTCATAATCATGCAGAGCGACAAAGCAACATTGAATCGGGCATGAAAGTGATATAACTATTCTAAAACTCAAAGATCATCAAGGCAAAGTAGACTTTTTAGTCTTAAACATGTGTAAGCATGTGCCAAGTCAATCCAAAAATTCTCTAAAGGGAAATACCACTTTAGTATGCCAGACTATGAACAGTGCGATGCATGTCGATCATTTCGATAACACATTATGTACTCTAGTTATTCGGGACTAGCCACAAGGAAAGCATGAACCACTGAAAGAGCATTGTAAACATAGCACTATATCGCTACAAGCTAGTCTCTAGATCATAAGTACAGGCATATGTACAAAAGTAGAAACAGAAAGAGTTCATACCGGTCTTCCTTGTTGCTTCCTTTCAGTCGATCTTCGTCATTACTGCTTGTCACTTGCACGATCGAACGTAGGAAATATAATCAAATGCCGTCACGGGCTCGAGCTGATCTCTGAAAACAAAGCAAACTAAAGAGAGAAAGGAAATCTTTTTGAGTTTTTTTCAAAAGTTGAATAAAAAGCAAAAGAAAGAGAAAATCTTTTTGTTGTTTTTGCAAATAGAGGAATAAATAAGAATGGGCAAAAACTTCGAAAAGATCAAAGCGAATAAAACGGATAATACAATGAAAAAGTGAGAAGGGCACGTACTCCCCCAAGCTTAGGCTTTTGGCCTAAGTTGGTAGCAGCTATTGCCCCCAGGAGCCTCCTGCTCCAGGGGTATGGTGGTGAGACCAAGGGTCGTAGAAGGATGATGGCGCGTACACCGAACTCCTCGGAGTCTCCCATGAGGAAGGTGGAGTGGTGATGATGATGACGATGGCGATGGCGACGATCTCCCCTCTCCGGAGGCCAAATCAGCCTCCACATTAGCCCTCCCGAAGAAGAACAGAGGGTGGCGGCGGCTCCGCGACGAAAAACAGCGAAAGAACTTCCGATCTGGGATTTTTGCATCGGGAGGAAAAATACGGGCTAAAGTAGGGCACCAGGGGGTGTGGGGCCCACCCAGGCGCCCCCCCGGCGCGACCAGGGGGGCACGCCCACAGGGCGCCTGGGCACCCCCTGGCCCCCCTCTGGCCCCACTTCTGGCATTTTGTTTCCTCGGGTGCGTGGATTTTTCGTGATTTTTCGTGGATTTTTCTGAGATGCTTAAAAATCCGTTTTCCTGCACACAAATAAACCATACACGCAGCTCTGCTGAAAACAGCGTTAGTCCAGGTTAGTTTAGTCCAAATCATGCAAGAATGAGGTCAAAACAATATCAAAAGTGTTTGGAAAAGTAGATACGTTTGAGACGTATCAGAGACCACCTGGGTCGCCGGCGCGATCGGCGGCCGAGCTCCTCTGCCCCGCTCCTGTCGCGGGCGGGAGGAAGGAGAAGGTCCTGCAGGAGGGCCCCGCAGGTCAGAGACCCCGGAGGCAGGCCCCATCGGTTTAAGTGGAGACGGTTACGGCATAGCCCGTCTTCCCCGCGTGAAAACGCATTTCCGGGAAGCCGCCTTCGACGTGGCCAGGTTCCCTGCGCGCTGCTGAGCAGTTGGGCCGGCCCAGAGCGCTGCGGCGCTATACTGCGCCCAAAACGCAGTATAGGTATAAAACCCCCTCCCCTTTTTCCTTTTTCTTTTTTTGTAAACTTCATTAATGCTTAAATAATTTATTTGAACTCCAAATCTAGTGATTCAAGTTTCCAGTGACTCCATAAATCATGATCTACCTGTTGGTGCAACATGCACATTATTCCAGAGACATTTCCTTCACACATAATTATCAAATGCCCATATTTCATTTTCTGTGATGAACTTTAGAAAATCACAGAGGGCTCAAATTTGATCCAAATGCAGTGGTTCAAATTCCTAGATGCTTTTCATGTCCAAACTTAGTTTTGGAACATTTTTATTAATATTTTCTGAACCCCACCAAATATTGAGCCATTTCTTCATATTATCAACTTTGCAAAATCCTAGGAAATTCATTTGATTTCCAAATCCAGTGAAACCAACTCCTAGATGCTTCTAAAATCATGACTTGTTGATGGGTGCCTTTGCTCATCATTCAAGAAAATATTTCTGTATACTTCTTTCAAATCCATAAACCCTTTGGTTCCATCATATTGAAATGATCCAAACTATTCATTGATCCAATACCTATGAAACCACCTTGGTTATTTTTCATATGACCAGAGGTATCCTAGAAAAGTCCAACTCCTATTTTTAGAGCACTTTTATTTTTGCTTTGATTGTGTTGCTTATTATGATTGTTTCCGTCGTTAGTTGACGAAATAAACGGAATACTCGGAGATGGACCAGAAGGTTTAAAGACTCGGAAGAATAAGGCAAGCAACCCTTTGACCATGTTCGAGAAACCTTTTTATGCATGTCTCATAGAACCTTATTATTCAATGCATCGGAATCATGTAGAAGAGGTGACCACTTTCGTTGGTACCTTTGTTACTTTACTATTGAAACTTGCATCAAACATGACCCTACCTTCCTATGAGGGTTATGTGGGTGGGAGTAGATAGATGTATACTATAGTAGTTGGCTACGCAAAATGGATCAGGGTTATGCATTGAGTGAAACAAGTGTGGTCTGACATACTTGCAAATAACCCAGTGGGTGCCATTAATACCCCTGAGAGATAATGAGAAACTAGGGCACTACTTGGTGAAGAAGTAGTGTACCGAGGCTTGATGAGAGTGTTGTTTACAGAGATGGATTAGATTTATGTGTGACTACCGTCCCAACCAAACATGCGCAACCACTCTACCCTTATATGGGAAAGGGCATTATTGATTACCTAGGTCGATACTAGCATGGTGCCCGCATTACTAGTGACGGGGGTGACATGAGGTCACTCTCGGGACGGGGTCGTGCTTGGATAGGCGGCCATGACTGTCTTTACAGGGCACCGGACACACCGTTGGTACCCCGTGCTTGTGGTACATGATGAATATGGGAGCAAGTCTCCACAATTATTAAGATGTGAAATGTTTGGCACGGGGCTGTTACCAATCGAGTGGACTCCATATTAGTGTCGTCTAGGGAAAGATAGTGATCGGGTGCTTACCCCGGGTACTTGAGGTACCGCGGGTCGTGGATGTCACGGAAGTTCCCCGGATCTTGTGGGTAAAGTGCGCAACCTCTGCAGAGTGTCAAACTATTCGAATAGCCGTGTCCGCGGTCAAGGACAGTTGGGTGGTGCTACTTAGACTATGTCCATAAGTTTCTGGGAAACAAGACGATTCAGAGATATTGTTGATGTGATTGTGAGAAAGACACAATGAGCTTGAGCATGAGTTGATTACAACTCTTTCCCGATAATGATGTCTGAGACCTCCTGATACTTGTTGCAGACACATGCATGTCCATGTTATATGTTGATCATACTTGCATATGAAAAACTAGCTTTCCGCAAAACCGCCAACTTAGCAGTAGAGACTTGCATAATTATTCTGTCATCACACTTGGGTTGCTTGCGAGTACATTCAAAGTACTCATTGGCTTGCCACTGGTTATTTTATTGGCCAGGCATGAGAGAACATGTTATGATGAAGATTTCTTGGTGACGAGCATGCGAGCTAGGACGCTTCCCAGTCAGAATGCCTGTAGGGTTAAGGCAGATGGCATGGGTCCAAGTTGTCGTTGAAGATTTCCGCTGCGATGATATACTCAAGACTTGACCATTATGGTCCTATTTGTGTAATACGGTATGTATGGATGTAAGACTCTTGTTATTCAGCTTCTGTGTGTTCAGTGAGCATTGATCTCTGGGATCACTGTACACATGCATTCGGTGATCACGACTTATGAGTCGGGGTCCCCACAGAGCTGGTATCAGAGCCGTCCTTACTGTAGGAAGCCTTAGTTAGCATGGTCGTTAGTTAGGGTAAAACTATTTCCAAAACTATTACTAGTTTTCAAAACTATCTATCCTTCTCTTCCCTTCTCAGTTTTTCGAAAACTAGGCTATACTTAATCTCTTTCCCCTTCAAAATTGTTGGTCGCTAGAACCCTTATGCCCCAGACCACTGGATTTTCTGTAATCCTCGTGGAGTGCACCTTTCCAAACACTCACCCACCTCTTCTGCACGCAAGAGTGGCGACACCACGACTAGACGATACCAACAGAGATTACATCCTCGGTGGATGAGGACATGAAGACCCAGAAAATGGTGACACCTTTGACAGTGCCCCAAGAAGATGCAACATTGGCCTATGATGACCAGGGTATAGGTTATGCAGAATCATGATATGCATCGCTAATAGAGTAATCTTGTCACTACCGTTGTTGTATCGGCAACCACCGGTGGATGAGAACCTCGCCATTTGGTCCGCCTCACTATAGTGAGCAGGAAAACGGTTCTCTTCGTCCCCCGCTCTCGGTGTCGATGTTTTCATCAACAAAACCGACATGTTGGACCTCTATTATGCCTTGATTAATATCATTGCATAAAGGATTGCCTACCTGGTACCCTCGACACCCCAGGAGGCCCAAGGGGTCGTCATGATTAAAGAGACAAGACCAAGTCAACGCCAGCTACAAGGACTAGACCCCGAGACCTCCAAATCACTTGCAAGACTTATTCCACTTCCCTCCTCTTCTGAACTAATCAGCAGTGACAACCTTTTGCGCTTGTCGTAGCATCTCTTGTCATATTAACTCTTCTCTAACCTCCTTGCAGATGGCCGTCGCCCCCACGAGACTCCTCATGATCGGATTTCCACCACTCCTAAGGGACTGCCTACAACAATGCCACTATCCTTTGGAGCCGATGTACACCCTGCATGAACTAGACAATGGTGAATTCAAGACGGAATTCTATGCCAAAGTAATCGTACCTGCCAAGACCTCACCTCAAGGCTGGTTCTTTATCGGACCACCTATGCCCACTCAGGACCTAGCCATACAGCAAGTGGCCTACGAAGCCCTTCTCCGCCTTCAAGATCTCCTCCCAGAAATGAAGGAAGGTCGGGCTACTTGTTACCTGCCCAGCAAAAGCGGAACAGGAACCACCTCGCAGGCCATGATTCCCACAGGAGATGAAGACCCGACTCTCAAGCTCCAGATCCGCTTTGCCCACACAGCCAATTTTCTTCTGCGCAACCTCACGGAAGAATTCCTCAAGTCCCGCGAGGATTTCCCTTCACTTCTACATCTCCACTGCCTCGAGAAGAAGAAGGTGATCGAACGGGAACAACAAATTACTGCCCTACAAGTCTACATCGCTAATCAGAAGCAACAGATCGAAGAGCTTCAAGGAGCTTGCCATCGGACCCCGTGAAGAAGGCATAGGGCTAGACTACCATATCCACGTCATGGGGGACCAACGTCAGGCCACCAGAAACATGACCCAAGACGGGATAACAACCTCTTTGCTTCCATCACATGTTACGAGTGTGGTGAGCTCGGGCATATCAGAAGGATGTGCCCCAGCAAGCAGCCATCTGTCAAACCACCGGAAGACCCACGAGCTAAAGACTGAAGGCCTTCCTCCTCACGACTGTCAATCCGAGAACCCCTAGGGTAGGATGAGTCGTGTACCCCCTTATGCGAAGTCGAGTCTATGTGGCGGTTCATATGAAACCATGTCATGTGTTGCTTGTCCTTATATGTTGTGTTTTTTATATAAGTCGCACTTTTGCCTTGGGCAGCATGTACGCGACTATACCACCTATCTTATCTTAACAAATGTGTGTGGCCTTTACGACACTTGGTTGTTTGATCTTTCACTATAAAACCCCCCTTTAGGCATTTCCCTCCTCTACGCTGCTTCTTCCCTCTATTCTCTCTCTCCCCAACTGAAGACCCGCAAGACAAGATGCACCAAGGATTCTGCCTCGGCAACCAACTGGCACTGAAGACTTCTGCTATAACCTCCACGACCAGATACAACCCCGTAGAGTTATGTTTAACCCTCCAAACTAGTAACCTTTGAGACTCCACGAGACACTCCAGCACGAACCCTTAACCTTGTGCTTAACCCATAGAATCGCGAGAGAACCTGTTAAGCCTTTATAACCTTGCACAACACTGGGTTCGTAAAGGAGCTAGTGGACGCAGTGAACGAACACATTCTCATCCTAATATAGCACAAGAACTGACGATGCCATAGGTAGACCAATTTGAGGATATGACACAGATGACTTGGTGGCTTTATATCAGTGACTTCGAGGAATTATCTGAGACCTTGATGGATGGTGAGATTTCATATTGGTGGGATCATGACTTTGGGGAAGCATGTAGGAGTACCCGTTGGACATGAGATTTGGATTTATATAGGTGATTCTGGTTGGTATAATGCTGGATATGTCTGCATGGTTCGGAGTAAAAATTGGATTTAGGCCTATGATCCTGATTATGATATCATGCTTCTCGGTGGACAATAACCTAGGAGATTGGATTATTTGTCGGATTTGATTTAGGGATCTATATTGTCGTGATCTTGGAGTTTACTGTTGGAAATATGCCCTAGAGGCAATAATAAATTGGTTATTATTATATTTCCTTGTTCACGATAATCGTTTATTATCCATGCTAGAATTGTATTGATAGGAAACTCAGATACATGTATGGATACATAGACAAACACCATGTCCCTAGTGAGCCTCTAGACGACTAGCTCGTTGATCAATAGATGGTTACGGTTTCCTAACCATGGACATTGGATGTCGTTGATAACGGGATCACATCATTAGGAGAATGATGTGATGGACAAGACCCAATCCTAAGCCTAGCACAGATCGTGTAGTTCGTATGCTAAAGCTTTTCTATATGTCAAGTATCTTTTCCTTAGACCATGAGATTGTGCAACTCCCAGATACCGTAGGAATGCTTTGGGTGTACCAAACGTCACAACGTAACTGGGTGGCTATAAAGGTGCACAACAGGTATCTCCGAAAGTGTCTGTTGGGTTGGCACGAATCGAGACTGGGATTTGTCACTCCGTATGACGGAGAGGTATCTCTGGGCCCACTCGGTAGGACATCATCATAATGTCCACAATATGTGATCAAGGAGTTGATCACGGGATGATGTGTTACGGAACGAGTAAAGAGACTTGCCGGTAACGAGATTGAGCAAGGTATCGGTATACCGACGATCGAATCTCGGGCAAGTGCTATACCGATAGACAAAGGGAATCGTATACGGGATTGATTGAATCCTTGACATCGTGGTTCATCCGATGAGATCATCGTGGAACATGTGGGAGCCAACATGGGTATCCAGATCCCGCTGTTGGTTATTGGCCGGAGAGTTGTCTCGGTCATGACTACATGGTTCCCGAGCCCGTAGGGTCTACACACTTAAGGTTCGATGATGCTAGGGTTATAGGGAAAGTATGTACGCGGTTACCGAATGTTATTCGGAGTCCCGGATGAGATCCCGGACGTCACGAGGAGTTCCGGAATGGTCCGGAGGTAAAGATTCATATATGGGAAGTCCTGTTTTGGTCACCGGAAAAGTTTCGGGCGATATCGGTAATGTACCGGGACCACCGGGAGGGTCCCGGGGGTCCACCAGGTGGGGCCACCAGCCCCAGAAGGCTACGTGGGCTAAGTGTGGGAGGGGACCAGCCCCAAGGGGGCTGGTGCGCCCCCCCACCAAGTCCCAGGGCGCCTCCAAGAAGGGAGGGGGCAAACCCTAGGGCAGTTGGGCCCTAGGGCCCAATAGTGGTGCGCCTCCCCCTCTCTCCCCCTTGGCCGCCCCCCTAGATGGGATCTAGGGCTGGCCGCACCCTAGGGGTGGGAAACCCTAAAGGGGGGCGCAGCCGTCCCTTCCCCCTATATATATGTGAGGTTTTAGGGCTGCTTGACACACGAGAACGTCTCCCTCTTGGCGCAGCCCTACCCCTCTCCCTCCTCGTCTCTTGCAGCGCTTGGCGAAGCCCTGCTGGAGTCCCGCGCTCCTCCACCACCACCACGCCGTCGTGCTGCTGTTGGATGGAGTCTTCCCCAACCTCTCCCTCTCTCCTTGCTGGATCAAGGCGTGGGAGACGTCACCGGGCTGCACGTGTGAAGAACGCGGAGGCACCGTTGCTTCGGTGCTAGGATCTTCGGCGATCTGAATCGCGGCGAGTACGACTCCATCAACCGCGTTCTTGAACGCTTCCGCTTAGCGATCTACAAGGGTATGTGGATCCAACTCTCCTCTCGTAGATGCATCTCCTAGATTGATCTTGGTGAACGTAGGAAAATTTTTGTTTCCCATGCGACGTTCCCCAACATTTACTTGACCTGGATGATGGGAATTTGGTGGACATACTGTCGTAATGCAAAGTCCTCCCCAGTATTTGGATATCATAGGGACTTGAGATCTTGTGGAACACCGTAGACATTGGATTTGTAGAATTGTTGGATTATGTGGTGATTGATAGAAATTACCGGGCTATTGGAGGTGATCTATAGGAAGGAAACAAATCTTGGAGTGGCATATGACGTGTTTCCTTAGAATAGAAATTCCTTATCGTGAGCCTTGCAAGAATAGGTTGAGTGCTTGGATTGTGGAGTTTAATTTAAGCTTAGCAGCTGGTATGACCTACCCATGGATTTTAGGGGGAGACATACATATGGATTTAGGGATCATAGGCGAATACAATTTTGTTAGACCGTCTCTTGAGGGTCATGAGTATATGTATGGCATGAGTGGTGATTGAAGCTGGTCTATGTTTTTCGTTCGGAGTACTAGATAGAGCCATTGGCATCTCAGAAACCGTGCTTAAGGATAAGATGATATATGTTCACTCACTCACTAGAATCCTTGAAACCCTTAAGCCCCACCAAGCCATAACCTGGTCAGATTCCGACCACGGGCCTTCGCTCTAAGTCAGGAAGGCCCCTGCAAATACTCAACCGAGACCACCACCAATACCCCAGCCTACCTTGCGTACCCCCATAAACCTCATGGAGTAAGTGGACAAGTTGGGTAACATCATTATCTGATGGTCTACTTGTCTACCCGAAGACAAAGAAGAGACGGACAGCTAGATAGAAGACATTTGAAGACCGCCCTGTCAAGAAGGAAGATCTACACCGACCACCGTCATCAAAAAGTAAACTTCCGCATCGAAGACCGGGCGTATCTGGAAACCACTCCTCTCGAAGGGACCGAGCATTTCCGTGTCGAAGGGACGCTCGCACCAAGATTTATCGACCCTTCTTCAAGATCGCTGCAAGGCAAATAGTAGACGTCTACCAGCTAGATTTACTTCCTGAGATACCCTCCGTGCACCAAACCTTCCACGAGCCCCCACTCTGGAAGTACTTCTTACTTCCTAACTAGCCCGGTGCAAGCAAGGACATCACCAAGCCTTGGCAACTAACTCAACCTAACCTACGCAAGAGACCCCTCAGCAACCTCCATCAAGGAAGGCAGCAAGCGAGAGGCCACACCAGCAAGTACTTCAAGAATCCATGGAGCACCAGTCGGGAGCAGAACCAGCAAGAAGAAGTGAAGACTACCCCGTATCCAAGACTCCGTATTTCTTTTCCACGCCTAGTATGGGAATCTCGGGGACGAGATTCTTGTAAGGGGGGTAGGTCTGTCACACCCTGATTTTCATGCCACTTTGCTTAAGCTAATTATCATGTTAAAAACGTGGATTTGCAAAAACTTTTGAGTGTTTTTTACTTTGCTTGATTTGACTTTTGTCTGCTGTTTGCTAGTGCTCTAAAAATCAAATAAATCCTCCAACTCTTATACTTCATCTCCTTGATCCAAAACCTTTTCCCAATGATCATGCCATGTGTATAGACCAGTATAGAATTTCCTTATAAAAATATTTTGGCCAAATAGTATTTTCTAAAATTAGTTTTCCAAAAACCCCTGAATTAAGGTTTGCACTACAAGTACCTTATTTAGGGTGTGAAAAATCTTTCAAAAAGTATATTTGAATCCTATTAGGTATAGGACTCCCATAAACCACAAAATTATAATTTTAAAAGTTATTTTTATATTTTATTTAAAAGCTTTTTCTTAAGGCCAAAAATGGTCTTTAATAGGGAAAAATTATTTAATTATTTCAAAAATATTTGCCAAAATTCAGGGAGACTCATAGGACATATATTGTCCATATATAAGAGTTTCAGCACATGGTCATGTTCAAAATATTGGGCAAATCCTTCCAAAACCCTTTCTGGATATTTCAAGCTTTTGAAATATTTACAAAGGAAATATTCTCCAAAAATTCCAGGGAAATTCTATCATGTCAAATATGACATATTTGATGATCTTGCAAAGCCTCATGCCTTGAAGATCAAGGAAACATCATCTAATCCCCTCAAAACCATTCTGTCCATATTTGAAGTTTGAGCAACTCTACATTGCCAAACTTGTCCAAATGCTCTCAAACCTGGTGAAAGTGCTAAAATGATGTAATCATGCATCCATGCCAAATGGCACAAGCTTTGGAGAAGCATAACTTGATCTAAGTGCCCCAAAACCATTTCTGTTCAAATTCAAATTTGAACAACTTTACATTACCAACTTTTTACCTGGAGCTTCAAACTTTGTGGGCATGATCATAACCCCAAATGATGATGCTACACAAAGTGGTGCATCAAGGGGAGATGAATAGCTCAACTCAAACATGGTGAAACCATTTCTGTTGATTTCTAGGGTTCACCAAAGTTACATTGGCAACTTTGCCCAAATGAGCTCAAATTTGGTGTAGGGGCCTAATTGTGTGTGACATTCCATCCTGTTAAGTCCCATGCCAATTGGAAGTCATTTGCCTCCCCAAAACCTGATCAAACACCTTCTGTCCAATTACCAAAACCAGTGTTTGGACCCCTTTTACTTTTTCCCTTTACCTCAAATTCTTACCACAGCTTCTCCTGATCATCTTCTACCTCCAGTAACTTCTCTATGGCCTCAGCTCAATCATTGGAGGGGGTAAAACCCCAATTCACACTGCTGGACAGCAGTAAACTCCTTCTCCTTCACCTCCCTCCTCATTCCAGTGGCTTCCTAGAGCATCCAAGGCCACATACCATTTCTTTACTCCTCCCCTGACCCCCTAGACAGCATTGGGCATGAGGGACGCGTCCAGAGCAGCGAGGGCACGGCCATGCCGGCCAAACGGGTGCTCTGGAGCGCGCTACAGTGCCCTGGCGCACTGTAGCGACCCCCAATCACCGGCCCCGACCACCTAGGGCCTCCCCCCTCGTGTACCCCGAGGTTGCCTCGACGTCCGCAACCTGTTGGGCGGTCAGCCCTCTCCTCTCTCCTCCTCCCTCACCCCTGCTCGCACGCGCACCGGCCGACCCTGAGCTCCAGTAAGCAAGCTCACACGCGCGAAGACTCTGGCGCCTCCCCGCTCCTCCTCTGCTTTCCCCTTGGCCTGGACCTCGTCCACGAGCGCCTCAGACATGCCCAGGAGAGCCAGGTTGGCCTTCAGCAATGGCCACGGCCCCGCCGGCGCACAGCCCCGCGGTGGACCTCGGGCTGGCCTATATAAGGCCTCCCCGAGCCCTCTCCGTACTCCATCCACTCCCTCACCCTCCAGTAAGCCTCCCTGAGCAAAGCACGCTCCCTCCCGAGCCTTTCTCCTCCTCCTCTGTCGCCATTGCCGCCTCGGGGCCCTGCTCGAATTCGGACACCCCGGCCTCTCCCTCTCCACCTAGCCACCACCAGAGCCTCTCACGCACCCCCTTGAGCCTCTCCGTGCTCCGCCCCATTCCCCCTGAGGCCGTAGCGCCATAACCCTCTTCGTCGTCGCCATCATCGCCGCGTCAAGCGCTTCTCCCCTTCCCGAGCTCCCCCACAGGCGTGAGGCACATGGACGGGTGCGCCTCGCCGCCCTGAGCACTCCGGTGCACAGAACGCCGGCGGAGACCCCCTGGGTCGCCGGCGCGATCGGCGGCCGAGCTCCTCTGCCCCGCTCCTGTCGCGGGCGGGAGGAAGGAGAAGGTCCTGCAGGAGGGCCCCGCAGGTCAGCGACCCCGGAGGCAGGCCCCATCGGTTTAAGTGGAGACGGCTATGGCATAGCCCGTCTTCCTCGCGTGAAAACGCATTTCCGGGAAGCCGCCTTCGACGTGGCCAGGTTCCCTGCGCGCTGCTGAGCAGTTGGGCCGGCCCAGAGCGCTGCGGTGCTATACTGCGCCCAAAACGCAGTATAGGTATAAAATCCCCTCCCCTTTTTCCTTTTTCTTTTTCTGTAAACTTCATTAATGCTTAAATAATTTATTTGAACTCCAAATCTGGTGATTCAAGTTTCCAGTGACTCCATAAATCATGATCTACCTGTTGGTGCAACATGCACATTATTCCAGAGACATTTCCTTCACACATAATTATCAAATGCCCATATTTCATTTTCTGTGATGAACTTTAGAAAATCACAGAGGGCTCAAATTTGATCCAAATGCAGTGGTTAAAATTCCTAGATGCTTTTCATGTCCAAACTTAGTTTTGGAACATTTTTATTAATACTTTCTGAACCCCACCAAATATTGAGCCATTTCTTCATATTATCAACTTTGCAAAATCCTAGGAAATTCATTTGAATTCCAAATCCAGTGAAACCAACTCCTAGATGCTTCTAAAATCATGACTTGTTGATGGGTGCCTTTGCTCATCATTCAAGAAAATATTTCTGTATACTTCTTTCAAATCCATAAACCCTTTGGTTCCATCATATTGAAATGATCCAAACTATTCATTGATCCAATACCTATGAAACCACCTTGGTTATTTTTCATATGACCAGAGGTATCCTAGAAAAGTCCAACTCCTATTTTTAGAGCACTTTTATTTTTGCTTTGATTGTGTTGCTTATTATGATTGTTTCCATCGTTAGTTGACGAAATAAACGGAATACTCGGAGATGGACCAGAAGGTTTAAAGACTCGGAAGAATAAGGCAAGCAGCCCTTTGACCATGTTCGAGAAACCTTTTTATGCATGTCTCATAGCACCTTATTATTCAATGCATCGAAATCATGTAGAAGAGGTGACCACTTTGGTTGGTACCTTTGTTACTTTACTATTGAAACTTGCATCAAACATGACCCTACCTTCCTATGAGGGTTATGTGGGTGGGAGTAGATAGATGTATACTATAGTAGTTGGCTACGCAAAATGGGTCAGGGTTATGCATTGAGTGAAACAAGTGTGGTTTGACATACTTGCAAATAACCCAGTGGGTGCCATTAATGCCCCTGAGAGATAATGAGAAACTAGGGCACTACTTGGTGAAGAAGTAGTGTACCGAGGCTTGATGAGAGTGTTGTTTATAGAGATGGATTAGATTTATGTGTGACTACCGTCCCAACCAAACATGCGCAACCACTCTACCCTTATATGGGAAAGGGCATTATTGATTACCTAGGTCGATACTAGCATGGTGCCCGCATTACTAGTGACGGGGGTGACATGAGGTCACTCTCGAGACGGGGTCGTGCTTGGATAGGCGGCCATGACTGTCTTTACAGGGCACCGGACACACCGTTGGTACCCTGTGCTTGTGGTACGTGATGAATATGGGAGCGAGTCTCCACAATTATTAA
The DNA here is from genome assembly GCA_902687465.1 of Secale cereale. Lineage (NCBI taxonomy): Eukaryota > Viridiplantae > Streptophyta > Magnoliopsida > Poales > Poaceae > Secale > Secale cereale. Next base: position 520,997,683 of record LR738709.1, read on the forward strand.
GATGTGAAATGTTTGGCACGGGGCTGTTACCAATCGAGTGGACTCCATATTAGTGTCGTTTAGGGAAAGATAGTGATCGGGTGCTTACCCCGGGTACTTGAGGTACCGTGGGTCGTGGATGTCACGGAAGTTCTCCGGATCTTGTGGGTAAAGTGCGCAACCTCTGCAGAGTGTCAAACTATTCGAATAGCCGTGTTCGCGGTCAAGGACAGTTGGGTGGTGCTACTTAGACTATGTCCATAAGTTTCTGGGAAACAACACGATTCAGAGATATTGTTGATGTGATTGTGAGAAAGACACAATGAGCTTGAGCATGAGTTGATTACAACTCTTTCCCGATAATGATGTCTGAGACCTCCTGATACTTGTTGCAGACACATGCATGTCCATGTTATATGTTGATCATACTTGCGTATGAAAAACTAGCTTTCCGCAAAACCGCCAACTTAGCAGTAGAGCCTTGCATAATTATTCTGTCATCACACTTGGGTTGCTTGCGAGTACATTCAAAGTACTCATTGGCTTGCCACTGGTTATTTTATTGGCCAGGCATGAGAGAACAGGTTATGATGAAGATTTCTTGGTGACGAGCATGCGAGCTAGGACGCTTCCCAGTCAGAATGCCTGTAGGGTTAAGGCAGATGGCATGGGTCCAAGTTGTCGTTGAAGATTTCCGCTGCGATGATATACTCAAGACTTGACCATTATGGTCCTATTTGTGTAATACAGTATGTATGGATGTAAGACTCTTGTTATTCAGCTTCTGTGTGTTCAGTGAGCATTGATCTCTGGGATCACTGTACACGTGCATTCGGTGATCACGACTTATGAGTCGGGGTCCCCACAGTTGCTAGGACTACTTGATGGTAATTAAGTTACAACCATGCATGGATCCAATTGCAATTAGATGCTTCTTTGTATTTATATAGGTAGTATTTGCATTATGATCATGTATAAGGCATTTTTTAGTAGCATGTAAATGTAAAAGGTTGATCGTTTTTATTTTACAAAGATGCAAATTAATGCATGGTAAAACAATACTAATTACGCGATTAAGTAGTTTGGTATAATTAATAAAGGGAAAAATTCAAATAGAAAATTAAGTCATACTATATGGAACCTTTCTTTCTTTTAAATTATACCAAATGTAGTACTCACTCTGTAAAGAAATATAAGAGTATTTAGATCACTACTTTAGTATTCTAAACGCTCTTATATTTCTTTGTGGAGGGGGTAATTGCCTAATTATTATTATTTTCTTACATCGATTCTATCCTCTACTCCCTTCATCCCATAATATGTTCTCGCTTATCCTACCGTGTTGATTGTCGGGTGCACCAATGGATGCGTCTATGTTTGTTTCTCACTATGACAGAGAAGTTGGAGCTGCGTGCGGTGGCCCCTTGGCAACAATGACTCCATGAAGATGGCTTTGGCTTTGGCAGACGATGCTATCCTATCTGGAGGTTGCACATACTAGGTTGGCGCGAGGCTTGCAACTTTCTCATGTGAAGCTATTTGGCAAAATTAGAATTACTGTGTCCTTGACGCTCCGGTCGACTGTTTGGCAATACGCTGTTGCTCTGTGCAACCTCCTAGCGGCTGTTAAGTTTGTGCTTGTCCAAGGCGACGATGAATTATATTCTAACTTGACGCCGTTGATCTGGTTGTGTGTTAGTTGTGTTGTGATCTTGATAGTGGACAGATCGTACGCGGGGTGCCCCTTGTGGGGCTTGTAATCTAGGTTTTCATTGGGTGGTTAGCCGGTTAAAATGATGAAAACTGTAAATCTTCTGCCTGGTTTAAAAATAAAATGCACTACAACGAATCAAGCAACGTTTCCGAACGGAGATGCCCATCCCAGTGGAAAGAGAAAAATTCACTCTAGGTCACAAACCTTGAGCTGGTTGACACTCCCACCTACTTGCGCATAGGGTTCACTTTGGTCCGTATGTACGTTTTCTTGTACGTATTCATTGACTTGGCCGAGTCAACGCCCGCCAGCTCCGCTTTGACCGCCACTTGGTCGTGCCTGGGTCAATACTACTCCATCTGGGGGGGGTTTTGCAAAATTGCCAGACCCATTAAATGAGCCCACCTGGTCGGACCGCACCAACTCGCTCGTTGTCTCCCTCTCCTCCCGCACCCGCTCGCTTGCTGTCTCCCTCTCCTTTGCTCGTCGTCACTGGGGTGGTCATCCTCTGAGCTCGTCGGCGTCGACAACGGCTCCATGAGCACGTCGTTGGACACTGAGCCGCCGCCGTCCGCGCTGTTCGGGAGGGGCCTGCGCGACGTCTCTCTTGCTCCTTCGCGTCACCGTGATGATGCCTCGCCGCCCCTGTACGGTGCGTCGCCGTCGCCAGCAGCTCCGGTGCTCGATCTGTCCAATTTAGCTCTGGTAAAGAGTTCTTGGTCACATCAATTGCGCATACGAGCTAGGGTTTGGCCGCTCGTTCAACTTTCTGACGGATTGGGTGTAGGTGGTAGGGTTTTAGCAGTTTCTTGATGAACTTAGTAGCAGGCCAAAAATAGGGTTGCCTCCTGTGTTGGGATAGGGGCTTCTCAGTTGATGGCCATGTTTGAGTGGTTAGGGTTGTTTCTCCCCCAATTTGTCACGGGTCTAGGGGTCTAGGGTTTAAGCAGTAAAGGTTGATTTTAGTGTCAGAGTGTTAATTGGACCAAAAATGGTTTTAATTTGCAATTACATTATGTCAGATTTACCAAAGATGGTTGCTTTATGACATGTAAGAACATACATTTGTTAATTGGTGGGCAGGAATATCTGCTTTTGCATCTGAAAAAGTTTGAATGGCTGAACCTCTTTGTAGTCTGAAATGTCTGAACTTTTTCAACTTGATTGTTTTGCAGGACCCTTAAGCAACCACTTTCCTGTTGAGGTCATACATGGTGGCTATTTTCTTTGTTCTGGCAAGCATAGGGATTATCACAAAGGTAACTCCATTTGGTATGATTACTGTGACATAGATAATTGGACACCTGATGTTGTTGCCAGTCTAGTGGAGGAAATTGGATATGAGTTTGAGGGCAAGATTAGGGCTTACTGGTGTGTTCCTGGTTTGACAGTGTATAGGAATAGATTAAGAGAAATTAAGATAGGGGACAACACTATGACAGAAAACATGAAGGATTGTGTTCTGAATGGCAACCACTTCTAACGGATTTTCCTTGATCATGATGAGAACATGAGATCATTTATATCTCATGTTCCTGTTCACTCTGATGATGGGGATCCTCCAATTGTCAGCTTCAGTGGCATTAGGCCAAAGAAGGAGAAGGCACACGCGCAGCAAGTGGAGTAGGCAGAAAAGCAGCAAGAGGAACATGCTGAGCTCACTCTAGTGGAACAGGAGCAGGCTGAGCTCCCTCAAGTGGAACATGAGCTACCTCGGCATGATCAAGAGCTTGCTCATGATCAAGAGCATGAGCAAGATGAAGCAGAGTCAGAAAGTGGAGCAGAATCAGAAGAAGATCATTTCATACCAAGTCCACCCCAGCCAGGAACTACCTATCTTTCATCTCAGTTTGGGTTTAGGGCCAGGAAATCCTGTAGATTTTTGAACATGGATGCAGCAGACACAGTTGGTTGTTTAGTAATGCAGGATTTAGATGAACATTACATTCCACAAATTGTTGATTCAGACATTGATCTGCAAGATGATGATGACTTGTTTGACAAAAATGTTGATTGTGAGAAAGGCAAAGGTAAAGCGGTCCAAGAAGAACCTGATGATCCTACTGAAGATGTGGATATGTGTCTGCCATCTTCTGATGAAGATAAGGTGAAGCTGAATTTCAAAAATTTAGAGAGGAAGACCTGACTAAACCACAGTTTCAAGTTGGCCCGACCTTTGGATATGTTGAGTTCCTGAGGAAAGCTATCAAAGAGTACAGCTGTCAGGAGAGAGTTGACATTAAATGCCCTAGAAATGATAGGAAAATACGGAATGTCGTTTGTGAAGATGGGTGCCCTTGGACCTTGTCAGCATCATTTGATGGGAGAATCAACTGCTTCATGATCAAGAAATACAACACAAAGCATACATGCATAAAGAAATGGTGTGTTAAGTCATTCACTGCTCCTTTTATGGCTGGAAAATATGTTGATTCTTTCAGAGCAGATGAAAACATGAACATGATTTTTTTTTTGCAAGGGTTGTTCAGAAAGATTGGAACATGACAGCTACAAGGAGCAAGCTTAGAAGGGCTAAGAGGCTATTGAAGAAAGTGATTGAAGGAGATGAGTTGGAGCAGTACATCAGCATGTGGGATTATGCACAAGAATTCAGAAGATCAAACCCAGGGAGTTCTTTCTACGTGGGTGTCAGTGATGGCATATTTGCAAGTTGTTATTTCTCTCTGGATGCCTGCAAAAGGGGTTTCATGCAAGCATGTAGGCCTGTCATTTGTTTGGATGGATGCCACCTGAAGACAAAGTATGGAGGTGTTATGATGTGTGTTGTTGGCATGGATCCTAATGACTGCATTTACCCTATAGCTTTTGTAGTTGTTGAGGTTGAGAACACTAACACATGGAAATGGTTTCTATCAAATCTGAAGAGTGACTTGGGAATTGTAAACACAGATCCATGGACTATAATGTCAGACAAGCAAAAGGGCCTCATCAAGGGAGTGAGGCACCACTTTCCTGATGCAGAGCACAGGCACTGTGTTAGGCATATAAGGCACAATTTACAGCGAACACACAAAGGAGATGTTCTTAAGAACCAATTATGGAAGTGTGCAAGGAGCACAATACCAGAGCTGTGGGCTGCAAGCATGGAGGAAATGAAGGTCATCATCCTAGAAGCATACAAGTGGCTTGAGCAGCTACCACCCAACACTTGGGTTAGGGGCTTCCAAAGAGAATTGGTCAAGTGTGATATCCTTCTGAACAACAACTGTGAGGTTTTCAACAAATATATTCTTAAGGCTAGGGAGATGCATCTTAGATCAATGATTGATAAGATAACAACACAACTCATGGTCAGTTTCTACAACAAAAGAAAGGAGGCAGAGACATGGCCTGGCTCAATATGCCCAAAAATTAGGAAAAGAATTGAGAAGAATATAGAGCTGTCAGCTACATGCATGGTTTCAGGGGCTGGTGATGGCATCTTTCAGATTGACAACAGGAACATGACATACATTGTTGACATGAAGGAAGAAAGTTGTACATGCAAAAGGTGGGATCTTAGTGGAGTTCCATGTCACCATGCAATTGCATGCTGCAGACATCAGAGGATTGATCCTGAGAGTTTGGTGCACTCCTGTTACAGTACAGAAGCATTCAAGCTAGCATACAAACCCATTATCAAGCCTTGCAGAGATAGGAGTGAGTGGCAGAAGATGAATGGTTGTGAAAACAAACCACCTGTCTATGAAAAAAAAGCAGGGAGGCCTACAAACAAGAGTAGGAGAAAGCAGCCTTATGAGATTGAAAAGAAAGATGGAACCAAGGTGATGAGCAGACATGGAATCACAATAACATGTTCATACTGCCATGAATCACGCCACAACATCAAAGGATGTAATCAAAGAAAGGCTAGCATTTTGCCAAATCTAGCAGAGAGAACAACAAGAAGGGGTCCAAGGGCCATTCCTGATGATGTGTCAGATGATGAAATTGTTTTGGCACAACAAGATGATGGCCAAGGTGCACAGGAGGAGGTCATTGTCACACAAGATGATGGTCAACTTACACAGGAGGAGGTCCATGTTGATGGCCAAGTTACACATGAGGAGGCCCATGTTGATGGACATGATACACATGAGGAGGTCATTGTCACACAAGATGATGATGCCATTGCCACACAAGATGATGGAGCAGATACACCAGTTGTTTTTCAGGAAAATTCTCCACTTTTGTCCCTTCAATTTGACACTTTTGTCCAATCCTTTTTGTTGTACTGATGTTAGCATGTGATGATTGTTTTGTACAGGTGCATGACTTTGGATTTACAATGCTTCATAGGATGAAACAATCCAGACATGTTCCTAGAGAAGATACTAAAAGCACTTTGCCAGATTATTTATTCATCTCACTGGCAGCCAATTCTCACACTTCAGCACAGACAACAACAACTACAAATGAAGGCAACCAGACCATGAAGTTGCTGAAGATGAAGAGAGAGAAAGAAAGACAGATGGTAGCCAGGAGAGATGCAACACTTGAGGCCATGAATGAGATGGCAGAGAAGAAAGCAGAGGAGGAAGAAGCAAAAAGGCAAGAAATTGCAAGGAAGAAAGCAGAGTCTTCAGAAAGAAGAAAAAGAGCAGCAAAAGAGAAGAAAGCTCTGGAATCTGCAGCAAGGCTGGAAGCTGCAGCAGCAAGAAAAGCTGCATTGCAAGAAGAGAAGCAGGCCAGAGCCCTTGAAGCAATGGCAGCTAAAGCAGAGGCAACACTAAGGAGAAAAGAAGATCAAGAAGCAAAGAGAGCTATGGCAGCACTGAGGAGAAAAGAAGATCAAGAAGCAAGGAAGAAACATCAAGAAGAGGCCAAGAGATTAAGAGATGAGCAGAGGAAACAGACAGGGCCAAGTGGACATGTGCCCAAGAAGCTGAAGAGAGTCAACATGTTTGATGAGTTTAGATGATCATTCAGTGCTGTTGCACTTGTAATTTTTTGCCAAAAACTACAATGAGACTCTTTGAAACAGTTGGAGTTGAGATGATTCAGTGCTTGTGCACTTGTAATATTTTGGCAAAACTATAATGAGACTCTTTGAAATTGTTGGAGTTTAGATGATTCAGTGCAGTTGCATTTGTACTCAATTCACTGAATTCAAAAGAAAAATTGTTATATTTTAGTGCTTAATCAGTTTAGATACTTAATTGCATAAAATTAAAAAACTAAAACAAAAAAGGGTGGGCTGGGTGTCGAACCCAGGACGTGCGGTGTGAGAAACTGCGTGCAATGTTAGTGTGATAGGAATGGTGCTTTGCTCAAGTGTTACTTGACAACCTACTTATTATGCTTCCCCTCCCCTCCCTGTTAACTGAATTATAACAGTTAACTGAACTTTAACAGTTGTCTGAATTTTAACAATTAACTGAACTTTAACAGTTGTCTGAGTTTAGATACTCAAGTGTTGTCTGAATTTAGTTTGCAAAGATTACTGAATTTTTTAACTTATCTAAATTTTAACAGTTGTCTTAATTTAGTTATCTGAGAAAGATTTCAGACAAAAATCCAGTTAAGACAAAGTTTAGTTAAGACAAAGTTCAGTTGAGACAAAAAATTCAGTGAAGATAAAGATTGAGACAAAAATTCAGTTAACACATACACTTTTAGATTGTTGCCTTATATAGCAACAAGACACTTTTAGATTCAAACAAAGATTCAGTTTGGAATTATTGCCTTATATAGCAAGAAGACACTTTTAGATTGTTGCCACTTGTATAGCATCAACACAGCTAGTTCAACACTTATATAGCATCACAGCTATTTAAACACTTATATAACATCAACAGCCAGTTCAACAGCCAGAAATTACAACTTATGTGCTTCATATACAAGCACACCTACCAAACTACTATTTTATAACTTATATGCTGAAAATCTTTCTATTTCAGCACACCTAACTACTGCAACTTCTTCATCCTCAGTTCTTTATCTTCTGGAGGCGCTCCAATCGACGAATCTCCATGTCACCTGCCACCTTCCTCTTCTTCTTCCTCTCTGGCTGCGCTGGGACGTCCACCTGTGCTTGTAGGGCCAAGACCAGCTCGACCTCCTGCTTGACGATATCAGGAACATCTGTAAGCAGCTCGATGTCAATGGGGTGGTGCTTGTCACCCTCCCTCGTGACGGGCGCCACCATCTGGACCTCCGGCTTGGGGACGATGGGTGCCGCCACCTTGCCCTCCGGCTCATCGTCAGAGAGGACAATCATCTCGGGCTCCTCCTAGCCAGTCGACCAGGACGAGTCAACGGCATAGCCAGAGTCCTTGTCAGAGCCAGGGTCGTACTCTGAGTCGGACGAGATGTACTCGGAGACGTCGTCGCGCCCGAGGAGATCGGGCTGGTAGTGGTCCCAGTAGGCCGTGTTGATAGGCACTGGGATGGCCAGGTCGACGTTGTGGACGCGCTCTGTTCGCGAGCCAACGCGCGACGGATCCGGTCGTCGCGCTGCGGTGGCGGACCGGTACATCCACCACCGGGCTCGCTGCCCCGGGTCGTCAGAGCGTGTCTCCTGCATCGCAAAGAGGATGACGAGCGCAGAAGGGATACCGTTGCGGTCGGGGCTGACGCGGTCCAGCTCATCGTCGGTCATGATCTTGAGGAGGCCACGTGCGTGGTGATACGTCCAAAACGTATCTATAATTTCTGCTTGCTCCATGCCACTTTTGGGTGATATTGCTATGATATTCATACACTTTCATACACTTTTGATCATATTTGGACTAACTTACTAATCCAGTGCACCCCAGTGCCAGTTTCTGTTTTCGGCTGTTTTTGTATTTCAGGTTTTCACGTTACGAGAACTGCCAGGAAAAATCCAGAAAAATTATATAAAAAATCAGCGTTTCGGAAACAACCTTGCGTCCGAAGGACAGCCGGGGGGGGGGGCACCAGGGCTCCAGGCGCCCTGGCGGCGCCCCCCCCTAGGCCGCGCCGGGGGGGCGCCTGGGCCCCCCGAAGCTTCCCCGATGCCCCCCTTTGGCATATATTTAAAGCGTCCTCCGAAACCCTCAGAACAGAAACTCTTTTCGCGATCCCATCTCTGTTCCGCCGCCGCGGCCGCTTCCAAGATCGGGAGCACCAGGAGAACTCGTCCCGGCACCCTGCCGGAGGGGAGGATCACCACCGGGAGCTTCTCCACCACCATGGACGCCTCCCGGATGACTCGTGAGTAGTCTCCCTTGGACCATGAGTCCATGACCAGTAGCTATGTGATGTTCTCCTCCCGTTCTTGTGCTTCACTAATTAGTCCTCGTGAGCTGCCCTACATGATCGAGGCACATATGTAATCCTTATGCTGTTGCTATGTTGAGTTTGCTGGGATCCGATGGATTATGAGATTATGTTCAGATTGATCTTGAGTAATATATTTGATTCACCTCTTTTATATTTATGTTCATAAGTAATTCTTGCATGTTCTCCGTTGTTATTTATTGCTTTGGCCAAGTAGTAGGTAGTGACTCCAAGAGGGAACGTTATGCTCGATTGTGGGTTCATGCCCCTCGATGACTAGCTTGAGTGACAGAAACATGAGTCTAGGGGATGTGCTGTTGCCACAAGGGGGAAAACAACGGTGCTTGTGCCCGCGGGTGCAAGGATTGTTTACTTTACGCAAAGTTCTTTTAATGCAGTTGTCTGTTGCATTGAGTTTACACTATGGGTGGGACTCGCAACTTAATACCAGCGAGATGTTCTGGATAGATATCTCAAGGTGGATGATTAGTAGTAGATATTGATGGATTTCGGTCTACTTACTTTGGCGTACCGCCCATGCTTTGAACCTCAACCTTTCTTGTAATGTAGTCAGCATTGGTTTGCGTTCGTGGTCCTGTCAATTGCCTAGCTGTAATTCGTTTACCTCACATAGCTGTTTTATCGTCTTTTGGGAGAGAGACATCACAAGTGAACATCATGAGACTCCGGTCCATATTACCATCATTGATCACACCCGCTATTTACTTTTCGTTATTATTTACTATTGCAAACACTATCTATCACTACTAACATTTGCTTTTAATCCTTTGTGAACTACAAGGCCGGAGAGATTGACAACCTCTCTGTACTCGTTGGGAGCAAAGTTATTTGTATCTGTGTGCAGGTCCACGTTGATTGCTAATTTGCGCCGTTAGCAGTTGACACCTACTTGTTGAACCTAGGAGTCTCTGGGATCCGATCCTTGGCATCTTTGCTAAGGGAAAACACTTCCACAACACTTCATCTTTCACCTTCCACTTGGGGTAACCAACGAGGGGCTAGAGGCCCATCAAGGAGTATTTTCTGGCGCCGTTGCCGGGGACTCCACTCTTCAGGATAGGGGAGTTGCACGCTATCTTTTACCTTTGCTTTTTAGTATTGTTAGTTTACCTTTCAGTTTTTGCTTTAGTACCTTTTTATCGAAAATCACAAAAAATAGTTATCTTGCTTGCTTGCTACTATGGGCTCCACCGAGAACACCAAGTTGTGTGACTTCACTAGTCACAACAACGATGACTTTATCAGCACACCTATCACTACACCTGCCACTTCAGCACCTTCATATGAAATTAAACCTGCTTTATTGAACTTAGTTATGAGAGAACAATTCTCCGGTGCTGGAGATGATGCTGCTTTACACTTAAACAACTTTGTTGAACTTTGTGATATGCAAAAGTACCAAGATATAGATGGTAATATTGTTAAGCTTAAGCTTTTTCCTTTCTCCTTGAGAGGAGGAGCTAAAATTTGGTTTCAGTCTTTGCCTAGAAACAACATAGATTCATGGGACAAGTGCAAAGATGCTTTTATTGGAAAATACTATCCACCTGCTAAAATTATCCAACTTAGAAGTAACATAATGAATTTTAAACAATTGGATAATGAACACGTTGCCCAAGCTTGGGAACGTATGAAATCTCTTATCAAGAACTGCCCTACTCACGGTTTGACTACTTGGATGGTTATCCAAACTTTTTATGCAGGCTTGAACTTTACCTCACGGAACTTGTTAGATTCGGCCGCGGGAGGAACTTTTATGTCAACTACACTTGGTGCTGCCACAAAGCTTCTCGATGAGATGATGACCAACTATTCCCAATGGCACACCGAACGCGCTCCAACAGGTAGGAAGGTAAACTCTGTCGAGGAGATTTCCTCCTTAAATGAAAAAGTTGACTTGATCATGTCTCTACTTTCGAAGCAATCTACTGTTGATCCTCATGATGTTCCTTTAAATTCTTTGATTGCTCAAGAACAAGTAGATGTGAACTTTATCTCTAGAAACAATTTTAACAACAATGCTTATAGGAGTAACTTTGGTAACAATCCTAGACCGTTCCCCTCTAACTCTTATGGGAACAACAATGCTTATCCTAGTACCAAGAACTCCACTACTGAACTAGAGACTATGCTTAGAGATTTCATCACTACCCAAAAAGCCTTTAATAAGAGTGTAGAAAAAAACTACATAAACTAGATGATCTTTCTTTTAAGGTAGACCACTTAGCCAATGAGGTAAAATTGCTAAACATTAAAACTTCTCCTCTTGAGGAGAGGGAAGTCACTCCTATAAATGCTATTCAAGTGCAAATTAATGAAAACATTAGGATGATGGCTAAACTTAAAGAGAGATGGGCTAGAGAAAGGGAGGAAGAAGATAGAATTAAGAGCCTTCCTACCCACCACACTGTTGCTACTATCCAAGTTGTTGAGGATGTTCAAACTCTTAGCACCCGATGTACTCCTGGTCCCATTAGACCTATTAATGGTGATGCTATGACTATAGAAACTACCAAACAAGTGAACCTTAAGGACACCACTACCACTTTACTTGATGCTCGTGACCTTGATTTTGATAATTGCACTCTTACCGAAGTTATTGATTTCCTTCACAAGATGTCTAGAGATCCCCGCACTAGCACGCTTAACCTTGCCTTCATAGAGCATATCACTAATGCTCTCATCAAAGCTAGGGAGGAGAAACTTAGAGTAGAAGCCTCCATACCTAGAAAGCTAGAAGATGGTTGGGATCCTATGATAAAAATTAATTTGAATGACTTCTCTTGTTATGCATTATGTGATGTTGGTGCTAGTACCTCTGTTATGCCCAAAAGAATATATGATATGCTTAAATTGAAACCTTTTGATTCTTGTTCTTTTGGTATTTGTCTCGTTGATTCTTCCATAAAGAAACCTTTGGGGAGGATCGACGATGTTCTTATTATTGTCAATGATAATTATGTTCCCGTTGATTTTACTATTATGGATATTGAATGTGATCCTTCATGTCCAATTATTTTGGGACGTCCCTTTTTGCGCACCGTTGATGCTATCATTGACATGAAAGAGGGTAATATAAAATTTCAGTTTCCTCTCAAGAAAGGGATGGAACACTTCCCTCGAAAGAAGATCAAGTTACCTTTTGAGTCCGTTGTACGGGCTAGCTATTCTTTTACTCTTGATAAAACTTGATCTCTATGCATTATGCCTAGCTTAAAGGCATAAAAGAAAGCGCTTTTGGGAGGCAGCCCACATGAATAAATTTTTTGCTTTTGTTGTGTCTTGATGTTGTTTACTGCTGTAGCATCATCATTGTATCTTTGCTTTTCATATTTGTGCCAAGTATAGCCTCTGATTGCTAGAAAGTTCAAAAGTTATGAGGTGCTGTCCAGGAAACAGATTCTGTCCTTGGATAGAAAAATTCGTATAAAATCACCAGATCATCTTTTTGGTCTGAATTTTTTCGACAGCGTTCTCTATATAATTGTCTTTCGTGCGTCTGTTCTGAGTTTTTTGATTTGAGTTGCAGAAGTATCCCGAACAGATCGATTACTACCTGCTGTTCTGTTTTTCACAGATTCTGTCCTGTTTTGCCTTTCCTTCACTTTGCAAATCAAGAGCTTGCTTTTTTCTTTGCAAAAACCTTTTGGCAATCTTGAGAAACAGTAGAACTTCAAGAATATCCTTATTTCCAGCAAGGTATAATTATTTTATTAAGGGTACTAACCTCGCTAATCAGATTATGGTGAGTTATGTATGAAGGGAGTTTTCAAGTGTGCGAGGGAAGATGATAAAAAAGATTCAGGAGTGTCAAGCGCTCAAGCTTGGGGATGCCCCCGTGCACCCCCAAGAAATATTCAAGGAGACTCAAGCGTCTAAGCTTGGGGATGCCCCCGTGCATCCCCTTCTCCATCAACATTATCAGTTCGTCTTTCGTTCCACTATATTTTTATCACTTCATGTGTTATGTGCTATGCTTGGAGCGTCTTGCTTTTAGTTTTCTTTTTAGTTTTTCATAACGAGTCGGAACTCAGCATTCTTTATGTGGGAGAGAAACACGCTCCACTTCTACCTAGAACATAACATAGAATTTTCATGTCTATCTATGCTGTGTGTGTTCTTTGTCTTTTAATAGCTACTATCGTGCTCTGCTCTTAGTATTCATGCTTATCTTTTCAAAGAGCTTTTGTTTAGTTGGTTGCTTGAACTCTCTTTAATTACCATGCTCACCTTATTAAGAGAGTTTGCTTCCGTTGCATTGGTTAATGTGTCTATGATAAAGATGCTACGTGCATGATGGTGCTTAGTAGTTCAGGTTTTTCTTATGGTTAATCTCAAATAGCTGGGGGGGGGTTCCCAATGTGTTATTGGAGTACCAACATGGTTTGTTTGCCTATGATGTGGTATGGTTTAGTAATATCTTCCTTCGAGAATTTATTTTGGTTGACTTGGCGTATGCTCACGCATATTTAAGACCGTAAAGAAAGTCTGTCAAGCCTTAATGATCTTTTATTTCTGAGTAGCGATATAACTACCATGCCTGATTCAATGTTGCTTTGTCGCTCTGCATGATTATGACCGTCATTGCTCTCTTAGTTGGTCGCTCACAGTCTTTTTGCTAAACTCCACCTGTACTAAGCAAACTAACTTTGCAATACATAGCTCATGGGAAAGTAGCTTAAAAACTATTGTGGTAAAGAATATGTCGCTTATGTATCTTATTTCTTATAAGTTGCTTGCTGAGCGGTAACCATGTTTCTGGGGACGCCATCAACTGTCACACTCTTGTTGAATATCATGTGAGTTGCTATGCATGTTCGTCTTGTCTGAAGTAAGGGTGATTTGCCGTGGGTTGAATGAATATGCATATTGTTAGAGAAGAACATTGGGCCGCCAACCAAAGCCATGTATCATGGTGGAAGTTTTAGCTTGGACGTTGATCCTCAATCTCTTATGAGAATATGCTTATGCATTAAAGAGGAGTCCATCATCTATTTTCTATGTTGTCCCGGTATGGATGTCCTCAAGTTGAGATCTATCAAAAACGAGAAATCAAATGCGATTTATCTCCTTGGACCTTTGTACAGGTGGCATAGAGGTACCCCTTTGTGACACTTGGTTGAAACATATGTAATGCAATGATAACCCATGGAAATCCGAGCTAATTACGACAAGGTGCGAGCACTATTGGTATTCGATGCATGAGGCTTGCAACTTATAGGATGTCTTGTGCATGACACATATGAAGTACTACTACCGTTGACAAAATTGCTTCCATGTTTTCAAAATAAAAAACTCTAGCACTTAACCATTCTTTTACTTTTATGTTGTCTCCATCTTCTTTCTTCAAGCACCAACTACTGAGAGCATGATTGTCATTCTGAGTGTAATGTGCATTGTCCCAAAGTAGCATTGTCTTTTGCATGATTGTGATATCGTTTATTTTGAAATCATTGTATCTAGTCATCACTTAAATCTTGAAGGTGCCCCTTGCATTTATGTTTTGCTTCACTAAAGGGGGCAAGCTAGATATCACTTTATCATATTTGCACATCATGTTCATTGCAAATCTTTTTGATGTTTCAGTTTCATGTTGTAAAACTTTCAGTCATTTGTGATTTTCTCATGAGGCAACTTAATTACTATAGAATCATTGTCTAAGTAAGCTTTTGTCATATGACTATAAAAAGTCTTATATGGTTAATAGCATGTCACCACAGAAATTATTCTTGTTATCATTTACCTACTCGAGGACGAGCAGGAATTAAGCTTGGGGATGTTGATACGTCCAAAACGTATCTATAATTTCTGCTTGCTCCATGCCACTTTTGGGTGATATTGCTATGATATTCATACACTTCCATACACTTTTGATCATATTTGGACTAACTTACTAATCCAGTGCACCCCAGTGCCAGTTTCTGTTTTCGGCTGTTTTTGTATTTCAGGTTTTCACGTTACGAGAACTGCCAGGAAAAATCCAGAAAAATTATATAAAAAATCAGCGTTTTGGAAACAACCTTGCGTCCGAAGGACAGCCGGGGGGGGAGGGCACCAGGGCTCCAGGCACCCTGGCGGCGCGCCCCCCCTAGGCCGCGCCGGGGGGGGCGCCTGGGCCCCCCGAAGCTTCCCCGATGCCCCTCTTTGGCATATATTTAAAGCGTCCTCCGAAACCCTCAGAACAGAAACTCTTTTCGCGATCCCATCTCTGTTCCACCGCCGCCGCCGCTTCCAAGATCGGGAGCACCAGGAGAACTCTTCCCGGCACCCTGCCGGAGGGGAGGATCACCACCGGGAGCTTCTCCACCACCATGGACGCCTCCCGGATGACTCGTGAGTAGTCTCCCTTGGACCATGAGTCCATGACCAGTAGCTATGTGATGTTCTCCTCCCGTTCTTGTGCTTCACTAATTAGTCCTCGTGAGCTGCCCTACATGATCGAGGCACATATGTAATCCTTATGCTGTTGCTATGTTGAGTTTGCTGGGATCCGATGGATTATGAGATTATGTTCAGATTGATCTTGAGTAATATATTTGATTCACCTCTTTTATATTTATGTTCATAAGTAATTCTTGCATGTTCTCCGTTGTTATTTATTGCTTTGGCCAAGTAGTAGGTAGTGACTCCAAGAGGGAACGTTATGCTCGATTGTGGGTTCATGCCCCTCGATGACTAGCTTGAGTGACAGAAACATGAGTCTAGGGGATGTGCTGTTGCCACAAGGGGGAAAACAACGGTGCTTGTGCCCGCGGGTGCAAGGATTGTTTACTTTATGCAAAGTTCTTTTAATGCAGTTGTCTGTTGCATTGAGTTTACAGTATGGGTGGGACTCGCAACTTAATACCAGCGAGATGTTCTGGATAGATATCTCAAGGTGGATGATTAGTAGTAGATATTGATGGATTTCGGTCTACTTACTTTGGCGTACCGCCCATGCTTTGAACCTCAACCTTTCTTGTAATGTAGTCAGCATTGGTTTGCGTTCGTGGTCCTGTCAATTGCCCAGATGTAATTCGTTTACCTCACATAGCTGTTTTATCGTCTTTTGGGAGAGAGACATCACAAGTGAACATCATGAGACTCCGGTCAATATTACCATCATTGATCACACCCGCTATTTACTTTTTGTTATTATTTACTATTGCAAACACTATCTATCACTACCATCATTTGCTTTTAATCCTTTGTGAACTACAAGGCCGGAGAGATTGACAACCTCTCTGTACTCGTTGGGAGCAAAGTTATTTGTATCTGTGTGCAGGTCCACGTTGATTGCTAATTTGCGCCGTTAGCAGTTCACACCTACTTGTTGAACCTAGGAGTCTCTGGGGATTCGATCCTTGGCATCTTTGCTAAGGGAAAACACTTCCACAACACTGCATCTTTCACCTTCCACTTGGGGTAACCAACGAGGGGTTAGAGGCCCATCACGTGGTGACGCAGCATCCCAATGCTGGGGAACCACTTCCCGATCTTCGTCAGGTCCGCACGCATCGCCTTGTCGTCGCCTGCGAGGTTATCGATGACCCTCTGCCAGGTGGGGCTGTTCTCCATGTCGTCAGCGGCGAGGGTTTTCTTGACGGCGGAGAGGAGCTGAGTGGGGTAACTGAGGCGACGTGGCTGGACTGGAGGTGAGTGGAGAGTGGAGCGGTGGGTGGGTGGGCTTAAAGAGCAGAGTAGGAAACCGAAACGACGTGGGCCATTGGGCCACTAGCAACTACTAAATAGATAGTTTAGTATGTGCCCTTGATCAAAGCACTACTACTTACCCCGCTGGCATTGCCCCCAACGTTCAATACCACAGGTCCTGGGTTTGAGACCCAGGCAAAAAACTCTTTTTGTGTAATTTTAAAAAAAATTAATCAAAATTTGGTACAGGCATACAAATTCAGTCATGCAAAAGAGCAAAACTTTCCAAAAGAAGAAAGACTGACAGTTAACTTCAATTTCTCATCTGCATTTAGTTATCTGAACCCAATTTAGTTATCTATAACATTTGATAGAAAGTGCAGATGTCACAAATCCAGTGGGAGGTTCATGTTCAATTGACAAAAGGTACACATTCTAGGAAAGATACAAAGTCATTCTAGGACAAAAGGTACAAATTCATTCAACATGCCCTTCGGCTTCCTTATCTTCTCCTTGGTGGCCTCTTTGTGTTTGAATAGGTCACCAATCATGTACTCAAGCTTCCTTTTCTCATGCTTCGAATCATCCCTCTATTGAATTAGTTGGTCCCTCTCCTGCACTGCTTGGTCCCTCTCTTTCTCAGCTTTAACCCTGAAGACCCGATGAATGTTGGTTACTGACTTGTCTGTCATCTTCCTCTTCTCAAGTTCTACCTTTAGATCAGTCAGAGCAAGTTGTGTGCTGCCTAATTGGCTCATTGCATGCTCCTTCTCAGCCACCATCTTAGAAAAATAAAGCTTGAAATGCCTCAACTCATTCTCCATCTTCTTCTTCTCTTCAAGAACCTTCAAGTTTTCTTCAGCACTCACAACATTCTATCTGAGCCTCTATTTTTTCTCCTCTTCATACATGGTCCATATACTAGCTAGGCTCATCTTCAGAGCATCAGGCCACTCAGGGTCAACCCACTCAACATATCTGCATTTAGGTACCTCCTAACAATTTAGACCAAACAATTTTT
Organism: Secale cereale; assembly: GCA_902687465.1. Taxonomy (NCBI): domain Eukaryota; kingdom Viridiplantae; phylum Streptophyta; class Magnoliopsida; order Poales; family Poaceae; genus Secale; species Secale cereale. The sequence continues at coordinate 521,015,292 of LR738709.1, forward strand.
TAGTTAAATGCAAGTATTCTGTTCTGTGCATGATGATGAAACTTAAAACATACTACAAATCATTTCCTGTTTAACAGTGCCAAATGCACAAAAATTAACTAACCTTGTGTGCACAAGCTAGAAACCTTCTGCCACTATTAACATATTCAAATGCCACTTGCTTCTCACACAAAGATCCATGCCCATATCTAAAGCTAGGAAGATCTGTAGCCAAGCCACTCCATTCCTCACAGGAAATTGTGGCAGGGGGCTAAACAAAAGAGAGACATTTGGAATCAATTGAGAGAGAAACCCTAGATTGGATGGGGAGCACACTAACCTTGCTGGTCACAGAGTCATCTTCAGAAGAACTGGGGAGATCATCCCAGGACACCATGGTTACTGCTAGCTGAAGATGAGAAGGGGATCTGTTGGTGCTATTGGACATAGGAGAGAAGGGATCTGGTGGTGCACGAAATTGAAGATGAAAGATGAGGAAGAAGAAGGGGATCTGGGGGTGGTGGTGGATTGGTGGTGGACCAAAGCTACATGTAGAGTGCAAGTTACTAGGTGGGTGTTTGCAGCAGGTGCAAGTACATGCTTGCTTTTGAGTTCAGTTGTGTTGAGAAAGGAGGCCTGGGCTGACATGAGTTACATTTATGACAACAATTAGCTAACATAAGTTAGTTCAGTTATGATATCAATTAGTTAAGTGAAATTTTGTCAGCAATTAGTTATGAAAGCAATGAGGTTAAGTACAATTCTGACAGAATTTTGAATTAGGTAAACTTCTGTCAGAATTAGTTTAACTACACTTCTGACATCAAATACATCTGTCACTAATTTCAAAGCAATTAGGTAAAGCGGACTTCATATTACTGACATATTATCCAAGACTTCATACTGACATTACAAACAAGAGATCTCTACACTGGGATTTAGTATGCCCAATTTAGAACAAGAGATCTCTTAGAACAGCTACACCAACTCATTTAACAACACTTCACTTCTTCATAATTAAGGTGAAACACATCGAAGTACTATAACAAAAGCCATCAGCAACTTTAGCAGCAGCAAAATCTCTCTGCCTAATCCTAAAAGCACAACAATTTGCTGCTTGGTAGCATACTTATTCTCAATGCAGTTAGCATAATTAGCTCTGCCCATAGTGCCTCTTCCAACCATGCCTCTTCCAGCCATGCCCCTTTCAGCCATGCCCCTTACAGTTGCGCTTCTGCCTGCCATTGATTCAGTCCTCCGCCTCTCAAACTCTTCCCTCCCGTCCTCAGCAGCATCGATTGCATCTACAGCAGCATCACCAACCAGACGCCTTGTTTCAATCAGATGCTCCACATATTCAAGCTCCCAACGCCAGAAATCACAAGTGACCTGAGAACAAAAAATTACAGAGTGACAGTAAAGTTCAGAGTGTAATGGCAGACTAGTTAACCATCTAGTTCTGTATTAATCAGAGCCATGACTAGTTAACCAACTAATTTTGCAACCAAGGACAATCTAAAATACTGCAGAGCATCTAGAGGAGCATCACCAACCAAGGACAATCTAAAGACAATTTTACAGTGCCGTGCTTCAATACTACAGTGAATCAATCAACAAGAAGCTAGGAACCGTCACTTACACTGTGGTGCACACACTTGTAGAAGATCCATCCATCGTGCTCATCGGTGCTAGACCGGTAGAACCTTACCTGCTCGCCGCAATCCGGGCACCCGATCAATGGTACCGCAACAGAGCGGCCACGCAATGCAGAGCGGACGAAGCTGGACGACGACATGACGGCGGGGACGGAGGAGGGCGTCGGCAATTGTTGCGGCGGCGGAGGGCGTCGACGTCGGCAATGGCTGCGGCGGCGCGGACGGGAGTTGGGCTAGGGTTCGGAGGAGAGGAAGAGGAGAGCGAGGGGATAAGCTAGCGGCCGACCAGGTGTGCGGTCGGTCCGACCAGGTGGGTCTAGCGATTTTGCAAAAAAAAAAAATCCGGATGAAATAGTATTGACCAAGGCACGACCAGATGGTGGTCAAAGCGGAGCTGGCGGGCGCTGACTCGGCCAAGTCAGCGAATACGTACACGAAAACGTACATACGGACCAAAGCGAACCCTGTGCACAAGTAGGTGGACCGTAGTTTGGGTATTTTGAATTAGTGGTACTAAAGTGTCAACCGGCTCTAGTTTTGTGACCTAAAGTGAATTTTTTTCCGGTGGAAAACCCGTCACATGATGTGCAGCAGGCCTCCGGTGGAGCGTTGCGGGGCAGATGATCAAGTCGGGACACGCGAAACAGGGAAGCGGTCAAAACCGGCTGCCGCGCCTTCACGTGCGTGTTCGCCCCGGATGGGCTACCCTGCAACTTCTGGTACCACCCGCCCTCCTCCTTCTGACGCCTCGCGCTCATGGAGAGGAAAAAAATGCCCGCGTCCCCATCATCGTCGCCGCCGGGACAGCGGCCGCACTCCGCCACCCCGCGGCCCGGCTGGCCATGCCGTCGCTCGCTCGCTCCCCCCCAGCACGGACGACTCGACTCCTGTTGCCCCGGCGCCGGGAGGGGCGGAAAGGCAAGGCAAGGCCCGGAAGCCCGGAAGTGACCGGGGAAAGGAAAGCGGGGTGGGTCAGCTCGACCGTTTCAGTTTCGCTGGCATGATAAGTCGGACAGCAGCCAGCAGTTTCGCCAGTTCCCCACCCACTCCTCCGCTTCCCTTCCCTCGGGCCGTGTTGCCTGGTCAGACGCACAAGGACACACGCAACGAGCCACCAGGACTGACGACCGCGTCTCTCTCTCTCCTTCTTCTCCTTCTCCGCCTCCGCTCATCTTCCACTTCCACCACTGTCTCTTCCCTTGTTCCTTGCACGCCTCTTTGGTCCGCGTGTTAGGCGGAGAGATACCTGACCTGCCACGATGATGAAGGCGGGGGAGCGGCCCAACTCGAAGCTGCTCCGCGGCGGCCGGCAGGAGTCGCGGCGCTTCCGGCTGCTGGCCGTCGTCGTCGGCTTCTTCGTCGTCTCCCTCACCTTCGTCCTCGTCTCCAAGCCCGACGCCATCCTCTTCGGCCGTAAGCTTCCTTTCAAATTTCAATTCTATCCTTGTTCGTTTCTCGGGACTCTCAATTCCGCTACAGCATCGTCGTCTTGTTCTTCTTCTCGAAGACGACGCTCGCTAACGAACTGTAACTAACCGACCGGGCCACCGTCTTCTCGCGCAGTGAACGGCAAGCTGCCGGCGGACCAGGCGCCGACGTCCATCCTGATCCAGCAGAAGGCCAGCACGCCCGCGCAGAAGACCTCCACCGACGCTATCATCGGTACGTAATTAATCAATCAATCAAAACCAAAACCAAAACCAAAATTAATCTCCCCGTTAATCCATGCCGTTTCTCCGGGCTCACCGGGCGTTTCCTCTTTCTCCCTCCCTCCCTCCAGGTGGAGACCCCAAAGTGGTCGACGATGAAGCCTACGTAAAGCCAAAAGGTAAATCTCTAATACTACTACCCGAAAGGCTTTTCGTGTTGGCATCACACTGAAACTAAAGCCACGGACGGACGGACGGCCGCTTTGCATCTTTACAGAGAGCAGAGGCGGCGAGGAGGAGGACCATCGGGTGCTCAGCGAGCCCGACCCCGCCAGCGGGATGGCGGAGCCGGCCCCCAGCGCCCGTAAATCCAGCGACGAGACGTTAGGTAGGTCAGCCGTCGCAGTTTCGGCCCATAATCAGCAAGCGTCTCGTCCCATTTGGTTTCCGAATCCGTGATTTTGACACCCCGATTCCTTCCGTGCGGTTGCGGTTCAAACTTGGGGCTGAGATTGAGATGGCTGGCTGTGTAGGTGGGGAGAGGAAAGACGAGGAGGAGGAGCGGGAGGAGAAGCACGCCAAGGTCACGCTCCCGACCGTCTCCAATTACACCATTCATGACGCCGAGGACGCCGAGAATGCAAAGCAACAAGGTACCACCTGCATTTACTCGATGTAGCATCCATTTTTTGTGCACTGGCTGACGCCCATTTACTACTACTACTTAGTCAGTCAGTCCATCTCGTTCTGGTATTCCCTGTTCCCATCTGCAATCTCCGCCGTCAGAGCGCCCGTTAAGGGCATGTACAATGGTGGCATATGGATACAGATGCCTCATGACAAAAAGTAATTTAAGGCATATGTGTTGATTTTTTCTCCCCAATGCAAGCTACTACTAGTGGGCATCATCAAAGAATAAAAAGTGACTCACACTAGACATGCATCCCTCCTAACTTTTTCAACTTTATGCACCGGACCACACTTTTTCTCTCTAAGAACCCGCCTCCTGAAGAGGATCCTGCTTCCTCATCCGAGCCTACTTTTTCTGTTATCCGATCCTACATGGCATGTGAAGCATCACCCTGGGGCTATGCATTGGCCATGCCCTAAGGGCATGAGCAATGGGGGCAGCGGTAGCTGCCGCCCCCGATGCATCCAGCTAGGTATGGGAAAAATGGGGTTTTCAATCACATGACCAAAAGTTCATGTCTTCCATGCTGTGGACCCTAATGTCATTAGCTTTTGCTCTCACATTTTCTCATCTCTCCTCACTTTTTCTGCCCAAGAGGCTGCCTCCTGCAGAAGATCCCCTGACATGTTTGGAGCATCACCCGAACCTAGTTGGACCATCCGACCCTATGGGGCAGCACGCCTAGGGCTACCCGTTGGACATGCCCTAAGAACCTGGTTCTGCTTCTAATGGCAGAAGAACCGAAGCAGTACTACCGCTAGTACATAATCTATGAAAAGAAGTGGTACTGTCAGAGTAGTAGAACTGAAGTGTTGATGGTCTACTGCCCCTACGAGTATGAGCACAAGCTGGAACAGTGTGTAGTGGCCCTTAGTTTAATCCGAGTTTACCGGTAGTGAAAACAGACCGCCAATGCAGACGTCCAATTCAAGTTACTACTGTATCTTACCAATGGATTATACGATGCTGTTCTCGGTGACGCCCACTTGGAGCATTGATTGCTTCGCGGTCACGTGTCAGAGCTCGTACTATTACATGATCGTTGGCTCATTATTGCTAGAATTTTGACCCGAGTAGTGATGCTCTGTGCTCACGCTGATCCAGCTGTTTTGCATCACGCACAATTTTTAATGAACATACCGCCATGTTCCTGATATAGTAACAATGGGGTATCTTCAATTTGCCAGGCTTGAGCTTGAGCAACGGCCAGCAGGAGCAGGAGCAGCAGGGGAGCAAGCCGCTGTGCGACTTCTCGAACTTCCGGGCGAACGTGTGCGAGATGCGCGGCGACGTGAGGGTGCACCCGAAGGCGGCCTCGGTGCTGTTCATGGAGCCCGAGGGGTCGCGGAGGGACGAGGTGTGGAAGATCAAGCCCTACCCGCGGAAAGGGGACGAGTTCTGCCTCAGCCACATCACGGAGCTGACGGTCAAGTCCAGCAAGGTGGCCGCCGAGTGCACCCGGTACCACGACGTGCCCGTCGTCATCTTCTCGCTCACCGGCTACACGGGGAACCTCTTCCACGACTTCACCGACGTGATCGTGCCGCTCTTCACCACGGCCAGCCGGTTCGACGGCGAGGTGCAGTTCCTCATCACGGACATGGCGCTCTGGTGGACCATCAAGTACCACACGCTGCTGCAGAAGCTGTCCAAGTACCCGTTGATCGACTTCAGCAAGGACGACCAGGTGCACTGCTTCAAGCACGCCATCGTCGGCACGCACGCCTACATGGAGTTCACCATCGACGCCGCCAAGTCGCCGAACGGGGTCACCATGGTCGACTTCAACCGGTTCATGCGCGCCGCCTACTCGCTGCCCAAGGAGTCCGCGGCGGCGCTCGGGGAGAGCCCCAGGGTGAAGCCGAGGCTGCTCATCATCAAGCGGCACCGGACGCGGATGTTCCTGAACCTGGAGGAGATCATCGGCATGGCCGAGGAGCTCGGGTTCGAGGTGGTGATCGACGAGGCGAACGTGAGCTCCGACATCAACGGCTTCGCCAAGCTGGTGAACTCGGTGGACGTGATGATGGGCGTGCACGGCGCCGGGCTCACCAACTGCGTCTTCCTGCCGCAGAACGCGACGCTGATCCAGATCGTGCCCTTCGGCGGCCTCGACTGGATCTCCCGCACCGACTTCGGGAACCCGTCGGAGATGATGGGCCTGCGGTACAAGCAGTACGCCATCACCGTCGACGAGAGCAGCCTCACCGACCACTACCCGAGGGACCACAAGATCTTCAAGGACCCCATCTCCTTCCACAAGCGCGGCTTCGAGTTCATCCGCCGCACCTTCATGGACAAGCAGAACGTGAAGCTCGACTGCAAGAGGTTCAGACCTGTGCTGCTGGAGGCACTCGACAACCTCAACCAGTAACTAATTTTCCTTTTTTTAAAGGGAGAAACTGCTGGTCTTGCCGCCCATTTTTACCATTGGTTTCGTGAAATTTCTTGCTCATTCTCTCTCAAGGCGTGTATTATGAGGATGTATGTACGGTCCAAAACTATAGAGGTCTTCTAGGAATTACTGGTGTAAACTGTATAAATTAAATTTCCTGTCGCTGCAAAGATGGAACAAAATTCATTTCAAATGATTTATAGTCAGGAATCTCATCAGCTGTTTTGTCATCCTGCAACGATATTTTATAGTCAAGTACTTTTGACTTTGTGGTAACCAACCTTATGATTAACCAATTGTGGCCAATCTGCTGAGGTGTTTCTCCATCTGAAAAATGCGCTGAGGTGTATCGGGATCCATCAAAATTATTGGAACTGCCCCCTGTTTCCACATGGTACTGTAGTACTCCCTCTGTCCGAAAATACTTGTCATCAAAATGGACAAAAAGGGATGTATCTAGAACTAAAATACATCTAGATACATCCCCTTTTATTTATTTTGATGACAAGTATTTCCGGACGGAGGGAGTAGTAGAGTGTCACTCTGGGAGAACATGGAATTGTGCTCTGAGCATGTGATTGAGTAGGAAAACTGTGAGCATGTGAGTGTGTAAGCTGGATCAAATTTTGTTCGGTGGGGACCGAATCCGAATGTAAGCTGGATCAATTTTTTTTTTGAGAAGACTAAGCTGGATCAACTAGACCTAAATGGCCAACGATGTGGTTTGAATCCCAGGCCGATGAATTGGGCCCAGTAACATCCTGATCTCGCTTAAGCATTGCTCATCAACCTAAAAAACCTCAAAAAAAAAAAAAGACATCGCTCATGGGCCAGTCGAACGAATTGTCAACCAATCATCAAAATAATGGATGGCTCACGTGTACAGTGGATGAAGAGATGAGAACCATGGCAGCCAGTTTCTATGCTAATCTGTTTGCATTCGAAGGCTCGGCAGGTGCTAATGGGCTGCTAGAGAATATTATGCCGCTGGTCTCAGAAGAGATGAACATCAAGCTGTGTGCAACTATCTCAGATGAGGAAGTTGAAACGGCGTTGTTTCAGATGGGCCCTACTAAGGCACCGGGCCTTGATGGGCTGCCAGCACTATTCTACCAACGATACTGGTCGTTGGTTAAGGATGATGTGTGTACGACTGTGAGGGACTTTCTTGGTGGTGCGACGACGCCGAATGCATTTAATGTGACTGTCATTGTTATGATCCTGAAAGTAAACTCACCGGAGTTGCTTTCCCAGTTTAGACCGATAAGTTTGTGCAACGTGCTTTATAAAATCGCTTCTAAGGTCCTTGCCAACAGGTTGAAGGCGATATTGCCAATGCTAATATCAGAGGAGCAAAGTGCTTTTGTACCACGGAGGCTTATCACGGATGACGTTCTTGTTGCATATGAGTGCGTACATGCTATCAGGACCTGGAAGCAAAAAAACCATTATGTGCAGTCAAGCTGGATATGATGAAGGCCTATGATAGAGTGGAATGGATTTTCTTAGAGCAGATGATGGCAAGGTTTGGTTTTAACCAGGGGTGGATTTCCATGATTATGAGATGTGTGACTACTGCAAACTTCACAGTGAAGTTAAATGGGGGTATGTCATTGCCGTTTCTGCCATCGAGAGGTCTAAGGCAAGGCGACCCCTTGTCTCCATACCTCTTCCTATTTTGGGTCGAGGGTTTTTCAGCACTGTTGAGGAAGGCGCAGGAGGAGGAGAGGATAAAAGGTGTCTCTTTTGGGTGCACTGGCCCCCAAGTGACACACTTGTTGTTTGCTGATGATAGCATTGTGTTCTTACAAGGAACTACGGAAAGCCTACGAGCACTCAAAGATATTCTTTCCAGCTATGAGGAGGCCTCGGGACAGAAGGTAAATTTGCAGAAATCATCCATGTTCTTCGGGAAGGGCTGTTCGGATGAGGACAAGGTGGCATTCCAGCAAACACTAGGGGTGCAGACCGAGGCCCTGTCGGAGAGATATTTGGGGCTTCCCACGGTCGTTGGGTGCTCCAAAGAGGGGACTTTGAAATATGTGACAGAGGCTACGAAGGGTAAGGTTACTGGGCTGAAGGGCCAAGGACTATCTAAAGCTGCGAGAGAAACACAAGTAAAATCTGTCTTACAAGCCACACCGACGTTCACTATGAGTTGTTTTCACCTTACAAAGAAGATGTGCCGGAACCTGACTTCTATCTCGTCGAAATTCTGGTGGGGTCCAATAAACGGTGAACGGAAGGTCCATTGGATTGCATGGGACAAAATGTGTGTGGCAAAACGAGATGATGGAATGGGCTTTAGGGATCCAGAAGCTTTCAACCAGGAGTTATTGGCCAAGCAGGCATGGCGGATTGTTCAGCATCCAGACTCTTTGTATGCAAAGGTTCTCAAGGCAAGGTATTTCTCGGACGGATCAATCATGAATGCAACTTGCCCCTCGGGTGGCTCTTATACTTTTGGGAGCATCATTCATGGGAGAGAACTGTTGAGGCAAGGAATGGTATGGCGGATTGGCAACGGTGCGAGCGTGAACATCCATCATGACCCATGGATTCCGCGGCAAGGTAGTCTAACACCACTGGGTGCGGACTATGTGCATGGAGTCACCAAGGTTAGCAACTTAATGACACAATTTGGTCGTGCGTGGGACACCGACATAATTGATGGCATGTTTTCCGTGGATGATGCGAACGATATAAAGCAAATTGTGATTGGAGGTCCGGATATGGATGATTATTTGGCGTGGAATCACACAAAGAACGGGCAGTTTACCGTCCGCTCAGCATATCATGTCAAGGTGGCCATGAATAGGGCGAAAACTGGATAGCCAGGAACGTCCTCGTCGGTGGCGCAGCACAAAGGCTGGCTAGGGCTGTGGGAGACTAGTGCACCGAACAAAGCCAAAATCCATGTCTGGAGACTCATCCGAAACGGTTTGGCAGTGGGTTCGAAGCTGCATAGGAGGCGAATCAAGCCAGGCATATTCTGTCCAGTGTGTGGTAGAGAGGAAACAACTCTTCACATGTTTGGCTCTATCCACATTCAGCGTTATTTTGGAAGAAACTTCGCTCGGAAAAGGGGATTTCGGTGGCGATCCCACCGGTTCATATCAATTCCCAGAGAGAAGTGGCAACTTGGTTGTTGGGTTGGTTTGCAGATGCTAATGAGGATGAGAAGGAGATCATGGTTCATGCAACATATGGGCTTTGGCTAGCTCGTAATGAAACAAGGGAGGGGGAAAAGATGACAGACGCACATGAAATATTAAGTTCGGTGCTAGCATATGTGGCGGAATGGAGGTCTTTCCATGGTGAGAAGGTTAAACTGAGCAAGCCGGTGATCAAAGAGAAATGGAGGCCGCCAGAGGAGGGATGGCTGAAGGTCAACTTTGATGGCGCTACTTACAAGCAGGGGGCAAAATGTGTCACTGGATGTGACGCCCCAAGACCGACGCTCCAGAAGACTTCCATATGTTTCGGGTTTCGCCGTGTGTTTCATTTTGCTTGCTTCATTTTATTTGTGCTTGCATCATATCATCATGCCATCATGTCATAAATCTTTTGCATCTCAACTAAATAAATTTTGTGGACCTTCGACCCATTTAAATCGAGGGAAGGATGACTTCTCTTTATAACATATCTTCCTAATATTAATGGAGCTATTATAATAATTACTCCATTCTTTGGAATCACCAAAAGCACACTTGCAAAATTCCCACGGGCTTTTCTACTTCAAGTTTGGTTGCCCAGACTTCGCCAACAATTCTTATCTCTTTTATCGAGGCTCCTCCTAAAGTCTCAACATTTTTGGACACTTCCTAAACCTTGTCCTAATTCAAACCATTTGAATTAAATTCAAATGAGTTTGAATTTAACTCTTGCATTCGTGCCAACTTCTATTTTCTTGGAACAGGCACATTTTTGTGAGTCCGGGAAAATAATCCCCATGCCCAAATTCCACTCCTAACCTCTCTTTCTTTTCTTTCTCTTTTTCTGTTTTGTTTTATCTTTTTAGAAAAGAGGATGGAGAGCGAGAGATAGACCAGCTGGGCCGGCCTCCCAGCAACCAAACCCCCCTCCCTAGGCCCATGCCATCCGCCGGCCTCCCTGGCCCATCTGGGCCTCCCAGCGAGCCGGCCCACGGCCTCCCTAGGCTCCCATTTTAACCCTAGCCCCGACGCTCTCCTCGCTCTCTCCTCTCGTCCTCCCACTCCGCCGCCGCCACACCTACACACGCACGTGCAGAGCCTCCTCTCGATCCCCGCGCTCGCTCCCTCGATCCCTCCAGTGTGTCCCTCCTTGTCGCCCTCTCCCTGCCGCGACGAGCTCTCGCCCCTCCCGGCCTCCTTCCCGTGCGAGAGATGCCCATCGCCACCTCCAGCCTCCACGGCGTCCAGCCGCTGCCTCGCTCCCTTCCCTCCTCTGCGCTGTCGCCCCCCATGACGCCGCCGCCATCCCAAGGCCCTCTACTACCTCATCGCCTCGGCCTCGCCAAGGCCATCGGGGCCCTCCAGCCGCGGGCCAGCGTCGCCGCCGTGCTGTGCCGGCGACCGCTGCTGCCGACATCCCCTCGTTCACTGCCGCCCGCAGCTGCCGCCATGGAGCCGAGCTCCGAGCTCTGTTGCTGCCTTGGTTCTGCTCCGCCCAACTCCTCCGGCAGCCGCCTACCGCGCCATAGCCTCCGCCCCTTCCGACCTCACCGTGGCCCACAGGCAGTTCAACGTCCGCGCCCATCCTCTGTTGCATCTTCGTCGGCCTCCTTCCCGTGCTATGGAACTCCTGTCTGAGTTGTCCCCTCCGGCTAACTATACTGCTACCGCCACTGCTTTGACCTCCCATGGTGCATCTCCTATTCCAATGAACAGTAGTCCGATGGCTTGTCCAATCCGAGTGCCTCTAGAGTCACCAAGGTCATCATAAGCTCGCCAAGGCCGGCGCCCCTCTGCTCAGCTCGACTCGGACGTGCCAAGTTTGAGTCTGACACCGTGAACGGCTACGCGTTGACTCCGTATGCAACCTCAAGCGCCTAGTTCCACTACCGTCGACCCTCGCCAAGTGCCTCAACGGCCCCAAGTGTATGACTATGCGGATTCATCAAGTACCTCTACGAACGACTACCAAATCGTCAAGTCTAGTGATACGCCAAGTACCTCTACCGACGGTGCCGAACATCTACGGACGTGTACGACTACTGCCGCCGAAGGCCGTCGAATGAACAACTACCGTCGTCGTGTTCAACTACTTCCACTACCGTCACGTGAACGCCTACTACCCTCGACGACCCTTGAACGACTACTTCCACTACGAACTCAAACCGCTTCGAAAACGAATGCTTCGAAGGTATAACTGCCGAGCCGATGACCCCGTGGATGAATATTTTGTGATGTATGAGATGAAATACTTCTTTGCCTCGAGTCCGAAGTGCCCCTCGTTTTCCTTGTCGCCGACCCGTGGGAAACCGGTTTCCGGGAGCATCCCACCTATCTATTTGCATGACACGGTCGCGTCACTTCTTTTGTGCCAGCATCTCAATGAGTTACCGGAACCGATATGTTGCCGTGGCATCATTTTCGGATTCGTTGCCGTGGCACCCCTTTCCTTCCACCACGGTGACTAAATGCTCCATATCTGAACATGTCAACTTTTTATAAGAATTGCATAAAACTTGCAAATGTCATCCGCATCATGATAACAACATTTAAATGACTAAAATTGGTGTTTGCATTAAATTGCTAAATGACATGTGGGGTTTTTCTGGAATTGTTGTTGTTATTTCTGGCCTCATTTAAAAATGCCTAGATAGTGTAGTTTGCTCATGCTTCACCTCTTGCCATGTTAATTAACATTTAACTTGTTGGGTTCATAACGAGATCAAACTAAATAATCTAACGTGGTGTTTTGTCAATATGCAACTCGTTGCATATTGAGCTCCACTTAATTTGTAGTATTGTTTGAGCACTTTGCCATGCCATGCATATTTAAACCGGACATGTATCATACTTGTTTGTGCATCATATGACATGTTTATGCTTGTGTGTTTACCGTGTTGTTTGCTTCTTTCCGGTATGCTTCTCTCGTTAGCTTCGGTTGTGTTCCGGAGTTGTGAGGTTTTGTTCGACTACTTCATGGACTCGTTCTTCTTCCTTGCGGGATCCGAGGCAAGATGACCGTTCCCCGATATCACCTCTACCTTTGCTTTGCTAGTTGTCTCGCTCTATAGTTATGCCTCGATGTCTATTCTTGTCTTGTCAGCCTCCTATGTTGCCAGGAAACACTCTAACCGCCTTCCTAGCAAACCGTTGATTGGCTAAGTACGCTTTTGCTCAGCCTCTCTTATAGCGTTGTTAGATGCAGGTGAAGTTTGAAGATTGCTCCATGTTTGGACTTCTTTATTGGGATAACACAATATATATCTTATTTAATTAATGCACATATATATTGGTAATGGGTGGAAGGCTTGGCCTTTTGCTTGGTGTTTTGTTCCACTCATGCCACCTTAGGACCCGATAAACCGGTGTTATGTTCCTTGATTTTTTCGTTCCTAACACGATTGGGGTTTATGGGCCCCCCTTGATAATTCGCATTGCTTAAAGCTTTTCCAGCAAGACCCAACTTTGGTACTACATTTGCCTAACAACTAAAACTTGCATTAGGAGTAATTAACCCGAGTTCTTAATCAACAACCTGGGCCAGTGCTCCTCATGAGTGTTGGTCCAAACTGGGCGGACTGCGGGGCCACCACGAGGAAACTCGAGGATTGGTATATACCTGTGGGTTGTCCCATCTGGTCGTGGCCTGAGACGAGATACGCGCGGCTACTATCAGGGTGTCGGCACGCCGGGAGGTCTTGCTGGATTAGTTTTACCTTTGTCGAAATATCTTGAGCACGGGATTCCGAGGATACTCGGGTCTTCCCAACATGGAGTTGCGACTCCGTAGATCGTGAGCTTGTAATGGGCTAAGTTGGGACACCCCTGCAGGGTTATGAACTTTCGAAAGCCGTGACCGCGGTTATGTGGCAGATGGGAATTTCTTAATATCCGGTTGTAGATAACTTGACACCATATCCTTAAGAATACACTACCTATGTGAGTAACCGTGACGGTCTCTTTTTGAAGGGTTTCAAAAAGTGAACACGGTGGGGTTATGCATGAACGTGAGTAGCTAGGATCACTTATTGATCATCTTTGGCGACCGTTAGCACATATTCTCATCTCTCTCTGAATTCGTAAGCTAGTTGCTTAGTGCTTGCTGCAGACACTTTATTACCTCATCACACCTAAAGGCTTTGTTAGTTTTGATACCCAGGAATGGGATTGCTGAGTCCTTGTGACTCACATATTACAACACACATCAGATGTAGGTACAGCTGCGTACGACGCAAGAGATGGACAAGAACTTCACTGGGAGTTCGATGAAGAGCGTGGCCGTATGCATGTGACGTATTCCGACGATTAGTAGTGGTTCCTACTAGGGGCGATCAGGACTTGTGGTTGTGGTATTTTTCTCATTTGATTTCGTCTGTAGTCGGACCCTGTGTTATTTGGATGAATGTATGCTATTGTATTAATTGTGTGACGTGGCGAGTGTAAGCCAACTATTTTACTCTTTCATCCATGTTCATTACATGAGTTGTGCAAAGATACCACACTTGCGATCATTCCAGAATGCACTTATGTCTCTAACTCGTGCCTCGACACGTAGGAGATATAGTCGCATCTTGGGCATTACAAGTTGGTATTCAGAGCCTTCTCCGACCTAGGAGCCCCCTGATTGATCGAACCGCTGACGGTTGAGTCTAGACACACACACAAAATGTTTTGAGTCCTATATATATATCAGAGAGTAGGATTTCTTTTTTACTTCTTACCCCTTCGTCGCTCTGGTGAGGATTTCTGACGTTGTTTTAACATCACTATCCCCGATGTCACCCAGTACTGGTGGGATAGTTCAGGAGTATTGCCATAGCTAGTATAGCGGATGCGTTTCGAAGGTCCGAGGTAAACGGTTTCCGAAGGTGCCTGGTTATGTGTTGACGGATGGATACAGCTGGATGTAGGTATTGCTAGTTGGGTGAGTATTGTTCTTCTCCTGTATCCCCAACACCAGATTGCATAACCGGAAAGCTTCGGGAATTAATAGGTGGGATTCAAGTAGCTCTTAGGTAATCTTCCAACGGGTGCATGATATGAGGTTGGGGTCCAACATCTAGTGGAGAGGCTATCATGGGCATTGTTACACTAGGGGGTTGCATCTTAAAGGATCCTTGGCTATGCTGATATGGGGATTGCAAGGCCCTTTGTAACACGTGCCATGGGGCTTCAACACGAACATGTGGGACGAAACCTCTATTATGTATTTGTTCCATCTGTTACCTTGTTGTTTTATTCTATCATTTTATTCTCCCAAGTGGCTTCTCAACAAGTTGATGTGTCATTCAAGCTATGGAATTCATTTGTTCAATATTGTTCGGATGTTCGTTGTGAAGACTTTATGTTGCAACATACCTATCCTTTGTTTTGTTTTGAGTTGTGGTATCCGAGTTGCTTCGATGTCAAGTGTTGATTCCATACCTTTCCTAATCGGTGTTCTCATATTTCTATGAGAGTGCTAGTTCTTGATCATCAAGATTGTCATGTTAAATTCTCTTTCAACCGGTGTGGTTCTCTTCAAGTTAATTCGATCTTCCGATATTAGCAATATCAATTCTCAATTTTCTCAACGGTGTTCATTCCATTCATCCCAAGTTGTCTTTATTTTCCCACCCTCCCACCCTTTTTCTATATGGAGTCAGAATTCTTAATCAAGTATCCATTATATTTATGTGAAGTTCTTCATTCTTTCTTGCAATGTTCTTAGCCGGTGTTTTCTCATGAAGATGCTCAAGAGCTCCAAGTTTATAATTATCCACTCTCATTTCTTGTCTGGTGGACTAAATTCAAGCTTCGGTCATGATCATATCTCTTCCTTTTGTTTCACATGTTTTCCCATGTTGGAATTTCTTATCCGAAGTCTCTCTTGTTTATGAAACTCTTCTTATCGGGAGTGCTGAAGATATCTCAGAATATTCGCGTTTCCATTCTTAATATGTTCAAGCTATTTCGAGATTGTTGTCTCATTCAAGCCATTAAATTCAACCGGTACAATATCTCTTAAGCAATCTTTTTCAACAATGATTTCTTTTGAGTGGGCCCTAACCCACAGGTCTTTTCTCAGGATCTTACCTGACTCTTCTAATTTCTTTTCCGGAGTTATTCTGAAATTCTTTTCAAAGTGTGACGTAAGTATAGATTCCATCAGTCACATGCCTTCTCCAAGATTGTTTCCAACTATTTTCATCTTTAGCTCAACCTTTCCCCTTTTCATTCTTTCGGAGTATCTCAAATTCTTCATGGTATTTCTCATCATTCTTCTCAACATTTGAAGACCGGAGAAGAGTTTCTCTTAAATCTTGGCCCGTTCTCTTGGGTTGTATTTCACCTAAAGCTTTCCCTAAGGATTGTTGCTATTTATGGTGCTTATAAATGACCCAAGTTCCCTATTATCCTCTCGGTGAAAGAAGTTTTCATCTCTTCGTTGATCTCAAGCAATCAAATGTTTTCGTTAGTGGCCGGTTGTCACCTCTTAATTTTGAGATGTTTTCCATAAGCCCACATCAAGCTTATTCTTTTTGTTGTTGAATTTCCAACAACTCTATTCAATCCATCATTGTAAGGATGCCTTTTCAAATTCAATTGTGAGAGAAGTTGTCATTTCTTCTACGTTTTTCATTGATATATATTCTATTCTTTCGTTCCGATGGCATTGTGATGGTGCTCTCTCCAAACCATCATCTCGTTTTATCAAAATCATGTTCTTTCCTTTGATTATCCATTCAACCGGAGTGTCGTGTCCTCCATTAAAGTTCTCTCATATTTTCATGTTTTAACTCTCTTCTAACCGGAGCGTTGTCTGAAATCTTTCTTACCCTTGTGCCATTCTTTCAATTGTTTCAGAGGCAGTGTGTTGTTGATTTCATCAAGTATCATACCATCTCCTCTAGTTCATGTTCAATTCCTTCCATTCACAGTCGGAATGCTGTCCAAATTCTTTCGTTCTTATTCCTTCTCTAGCTTATTCAAACAGAGTGGTTTAAATTCTTCCATGATCCGTGAGCTCGTGTTTCATGCCTTTCAACCTACAAGTTTCTCATAATGTTCCTTGTTCCTCTTTGCTAACAGAGTGTTTCCAAGCTCTTTCATCTCCGTTGTATTCTTTCTTTCAAGTTGTTCAACCTCTCAAGGTTTGTTGGTTTCACTCGTTCGTCGGAGAAGCAACTTTGGGTTACCTCTTCCTTATCCTCTTCTATCCAGTGCCATCTCTAGGATCTCGGGTCGAGATCCTCTGTTAGTGTGGGAGAGTTGTGACACCCCAAGACCGACGCTCCAGAAGACTTCCATATGTTCCGGGTTTCGCCGTGTGTTTCATTTTGCTTGCTTCATTTTATTTGTGCTTGCATCATGATGGCTTCTCGCCCCTCGTTGGTTACCCCAAGTGGAAGGTTTGAGATGTAGCGTAACGGCAAGTTTCCCTTGGCAAGATACCAAGGATCGAATCCCGTGAGACTCCGAGGGTCGACAAGTAGGTGTCAACAGCTAACGGCGCCAGATACTTAGCGGTTGATAGGACCTGCACACAGATACAAATAACTTTGCTCCCAACGAGTACAGAGAGGTTGTCAATCCCTCCGGCCTTGCTGTTTACAAAGGATCAAACACAAGAGATAATAATGATAGCTATGACTGAAACTAGGAAATAGAAACAGGAAGTAAATATAGGGTGTGATCAGTGGTGGTAATATGGACCGGGGTCCCATGATGTTCACTAGTGATGTCTGTCTCCCAAAAGACGATAAAACAGCTAAGCGAGGTAAACAAATTACAGCTGGGCAATTGACAGGATTATGTGCGCAAACCAATGCTAACTATGCTGTAAAGAAAGGTAGAGGCTCTAAGCATGGGCGGTACGCCAAGGAAAGTAGACCGAAATCCATCTGCATCTACTACTAATCATCCACCTTGAGATATCTATCCAGAACATCTCGCTGGTATTAAGTTGTGAGTCCCACCCAAAGTGTAAACTCAAAGCAACAGACAACTGCATTAAAAGAACTTTGCGTAAAGTAAACAATCCTTGCACCCGCAAGTACAAGCACCGTTGTTTTCCCCCTTGTGGCAACAGCACATCCCCTAGACTCATGTTTCTGTCACTCCAGCTAGTCATCAGGGGGCATGAACCCACAATCAAGCATAACGTTCCCTCTTGGAGTTACTACCTACTACTTGGCCAAAGCAATAAACAGCAACGGAGAACATGCAAGAATTACTCAAGAACTAAAATATAAAAGAGGTGAATCAAATATATTACTCACACACAATCTGAACATAATATCATAATCCATCGGATCCCAGCAAACTCAGCAGAGCAACATCATAAAGATTACATATGTGCCTCGATCATGTAGGGCAGCTCACGAGGTCTAATCCATGAAGAACAAAGAGGGGAGGAGAACATCACATAGCTATTGGTCATGGACCCATGGTCCAAGGGGGACTACTCACAACTCATCCGGGAAGCGTCCATGGTGGTGGAGAAGCTCCCGGTGGTGGTTCTCCCCTCCGGCAGGGTGCCGGGAAGAGTTCTCCTGATGCTCCCGATCTTGGAAGCGTTGCGGCGGCAGAACAGAGGCGAGATCGTGGAAAAGGGTTCCGTCCTCGAGGGTTTCGGGACGCGAGGAGTATATATGCCAAAGGGGGTCACCAGAAGCGGAGAGGGGGGCCCAGGCGCCCCCCTAGGGCGGCCAGGGGTGGGGCCGCCTGGGGTGGCCGCCTGGGCTGCCCCTGGCTCCCCTCTGGCCCCACTTTGATTTTTCTCGAAGCTTCCTGTACGCTGATTTTTTCTGTATTTTTTCCGGAATTTTTGGAGCACTTTTAATATGGGGGAAATCTGAAATAGAAAAACAGCAGAAAACAGGAACTGGCACTGTGGTGCACTGAGTTAATAGGTTAGTCCAAATATGATCAAAATTGTATGGAAGTGCATAAATATCATAGCAATATCACACAAAAGAAGCATGGAGCAAGCAGAAATTATAGATACGTTTTGGACGTATCAACATCCCCAAGCTTAATTCCTGCTCGTCCTCGAGTAGGTAAATGATAACAAGCATAATTTCTGTGGTGACATGCTACCAACCATATAAGAACTTTTTAAGTAAAGCAATCAAGGCATGTAATTCAATTCAAGTCATAACAAGCAAGAGTTTATATTAGTATTGTAACAAGTAACATAAGAACATAAAGGTGCAAGAGCTCTCGCTGTCCGTGACTCGATTGTCTCCAAACGGTGTTTGCGTGCAAGAAAGGGGATAGGGATATACGAGAGAGTAAATCATAGTTTTTGTATTGTTGAGAACTTAATCTACTAAAGTTTCACACTTGGTCTTCTTTGGAATCTTATCTTGACTCATCCCCAGACCAACAGCCAGGTACAAGTCAAAATGATCCACTCCCTTTCGATATTTTGATAACTCATGCAATGGATGAGCGTAAGCAGGAAAGTCGACACTTAGGATGGCAAAGAGAAAAAAATGATGGAGGGGGAAGACAAAAAAGGTGTGAAAGGCTCACATCAATGAGGACAATCATCGGCGAGAGAAAGCCAAATGATAGATATGATGTGAGGAGTAGGGATTGCCATGCAATGGATGCACATATGAGCTAAGGTAAGCTCTCCAATGGAACTAGTGGGGGTGCATCCAACTTGCTTGCTCAAGAAGACCTAGAGCTCTTTTGAGGAGGCTCATCATTGGAATATACAAGCCAAGTTCTATAGTGTGAAGGTCCCCACATAGCTATATGCATGAATGATAATCTCTATGGAGTACAAGGTATAAGATGGAGTACGAGTGTGGATCTCTCAAAAGAAATAGTAGTGTGCCCCCTTCTCTCTTTTTATTTCTTTTTCTCTTTTTTCTATTTTTTTATTTTTTGTGGCCTCAATAGCTCTTTCTATTTATCTCTCATTTGTCCTCTTTGGGATCTTTTGATTTTGTCCTCTTTGGGATCTTTTCCTCACTTTAGGGGCAACACTGTATGTATTACAGAAGTATAGAAGATCTTTCACACTTTACAAAAGTACTCAACATAAAGAAAATGAAACTATCATGATGTATGCAAATGTATGCCTCTGCCAGTGTAGCAGGAAATGCAATGATACTAGCGCGTCATGTAGCAATGATTAGGGCAAGGCCCAACTAGCATGCGGCTCATCGATCAAGCAAAAAGCATGTATGACATGAAGATCAAGTCATGAGAAGATGGATGTTGCATGGCAATGTATCTCGGAAAGGCTATGGAAATGCCTTAATAGGTAGGTATGGTGGCTGTTTTGAGGAAGGATATAATGAGGTTTATGATGACAGAGCGTATCGTGCCAAGGATTTGGATGCACCGGCGAAGTATGCGCCAACTCTCGAGGTGAGAAAGGGCAATGCACGGTACCGAAGAGGCTAGAAAAATATGGATAGGTGGAAGTGTCAACTTTCGAATACTCACATTAGTCCGAAGAACTCATGCACTTATTATCGGTAACTCTCAATCTAATTAGGAGGTTCACAAAGAGACAAGTACCCCGAGGAGGTGTGTATGGGGGTTTGGTTACCCTTGCGCATCCTCGACCCATGGTACGTGAGTGTACTCTAATATTCGATCCCTCCAAAGATTAGTGATCCATTTAGTAGCTAAAGTTCTCAACTATTTTGTAGGTTTTCGAAAATAAACACGGATTGCCCAAAATACGACATCTATCACTAATAGGCTAAAGCTCTTGACACCAAAAGTTCAGACATTACTCATGGCAATACCTCAAAACTATTGCAAGTTACTACTAAAATTAAATAGCAACCTCAGTTACCTACTTTAAGTTAAGACACACAACTCAGTGCAACAGGCAAACTCTCTTAACAAGATAAACACGAAAACTCAAGAGAGTTCAACAAACAACTAAACAAAAGCTCTTTAAAAAGAAAAGCATGAACACTAAGAGCTAAACATGACAGTAGCTATGGAAAAACAAAGAACACACACAGCAAAGATAAGCATGAAAATCCTATGTTGTGTTCTAGGTTGAAGTGGAACGTGTTTCTCTCCCACACAAGGAAAGCTGGGTTCTAACTTGTTATGAACAGCAAGCAAAGCTAAAGAAAACTAAAAAGG
Organism: Secale cereale; assembly: GCA_902687465.1. Classification (NCBI taxonomy): domain Eukaryota; kingdom Viridiplantae; phylum Streptophyta; class Magnoliopsida; order Poales; family Poaceae; genus Secale; species Secale cereale. Next base: position 521,035,922 of record LR738709.1, read on the forward strand.
AAACTAAGAGCAAGATGCTCCAAGCATAGCACATAACGCATGAAGTGATTAAAATATAGTGGAACGAAAAACGAACTGATAATTGTTGATGGAGAAGGGGATGCACGGGGGCATCCCCAAGCTTAGACGCTTGAGTCTTCTTGAATATTTCTTGGGGGTGCACGGGGGCATCCCCAAGCTTGAGCGTTTGACCCTCCTGAATTTTCTTTTATCATCTTCCCTCGCACACTTGAAAACTCCCTTCATACATAACTCATCATAATCGGTTAGTACCCATAATAAAATAATTTTTTTTCCTACTGGAAATAGGGATAATCTTGAAGAGCTACTGTTTCTCAAGATTGCCAAAAGGTTTTTGCAAAGAAAAAGCAAGCTCAAGGTTTGCAAAACGAAGAAAAGGCAAAACAGGACAGAATCTGCGAAAAACAGACCAGCAGGTAGTAAATAATTTTTTCGGGGCACTTCTGCAACTCAAATCAAAAAACTCAGAACAGACACTCGAAAGCTAATTGTATAGAGCACGCTGTCAAAAAAATCAGACCAAAAAGATGATCTGGTGATTTTATACGAATTTTTCTGTCCAAGGACAGAATCTGTTTTCTGGACAGCACGTCACAACTTTTGAACTTTCTTGCAATCAGAGGCTAAACTTGGCACAAAGCTGAAAAGAAAAGATAAAATGATTATGCTACTGTAGTAACAAACATCAAGACACAACAAAATCAAAATAAAACTTTATTCGTTGTGGGCTGCCTCCCAAAAGCGCTTTCTTTTATGCCTTTAAGCTAGGCATGATGCAAAGAGGAATAAAAAATCATCATAATAATCGGAGTTATAAATTGCTTCAAATGGTTCCTCAACAAGTTCACCCTTGTTCCTTCTAGGAAAGGGGTACGTACCTTTTGCCTTCCCGCGTAGGCGGATTTGTCCCTTACCTATATCGATGAAGCCTTTTACGGCTCGGAGGAAGTCCCTTCCAAGCACTATATTTCCTTGGTTTGGCTTCATGATGAAGAAATCAACCATTGCAATCCCTTTAAGGAATGTAACTGGCACGTCTTTTATTCTTTCCTGGATCTTAGAAATGTCTCCATTAGCATGTTCATGATAGGATGATAATCTGTCCATGTTAAATTTTAAAGAATCATGAACAATTTTGGGCATAGTAGAAACCATAGATCCAATATCACAATAAGCAAGGAAGTCTTGATTAGAGATGTTAATCCTAACAAAAGGCTCCCAATCATTGTATATTTTCAAGATACCTCTCTTATTGGGTTTGGGTTTCTCTACCTTCATCAAGTCTAGAGCATCCATTCTCTTCTCAATAGTAGCAAGTCTATCTATGACAATATCAAAACTATGATCATAAACAAAGTAACTAGATAGACCATGTATAATTTCAAGAGCTCTAGCTTCATCACACTCTAGGAAATCACCTTCAGCTATAATATCAAGAGAGTGTTTACACCATTTAAAAAGACCATGGTAAAAATTTCTAAGCACAATTTTTATAGGTATCCAAGGCATAATTCTCCTATGTGCATCAGAAATTCTGTCGCATGCCTTCTTCATATTTTCTCCATCTCTTTGATGGAAATCTAGAACTTCTGATTCCCTCAAAGCACCAAATCCTAACATGCTTGACTAAACAGAAAGGACTACTAACAGAAAAGCAAATAATTTTTTTGTGATTTTTTTTGGTAAGGGACACTAAAGCAAAAACTGAAAGGTAAACTAACAAGACTAAAAAGCAAAGATAAAAGATAGCGTGCAACTCCCCTATCTTGAAGAGTGGAGTCCCCGGCAATGGCGCCAGAAACTTTGCTTGATGGCTTCTTGCCCCTCGTTGGTTACCCCAAGTGGAAGGTTTGAGATGTAGCGTAACGACAAGTTTCCCTTGGCAAGATACCAAGGATCGAATCCCGTGAGACTCCGAGGGTCGACAAGTAGGTGTCAACAGCTAACGGCGCCAGATACTTAGCGGTTGACAGGACCTGCACACAGATACAAATAACTTTGCTCCCAACGAGTACAGAGAGGTTGTCAATCCCTCCGGCCTTGCTGTTTACAAAGGATCAAACACAAGAGATAATAATGATAGCTATGACTGCAACTAGGAAATAGAAACAGGAAGTAAATATAGGGTGTGATCAGTGGTGGTAATATGGACGGGGGTCCCATGATGTTCACTAGTGATGTCTCTCTCCCAAAAGACGATAAAACAGCTAAGCGAGGTAAACAAATTACAGCTGGGCAATTGACAGGATTATGTGCGCAAACCAATGCTAACTATGCTGTAAAGAAAGGTAGAGGCTCTAAGCATGGGCGGTACGCCAAGGCAAGTAGACCGAAATCCATCTGCATCTACTACTAATCATCCACCTTGAGATATCTATCCAGAACATCTCGCTGGTATTAAATTGCGAGTCCCACCCAAAGTGTAACTCAAAGCAACAGACAACTGCATTGAAAGAACTTTGCGTAAAATAAACAATCCTTGCACCCGCAAGTACAAGCACCGTTGTTTTCCCCCTTGTGGCAACAACACATCCCCTAGACTCATGTTTCTGTCACTCAAGCTAGTCATCAGGAAGCATGAACCCACAATCAAGCATAACGTTCCCTCTTGGAGTTACTACCTACTACTTGGCCAAAGCAATAAACAGCAACGGAGAACATGCAAGAATTACTCAAGAACTAAAATATAAAAGAGGTGAATCAAATATATTACTCACACACAATCTGAACATAATCTCATAATCCATCGGATCCCAACAAACTCAGCAGAGCAACAGCATAAAGATTACATATGTGCCTCGATCATGTAGGGCAGCTCACGAGGTCTAATCCATGAATAACAAAGAGGGGAGGAGAACATCACATAGCTACTGGTCATGGACCCATGGTCCAAGGGGGACTACTCACAACTCATCCGGGAAGCGTCCATGGTGGTGGAGAAGCTCCCGGTGGTGGTTCTCCCCTCCGGCAGGGTGCCGGGAAGAGTTCTCCTGATGCTCCCGATCTTGGAAGCGTTGCGGCGGCGGAACAGAGGCGAGATCGTGGAAAAGGGTTCCGTCCTCGAGGGTTTCGGGACGCGAGGAGTATATATGCCAAAGGGGGTCACCAGAAGCGGAGAGGGGGGGCGCAGGGCGGCCAGGGGTGGGGCCGCCTGTGTGGCCGCCTGGGCTGCCCCTGGCTCCCCTCTGGCCCCACTTTGGTTTTTCTCGAAGCTTCCTGTACGCTGATTTTTTCTGTATTTTTCCCGGAATTTTTGGAGCACTTTTAATATGGGGGAAATCTGAAATAGAAAAACAGCAGAAAACAAGAACTGGCACTGTGGTGCACTGAGTTAATAGGTTAGTCCAAATATGATCAAAAGTGTATGGAAGTGCATAAATATCATAGCAATATCACACAAAAGAAGCATGGAGCAAGCAGAAATTATAGATACATTTTGGACGTATCACATCATATCATCATGCCATCATGTCATAAAGTTTTTGCATCTCAACTAAATAAATTGTGTGGATCTTCGATCCATTTAAATCGAGGGAAGGATGACTTCTCTTTATAGCATATCCACCTAATATTTATTGAGCTATTATAATAATTATTCCATTCTTTGGAATCACCAAAAACACACTTGTAAAATTCCCACGGCCTTTTCTACTTCAAGTTTGGTTGCCCAGACTTCGCCAACAATTCTTATCTCTTTTATCGAGGCTCCTCCTAAAGTCTCAACATTTTTGGACACTTCCTAAACCTTGTCCTAATTCAAACCTTCAAATGAGTTTGAATTTAACTCTTGCATTCGTGCCAACTTCTATTTTCTCGGAACAAGCACATTTTTGTGAGTCCGGGAAAATAATCCCCATGCCCAAATTCAACTCCTAACCTCTCTTTCTTTTCTTTCTCTTTTTCTGTTTTGTTTTATCTTTTTAGAAAAGAGGAGGGAGAAAGAGAGATAGACCAGCTGGGCCGGCCTCCCAGCAACCAAACCCCCCTCCCTAGGCCCATGCCACCCGCCGGTCTCCCCAGCCCATTTGGGCCTCCTAGCGAGCCGGCCCACGGCCTCCCTAGGCCCCCATTTTAACCCTAGCCCCGATGCTCTCCTCGCTCTCTCCTCTCGTCCTCCCACTCCGCCGCCGCCGCACCTACACACACGCACGTGCAGAGCCTCCTCTCGATCCCCACGCTCGCTCCCTCGATCTCCATCTCCCTTGATGCCACCAGTGTGTCCCTCCTCGTCGCCCTCTCCCTGTCGCGACGAGCTCTCGCCCCTCCCGGCCTCCTTCCCACGCTTGAGATGCCCAGCGCCACCTCCAGCCTCCACGGTGTCCAGCCGCTGCCTCGCTCCCTTCCCTCCTCCGTGCTGTCGCCCACCATGGCGCCGCCGCCGTCCCAAGGCCCTCTACTACCTCGTCGCCTCGGCCTCGCCAAGGCCATCGGGGCCCTACTGCCGCGGGCCAGCATCGACGCCGCACTGTGCCGGCGACCACTTCTACCGACATCCCCTCGTTCACTGTCGGTGTACTAAAGTAGGGGTACCCTAGTATCCCGAACTTGTGCACGGGCAGTCGCAGCGCTCCGCGGCAGGGCTTGCCGGGTACCCACCGACATCCTTTATGGTTCCTTTGGAGCCATTCAAGGACAAAGTATCCAAGCCAAGGAGACAAGGCCCTGGCAAGAGGAGCTTGCCGGGAAGGCCACTCAAGGCACAAGACCGCTCAAGGCGCAAGACCCTGGCAAGAGGAGCTTGCCGGGAAGGCCAACCAAGGCATCTCAAGAAACTTGCCGCGACGCGCCACGCGTCCCGGCAAGGCCCGGTGAGCGACAAGCTCCCGAAAGCGACAAGATAGCGACCGCGGCAAGGCGCTTGCCGCGGCAAGCCCCCACTCAGTGCCCGCGCTCCAGCACACCCACCCACGTGTCGCCCTGGGACCCTTCCGGGCGTACGTGGCGGGAGGCTGTGCAGCCAGGGGTACACGGTGGCAAGCGGCGCTGACAAGGTTGCCATCGTGGCGAACGGTGGCGCCCCTGACGGCCCCTTTTTGCACTGTTTGGGCGACGGCGATGGGCATTTAATGCCCTTGTCCCCTGCCGTCAGGGTTAGGTATAAAACACTGTACCAACCACCACTCTTTTTCCATTTCTACCCTCAACTGTGTTGCCACCTGTCGGTGACCCCTTGAGCCTATAAAAGGAGGCCCATGCGCAACGTAGAAGGGGGTTCGTTCACTCTCACGCTCGGTCTCGTTAGCTGCTGAAGGGTACTGTAGCTCTCAGCGCTCCCGAGCAAGAACTCAATACAAACCAAAGCAGGAGTAGGGTTTTACGCATCCGTGCGGCCCGAACCTGGGTAAACTGCTCGTGTGCATCGCCTCGATCTGCTCTTCGTGCGACCTTCGCCCCCTGCCGTACCGAAAAGGGGCTCCGTCCCCATAGGTGTTCGTGGGTGGATCAGTTTCCCCGACATCTTTGGCGCGCCAGGTAGGGGGTGCGTCGAGGTTGTGTGAACCTGATCCGGCGTCCACACGAGCTAGATCTCCATCATCTTCATCAACATGCCGCCGAAGAAGAAGGCTTCGGAGGCAGCTGCTCCGTCCGCGTCAATCCCACCACCGCCGGAGCCAACGGCGGGTGGGGTAGACGCCGGCGGAAGAACGGACGTCGACGAGGGAGCTCATGGTGCCGCCAAGTCCAAGGACAAGGCTGCGCCGCCTATCGGCGGTGTAGTCGACTCCCACAACGACCGGGTGCAGTCCAAGACCTCGGCGTCCCTACATGCACCGCGCCCATCTTAGGAGGCGCGAGACCGGCAGCGTCATGGTACTCACGGTACCATACGCTTGCTGGGCCAAGGTCAAGCTGATGGGTCCTGGAACGCTCAAGACCAGCATGCACACCAACATGCTGGCACGAGCAAGGCACGGTCGCCTGGACGGGATACTGCTCCTTCTAACGTAGTTAGAAGTCCGAGCATATCCCGCTCCTCGCACCGTTCGCCACCGCTACCCGCCACTCCAGCAGAAGCTCTGGCACGAGCTCAACTGCTCCTAGACTTCCCTCCAGCGGCAGACAAGGCCGACGAATGGAGGGCCACCATTCAGAGTCTCATCGCCTTCGCCAACGGCGACACTCCGCGGCAGCCAAGCACATCGCAGCCGCGGCAAGTCAGCCAGGCGCGGGCCGATGGCGACAAGACCGGTGGGGGTGCAACCACCGTACACTCTCCGCCCCGAAGGCCAAAATCACCGACTCGCCGGATCAACATCGACGACGACTCCACCGCATCATCGGATCCACGAGCTCGTCACGATCAGCGCCAAGTTCTCCACGAACAACAACAAGAAGACGCTCGTACTCGTATCGAGCGCCGAAGAGAAGCGCGGCGTCAATTCGACCAGCGCGCTGGACCCACTGTCGACATGCATGCGCCAGGGGAACCAGGCGACTTGCCGTACGCGGTAGGTTGCCCTGCGTTTACTCGTGAGCTGCGGCAAGTCCAGTGGCCCAGCATGAAGAATTTCAAGCCAGACGTACCCGAGAAGTACGACGGCAAGACGCACCCGTCAGAGTTCCGCAGCATCTACACCATCGCGGTGCAAGCTGCCGGGGGACGAGACGACAAGATCCTTGCCAACTACTTCCCGCTGGTACTCAAACCCAACGTCAGATCCTGGCTCATGCACTTGCCGGACAACTCCATGTCTTCCTGGGCAGACCTGTGCCATCAGTTTGTCGGCGCCTTTACAGGCGGCCACAAACCTCATGGCCAAGAAAGTGACCTTCACCTGCTCGCCCAGAAGGAAGGAGAGACCCTGTGCAAGTATATCCAGAGGTTCAGCCGTGTACAGCACAACATCCCAGACGTCCACCCTGCCGCTGTTATCAGAGCGTTCCATCAGAACGTGCGTAACCGCAGGATGAGGGAGGAGATGGCGATGTGCAAGATCAGGGACGTCAGCGAGCTGTACGCTCTGGCCGACAAGTGTGCACGTGCTGGGGAAGGGAGGAAACTCCCCGGAGAGGATACAGGAGCAGGAGGATTTGACAGCGAAGATGCCACCCTGGCAAAGAAAAACCGGCGGCGGAACAACAACAAGAAGAAAAATAAAGACGTGCTAGTCGTTGAGAAGCCCAGCAACGGAGGTGGCGCCGAGAAAGCCAAAGTTGGTAGCTCCGGCAAGGAGACTGCCGCATGCACCAACTGCCAGGCTGTGGCGGCCGCCGACAAGCAGGACGGCACCGAGAAGCAGTACTGCAAGATCCACCGCACCAAGGGTCATGACCTCCAGAACTGCAAGAGGGTCGAGCAGCTTGTTGAGCAGCAGAAGGCTGAGTACGAGCGGCGCGACAAGGAGAAGGCCCAAGGAGGTGATGGAGGATCCGGCAAGAAGCGGCCATTCAACGGCCGGGGAGGACGCCGCGGCAAGGCTAAGCAGCGGCAAGGAGACAGACCTCCCCGCGGCCGCGACAAGGATGAAGATGACGAAGACAAAGAAGACATGGATGATGTTGAGACCAGTGAGCAGGAGTTCCAGAAAGCCACGGAAGTCTTGTGCGTTGACGGCGGTTCTTCTTTGCAAACTTCACACCGCCAACTCAAACAGTGGGTGCGGGAAGTTAACGCGACAGAACCACCTGTCGAATCGCGCAAGCTTCTGAAATGGTCCAGCACGCCTATCATCTTTGAAATTGAGGACCACCCTGATCGCACAACTGTGGTCAGGTGCTTGCCGATGTTGGTTTCACCAACTATCCGCAACCTCAAGGTCACTAAGATGTTAGTTGACGGCGGGGCCGGCTTGAACCTGATCTCCTCTGCTGTACTCCAGAAACTCCAGATCCCTGACAGCGAGCTCGAAGAGACCGGCACATTCCAAGGAATCAACCCGGGAAGGAGCAAGCCGAAGGGAAATATCATGTTGCCAGTGACATTTGGCGGCGAGCTGAACTTCAGGACTGAGAGGGTCACTTTTGACGTTGCTGATTTTCCATTGCCTTACAATGGGATACTCGGCCGTCCAGCACTCGCCAAGTTCATGGCAGCCTCTCACAACGAATACGACATGTTCAAGATGCCAGGCCCGATAAGCGTCATCTCTGTCCATGGCGACAAGAAGGATGCTCTTATCTGTGCCGACAAGATCTACCGGGAAGCAGCAACCGCAACAGATCGCAAGACACTTGCCGCTGAAGCTCCCGGGGGGAAGAAGAAGACCAAGTCCGGCAAGAGCTCTGGGGCCCACTCCGGCAAGCGCACCTCTTCGGAGTGCTGCGCTACCGTCGAGGACGCACCATCGAGCTCCACCGGCAAGTGTAAGAAGATGATGGCAGCTCCGCCAGAGACCAAGAAGGTGTCCGCCAAGGAGGACGGCACTGGTGGTACCTTCACCATCACTGCCACACTTGACCCTAAATAGGAAAGCGCGCTCGTTGCTTTTCTGCGGGCGAACGTCGACGTGTTTGCATGGCAACCGTCTGACATCCCCGGTGTTCCCAGGAAAGTAATTGAGCACAAGCTTGCCGTCTGTCCTCACGCGCGGCCCGTCAAGCAGAAAGTCAGGAAACAAGCAGTGGAGCGCCAAGAATTCATCGCAGAAGAAATCAAGAAGTTGGAAGCAGCATGCCTTGTCAGAGGAGTGCTCCATCCTACATGGTTGGCCAATCCTGTAGTCGTGCGCAAAGCAAACGGGAAATGGAGGCTTTGTATTGACTTCACCGATGTGAATAAAGCTTGTCCCAAAGACCCATTTCCCTTGCCGCACATTGACCAGATTGTTGACTCCACGACCGGATGTGACCTGCTTTCATTTCTTGACGCATACTCAGGATACCATCAGATCTTCATGGCAGAAGAGGATGAAGAGAAGACCGCATTCATTACTCCATGTGGCACATACTGTTTCATACGGATGCCTTTCGGTTTGAAGAATGCCGGTTCGACATTTGCAAAGGTAGTCCATTCAGCTTTTGAGCCACAAATTCACAGAAATGTAGAAGCATACATGGATGACATAGTGGTCAAGAGCAAAGACAGGGCTACTCTGATCCAAGATTTAGACGAGACCTTTGCAAATCTGCGCAAGATTCAGCCCAAGCTCAACCCCGAGAAGTGTGTGTTTGGAGTCCCTTCCGGCAAGCTTCTCGGGTTCTTCGTGTCTCAGCGGGGAATTGAAGCCAATCCCGACAAGATCAAGGCCATTGAGCAGATTGAAGCACCAAAGCGCGTCAAGGATGTGCGAAGACTTGTCGGTTGCGTGGCTGCCCTCGGCAGGTTTATCTCTAAGTCTGCTGAGCGCGCCCTGCTGTTTTTCAAAATTTTGAAAAAGGCAGGTCCAATGAAATGGACTCCAGAAGCGGAGGCTGCGCTGCAAGACTTGAAGAGGTACCTGTCCTCCACTCCAATACTCGTCGCACCTAAGCCACAAGAGAAGTTGCTGCTGTATCTAGCGGCAACCAATCAAGTGGTTAGTGCTGCGTTAGTAGCGGAGAGGGAGGCAGATGATGAGCCAGCAACCGCGGCAAGCGCATCCAGCGACAAGCGGGGGGCTTCTCCGACAAGCTCTGGTCCCGACAAAGATGGATCTGCGCAGGAGTGCGAAGAGATACGGAAGAAGATGGTGCAGCGCCCAGTTTACTTTGTCAGTTCCCTTCTGCAGGGGGCTAGGTCAAGGTACTCTGGTGTGCAGAAATTGCTTTTCGGCCTTCTCATGGCCTCGAGAAAGCTGCGCCATTACTTCCAAGCACATGAGATCACAGTCGTCACTCGCTTTCCGCTGAAGAGGATACTGCAGAATCCAGAAGCAACAGGCAGGATTGTTGAGTGGGCACTGGAACTGTCAAGCTTTGGCCTCAAGTTTGAAAGCACTTCAACTATCCAAAGCAGAGCATTGGCAGAATTCATAGCAGAGTGGACGCCAACACCAGATGAAGAAATTCCAGAAACGAGCATCCCCGTCAAGGAAGCAAACAAAGAGTGGCTGATGTACTTTGATGGTGCCTTCTCGCTGCAAGGCGCTGGTGCTGGCGTGCTGCTTGTCGCACCCACCGGAGAGCACCTCAAGTACGTAGTCCAGATGCACTTTCCCAAGGAGCAAGCAACAAACAATACTGCAGAATATGAAGGTTTGCTTGCCGGTCTCAGGATCGCGGCAAACCTTGGGATCAGGAAGCTTATTGTCAGGGGTGACTCGCAGCTTGTCGTCCGCCAAGTAAACAAGAATTACCAGAGCCCGTTGATGGAAGCTTACGTCGATGAAGTGAGAAAGTTTGAAGAGCACTTTGACGGCCTACAGATGGAACACGTTCCAAGAGCTCAGAACGACATCGCCGATGGCCTGTCAAAGTGCGCAGCACTTAAGTTACCTATGGAACCAGGGATCTTTGTGCTCAAGCTGACTCAACCGCCCGTAACACCGTCAACTGGGCAGAGCAAGAAGAGGAAGTTGATTTCTGGTGACTATTTTCCGGCAGAGCTTCCCGAAGCCGCCGCCAAGAAGGTCCCCAGGATCAACACCAAGAGTGCTGAGGAGCAGTCTGCTCCGGCGAGCCCTCGGGTTTGTTCCGTTGAAGCAGACGCTCTCGACAAGTTTTGCTCCGGCAAGCTTGCCGGGGAACATCAAGCTCCGGCTGAACCTCAGGTTCTCGCCGTAGAAGCAGATGTTCCCACAGCAGCAGATGTGCCTTTAGTCCTTGTTGACGAGCCACAGGCTCCAGCATGGGCACAGCAGATCGTCCATTTCCTTCAGACAGGAGAACTTCCCGAAGAGCAAGAAGAAGCGGAAAGAGTAGCCCGACAGTCAAGTATGTACCAGTTTGTTGACAACACACTGTGCAGAAGAAGACTCAACAGTGTGAAATTGAAGTGTATTCCCCGGGAAGATGGACAAAAGCTGTTGGCAGAGATACATGGAGGCATATGTGGTCACCACATTGGCGCAAGAGCACTTGCCCGCAAAGCATTCCGGCAAGGTTTCTTTTGGCCGGAAGCCCTCCAGGATGCAACTGCACAAGTAACCAAGTGTGAAGCGTGCCAGTTCCATTCCAAGCAGATACACCAGCCGGCTCAAGCTCTCCAGACGATCCCTTTATCCTGGCCATTTTCGGTCTGGGGGCTTGACATCCTCGGCCCCTTTCCCCGCGCAGCCGGGGGCTTTGAGTACTTGTACGTTGCAATCGACAAGTTCACAAAGTGGCCGGAAGTGGAACCAGTGAGAAAGGTGACCGCACAGTCAGCAGTCAAGTTCTTCAGGTCGATCGTTTGCCGCTTCGGGATCCCTAACAGGATCATCACCGACAACGGTACGCAATTCACGAGCCGCACCTTCATGCAGTACGTCCAAGATCTTGGCGCCAAGGTCTGCTTCGCTTCTGTTGCTCACCCGAGAAGCAATGGTCAAGCGGAGAGAGAAAATGCTGAAGTGCTGCGTGGCCTCAAGACCAGAACTTTCGACAGGCTGCACAAGTGCGGAAGAAACTGGATCGTGGAGCTGCCAGTGGTTCTTTGGTCGATCAGGACGACGCCAAATCGAGCCACTGGACAGTCACCTTTCGCTCTAGTCTATGGAGCAGAGGCAGTTCTCCCCACGGAACTCGTATACGGGTCTCCTCGAGTGCTCGCTTATGATGAGCTCGAGCAAGAGCAGCTGCGACAAGATGACGTGCTGTTCCTTGAGGAAGACCGTCTTCAGGCTGCTGTACGAGCTGCTCGATACCAGCAAGCTTTGCGCCGCTATCATAGCCGCAAAGTTAACGCCAGAAGTCTCGAGGAAGGCGACCTTGTTCTTCGGCGCGTTCAGTCCGCCAAGAATTCCAACAAGTTGACGCCAAAGTGGGAAGGCCCTTACCGGGTGAAACGAGTCACTAGGCCTGGCGCTGTCCGCCTTGTGACCGAAGATGGCTTTCCGGTGAGCAACTCCTGGAACATTGAGCATCTTCGTAAGTTTTATCCGTAAGGCGCGGTTGCCGTGACCCGCTCCGGCAACCACCTTTTGTACAAGTCTTGCCGCTGTTGCATGTAATCCTTTGTACAAAGCCGGGCGCAGACCCCGTGCATCAGTAAAGCTCATGTGCCTCGCACATCTTGTCGATTTCATGTTTTTTATTTTATGCATGTATTATCTAACACTTTGTGCAGCGCGTACCCCCGGTAAGCAGTAACGGGCCGTAAGGCTCCATATCTGTAATTTCTCTTCTTTCTTTTTTCTAAGCAAAGGAATGTTCCCTCGCGCACAAGTTTGCCGGGGGGG
>LR738709.1:521050215-521221322 GCA_902687465.1 Secale cereale
GGGGGGGGGGCGCCGCCAGGGCGCCTGGAGCCCTGGTGCCCCCCCCCCGGCTGTCCTTCGGGCGCAAGGTAGGTTCTGGAACGCTGATTTTTTATATAATTTTTCTGGATTTTTCCTGGCAGTTCTCGTAATGTGAAAACCTGAAATACAAAAACAGCCGAAAACAGAAACTGGCACTGGGGTGCACTGGATTAGTAGGTTAGTCCAAATATGATCAAAAGTGTATGGAAGTGTATAAATATCATAGCAATATCACCCAAAAGTGGCATGGAGCAAGCAGAAATTATAGATACGTTTTGGACGTATCAACATCCCCAAGCTTAATTCCTGCTCGTCCTCGAGTAGGTAAATGATAACAAGAATAATTTCTGTGGTGACATGCTATTAACCATATAGGGCTTTTTATAGTCATATGACAAAAGCTTACTGAGACAATGAATCTACAGTAATTAAGTTGCCTCATGAGAAAATCACAAATGACTGAAAGTTTTACAATATGAAACTGAAACATCAAAAAGATTTGCAATGAACATGATGTGCAAATATGATAAAGTGATATCTAGCTTGCCCCCTTTAGTGAAGCAAAACATAAATGCAGGGGCACCTTCAAGGTTTAAGTGATGACTAGATACAATGATTTCAAAATAAACGATATCACAATCATGCAAAAGACAATGCTACTTTGTGACAATGCACATTACACTCAGAATGACAATCATGCTCTTAGTAGTTGGTGCTTTAAGAAAGAAGGTGGAGACTCAACATAAAAGTAAAAGAATGGTTATGTGCTAGAGCTTCTTTTTTTATTTTGAAAACATAGAAGCAATTTTGTCAACGGTAGTAGTACTTAATATGTGTCATGCATAAGACATCCTATAAGTTGCAAGCCTCATGCATCGAATACCAATAGTGCTCGCACCTTGTCCTAATTAGCTCGGATTTCCATGGATTGTCATTGCATTACATATGTTTCAACCAAGTGTCACAAAGGGGTACCTCTATGCCACCTGTACAAAGGTCCAAGGAGATAAATCGCATTTGATTTCTCGTTTTTGATAGATCTCAACTTGAGGACATCCATACCGGGACAACATAGAAAATAGATAATGGACTCCTCTTTAATGCATAAGCATATTCTCATAAGAGATTGAGGATTAATGTCCAAGCTAAAACTTCCACCATGATACATGGCTTTGGTTGGCGGCCCAATGTTCTTCTCTAACAATATGCATACTCAACCATTCAACCCATGGCAAATCACCCTTACTTCAGACAAGACGAACATGCATAGCAACTCACATGATATTCAACAATAGTGTGACAGTTGATGGCGTCCCCAGAAACATGGTTACCGCTCAGCAAGCAACTTATAAGAAATAAGATACATAAGTGACATATTCTTTACCACAATAGTTTTTAAGCTACTTTCCCATGAGCTATGTATTGCAAAGTTAGTCCGCTTAGTACAGGTGGAGGTTAGCAAAAGACTGGGAGCGACCAACTAAGAGAGCAATGACGGTCATAATCATGCAGAGCGACAAAGCAACATTGAATCACGCATGGTAGTTATATCGCTACTCAGAAATAAAAGATCATCAAGGCTTGACAGACTTTCTTTACAGTCTTAAATATGCGTGAGCATACGCCAAGTCAATCAAAATAAATTCTCGAAGGAAGATATTACTAAACCATACCACATCATAGGCAAACAAATCAAGTTGGTACTCCAATAACACATTGGGAATCCCCCAGCTATTTGAGACTAACCACAAGAAAACATGAATTACTAAGCACCATTATGCAAGTAGCATCTTTATCATAGACATATTAACCAATGCAACGGAAGCAAACTCTCTTAATAAGTTAAGCATGGTAATTAAAGAGAGTTCAAGCAACCAACTAAACAAAAGCTCTTTGAAAAGATAAGCATGAATACTAAGAGCAAAGCATGATAGTAGCTATTAAAAGACAAAGAACACACACAGCAAAGATAGACATGAAAATTCTATGTTATGTTCTAGGTAGAAGTGGAGCGTGTTTCTCTCCCACATAAAGAAAGCTGAGTTCCAACTCGTTATGAAAAGCTAAAGAAAACTAAAAAGCAAGACGCTCCAAGCATAGCACATAACACATGAAGTGATAAAAATATAGTGGAACGAAAGACGAACTGATAATGTTGATGGAGAAGGGGATGCACGGGGGCATCCCCAAGCTTAGACTCTTGAGCCTCCTTGAATATTTCTTGGGAGTGCACGGGGGCATCCCCAAGCTTGAGCGCTTGACACTCCTGAATCTTTTTATCATCTTCCCTCGCACACTTGAAAACTCCCTTCATACATAACTCATTATAATCTGATTAGCGAGGTTAGTACCCTTAATAAAATAATTGTTCCTTGCTGGAAATATAGATATTCTTGAAGGTCTACTGTTTCTCAAGATTGCCAAAAGGTTTTTGCAAAGAAAAAGCAAGCTCTTGGTTTGCAAAATGAAGGAAAGGTAAAACTGGACAGAATCTGTGAAAAACAGAACAGCAGGTAGTAAATGATTTGTTCGGGGTACTTCTGCAACTCAAATCAAAAAACTCAGAACAGACGCACGAAAGAAAATTATATAGAGAACGCTGTCGAAAAAATTCAGACCAAAAAGATGATCTGGTGATTTTATACGAATTTTTCTATCCAAGGACAGAATCTGTTTTCTGGACAGCACCTCACAACTTTTGAACTTTCTAGCAATCAGAGTCTATACTTGGCACAAATATGAAAAGCAAAGATACAATGATGATGCTACTGTCGTAAACAACATCATGACACAACAAAAGCAAAATAAAATTTTTATTCATGTGGGCTGCCTCCCAAAAGCGCTTTCTTTTATGCCTTTAAGCTAGGCATAATGCATATAGATCAAGTTTTATCAAGAGTAAAAGAATAGCTAGCCCGTACAACGGACTCAAAAGGTAACTTGATCTTCTTTCGAGGGAAGTGTTCCATCCCTTTCTTGAGAGGAAACTGAAATTTTATATTACCCTCTTTCATGTCAATGATAGCACCAACGGTGCGTAAAAAGGGACATCCCAAAATAATTGGACAAGAAGGATCACATTCAATATCCATTATAGTAAAATCAACGGGAACATAATTATCATTGACAATGATAAGAACATCGTCGATCCTCCCCAAAGGTTTCTTTATGGAAGAATCAACAAGACGAACACCAAAAGAACAAGAATCATAAGGTTTCAATTTAAGCATATCATATATTCTTTTGGGCATAACAGAGGTACTAGCACCAACATCACATAATGCATAACAAGAGAAGTCATTCAATTTAATTTTTATCATAGGATCCCAACCATCTTCTAGCTTTCTAGGTATGGAGGCTTCTACTCTAAGTTTCTCCTCCCTAGCTTTGATGAGAGCATTAGTGATATGCTCTGTGAAGGCAAGGTTAAGCGTGCTAGTGCGGGGGTCTCTAGACATCTTGTGAAGGAAATCAATAACTTCGGTAAGAGTGCAATTATCAAAATCAAGGTCACGAGCATCAAGTAAAGTGGTAGTGGTGTCCTTTAGGTTCATTTGTTTGGTAGTTTCTATAGTCATAGCATCACCATTAATAGGTCCAATGGGACCAGGAGTACATTGGGTGCTAAGAGTTTGGATATCCTCAACAACTTGGATAGTAGCAACAGTGTGGTGGGTAGGAAGGCTCTTAATTCTATCTTCTTCCTCCCTTTCTCTAGCCCATCTCTCTTTAAGTTTAGCCATCATCCTAATGTTTTCATTAATTTGCACTTGAATAGCATTTATAGGAGTGACTTCCCTCTCCTCAAGAGGAGAAGTTTTAATTTTTAGCAATTTTACCTCATTGGCTAAATGGTCTACCTTAAAAGAAAGATCATCTAGTTTATGTAGTTTTTCTTCTACACTCTTATTAAAGGCTTTTTGGGTAGTGATGAAATCTTTAAGCATAATCTCTAGTTCAGTAGTGGAGTTCTTGGTACTAGGATAAGCATTGTTGTTCCCATAAGAATTAGAGGGGAACGGTCTAGGATTGTTACCAAAATTACTCCTATAAGCATAGTTGTTAAAATTGTTTCTAGAGATAAAGTTCACATCTACTTGTTCTTGAGCAATCAAAGAATTTAAAGGAACATCGCGAGGATCAACAGAAGATTGCTTCGAAAGTAGAGACATGATCAAGTCAACTTTTTCATTTAAGGAGGAAATATCCTCGACAGAGTTTACCTTCCTACCTGTTGGAGCGCGTTCGGTGTGCCATTGGGAATAGTTGGTCATCATCTCATCGAGAAGCTTCGTGGCAGCACCAAGTGTAGTTGACATAAAAGTTCCTCCCGCGGCCGAATCTAACAAGTTCCGCGAGGTAAAGTTCAAGCCTGCATAAAAAGTTTGGATAACCATCCAAGTAGTCAAACCGTGAGTAGGGCAGTTCTTGATAAGAGATTTCATACGTTCCCAAGCTTGGGCAACGTGTTCATTATCCAATTGTTTAAAATTCATTATGTTACTTCTAAGTTGGATAATTTTAGCAGGTGGATAGTATTTTCCAATAAAAGCATCTTTGCACTTGTCCCAAGAATCTATGCTATTTCTAGGCAAAGACTGAAACCAAATTTTAGCTCCTCCTCTCAAGGAGAAAGGAAAAAGCTTAAGCTTAACAATATTACCATCTATTTCTTGGTACTTTTGCATATCACAAAGTTCAACAAAGTTGTTAAAGTGTAAAGCAGCATCATCTCCAGCACCGGAGAATTGTTCTCTCATAACTAAGTTCAGTAAAGCAGGTTTAATTTCATATGAAGGTGCTGAAGTGGCAGGTGTAGTGATAGGTGTGCTGATAAAGTCATCGTTGTTGTGACTAGTGAAGTCACACAACTTGGTGTTCTCGGTGGAACCCATAGTAGCAAGCAAGCAAGATAACTATTTTTGTGATTTTCGATAAAGGATACTAAAGCAAAAACTGAAAGGTAAACTAACAAGACTAAAAAGCAAAGGTAAAAGATATCATGCAACTCCCCTATCCTGAAGAGTGGAGTCCCCGGCAACGGCGCCAGAAAAACTCCTTGATGGGCCTCTAACCCCTCGTTGGTTACCCCAAGTGGAAGGTGTGAGATGCAGTGTTGTGGAAGTTTTTCCCTTAGCAAAG
Source organism: Secale cereale (assembly GCA_902687465.1). Lineage (NCBI taxonomy): Eukaryota > Viridiplantae > Streptophyta > Magnoliopsida > Poales > Poaceae > Secale > Secale cereale. The sequence goes on from LR738709.1 coordinate 521,055,379, forward strand.
ATGCCAAGGATCGAATCCCCAGAGACTCCTAGGTTCAAAAAGTAGGTGTCAACTGCTAACGGCACCAGATATTAGCAATCAACGTGGACCTGCACACAGATACAAATAACTTTGCTCCCAACGAGTACAGAGAGGTTGTCAATCCCTCCGGCCTTGTAGTTCACAAAGGATTAAATGCAAATGATAGTAGTGATAGATAATGTTTGCAATAGTAAATAATAGCGAAAAGTAAATAGCGGATGTGATCAATGATGGTAATATGGACCGGAGTCTCATGATGTTCACTAGTGATGTCTCTCTCCCAAAAGACGATAAAACAGCTATGTGAGGTAAACGAATTACAGCTGGGCAATTGACAGGACCACGAACGCAAACCAATGCTCACTACATTGCAAGAAAGGTTGAGGTTCAAAGCATGGGCGGTACGCCAAAGTAAGTAGACCGAAATCCATCAATATCTACTACTAATCATCCACCTTGAGATATCTATCCAGAACATCTCGCTGGTATTAAGTTGCGAGCCCCACCCATAGTGTAAACTCAATGCAACAGACAACTGCATTAAAAGAACTTTGCGTAAAGTAAACAATCCTTGCACCCGCGGGCACAAGCACCGTTGTTTTCCCCCTTGTGGCAACAGCACATCCCCTAGACTCATGTTTCTGTCACTCAAGCTAGTCATCGAGGGGCATGAACCCACAATCGAGCATAACGTTCCCTCTTGGAGTCACTACCTATTACTTGGCCAAAGCAATAAATAACAACGGAGAACATGCAAGAATTACTTATGAACATAAATATAAAAGAGGTAGATCAAATATATTACTCAATCACAATCTGAACATAATCTCATAATCCATCGGATCCCAGCAAACTCAACATAGCAACAGCATAAGGATTACATATGTGCCTGGATCATGTAGGGCAGCTCACGAGGACTAATTAGTGAAGCACAAGAACGGGAGGAGAACATCACATAGCTACTGGTCATGGACTCATGGTCCAAGGGAGACTACTCACAACTCATCCGGGAGGCGTCCATGGTGGTGGAGAGGCTCCCGATGATGATCCTCCCCTCCGGCAGGGTGCCGGGAAGAGTTCTCCTGGTGCTCCCGATCTTGGAAGCGGCGGCAGTGGCGGAACATAGATGAGATCGCGAAAAAGAGTTCCCGTCCCGAGGGTTTCGAAGGACGCTCTAAATATATGCCAAAGGGGGGCACCAGACGGGGCTCGGGGGGCCCAGGCGCCCCCCCGGCGCGGCCCAGGGGGGGGCGCCACCAGGGCGCCTGGAGCCCTGGTGGCCCCCCTCGGCTGTCCTTCGGGCGCAAGGTAAGTTTTGGAACGCTGATTTTTTATATAATTTTTCTGGATTTTTCCTGGCAGTTCTCGTAATGTGAAAACCTGAAATACAAAAACAGCCGAAAACAGAAACTGGCACTGGGGTGCACTGGATTAGTAGGTTAGTCCAAATATGATCAAAAGTGTATGGAAGTATATAAATATCATAGCAATATCACCCAAAAGTGGCATGGAGCAAGCAGAAATTATAGATACGTTTTGGACGTATCATGCGGCAGCGCCCTTTGCTTCCTGGAGTGCCCCGCCAAGTGATTGCTCGCGCGCGGCAAGCTCCTCCTCGTTGCTGTCGAGGTTGACCTTCCGCTGCGCCAGCTCACCCTCCCGCGTGGACAACTTCTCGACGGCAAACCGCTGCTGCTCTTCGACTTCGGCCTTCTCGAGGAAGAAGGCCGTCTTCTGTTCGGCAAATCGCTCCCGCTCCTCTGCCAAGGACCGGAGAGCTGCCTGGTTGAGGGCCCGGAGCTCCACCGCACGCTTCTCAATATCGGCTCCCGCCTTGGCGGCCAGTGCTTCGCGGGACTCCAGTTTGGCCTGCCGGGCGCGGTAGAGTGACAGCAGCTTCCGCAGCAGCCGCTCCTCCTCAGGCTCGCCGCTGCTGCTGCTCGGCGCGTCGACAAGTTTCAGCCCGGCGGAGGCAAGTATTTCTCGGTCGAAGACTTCTCCCTCGACCGGCGCCCTGGACATGGACGCCCAGGGGAGGCTGATGAAGATTCCGTCGCCGGCCTTCAGGTAGGCGCCTGGCTGGGGCTCTTCGGAGCCTGGCGCTGCGGCAGCGGCGGAGGGATCGGCGGTCGGCGTAGCGCCTGACGCTCTTGCAGCCTTAGGGTCGTCAATGCAATCGCCGGACCCCTCGCCGGCTGCTGCGGCGGTAGCCTTGGCGGCCTCGTCGCCGGCGAGATCATCGGCACCGGCCGCTTCTTCGATGGCAGCGGCGTCGCCGGTGTTGCCGCGCGCGTTCTCTTCATCAGCAACCTCCATCTCCATCGGCTCCGTAGCAGATGGATCTGACGGCCAAAAAGGGGAGAAAAAGTCAAGCAAATATCCAAAAAAAGGAAGATCAAAAGAAGAAAAGCCCAAGGGGAGTTTTTAAACAAGAAGATTACCTGCGCGAGCCGGCTCCTCGGCAGTGTCCCTCGCCGGGGAGCTCTCCCTTGGCGGCGTAGCTGTAGTCCCCGCCGGCGAAGGGCCGCTAGTGCTGTCCCTCGCCGGAGAACTTGCCCTTGGCGGAGAATTCGCCCTTGGCGGAGAACTCTCCCTTGCCGGGGAGACCCTTGCCGGGGAACTTCCCCTTGGCGGCGTGGTTGAAGCAGATGGCACGACGGGGGCGGTCTCCGGGCGCTCCTGGTGTGTCTGCTCTGCTCCTACACAAATCAACAGACAAGACGTCAGCAAAAATAGAACTCCCACGCGCGCCTAACAGCGGAAGGTAAACCATACACTTACGCTGGGGGCTGCGCTGGGGGCTGCTCTGGAGAACAGTTGCCGGGTCCGGCAAGTTTGTCTCAGGTGCGCCCCCTACTGTCACGGCGGGCTCGTCCTCGATGACAATCACCGGGACCTTGGCTCTCTTTGCCGCCCTCTAGGCCAAAGTTCTGAAAAAGGGAACAGGTTCAGAGTGAGGCAAATGAGATACAAGGCCAAACAGCAGAAAATCAAAGAAATACAAGAACAACAAAGTCTTACTCTTCTTCTTCCTCGTCGGAGCTGAGCGCGGAGAAGTCGAAGTCTGGCTCACACGTCCCGGCGCGAGGAAGCGGAGGAGTGGGCTCCCTTGGCCGCTTGGCGGGAGCAGGGGCGGTGGTCTGAGATGACCCCGCTCCGGCTGTCGCCGTGGCGAGAGGGGCGGCAGGAGCAGAAGCGGCGGTCCGAGAAGACCCCGCTCCAGTTGCCGCAGACGCACGAGGTGCTCCCGCAGCAACCTTGCTTGCCGCGGTGGAGCGTGTCGCACGGTGCTGCGGCTGTTGACCCGTCTGCCGCTCCTTTACATCCCCGGCCTTGCGGAGACGCCTTCTCGGTGGAGCTGGAGGCTCTGCTGGTGGCGAGCTGCCTGAAGATGAGGAGGAAGAGGAGCCGATCTCCAGCGAGCCGCTCGTATCCTCAGCGGACTCGCTCGACTCGTCGTCCTGCTCGGCGGGCTCGCTCGACCCGACGCCCTGTCCGGTGGGCTCGCTCGACTCGGCGTCTTGCCCGGCAGGCTCTCCCTCGACGACAAACTCCCCTCGCTCGGCAAGGCTTGCCGCCTTTGCTGCATCTGCCTCCTCCGGGGTGAAGCCGAACTCGCCCGCGGCTGCGGCTGCCGCCGCCTCTTCCAGCCTAGTGGCGATGTACGCCATCTCCTTGTCGGTGGTGTCGCGGGTGAGGCCCTTCTTCTCGTCGGAGCGGATCGGCGTTTCTTCTAAGTTGTCGAAGAACGCCTGCACGGCTTCCTCAGTAGGCTCTTGCCAAGTTGGGTCAATCCCGTGAGAGTCGCACAACGGCATCATTGCGCGGATGCGGCTGAGCGCGGAGTTATTGCACAGCGGGACAACCCCCCTCGGCAACCTGAACACCTCGGGATGATCGGGGTCGTACTTGAACAGCTCCTGAAGCATCGCGTTGAGTTCCAGGACAGTGAAGTTGTAGTTGAGGCCCGGGCGCAGCCTCATGATATCTGCCGCATTCGCGAACTCCCAGGCGGGCCTCTTCCTCTCCTGCAAGGGGGCGATGCGGCGGCGAAGGAAATCTGCGCCAACCGCGCCTACAGTGAGCTTGGCAAGCCTGAGGCGTCGGAACCGGGCAGTGGCAATCTTCAATCTACTGCCTTCCGGGGCCAAGTCGCTCCAGTCGTTGCCGCGTACCACTGAGGCTTGGCGCCGGGCGGTGAATGGCTGCGGGTTCTTCTCTACAATCCAGCACCAGTCTGCTCTCCATTCATCCCATTTGCCGCGGAGCTCTCCCTCCAGATAAGCTTCCTTCTTGTGCGTCCTCGAGATCCAAGAGACCCCGCCGGATAACGGCTCTCCTCTCTCAACTCGGGGCGTGAAGTAGTGGCGGAAGAGGGAAACATTGGGATGGACTCCGACAAAGTTTTCGCAGAGATGCGCGAAAACTGCCATGGTCAGAACGACGTTGGGGGTGAAGTCAAGGAGGTGGAACCCATAGGTGTTCATGATGTCGCAGAAGAATTCAGAGAAAGGCGGGCAGAGCCCGCAGTAGAAGAACAAGGCGAAGAACGCATATCCGTTCGGAGCCGTTTCACAAGCAATGGCTGGGAGTACCTTGGTGCGCGGATGCGCCCGCGTCTCCCCCGACCAGAAGAGATAGAAGTTCTCTCTCAGCTTCCTCACGGCAAGCTTGGGGGGAAGACAGCCCGCTTCTTTCGCAGCGCCGCGAGCCACAGCGCCTCAGCCGACTTCGCGGTCTTCCCCTTCTCGCCTTTCGGAGCCATGGCGGAAGCGGTGAGGGAGGTCGACGGCGCTGGTGGTGCTGGTGGCGACGGGGGGCGGAGCACTGCTCTCTTTCAAGCTTTGGGAGGAAGGGGAGCAGCGGAGGTTTTCGAGGAGTAGCAACGGGCAGATGGACGAACTGCCCCTGTTTCCCCTGCTTATAAGGGGGGAGGGGGCGGACGTTCCGCATTTCCGATTAAAGAAGCCACCCACAATCTCTCCCACGACGCCGCGATGGACGCGTTCCGTTAGGGGAGGGCGCGGTGGATACAGAGTAAGATACGATGTGACCCAGGCCGCGCGTGCCCGTGCACTATTTTGGGCCTGGCCCAACAGCGCTCGGCACCGTGTATGGCCCAAGCCCGGGGGCTCCTGTCGGTGTACTAAAGTAGGGGTACCCTAGTATCCCGAACTTGTGCACGGGCAGTCGCAGCGCTCCGCGGCAGGGCTTGCCGGGTGCCCACCGAGATCCTTTATGGTTCCTTTGGAGCCATTCAAGGACAAAGTATCCAAGCCAAGGAGACAAGGCCCTGGCAAGAGGAGCTTGCCGGGAAGGCCACTCAAGGCACAAGACCGCTCAAGGCGCAAGACCCTGGCAAGAGGAGCTTGCCGGGAAGGCCAACCAAGGCATCTCAAGAAACTTGCCGCGACGCGCCACGCGTCCCGGCAAGGCCCGGTGAGCGACAAGCTCCCGGAAGCGACAAGATAGCGACCGCGGCAAGGCGCTTGCCGCGGCAAGCCCCCACTCAGTGTCCGCGCTCCAGCACACCCACCCACGTGTCGCCCTGGGACCCTTCCGGGCGTACGTGGCGGGAGGCTGTGCAGCCAGGGGTACGCGGTGGCAAGTGGCGCTGACAAGGTTGCCATCATGGCGAACGGTGGCGCCCCTGACGGCCCCTTTTTGCACTGTTTGGGCGACGGCGATGGGCATTTAATGCCCTTGTCCCCTGCCGTCAGGGTTAGGTATAAAACACTGTAGCAACCACCACTCTTTTTCCATTTCTACCCTCAACTGCGTTGCCACCTGTCGGTGACCCCTTGAGCCTATAAAAGGAGGCCCATGCGCAACGTAGAAGGGGGTTCGTTCACTCTCACGCTCGGTCTCGTTAGCTGCTGAAGGGTACTGTAGCTCTCAGCGCTCCCGAGCAAGAACTCAATACAAACCAAAGCAGGAGTAGGGTGTTACGCATCCGTGTGGCCCGAACCTGGGTAAACTGCTCGTGTGCATCGCCTCGATCTGCTCTTCGTGCGACCTCCGCCCCCTGCCGTACCGAAAAGGGGCTCCGTCCCCATAGGTGTTCGTGGGTGGATCAGTTTCCCCGACATTCACCGCCGCCCGCAGCTGCCGCCATGGAGCCGAGCTCCGGGCTCTACTGCTGCCTTGGTTCTGCTTCGCCCAACTCCTCCGGCAGCCGCCTACCGCGCCATAGCCTCCGCCCTTCCGACCTCACCGTGGCCCACAGGTAGTTCAACGCCCGCGCCCATCCTCTGTGTCGGCCTCCTTCCCGTGCTATGGAGCTCATGCCTGAGTCGTCCCCTCCGGCTAACTATACTGCTACCGCCACTAGTTTGACCTCCCATGGTGCATCTCCTGTTCCAACAAACAGTAGTCCGATGGCTTGTCCAATCCGAGTGCCTCCGGAGTCGCTAAGGTCATCGTAAGCTCGCCAAGGCCGGCGCCCCTCTGCTCAGGTCGACTCGGACGCGCCAAGTTTGAGTCTGACACCGTGAACGGCTACGCACCGACCCCGTAGTCGAACCTCAAGCGCCCAGTTCCACTACCGCCGACCCTCGCCAAGTGCCTCGACGGCCACAAGTGTACGACTACGCGGATTCATCAAGTACCTCTACGAACGACTACCGGATCGTCAAGTCCAGTGATACGCCAAGTACCTCTACCGATGGCACCGAACATCTACGGACGCGTATGACTACCGCCGCTGAAGGCCGTCGAATGAACAACTACCGTGGTCGTGTACAACTACTTCCAATGTCGTCACGTGAACGCCTACTACCCTCGACGACCCTTGAATGACTACTTCCACTACAAACTCGAACCGTTTCGAAAATGAACGCTTCGAAGGTATAACTGCCGAGCCGATGACCCCGTGGATGAATGTTGTGTGATGTATGAGATGAAATATTTGTTTGCCTCGAGTCCGAAGTGCCCCTCGTTTGCCTTGTCGCCGACCCGTGGGAAACCGGTTTCCGGGAGCACCCCACCTATATCTTTGCCTGACACGATCGCGTCACTTCTTTCGCGCCGGCATCTCAACGAGTTACCGGAACCGATATGTTGTCGTGGCATCATTTTCGGATTCGTTGCCGTGGCACCCCTTTCCTTCCACCACGGTGCCTAAATGCTCCATATCTGAACATGTCAACTTTTTATAAGAATTGCATAAAACTTGCAAATGTCATCCGCATCATGATAACAACATTTAAATGACCAAAATTGTTGTTTGCATTAAATTGCTAAATGACATGTGGGTTTTTTTCCGGAATTGTTGTTGTTATTTCCGGCCTCATTTAAAAATGCCTAGATAGTGTAGTTTGCTCATGCTTCACCTCTTGCCATGTTAATTAACATTTAACTTTTTGGGTTCATAACGAGATCAAACTACATAATCTAACGTGGTGTTTTGTCAATATGCAACTCGTTGTATATTGAGCTCCACTTAATTTGTAGCATTGTTTGAGCACTTTGCCATGCCATGCATATTTAAACCGGACATGCATCATACTTGTTTGTGCATCATATGACATGTTTATGCTTGTGTGTTTACCGTGTTGTTTGCTTCTTTCCGGTATGCTTCTCTCGTTAGCTTCGGTTTTGTTCCGGAGTTGTGAGGTTTTGCTCGACTACTTCATGTACTCGTTCTTCTTCCTTGCGGGATCCCAGCCAAGATGACCGTTCCCCGATATCACCTCTACCTTTGCTTTGCTAGTTGTCTCGCTCTATAGTTATGCCCCGATGCCTATTCTTGTCTTGTCAGCCTTCTATGTTGCCATGAAACACTCTAACCGCCTTTCTAGCGAACCGTTGATTGGCTAAGTACGCTTTTGCTCAGCCCCTCTTATAGCGTTGTTAGTTGCAGGTGAAGTTGGAAGATTGCTGCATGTTTGGACTTCTTTATTGGGATAACACAATATATATCTTATTTAATTAATGCACATATATATTGGTAATGGGTGGAAGGCTTGGCCTTTTGCTTGGTGTTTTGTTCCACTCATGCCACCTTAGGACCCGATAAACTGGTGTTATGTTCCTTGATTTTTCCGTTCCTAACCCGGTTGGGGTTTATGGGCTCCCCTTGATAATTCGCATTGCTTAAAGCTTTTCCAGCAAGACCCAACTTTGGTACTACATTTTCCTAACAACTGAAACTTGCATCAGGAGTAATTAACCCGAGTTCTTAATCAGCAACCCGGGCCACTGCTCCTCATGAGTGTTGGTCCAAACTGGGCGGACTACGGGGCCACCACGAGGAAACTCAAGGATTGATATATACCCGCAGGCTGTCCCATCCGGTCGTGGCCTGGGTGTAATGCCCCGGATGTAATATTTTCCCTTTTGGGCATATAATATATCTCTGGCTTCATCTATTCCATTCCGGGTTCTTCGTCTTTCGGGTTTTCGTCGTTTTGTTGTGTGCGTGTGTGGCATTCATTCATATCATATAGTCATGTGCATCGCATTGCATTTGTGTTGTCGGTTGCATCCGCTTCCACGCGTTCCTTCTCATTGTCCGTTTCGCGTTCCGGAGCTCCCTCACGTGTCCGTGGCGTCCCGTAGGCCTACTTTGGTGTTTGGCCGTGTAACGTTACCAGTTTGGCGCGAGACTTGTCGTGTGTTGTTGTTTTGGTTTGTGTAACCCGCCTGTCAAATCTCGTCGCGTTTCGAGTCCGTTTGCTACCCCAACAATTATTCTCGTGGGCTCAAAGTGCCTCCACTTTGAGGCCCAAGACACCTGTAACGCCCCGGACACACCCGCCGATGGTCGTTACTCCTGGCGGGATCTAGACTGGCCTCACATATCAATACTAGTCTTTTCTACGCACTTTGTCCTCACTCGTGCGCACCCGGGAGCAACTTCCCGATCGGTCACCCATCCTGAAACTACTCCAAGCTGAGCACGCTTAACTTTGGAGTTCTATCCGAATGGGCTCCCGGAAAAGAAGGAATTCCTTATTGATATGAGTAGTCTATCATCCCTAATAAGCCAGGCCATCACAACACCCCTCCAACAGCCCACCAAACCTCTCCTAGCCACTTCCTTCATCTAGGCCATCCAATCCTGATCGTGTGGCCAAAAACCGCACTCCATTTGGGCAACCCTAGCTCCTTGTGCCTATATATTTGTCCACTCCCCCATTTTTTGCCCCAAAAATAGCAAACCCTAGCCCCATCCCCTTCCTCCAGCTTCTTCCTCCACTCCGGCGGAGCTCGCCGGAGTAGCTCGCCGGAGGACCACCGCCACCTCGCCGGAGATCCGCACCGCCACCACCTCCTCCTCGCCGCCGCGGGGCTCTAGCTCGCCGGAGCTCCCGAGGGCCGCGCCCTTCCGCCGCCGGCCAGATCGCGTCGGCCATCCCCGCCGACCTCCCTCCGGCGCCCCGCCTCTCCATCTCCCAGCCGCCGCCGCGCGAGCTCGGGAGGAGCCATCGCCATCCCGCATCGGGTACTCCAGCCGCCAGCCGCCAGATCGGACAGGAGCGAGCCCGATCCGAGCGCTTCGCCAGCGCCTGGGCCAGATCGGGCCCATAGCCGCCGAACCCTAGCGCGCCGGCCCGGTTCCCTCCAGCCTCCAGCCGCCAGCTCCAGGCGGGCCGGCCCAGCCGCCATCTCTCCTCCGCCAGGCCGCGTCGGCCTCCTTCGTCGGGCCAGGCCGCGAGGCCCGATCCAATCGCCGGGTGGGTCGCTTCACCCCAGCCGGGCCGAAGCCTCCAGCCGCCGCCTGGGATCGAGGGACCCCGATCCCCTCGTCCCGTTCGCCTCGCTTCCGATCGGCCTAGCGGGCCGGATCCGCTCCACCCCGGGCCCGATCCGCCTCCACCGGCCCGATCCGCGTCCGTCAGCCCGCTGTTGACTTTTGTTGACCGCGAGGTAGCCCCGAAATCCCTAAGTCCCTGTTGTTTTGTGTGCTGATGCTATCTTGCAATGATGATAACTTTTTGTGTGGTGCTCCGTTTTGCGCAAATGACATGTCCAGACGTTCGTGGTGACTAGCACTACGTTTCATTCCATTGTGCCATGCATGTTTGTGGTCATCTAGATGCTTATTTTTCTGTTGCAAGAGTGCATCCAGATATAAACTGCTATTAGTGATGTTTTTATGCCATCTTTGCATTGTGATATCTTTTAGCTCGTTTATCCGATTGATGCAAATGACATGTCCACGTGTTCGTCTTGCCATGCTCTACATGTTGTTTGTGTTAGGTTGCATGATAGATTTAATCTTGCCATGGTTATCCTCGTTGCAAGGTGCCATGTGGCTGTTTAGTTGTTTAACTTGTTATGAGATGCCATCTTGTTGAGCTCATTGCTATCGTTGTGTTTATCTCCATGATGCATGCTTGTATGTTTCGGAATCACCATCATGTATACTTTGATGTGGTGCTTACCACTTGCCATGTTTAGTTTTGAGGTGACTCAAACTTGCTCTCGAAGATGCCATGATGAAACTGCTGTTTTAACACTTAGTGAAACTTCACTAAGTCTGGAATCTGTTATTTCCAGATGTCATGTTTGCTTGCTGTTCTAGGACAATCCATGATAGTTTTGGGGTGACTCTTGATGGTTCCTTGTAGTATATATTGTTGGCTTTCCATTCATGCTCTCACATGCTTATTTGAGTGGCTGTAGCATATTTAACTTTTGCTCCGAAGTTGCAATAAATTACTGATGTCAGGATTTTGTTGTCAAGTTCAATATGTCCAAGCTTGTTGCTATTGATCCATGGCTCCTTTGGGGGTGCACCAATGGACTTATATGCTGTAGGATATGTCTAGTTTATGTTCATGCTCTTTGCCATGATGTTTGAGTGTTGTAGCTTATTTATCTAGTGCTCCGAAGTTGCTATGTTGCTGTAATTCTCAGCTTTCGCATGTTTATTGTTTTATGTGTAACTTTTAGCCCGTAGCTCCGATTGCAGCGAGTCTTATATGAAACGTGATTGATTTTCCGTGTAGATTCATAATATCCTATTGTTATCTTGTTTTGAAGCTTTTGCTTGAATGTTTATTTTCCGTGCTCCGTGTGCTCTCATCATGCATCCATCATGCATCCATCATTTTTGTGTGCGCATTGCATCTTGTTGATTCGTGCCTTGTGTGATTGTATTGTTTAGAGCCGGAAGCTGAGACCGAGTACGAGTATGAGCACGAGGTTACCACCGAGCTTGAGAACGAGGACCCCTCTTACGATCCGAACAACTACTCTTCAGGCAAGATGACCGAACCCGGATACCATTACTATTTTTGCCTATTGCTAGAAGTCTTGATCTATAGTTTTGCCTCGATGCCCATGTCTTTCATGTCAGCCTCCTACTTGTAAACATGATCATGTCTAGCCACCCTACCTATGCAAACCATTGATTGGCTATACGTAGGCTTCGCTCAGCCCCTCTTATAGCGTTGCTAGTTGCAGGTGAAGTTGAAGATGCTTGCTTCATGTTGAAGTTTGTTGGGTTATATCACACTATATAAATGCTTAAAATGAAATCATCTATATATTGGCAATGGGTGGAAGGCTAAGCCTTTTGCTTGGTGATTTGTTCCACTCATGCCGCTAGGAACCGTGTAAACCGGTGTTATGTTCCTTGATTATGCGTTCCTCACACGGTTGGGGTTTATGGGGCTCCCTCGATAAACCGCTAAGTGCTAAGTCTTTTCCAGCAAGTCCCAACATTGGTACTATTTGCCTAATAACTAATTAAACTTGCATAGGGAGTAATTAACCCTCTTTCTTAATCAACAACCCGGGCCAGTGCTCCACATGAGTGTTGGTCCAAACTGGGGGTTACGCGGGGCCACCTCGAGGGAACTCAAGGTTTGGTAAAAACCTGTGGGATCACCCATCCGGTCGTGGCCTGAGACGAGATACGCGCGGCTACTATCAGGGTGTCGGCACGCCGGGAGGATTTGCTGGATTAGCCTTACCTTAGTTCGGAGTATCTTGAGCACGGGATTCCGAGAATAATCGGGTCTTCCCACCTTGGTGTTGCGACTCCGCGGATCGTGGGCTTGTAATGGGCCAAGTTGGAACACCCCTGCAGGGTTATGAACTTTCGAAAGCCGTGCCCGCGGTTATGTGGCAGATGGGAGCTTGTTTATATCCGGTTGTAGATAACTTGACACCATGTACCAATACACTACCCGCGTGTGTACCGTGACTGTCATTTTCCGAAAGGGATTCGGGAGATGAACACGGTGGGGTTATGTTTGACTTGATTAGTCTAGGATCACTTCGTGATCAGCTCTCGACCGTGGCGCCTTCTCTTCTCGCACTCTTTCACGTAAGCTAGTGCTAGTTGCTGCTGCAGACACTTATTCTTTTCTTCAGCCTTATCCTCTCCCAAGGCTTAAATAGTCATGTTACCTGGGAACGGGATTGCTGAGTCCTCTGTGGCTCACAGTTACTTCACCACACCAGATGCAGGTCCGATGGTGAGCTATCCAGGTGATGGCACCGAGCTAGACTGGGAGTATGACGAGGAGCGTAGTCGATACTATGTTCGTTATCCTGATGATCAGTAGTGGAGCCTTCTACTAGGATTCGATCCGACCTGTGGATTTAAATTATGTTTGGTATCTTGACATTTGGATTTTACCCTTAGATGGGCTGTGATGTTCTTTTGTATGATGATTGAGACATGTAATGTATTTGTGTGACGTGGCGAGTGTAAGCCAACTATTTTATGTTTTCCATCCCCATTTTTTTACATGAGTTGTGCAAAGATACCAAACTTGCGATCATTCCAGCATGGGGTTATGTCTCTAAGTCGTGCCTTGACACGTAGGAGATATAGTCCCATCCTGGGCATTACAAGTTGGTATTCAGAGCCTTCTCCGACCTAGAAGCCCCCACTGATTGATCGAATCGTTGACGGTCGAGTCTAGGCACACACTGAAATATTTTGAGTCCTATATTTATATCGGAGAGTAGGATTTCTTGTGCTTCTCGTCCCCTTTCTCTCTGGTGAGGACTCCTAACGACTACTCTTGTCTCTTCTATCTTCAAAAATTGCACCAATTTTTTTTTAGGAATCTCGCGAGTATTCTGGGATTGTTTCGATGTTCTTGTGACGAGAATATTGTTCTCGATGCCTCCTGACATTAGGGGTTGTGGCAGTGTCCCGGGGAGTTGAGTTTCGGGGTATTGTCGTCACAAGCATATCGCGGCAGTACTAAATACTTAAGACGGCCGACATCGAAAATCTCTCCTATACGGTTAGTGGCAAGATAACCCCGACATCACCCAGTACTGGGGAGGTAGTTCGGGAGTATTGCCATAGCCTGGTATAGTGGATGCTTTTCGAAGGTCCGAGGTAGACAGTTTCCGAGAAAGACCGGTTATGTGTTGAAGGATGGATACAGCTAGATGTAGGTTTAGAGTTGATTGCGCGGTGCTTCCCCTGTATCCCCAACACCTGATTGCATAACTGGAATCTTTCGGAAATTAATAGGTGGGTTTATCCAGTAGATCGTAGGCATTCTTCCAACGAATGCAGGTTAGCGAGTTCGGGGTTCTACATTGAGTGAAGTGGTTTTATGACCGATGTTCCGATCGGGAGTTGCATCTTAAAGGGTCCTTGGCTATGCTGATCCGGGGATTGCAAAACCCTTTCGTAACGCGTTCATAAGCTTTCAGCACAAAGATGTTAGAACGAAGCTCCTATCTTGTGTTTGTTTCCATCTGTACCTTGTTGTTTTTTCTTATTTTACCTTTTGTCCCCTATGTGGCTTCTCGTGAAGATTGATGCTATCATTTAACTGAGAATTTCATTCGTTCCTCTTGTTCGAATGATTCTTGTGAAGACTATGTTGCAATTCATTCTATTGATTCAGCTTATACCTTCTTCCAATGAAATTGCTGATTCGTGGTCATCTCTTTCAGGATGGCTCCGAAACGGGTTCCCAACGCTAACCTAGAGGGTGAAGAGGTTCCAGATCGTCCTCCTTCCCCTCCTCCTCCGTCTGAGGCTTGGAGAGCGATTATGCACACTACAAATCAGAACACCCAGTTGTTGATGCAGATGATGCAGCAGATGCAAGCTAATCAAGCTAATCAGGGTGTTCCAGGGAATCAAGGCAACTTCTTCAACCATCAGCACCATGCTACTCTCAACCAGTTCTTGGCCAATAATCCAAAAGCTTTCAGTTACTGTGTCGACCCTCTTGATGCTGAAGATTGGTTAACCGATATAAAGAAGCATTTTGAGTGCAGTAACGTAAGGGAAGAGGACTATGTGAAGTTTGCAGCCTTCCAACTCAAAGACCAAGCAGCTGACTGGTGGCAGTAGTACAAAGACTCCAGGCCAGGTCGTGTGATCTCTTGGGAGGATTTCTGCAAGGACTTTCGCTCTCACCACATTCCAACAAGTGTCATCGAGGGTATGCTTGAGCAATTCCGCAACCTGAAACAGGGCTCTATGTCTGTCTATCAGTATAATGTCAGGTTCCAAAACCTCGCCCGCTATGCTAAGCAAGACATTCCTGATGCCAAGAGCAAAATCTACCAGTTTCGTGGTGGTCTCAAAGATGAACTTCAACTTGCTCTCACCTTGTTCGAGCCCGATGAGTTCGACAAATTCTATAACATGGCTTTGAAACAAGAGGCAGCTCAGCTCAAGATGGAGGCTTCTAAAAAGAGGATTCGAGATGCCGTTCACTCATCCTCATCGTCTCAGATGGTCTCGAAACAACAGAAATTTTGGCTTCCTCCTCCTCCAGTGATTCGAGCTCCTTACAACAACTCCAACAACAACAAGAACTCTAGTGGCCGTGGTTTCTCCCACCCACCCAACCCGAGCAACCAGTCGAGGAATTAGTATCAGTCTCAAGGTTCCAAGTCAAGTGGTTCTCATTTCCGTCCTCTCTCAGAAGTGACTTGCAACAAGTGCACTCAGAAAGGTCACTATGCTAACAAGTGCCCCAACCCGAAGCGCCTTCCTCCTCCTCCACCTGTGAGTTCAGCTATTGTCAAGCATAATCCAAAGTCTGCAAGGGTCAATCTGATGAGTGCAGCGCAAGCGGAGAATTCTTCTGATGTGATTTTGGGTAACCTTCCAGTTAACTCCATCCCTGCTAAAGTTTTGTTTGATTCGGGTGCTTCATGTTCTTTCATGTCTCAACCATTTGCATCCAAGTACAATGTTGACATCAAAAGTTTGCCAAGGGAGTTATCAGTTGTTTCTCCGGGTAGATTGATGCATTCTCGTATATATGCTCCGGATGTTTCTATTCGCATGGGTGATTATCGATTTCTGGCCTCTCCGGTGGTCCTTGGTAATTCCGACATTGACCTCATCCTCGGGATGGATTGGCTTTCTCAGCATGATGCTCACATTGATTGTGCACAGAAGGAAGTCAAGATGACTCATCCTGATGAAGATGTGATTATCTTCGCCTCCAGGGATAACACTATCAGGCTTTTCTCTCTCAATGATAAGGGCGAAATTAATGCCATATCTCAAATTCCGGTGGTAAATGAATATCAAGACGTCTTTCCTGAAGAACTTCCAGGCATGCCTCCACACCGTCAGGTGGAATTCGTCATTGAACTCGAGCCGGGTACTGAGCCAGCATGCCGACGTCCGTACAAGCTCTCTCCCAAAGAATTGAAGGAATTGAAGAAGCAGCTTGATGAACAGGAGCGTATGGGTCTCATCAGGCCTAGTACGTCTCCTTGGGGCTGTGGTGTCTTATTTGTCAAGAAGAAAGATGGCACAGAGCGTCTCTGCGTTGATTACCGGCCATTGAACAAGAAGACGATAAAGAACAAGTATCCGCTCCCCAACATCAACAAACTGTTCGAGCAGCTCAAAGGAGCTAAAGTGTTCTCTAAGCTTGATCTCCGAATGGGCTATCACCAAATTCGCATTCGCGAGAAAGACATTCCCAAGACTGCCTTCAGAACGAGTTTCGGTTCATATGAGTATACAGTCATGTCCTTTGGTCTCGCCAATGCTCCTCCTACCTTCTCGAGAATGATGCACTACATCTTCAACCCCTACACCGGCGAGTTTGTGCTTGTGTATCTGGATGATATTCTGGTGTTTTCCAAGAATGAAGAAGATCACGAGAAGCACTTACGTCTGGTTCTTGATCGACTCCGTGAGCATAAGTTCTATGCCAAGTTCTCCAAGTGCGAATTTTGGCTCGATAAGGTTTTGTACCTGGGCCATATCATCTCAGCTGACGGCATTGCGGTAAATCCCGAGAAAGTTGAAGCAATTGTCAACTGGGAAGCTCCTCAGAACGTCAAGCAACTCCGCAGTTTTCTGGGTCTTGCCAGCTATTGCAGAAGGTTCGTTGAGAACTTCTCCAAGATTGCCAAGCCTCTTTCCAGCTTGCTTCAGAAGAATGTCAAATACTTTTGGTCTCCAGAGTGTGAAGTGGCATTCAGAACTCTCAAAGAAAAGCTCGTCTCTGCTCCAGTTCTAACTCCTCCAGATGAGTCCAAGCCCTATGAAGTATTCTGTGATGCTTCTCTTCAAGGCCTTGGTGGTGTGCTTATGCAAGATAAAAGAATTGTGGCATACACTTCTTGTCAGCTGAAGCCAAGTGAGAAGAACTATCCCACACATGATCTCGAGCTAGCAGCTGTGGTACATGCTTTGATTACGTGGAGACATCTGTTGTTGGGCAGAAAAGTCGACATCTTCACCGATCACAAGAGCTTGAAGTACATCTTCACACAGCCGAATTTGAACCTCCGCCAGACTCGTTGGGTTGAAATGATCCAAGAGTATGATCCCAGCATCGAATACACTCCTGGCAAGGCGAATGTGATTGCAGATGCTTTGAGCAGAAAGGCATATTGCAACAGCCTTCTTATCAAGCTGTTCCAGCCTGAGCTTTATGAAGCATTCAGGAAACTCAACCTTCAAGTTGTTCCCCAAGGTTTTCTTGCAAATCTTCAAATTGCTCCTACCTTGGAAGATCAGGTCCGTGAGGCCCAACTCAGTGATGCCATGGTGCAGAAGGTGAAACATGGTATTGCAAAGGGCACTCCTAAATACAAGTGCTATCGTGTTGATGAGAGAGATACCTTGTTCTTCGAGGACAGACTTGTTGTTCCCAAAGGTGATCTCAGGAAGCTCATAATGGAAGAAGCACATGATTCACTCCTTTCCATTCATCCTGGCAGTTCCAAGATGTACCAAGACCTCAAACAATCTTACTGGTGGACACGCATGAAAAGGGAGATTGCCCAATTTGTGAATGAATGTGATGTCTGCAGAAGAGTGAAGGCAGAGCATCAACGTCCAGCCGGTCTGCTCCAACCTCTTCCTATTCCCGAGTGGAAATTCGACCACATTGAAATGGATTTCGTCACTGGCTTTCCTAAGTCCAAAAGAGGGAATGATTCTATCTTCGTGGTGATTGACAAGCTTACCAAAGTCGCTCACTTCCTTCCAGTCAAAGAATCCATCAATGCAGCTCAATTGGCAGAGTTGTACACTTCCAGAATTGTGTCTTTACATGGCATTCCTCAAGTCATCTCCTCAGACCGTGGAAGTTTGTTCACTTCAAAGTTCTGGGACTCCTTTCAGTCCGCCATGGGCACTAAGATCAGGTTCAGCACTGCATTTCATCCTCAGACTAGTGGTCAAGTCGAGCGAGTGAATCAGATTCTAGAAGACATGCTCAGAGCCTGTGTCATCTCTTTTGGCATGAAATGGGAAGACTGCCTTCCATTTGCCGAGTTCTCTTACAACAACAGCTTCCAAGCAAGTGCAGGCAATGCTCCGTTTGAAATCCTCTATGGCAGAAAGTGCCGTACCCCTCTCAACTGGTCTGAAACAGGTGAACGCCAACTTCTTGGCAATGACTTGATCTCAGAAGCCGAAGAAATGTGCAAAGTCATACGTGAGAATCTCAAGGCCGCTCAGTCGTGTCAGAAGAGCTACTATGACGGCAAACATCGTGATTTGGCCTTCAACATTGGTGATCATGTCTATCTCCGTGTTTCTTCGATGAAAGGAACCCAAAGATTCGGTATCAAAGGAAAGCTTGCTCCTAGTTACGTCGGGCCTTTCAAGGTCCTTGGCAAAAGAGGCGATCTAGCCTATCAACTTGAGCTACCTTCAAACTTCGCCAATGTTCATGATGTGTTTCATGTGTCTCAACTTCGCAAATGCTTCAAGACACCTGAACGCATGATTCCGTTTGAAGAGATTGATCTTCAACAAGATTTGTCCTACCGAGAGCATCCCGTTGCTATTCTCGAAGAAACCGAACGCAAGACCCGCCACAAGTCCATCAAATTCTTGAAAGTCAAGTGGTCACATCACACCGACCGAGAAGCTACGTGGGAACGAGAAGATCATCTTCGTTCCGAGTACCCTTCCTTTTTCCAGTCCTAGATCTCGGGACGAGATCTTTTTGTAGTAGAGGAGAGTTTGTAATGCCCCGGATGTAATATTTTCCCTTTTGGGCATATAATATATCTCTAGCTTCATCTATTCCATTCCGGGTTCTTCGTCTTTCGGGTTTTCGTCGTTTTGTTGTGTGTGTGTGTGGCATTCATTCATATCATATAGTCATGTGCATCGCATTGCATTTGTGTTGTCGGTTGCATCCGGTTCCACGCGTTCCTTCCCATTGTCCGTTTCGCGTTCCGGAGCTCCCTCACGTGTCCGTGGCGTCCCGTAGGCCTACTTTGGTGTTTGGCCGTGTAACGTTACCGGTTTGGCGCGAGACTTGTCGTGTGTTGTTGTTTTGGTTTGTGTAACCCGCCTGTCAAATCTCGTCGCGTTTCGAGTCTGTTTGCTACCCCAACAGTTATTCTCGTGGGCTCAAAGTGCCTCCACTTTGAGGCCCAAGACACCCCTCCAACAGCCCACCAAACCTCTCCTAGCCACTTCCTTCATCTAGGCCATCCAATCCTGATCGTGTGGCCAAAAACCGCACTCTATTTGGGCAACCCTAGCTCCTTGTGCCTATATATTTGTCCACTCCCCCATTTTTTGCCCCAAAAATAGCAAACCCTAGCCCCCCATCCCCTTCCTCCAGCTTCTTCCTCCACTCCGGCGGAGCTCGCCGGAGTAGCTCACCGGAGGACCACCGCCACCTCGCCGGAGATCCGCACCGCCACCACCTCCTCCTCGCCGCCGCGGGGCTCTAGCTCGCCGGAGCTCCCGAGGGCCGCGCCCTTCCACCGCCGGCCAGGCCGCGCCGGCCATCCCCGCCGACCCGCCTCCGGCGCCCCGCCTCTCCATCTCCCAGCCGCCACCGCGCGAGCTCGGGAGGAGCCATCGCCATCCCGCATCGGGGACTCCAGCCGCCAGCCGCCAGATCGGACAGGAGCGAGCCCGATCCGAGCGCTTCGCCAGCGCCTGGGCCAGATCGGGCCCATAGCCGCCGAACCCTAGCGCGCCGGCCCGGTTCCCTCCAGTCTCCAGCCGCCAGCTCCAGGCGGGCCGACCCAGCCGCCATCTCTCCTCCGCCAGGCCGTGCCGGCCTCCTTCGTCGGGCCAGGCCGCGAGGCCCGATCCAATCGCCGGGTGGGCCGCTTCACCCCAGCCGGGCCGAAGCCTCCAGCCGCCGCCTGGGATCGAGGGACCCCGATCCCCTCGTCCCGTTCGCCTCGCTTCCGATCGGCCTAGCGGGCCGGATCCGCTCCACCCCGGGCCCGATCCGCCTCCACCGGCCCGATCCGCGTCCGTCAGTCCGCTGTTGACTTTTGTTGACCGCGAGGTAGCCCCGAAATCCCTAAGTCCCTGTTGTTTTGTGTGCTGATGCTATCTTGCAATGATGATAACTTTTTGTGTGGTGCTCCGTTTTGCGCAAATGACATGTCCAGACGTTCGTGGTGACTAGCACTACGTTTCATTCCATTGTGCCATGCATGTTTGTGGTCATCTAGATGCTTATTTTTCTGTTGCAAGAGTGCATCCCGATATAAACTGTTGTTAGTGATGTTATTATGCCATCTTTGCATTGTGATATCTTTTAGCTCGTTTATCCGATTGATGCAAATGACATGTCCACGTGTTCGTCTTGCCATGCTCTACATGTTGTTTGTGTTAGGTTGCATGATAGATTTAATCTTGCCATGGTTATCCTCGTTGCAAAGTGCCATGTGACTGTTTAGTTGTTTAACTTGTTATGAGATGCCATCTTGTTGAGCTCATTGCTATCGTTGTGTTTATCTCCATGATGCATGCTTGTATGTTTCGGAATCACCATCATGTGTACTTTGATGCGGTGCTTACCACTTGCCATGTTTAGTTTTGAGGTGACTCAAACTTGCTCTCGAAGATGCCATGATGAAACTGCTGTTTTAACACTTAGTGAAATTTTACTAAGTCTGGAATCTGTTATTTCCAGATGCCATGTTTGCTTGCTGTTCTAGGACAATCCATGATAGTTTTGGGGTGACTCTTGATGGTTCCTTGTAGTATATATTGTTGGCTTTCCATTCATGCTCTCACATGCTTATTTGAGTGGCTTTAGCATATTTAACTTTTGCTCCGAAGTTGCAATAAATTACTGCTGTCAGGATTTTGTTGTCAAGTTCAATATGTCCAAGCTTGTTGCTATTGATCCGTGGCTCCTTTGGGGGTGCACCAATGGACTTATATGCTGTAGGATATGTCTAGTTTATGTTCATGCTCTTTGCCATGATGTTTGAGTGCTGTAGCTTATTTATCTAGTGCTCCGAAGTTGCTATGTTGCTGTAATTCTCAGCTTTCGCATGTTTATTGTTTTGTGTGTAACTTTTAGCCCGTAGCTCCGATTGCAGCGAGTCTTATATGAAACTTGATTGATTTTCCGTGTAGATTCATAATATCCTATTGTTATCTTGTTTTTAAGATTTTGCTTGAATGTTTATTTTCCGTGCTCCGTGTGCTCTCATCATGCATCCATCATGCATCCATCATTTTTGTGTGCGCATTGCATCTTGTTGATTCGTGCCTTATGTGATTGTATTGTTTAGAGCCAGAAGCTGAGACCGAGTACGAGTACGAGCACGAGGTTACCACCGAGCTTGAGAACGAGGACCCCTCTTACGATCCGAACAACTACTCTTCAGGCAAGATGACCGAACGCGGATACCATTACTATTTTTGCCTATTGCTAGAAGTCTCGATCTATAGTTTTGCCTCGATGCCCATGTCTTTCATGTCAGCCTCCTACTTGTAACCATGATCATGTCTAACCACCCTACCTATGCAAACCATTGATTGGCTATACGTAGGCTTCGCTCAGCCCCTCTTATAGCTTTGCTAGTTGCAGGTGAAGTTGAAGATGCTTGCTTCATGTTGAAGTTTGTTGGGTTATATCACACTATATAAATGCTTAAAATGAAATCATCTATATATTGGCAATGGGTGGAAGGCTAAGCCTTTTGCTTGGTGATTTGTTCCACTCATGCCGCTAGGAACCGTGTAAACCGGTGTTATGTTCCTTGATTATGCGTTCCTCACACGGTTGGGGTTTATGGGCCCCCCTCGATAAACCGCTAAGTGCTAAGTCTTTTCCAGCAAGTCCCAACATTGGTACTATTAGCCTAATAACTAATTAAACTTGCATAGGGAGTAATTAACCCTCTTTCTTAATCAACAACCCGGGCCAGTGCTCCACATGAGTGTTGGTCCAAACTGGGGGTTACGCGGGGCCACCTCGAGGAACTCAAGGTTTGGTAAAAACCTGTGGGATCACCCATCCGGTCGTGGCCTGAGACGAGATACGCGCGGCTACTATCAGGGTGTCGGCACGCCAGGAGGATTTGCTGGATTAGCCTTACCTTAGTTCGGAGTATCTTGAGCACGGGATTCCGAGAATATTCGGGTCTTCCCACCTTGGAGTTGCGACTCCGCGGATCGTGGACTTGTAATGGACCAAGTTGGAACACCCCTGCAGGGTTATGAACTTTCGAAAGCCGTGCCTGCGGTTATGTGGCAGATGGCAGCTTGTTAATATCCGGTTGTAGATAACTTGACACCATGTACCAATACACTACCCGCGTGTGTACCGTGACTGTCATTTTCCGAAAGGGATTCGAAAGATGAACACGGTGGGGTTATGTTTGACTTGATTAGTCTAGGATCACTTCGTGATCAGCTCTCGACCGTGGCGCCTTCTCTTCTCGCACTCTTTCACGTAAGCTAGTGCTAGTTGCTGCTGCAGACACTTATTCTTTTCTTCAGCCTTATCCTCTCCCAAGGCTTAAATAGTCATGTTACCCGGGAACGGGATTGCTGAGTCCTCTGTGGCTCACAGTTACTTCACCACACCAGATGCAGGTTCGATGGTGAGCTATCCAGGTGATGGCACCGAGCTAGACTGGGAGTATGACGAGGAGCGTAGTCGATACTATGTTCGTTATCCTGATGATCAGTAGTGGAGACTTCTACTAGGATTCGATCCGACCTGTGGATTTAAATTATGTTTGGTATCTTGACATTTGGATTTTACCCTTAGATGGGCTGTGATGTTCTTTTGTATGATGATTGAGACATGTAATGTATTTGTGTGACGTGGCGAGTGTAAGCCAACTATTTTATGTTTTCCATCCCTTTTTTACATGAGTTGTGCAAAGATACCAAACTTGCGATCATTCCAGCATGGGGTTATGTCTCTAAGTCGTGCCTCGACACGTAGGAGATATAGTCCCATCCTGGGCATTACACTGGGACGAGATACGCGCGGCTACTATGAGGGTGTCAACACGCCGGGAGGTTTTGCTGGATTAGTTTTACCTTTGTCGAAATATCTTGAGCACGGGATTCCGAGGATACTCGGGTCTTCCCAACATGGAGTTGCACTCCGCAGATCGTGAGCTTATGATGGGCTAAGTTGGGAAACCCTTGCAGGGTTATGAACTTTCGAAAGCCGTGCCCGCGGTTATGTGGCAAATGGAAATTTGTTAATATCCGGTTGTAGATAACTTGACGTCATATCCTTAAAAATACACTACCTGTGTGAGTAACCGTGACGGTATCTTTTTGAAGGGTTTCGAAAAGTGAACACGGTGGGGTTATGCATGAACTTGAGTAGCTAGGATCACTTATTGATCATCTTTGGCGACCGTTGGCACATATTCTCATCTCGCTCTGAATTCGTAAGCTAGTTGCTTAGTGCTTGCTGCAGACACTTTATTACCTCACCACACCTAAAGGCTTTGTTAGTTTTGATACCCGGAATGGGCTTGCTGAGTCCTTGTGACTCACAGATTACAACACACACCAGATGCAGGTACAACTGAGTACGACGCAGGAGATGGACAAGAACTTCACTGGGAGTTTGATGAAGAGCGTGGCCGTATGTATATGACGTATTCCGACGATCAGTAGTTGTTCCTACTAGGGACGATCATGACTTGTGGTCGTGGTATCTTTTCTCGTTTGATTTCGTCCGTAGTCGGACCCTGTGTTATTTGGATGAATGTATGCTATTGTATTAATTGTGTGACGTGGCGAGTGTAAGCCAACTATTTTACTCTTTCATCCATGTTCATTACATGAGTTGTGCAAAGATACCACGCTTGCGATCATTCCAGAATGCGCTTATGTCTCTAACTCGTGCCTCGACACATAGGAGATATAGTCGCACCCTGGACATTACACTGGCTGTCTTCAGGGATTCAGCAGGAGCGTTTAGAGCTGCAGTCCGTCACTTCTATGACGGTGTTTCAGATCCGGAGATTGCTGAAATTTTTGCATGTATGCGAGCATTGCAGGCGGCGGGAGACCTCGGCGCAACGAAGCTGGTGCTAGAGACGGATTGTGCTAACCTTGCTAAGATGCTCAAGACGCCGGAGCAAATTCTATCATCAAGCGGCCCGCTTGTGGAGGAGCTCAAGATGGGAATGGAGCTGTTCTTGGAAGTGCAAGTCTCGTGGGTATGGCGTAGTGCGAACTCTGCCGCGGATAAGTTAGCTAAGTTAAGCTTATGTGACGAACACTGTAATGTGTGGTTTGGTGCTCCCCCGGACTGTGTGTTAGGAGTCATTTTGGACGAGATTCGTGTAATCTCTGTTTAATTAATAAAGCGGCAGACGTTAATCCTAAAAAAATCAAAAAATGTAATTTACAAAAATGTTGATAGCATTCACAAATATGCTTCTGACAAGTACTCCCTCTGTAAACTAAAGTGATCTAAACGCTCTTATATTAGTTTACGGAGGGAGTAAGTGGCATTTCAAAAAATGTTTTATGCAATGTATAGAAAATGTTCGTGTAATTTTGAAAAATGGAACCATTCAAAACAAATGCACGTCCCATTTGAACAAAATGTACAAAACATATTCATGTAAGTTTAAAAAATATCTATAAAAAGATTATGTAATGCGAAATACGTTTTCTTACATTTGTAAAAACATACGAGTTTCAAGGGCATTTTTATGGAAGTTTTTACATAAATTATACAAATAAAAAAATAGTTTTTAAATATTTATTAATACCGTTAAAAGTTGTTTTAATGTGCATTGGAAATATATTTAATATGTATTTAACAAAACGTAAATAATGTATTTAAACATGTATAAAAACGTGTTTCAGATGTATATAAAAATATTAATATATGTGTGAAAACTAATAGGAATTAAGAAATATTTAATTTTTCTTAGAATTGTATAAATAGAATGATTATAATGTAACTTGAAAAATAAATGTGTGTGAGAATAAGTTGACATTTGTAGCAAAAAGAAAAAAGAAAACAAAAAAAGAAACACATATGATCAGAACACAAATGAATAAACTTTGAAACCAACACGGAAAACCGAAATAAGATAAAAAAATAGATAGGAAATAGTTTTGAAACAAAAAAGACAGGACAAAAACCATATGAAAACCAACACAGAAAACACAAACAACATTCTCGTGTAAAACCAGTCCTGAGGGAATCAATGTTGGGCCAGCCCGGTAACGCTTCGACCAGAAAAATACTAAGACGAGACGGATGATAGCATCGCAGCAGGAAAAATATAACTCTGGCTCGTCAAAGTGTCGTTCGAGGGCAGAGAGAGAGAACCGAACGAGTAGGGATTCTAGAAAGTTTCCGAACTATTTATTATGTTGCCTTTTTTTTCAATTTTACCAGTTACTCCCTCCGTTCCTAAATATAAGTCTTTCTAGAGATTTCAAATGAACTACAAATACGGATGTATGTAGACATATTTTAGAGTATAGATTCACTCATTTTGCTCCGTATGTAGTCCCTTGTTGAAATCTCTAGAAAAACTTATATTTTGGAACGGAGGGAGTACTTTATTATTATTATTAATTTAACGACAATGCTGATTTTTTCATAAATTGTTTCCAATTTCCATAATGTTAACATTTTCATACTAGTATTTGAAATTTTAATAAATGTTAGAGTTTTTCGAATTTCGAAACTTCTTTGAGTTTATCAAGAATTTTGGAAACTTTGTTGACAATTGACATTATTTTTTGAAAAAGTTTATTTTAACAAATATTCACAGCTTTAAAATATTGGAAACAAAGAAGATTGTTTACTTTTAAAATTTTAAAAACTTCAGATGGCTAAACAATTATTCGGAAATTTCAAATCCATTATGAAATTGAAAAACCTTACGAAAATTGTCCCGGATTTCAAAAAATCTTCTTAAATTTAAAATTTGTTTTCGAATAAAACAGTTTTCAAAATATTTAAAAGCTGACACTTTAAAATAATTAAATATTTTACTTTTAAATGAGAGAATAATCATAAACTAAAAACTTGTTATTTTTAAGACAAATAAAAAAATGCACAGCAAAAGACACAACCATGAACCAACAGATAGCAGAGGGTACATCAGCTAGTGATATTGGGCAGGCCCGCCTCGAGGGAGCACCCCCTGTCCGGCGGGAGGCCACCGTTTAATCTGCGTCACAGGACCACTCTCGAGAGAAGTCCTATTTGGCGCATCAGGCACCATGTTGTCGCTTGGGCGCATAGGCTTGGCACGAGATGGGCCAGCCAAATGACTCGCTACGTTAGCTCACCAATTCTCTACTTGATCCTTTTTCACTCGTGTGGTTTCGTCTCTCGACGCTGTTAGTCCGCTATCTCGAGGAGAAAATAGTAATTTATTTACTTTTGAAAAAATATTTCAATAATAAAAATTCACGAATTTTAAAAATAGTTTTTTGAAAAGTTTGAGATTTGTAATAAGTTTGCGAAAAATTAAAAAATCCTGGATTTGAAATAAAATTTGCTAATTTTAGAACATGTTGACCCGTTAAAAAAATCAGAAAATATTCATGAATTTGAAAATAGTTCATGGATTTGAATAAATTAATTATTTTCAAAATGACATCAAAATATTCAAGTTTTTATAAAAAATCTCGCAAATTTAAAAAGGTTCACAAATGTAAAATGCATTGAAAAAAATAAATTAGAAACAAAACAAAAAATAAATGGAACAAAGAAATACAACAATAAAATGAATCAATGCAAAACCGAATGAAAATAGGACAAAACACAAAAGGAGAAAAGATCGGCCGAATAACTAGATCAGAAGATTCGGGAAATTTCTCAAACCCGCACTTGGAAGAGCAAACCGAGTAAATTTTCTAATCTTCCATAAAACGAGCGCACTGGCGAAGTTTATATGGGCTGACCCATACTGAATATTATGCCGGCAAGCATTAACACGCTATTTAGCGCATAAACGCCACATAGGAAACACCTTTGTTTGATGTTATTCTAGTTTTTTTGGGTCGTTACTTCATGTTTTCTCTTTTCTTTTGCTTTTTTCTCTTTTTATTTTGTTTATATATTGTTAATATTAATAAAAAATAAAATCATGACTTTGTAAAAATATGTTAACGCAATTTGGGAATATTTATAAAAGTTGAAAATTGTTTACGATTTTTCTTAAAACAGAATATGAATTGTAAAATGTTCAATATTAAAAAAATGATCGCGTTTTATACAATATCTGCTTCTAAACTAAATAAACATTCATGCTTTCGTGAAAAACCAAATGGAAAACCCTACAGAAACCCGTAAAATTGAAAATTCCATAAAGGTTACCGTCTAATTAAAGGTTGAGGTGCTTTTCTCCCCACGTATAGTGTCGGGGTGGTTTGCCTACTTTACAAGATCAGAGTTAGGAAAATAAATATATGAAGTATGCATTTATTGGTTTCATTCCATTGTAATAAAGTGTGTGTAGATCAAAAACATATTCTAGTGGAATAATACTCTCAAGATTGCCATGAAAATTCTTCAATCTTACGGGCACCATCTTTCAATCTTTGGATTTGGGCCTGCTTTCGATATACTTTAACATGTGATGACATTGAACTATGCGTCTGTTTTATTCATTTGCTTCCAATTGATACATTCTAAACATGCTCTTTGTTAAGTTAGTTTTAAATTGGCTGTGAGCAAAGCGCCTTCCCACAAAACTTCCTTGATCTACCGCTGTCGTGGGAAAACTCAGGTTTGCTAACTTGCTCCCCATGACCGCAAAGGTGGGCAAGTACCTTGCGGGGTGAGCGGCGCATTTGCTCTCGTCGGCGGGGCGCCTAGTGCTCATCAACGCCATTCTCGACTCCGTCCAAACATACACCATGGCGGGTATGTGCCCCCTGCCATCATCAAGTAGCTTGATGTTTTCCATCGCGGGTTCCTCTGGAATGTAACCGTGTGCGCCACAGGGGCTCTGTGCCTGCTCGCGTGGGACCGGGTGTGTCGAGCCAAGTCTGAAGGGGGCTTGGGCATGCGCGTCCTCGCCGCTGAGAAGAAGTGCATCTTGATGAATATGCTCCAACTCATCCAATCGTCTATTCGGTCGCATTGGGCGACTTGGGCCTAGGCCGGGGCACACGAGCCATCGCACCTAGTGCATGGATGGCTTGCATGGGGCGACACCGTTGTGCGCCCCGACAAGCTGTTGTCGCTATACCGATGGTTGTCCAATGTTGCTGTGGGGCACAAGAAGACTTGGAGCATCTCCAATGGACGATCCATATGTAAAAATAACCAACTTTTGGATCTTCTAAGGCAAAAAATAGCTCTCCAACAGATGGTCCATATGAAAAAAATAATTACATATCCGCCTCCCGGTGATGTAAAATTCAACATCTCGCGGTGCAAATTTACATCTCCGGAGGTAGGAGATGTAAAAATCGCGGTCGCGCGCCAACGCCCAACCGCTCTTCATTTCCTTCCCCCCTTCTTCCTCCCGCTCGCCGCAGCTCCTCGCTCGGCCGCCGCCCCGCCGCAGCTCCTCGATGCCGCCCCGCCGTAGGTCCAGACCCCCACCGCCGATTCCAGCCCACCTGGGCCGCCGCGCCGCCCCATCGCGTCCGCCTTCGCCTCGGCCTGACCCCGTCCGCCTCCTCTCCGGCCGCCTCCGCCTCCGGTCCGGCCTCCGCCCGGCCCCGCCCGCACCGCACGCCGCCGCCCGTCGTCTCCCGCACCGCACGCCACCGCCCCGACTCGCTCGGTCGTCGTCCGCTCCTCGATGGCGCCGAAGAAGACGCCGAAGGGCAAGTCGGGTTTCTTCGGCATGAGGGAGAAGCCCTCTGGGAACTTTGGAGTGGAGTTATCTGATGCCGGGCGGCGTTGGTGGCTCAACACGTATCCCACCGCCTATGAGGCCGCGCGTGCCTACGTCGTGGTGGTGTGGCGTGCTGGACGGCCGAAGATGGACCTCAATTTCCCGGAGGTCGAGACTTGGGCGGTGGCGGAGTGGCTCATGCCACAGGGCATCCGGATGGAGGAGATGCCGGCGAAGAAGGCTAAGAAGAAATCGGCGGCTGTTGTCGCTCTCGGCGAGAGCGACGAGGCGACGATGGTTCGGTTTGCGCGGGAGCATCCGCAGTATGTCCAGGCCGAGCTGGAGCACTACCAGAAGCGCGACGTCGAGGCGAAAAAGAAGGGGATGAAGAAGAAGGACAAGGCTGGCCCCTCCACTGTGATCCCTATCGAGTTGTCAGATGAGGACTAGGGTGACTTCGACAATGAGGACGAGGGGTGCGAAGACCCGGACAAGGACGAGTTCTGGGAGCAGTTCCGCAGCTCCGACGATGAGGAGTAGTTTCATCTAGTAGTTCGAATAAGTAGTAGTTGAATTTATGTATGAAACTATGTTGAATTGGATGTTTGAACTATGTTGAGATGAAGTAGTAGTTGGTCATTTTCAGAATTTTACATCTTTGTTTTGGACTGCACATCTCCGCTTTGGACCATCTGTTAGAGTTGAGCATTTTTCAGAGAAGTAAAAAACACTTTTTGGTGCTCTAAATTTTTACATCACCGGTTTGGAGCACCAAAATATACATCATCTACTGGAGATGCTCTTACTCTTTCTGGTGGGATTGCTGGTTGCCATGCGGGGTGATCGCGGTGGCATGCACCTCTCTCCTCATGCACGCCACGGTCCGAGAGGTCATGGTGTGGCAAGTGCGCGCCCACGACATCGACCGCTTCCTCGTCCCCCGTCTCACAAGTGTGGGCGCGAGCCAAATTGCGAGCCTCCTCCCCGTCATCGACTTTGTTCAGCTGCTGGCTGGTGGTGACGTTCGACATTTAAGCTTCTGCTCCAAACCAAAAAGTAGGCTCTCCACCAGTGCCCTGTACAAGATGTCTAGGTTCGGAGGAGTGGAGGCCCCATTCGCCGGACTTGTGTGGAGCTCGCGCGCGCCCGCTCACGTGAAGTTCTTCTATCGGCTCGCTTTGCAAGGAATAACACTTGTGTATCCAAATTGACAATCAATTGAAAATTGATACCAATTGCAATATGATAAATTTAAATAATCAAAGGATATGTTGAGTGGCTTCATGCTTCCTTGATATCAACAACCAAAGATAGATACTTGGTGATGTAGAGATTGCTCAAGATGTGATTAATGTGCAATCTCATAGATTTGGAGCTCATCCAAGTACCTACAAGAGTTAGATAGCATGCAAGGGTACACGTATATATCCAAGATATATGATCATCATCATAAGAGAAATATCAAGGATTAGTCACAAAGGCTCATGCCTTGCATGTATCGAAATGGAATCTCTGTTCCAAGTTTGAGGCATCAAACATGTTCAGTTCACCTCTCAAGTGACAAAATATCATTTCATCAAGTGGCTTTGTAAAGATATCCGCCAATTGCTTATCGGTACGAACATGCTTAAGATCAATATCACCTTTAGCAACATGCTCACGAATGAAATGATGTTGAACTTCAATATGCTTAGTTTGAGAATGTTGCACGGGGTTGTGAGCAATCTTAATAGCACTTTCATTGTCACAAAGCAATGGAACATGTTTCACATGTATCCGATAATCCTTAAGAGTTTGGGTCATCCATAGTAATTGAGCACAACATGATCCAACGACAATATATTCCGCTTCGGCGGTGGATAAGGATACCGAGTTTTGTTTCTCGGAGGACCAAGACACAAGATATCTACCAAGAAATTGACAAGTACCCGAAGTGGACTTTCTATCAACCTTGTCACCAGCACAGTCCAAGTCAGAATAGCCAACAAGATCAAAAGAAGACCTCTTAGGATACCAAATGCCAAAGTTTGGTGTGTGAATTAAGTATCTCACGATCTTTTCACAGCCTTAAGATGACATTCTTTTGGAGCCGCTTGATATCGTGCACACATGCACAAACTTAGCATAATATCGGGATGGGAATCACAAAGATATAATATTGAACCAATCATAGATCGATAAACCTTTTGATATATTAGTTTGCCATCCTTTGTCAAGTCAAGATGTCCACTAGTAGGCATAGGAGTTTTCATACCTTTGCTTTCTTGCATGTTGAACTTTTGAAGAGATCCTTGGTATATTTTGTTTGTGACACAAAGGTACCATCCTTAGTTTGCTTGATTTGCAATCCAAGGAAAAAAATAAGTTCACTCATCATATACATCTCAAACTTCTCCGACATTAGCCTTCCAAACTTTTCACTAAAATGAGGGTTAGTAGAACCAAATATGATATCATACACATAAATTTGGCACACAAATAATTTTCCATTAACCCTTTTAGTAAAAAGGAGTAGAATCTATTTCCCCAATTTCAAAGCCTTTATCAATAAGAAACTTAGTCAAGCATTTATACCATGCTCTAGGAGATTTTTTAAGACCATAAAGAGCTTTGTGAAGTTTGTAAACATGATTAGGTTTCTTGGGATTAGCAAAGCCGGGAGGTTGTTTAACATAAACTTGCTCCTCTATTTCACCGTTGAGAAAAGCACTTTTAATGTCCATTTGATATAAAGTGATATCATGGTGATTGTCATAAGAAAGTAAGATGCGAATGGACTTAAGTCTAGTAACGTGGGCATATGTCTCACCATAGTCCATACCTTTGACTTGAGTGTACCCTTGAGCGACGAGATAGGCCTTGTTGCGTACAACTTGTCCATTTTTATCTTGCTTATTCCGAAACACCCACTTGGTTCCAATGACATTTTGATCATCGTTGGGCTTCTCAACCAATGTCCATACTTGATTCCTTTTGAAGTTGTGTAGCTCTTCATGCATAGCGTTTATCCAATCCGGATCCTCAAGAGCTTCTTCTACCTTCATAGGTTCAACATTAGAAATGAATGAGTAATGTTCACAAAAGTTAGCCAAACGATATTTAGAGCGAGTGATTCTCCCAGTTTGAATGTCATCGAAGATTTGTTCAACGGGGTGATCTCTTGCGATTCTTGCTCTAACTTGTGAGAGCTTTTGTTTGGGTTGGGGTGGAACATCCTCATCATTATTTTCTTCTTCATTTTTGTTGGTGTCGTTGTTCTCTTTTGGAGGTGGAGAAGGAGGTTGAGGTTGATCATCTTGGTGTACTTCCTCATTTCCTTCGTCTTGATGTGTTCCACTTGTGGATGCCTCCAAATCAACTTGTGGTTCACCTTGACGTGAAGTTGAGGCTTCCACTTGAAAGGATGACGTACTCTCCTTCACCTTCATTCGACGGATCTTTCCAAGAGATAGATCTTGAATTACTTCTGAGGGGTCTTTGTCTCCTACATCAATTGGCAATTGCTCTACTTGCGAGCCGTTAGATTCATCAAACTTCACATCTACCGTCTCTTCAACCTTTCAGGTGAAATTGTTGTAGACACGGTAAGTGTGGGATTTTGAGCCATAACCGAGTAGAAACCCTTCATGAGATTTAGGAGCAAATTTCGAACGACGATGCTTATTAAGAATGTAGAACTTTGAGCCAAATACTCGAAAGTATTTGATACGTCTCCAACGTATCTATAATTTTTTATTGTTCCATGCTATTATATATATGATGTTTTGGATGTTTAATGGGCTGTATCATACACTTTATATTATTTTTGGGACTAACCTATTGAACATATAAACCCTGAAGAACTCATAGTCACAACCGTTGCCTCCACGTCGCCTTACATAGCCATGAACAGTATTGCTGCCACCGCCGGTAGATTTCGTGCCCCGCCAAGGGCATTTTAGTAATTTCATGTGCAGGGGTATAAAGTAGAGCCGCTCCCGTGGAGAAACCCTCGCAGCCGCTTCCCGCCCCACTCCCCCATCGCGCTCCTCTTTCTATCTCGCTAACCCCTCTCTCCCCCATCGCCCTACCCACGCCGGCCTGTACCGGCAAGCTCCGGCCGCCGCACGCCCCCGAGCTCCCCAAGATCCACGCCTCCAACCCTCCGTACAGTTCCACCGCTCCCCCGGCTCGAGCCAGCAGCCGCTCCCCTGCCTCGAGCCAGCCGTCGCCGTGGGGCCATGGATCCTACGCGGGAGGAGGAGAAACGCGAAGGGGAGGAGCGGTGGTGGCGGCCGCCTCCCCTCATCTTCTTCCTGCGCCACTGCTCCTCCATTCTACACCTCCCCACGGACATATTCCGGCCGGCGGAGGTGCGAGATCGACGGGGAACGCGAGCTCTACTCACTGGTGACGGCGACCTGGCGAGGAGGCTCCTGGTGCCGTGGCCCGCCTCTGCGCGTCCGACCGGTTGCTGAGGTGCGCACTCCTGTATATCTGCCTGCCCAGCCGGCTGCTGTCTTCATCCTTCCGGTTCTTGCTTTTGATTTCATTAATGATATTGATTTCTCGATTTGTATTTTTTCTGAACAAGATGTGTGCAGATCCGATGAAGAAGAGAAGAATCTACATGAAGAGTGAAGAACAGGGTCAACCTTCTGGCCCTCATGGACCCTTTTTTTGGCACAATACGTGGGGACTCTGCAGCTAGAGCAAGACAGTAGTATGGAGGAAGACAGTAGTATTGGTCGGATATTGCAAAATAGGATTTTATTGTGTGTTTTACTTTTCTATCTACAGCCAGCTTGCTGCAGTTAGTGAAGAACAAGAGAAATTATGGAAGTATTGTGCTATACTACTATGTTGAAACTTTAGGGAGGAGTACAACCAGCCAGGTTAGTGTGTACATAGCTTTTCTATTTTTGATGGGCTGATGCGCATGCATTTTTTGTGCTTCACTAAAATGAGCAATTAATTAACTAGGATCAATAGGATCCAGTACACATTTCAATTAATGTCACATCCCTAGTTAGCACTTGCTTTAGTACCTAGCTAGAGTGTACATCATGTCTACTTTCAAAGACACTTGAAATGGGATTAACAGAAACCCCAGCACCCCTCTCCTAACAACTAGGGTTTGCTAAAATATTTTCCAATGTACCCAAAATGCCCTTCAAAAATGTTCATCATTTCTGCCTTGGTCTTAAACCTCTGCCAAAAGTGGTGCACATTTTTCTAGGACACTCAAGGGCTTTGGATTAAATCATATGGTATTTGTATTTGGGCATTTAAATATTTTAAAATATTTTAAATGCTCAAATAATCATGAACTATAATGTTTCCTACTGTTCATATTATATACAGTGGGCATGACAAGTTTCATGAGTTATAAAAATGTTTTGGCATTTTTATTAATTGAACAAAGCTGCAAAAGAAATGAAACAGAAAAGAAAATAGGAAAAAGAGAGAGAGAAGAAGCTTACCTGGCGCCCCACCCGGCCCACCTGCCGGCCCAGCCGAGCTGCCGCTCCAGCGAGCTGCTTGGCTCGGCCAGGCAGGCAGGCAGGTGCTCGACGGCGACTGCACCGCGCGCCACGCAGCTGCCCGCCACCCTGCTTCCTCCCCTCACCGTCCTGGAGGGCTGGATCGGTCGTACACGTCGTCCCCGACCTCGCAGACACCTCCCCCTCTCCCCAGCTCCTCTCCCTCGCTCTCCCCGCGCCATGGCCGACGCCGTCGTGCTCGCACCGTCGTAGAAGCCGCGCCCACCATCGTCCCTGAGCCCCGCCTTGGTGTCCGTCGTCTCCGCCGTCCTCGACTACTTCGAACAGGCCGAGCCCCGAGCGCTCGCCCGCCCTGGAGACGCCCCCGACCTCTTCTTCCCCAACTCCGGCCGCGGAGATCCTCCTCGCCGTCCCGCTCAGCTCCGACCACCCCCGAGCTCGCTCCGGCACCTGCTGCAACCCCTGTGAGCCCAGCTTCGTCCTCCCCCTCTCCGTTGGCTCTCTTCTGCCCTGGAACGCACTGCACGAAGCTCACCTGCACGCACCGCCGCCGTGCTCGCCGCCGGTGATGCTCCGGTGACCATTTGGTCACTAGCACCCGTCCATCACACTCACCGCAGCGCGTAGATGCGATAGGTGCTACGCACGCATCGCCTAGGCCCCTGCAGCAGCATCTCCACACACGCCCGACGCCGGTCGCCGCCGTCGAGCTTGTTGCCGTCGTCTCCGGCCACCCCAGGTCCGGCGACCACCACCATTCGACGCGCGATGACAAGAGCTTTCCAACGCGCCTAGCCGCAGCTCGAGCCGTGCCCCGTAGACGATTTCCGAAGCACGCCGCCGCACTTGGCCTCGCCGGCGTCACGTCGCCGGCGGGTTTGACCTGTTTGACCAGGGGGTTGACTACCCCTGGGTCACTGACGTGTGAGCCACCTTTTGCTAATTAGTTAGTTTAATTAAGTTTCTGTTAATTTAATTAGTTAATTAGTTTAGTCACTGACCCGTGGGCCCAGGCCCCACTGACAGCTAATTAGTTTTAGTTTAACTCTAATTAACTTAGTTAATTAGCTGTGACACTCACATGCAGGGCCCACATGTCATGTTTGACTTGGACTAGCTCCTGTTGACTGACTGACGTCAGCATGATGTCATGCTGACGCAGTAAAGGTTTTTCTGGGATTTTTAGATTTAAAAATAATTCAGGAAATTCCAGAAAATATCCAAAACTTCTAAAAATCATATAAAATCAACCATAGCTCAGATGGAAAAGATTTATATATGAAAAATGATCAGAAAAATCCAATCTTTCCAATGGCACTGGTTTCATGCATGTTTGAACAAGTTAACTTGCTGTATACATCAAAAACATGATAATGCACTTATTTAAATAATAGTTTGAACTTCAATTTGAATCTTGGATTCAGATAGGTCCAAACCCTTCTGGTTTTAGTTGCATTAGCCAACACACATGCATCTTGCCATGTCATGAGCATGCATCATATTGTTGCATTTGTTTGTTAATGATTGTATCGCCGGTATTCTCTGTGTTAGGTCCTGCTCCCGAGGATACTGCTGCGTATCCAGTTGAAGAGCAGTACCCGACAACCACTTTGTCAGGCAAGCAATCATTGATCATTCCGATATAAACCCAATCTTCTCGCTCCTGCTCTCTTTTACTGCATTAAGGCAACAGCGTGTGAACTGCTACTTGCTGCGGTAGTTGAACCCTATCCCTTGCATGACCTGTCATTGCCACAGTAAATAGTTGAAACCCACTAGCATGTGTAGGAGTTTATTGAGCCATGTGATGTGTGATCCACCATGCTATTTGTTTATGTTGCCTGCTATGCTTAGAGTTGTGTCTGGTCTGGTTCATCCGGGTGATGGATCAGAGTGAAATGATCATAACGGTAAAGAGAAGGAAGTGTGGAATACGCTTGGTAAAGGTATCGATGAAAGGCCATGTAGGAGTACATGGTGGGTTGTTTCATTGGAATCGTCCATAGGACCTGAGATCTGTATGTGTGGTTCAAGTTGCAGTTACTACCATGCATTGGGCCCGAAACCAATGGACCCTCTCGGCTTATTAATTACCCTCGATCCCTGTCCAGGAGTTGCAACTAGTTTCTGGTGTTTATAGCTTACTGGAGGTCGTGCACAACGCTGACCCTCGGGGTGGGTTGTGATGCGACAGGTACGTGGCACGGTGTACCGGTTGCCCGTTTGGTGACTCGGGAACCCTGTACACATCGTTTGGGGCCGTGAGCGACACCCCGGCCGGATCTCCCCACGGATGGAACCCAAATAGGCGATAAACCTGGACGAAAGACTTGAGTAGTTAGTCAGGTCGTGGCCGACACCCCCGCCGGGCTTCCGCTTGAAGGTTGCCGAGTACACGTCGAGTAAACGGCGATAAGTGGTGAAAGCGTGTGTGAAGAGGTACACCCCTGTAGGGTTATCAAACTATTCGAATAGCCGTTGTTCGCGGTACGGACTACTTGGTTGCTCTTACAGTTCATAGACAAGTTGATGGAAACTACTAAAAGCCTCAAGATAAGCGTGAGTGCCGTGGATGGCCCTTCCGTAGGATGACGGAAGAGGATCCTCGATAGTGTATTGATGTGGTGAGTAGAGGACTCGTGTTCGTAATAACATCTTGCAATCTGTTGAGAGTTGTAGTATAGGTTAGCCAAGGTCAAAGCTGGCATTCTGCTATGAACTCCACTACCCCCCCCTTGATAATGTTGCATGTATGATAGGTTCTGTGGTAAGACTTGCTGAGTACCTTTGTACTCATGTTTGCTTAATAACTGTTGCAGAGGAGAACCCTACCCCTGCTGATGGGTTCTACATAGACGTTGACGTCGACGAGTAGCTTGACACCCAGACGGAGATCTGGAGCTTGTGAAGGGCCTTGTAGATAGTCAGGCTACACCAAGCCTGTTTTATTTTCTAAGTTGTCTGTACTCAGACATGTAGCTTCCGCTTGTGCTTGTATGACTGTATGACTTGAGTGTTGGGTCATGTGACCCCTACCTGTATGGATTTGTTATGTATGGCTCTTGGAGCCTTTTAAATAAAGTACTTTGAGTCATAGAGTTCTGTTGTGATGCAATGTTGTATTTGCACATATTGAGCATATTGTGTGTATGTTTGAAATGCTTGGTATGTGTGGGATCCGACACCTAGTTGTTTTCCTTTGGTAGCCTACCTTACAGGGAAATGCCTCCTAGTGATTCCAATGAGCCTTGGTAGCTTGCTACTGCTCGGAACACGTAGGCTGGCCGGCATGTGTCCTTCTTCGTTCCTGTGTCTGTCCCTTAGGGGAAATGTCACGCGTTGTTCCTTTAAGTCCATGTAGCTTGCTACGACTTGGGTTCATACGTTGATGACCGACACGTTCGTTGCTGGGTCATGGATGCCTGTCTCTGTAATCTAGTGCCACTTTTGGTTTATAACTAGCCATGTCGGCCCGGGTTCTCTGTCATATGGATGCTAGCGACACTGTCATATACGTGTGCCAAAATGCGCAAACGGTCCCGGGCCAGGTAAGGTGGCACCCGTGGGGTTATCGTGCGTGAGGCCGCAAAGTGATATGACGTGTTACAGCTAGATCGGTGTGACTTAGGATCGGGGTCCTGACAGCGTTGGCATCAGAGCTGGACTGCCTGTAGGTTTCTCAAGCCAAACTGGTCGATGTTGAGTCTAGAAAAATTCTTAGTTATATGTAGGGGAATTGATTGTGGAAGGGAACGTAAGGCTCTTTTTACTCCTTTACCTTATGCCCTTCTGATCTGAGTCAGTCTATTCTTTCTACGGTGATTTAGGACTAGGCCTCTTATCCTTACTAGGTTCACGTGTTACTAATCCGTAGACTCCTAGGATTGTTGGTTTCAAGCCTCAGTTCAGTTTCTATCCTTTTTAGTATGATGATTGTTGGACCGGAACCTTGATATGGATTGTTGAGTGGCTATGCTATCATTTGTATGATGTCTCAAATCTTTGTTTGAGCATTTACAGTTGTTATGCTGCCCGATTTCTTCGAGAAACACTAATGCCTTTGCATTATTCCGTGTTTCAGATGTCTGGCCGCATCCCTCACCAAGTGGTTCGTTTGACTCGATGCATTAATGTGCCCGGTCACACGGCCATGCTAGTCCGTGTGCTGACCGAGACCGGTTATCGCTGGTATCCTGAATACACTGTGGAGGAACAGTACCGGGATTTTAATCAAAGTCAGTATTTCTGCACAGTCCGGATATACCCCTCATATCCTGGAGCTAATGATCCCATCCATTGGTCTTATGGACTCGGGATTACCATCGAGATGGCAGTGTAGGATGCCGCTTATTCGATGATGACCATTCTCCGTGCTAGGCATTCCCTGTTGCTGAACACTGAGTTCTGTTACATGCCAGCCTCACTTCC
Organism: Secale cereale; assembly: GCA_902687465.1. Lineage (NCBI taxonomy): Eukaryota > Viridiplantae > Streptophyta > Magnoliopsida > Poales > Poaceae > Secale > Secale cereale. Next base: position 521,093,760 of record LR738709.1, read on the forward strand.
CGGAGAGGAAGGCTACTACACTGGTCTGTATACTGATGCTGCTCATGAAGAGCCACTGCTTCAGACTACTGTTCAGATGTTGGAGGATAGGGACCGTGAGGTCTGTGCCCTCCGAATGGAGCTGTATAACACTCGAGCCGCCCACTGGACTACTTTGACACGGCTTGCACCTGCTGTGCACGCCGGATATCTGGACATGCGGGATTTGTACCCCGTGCGGACTCGTCTGCCTGATCGCATGGATTGGCGTGACGTTGGGGGTATTACACCTCCACGTGGGCGTCGGTTACCACCAGCATCGGGACCGAGACCACACCCATGCCCCTATGGTCCACAGCCTTCGAGTGCTCGCGAGTTTCAAGATCCATCTGTTCCACTTCCAGGTTACGGTGGTAATCTTTACGAAGATTACTACGGAAATGTCTGAGCTAGACCATGGTAGTAGTAGTATTGTAGTAGTTGTATTTCCACAGTCCTGCGCATCTTGTGGAATATGACTTAGTGTGTACTGAGTTCCGGAGGTGTAGTTAAATAATGTATAGGAGCTTGGAATGTCTCTGATGGGATGTATCGTCTTTCACCGCAGTTGTACTTTAGCCTTGGCTTGTACTAAACTTTGTATGGTGTGTATGACCACTGGTGTATATATAGCAGTTTCTATATTACCATGTCGTACGGATGAACATCTCTGTATTCCGTGTCATCCATTACATTCTGCACTTCTATGTCAAATTTTTGCCATCCTTGTCTAAACCGTTGTTTTGTTTTCCTAGGATGGTCAACACTCGCAACACTCCTGCTGCTCAGGAGGAGGGTGAGGCTAGTGGGACTAGAGATGGGAATCTGCCCCAGCCACCCTCCTTGGTGGAAGTTATGCTTGAAGCAGAACGAAACAAGAGAGAGACCAACCGTCTGCTGGAACGCATAGAGCAGAACACTGGGTTCCGCCAGAGGAATGACGTGGTGTCAATCCACGATTTTATCAAGATGTGTCCACCGAAGTTCCATCACTCCACTGAACCTTTGGATGCTGATGACTGGCTACGTAGTATTACCCATAAGCTACACTCTGCCCGTGTGGCCGAAGCTGACAAGGTTATCTACGCCGCCTACCATCTTGAGGGCCCTGCCAGTCTTTGGTGGGAAAACTTTGAAGCTATGCGTCCTGCTGGCCAAGTCACTACCTGGGTTGAATTCAGTGAGGCATTCCGTGAACACCACATTCCGGAAGGTCTCATGGATCGCAAGCGGGAGGAATTCTGCAATTTCACCCAGGGCCGGTTAACCGTGGATGGCTATAGTCGCGAGTTTGGCAACTTGGCACGCTATGCACCTGAGGAAGTATCCACCGATGCCAAGAAGCAGGCGAGGTTCCGCAAGGGACTCAGCCCTGAACTCCGCCGAGATCTACGTCTGCACGAGTGCACTTCCTTCCAGAAGTTGGTAAACAAGGCTAACAGTGCTGAAACAGGCCAGACCGACTTCGAGGCCACCCGCAAGCATACTCGAGACTTTGGTTCCTCATCCGGCTCTGGCTCTCACAAGCGCCGTGTGTGGGTTCCTAACACTGCTCCGCCACCCAAGTACACACCGAGGCCATCCTATGAGGCACCTCGCCCAACTCAACAGTTTGCACCTGCTAAGACCTATGGAGGACCACCTTCCAACTTTGCTCCACGCACCACCACTGTGACATGTTTCAAGTGTGGAGAACCGGGGCACTACATGCGTGAGTGTCCTCAGAACCAACCAGGAAAACCCGTTGGCCGTGGTAAACCAACCGGCAAAGTGAATTATGTCAAGCCAATCCCCATTGCACGTGGTCATGTCAACTATGTCTCTGCTGAAGAAGCTTATGAGGATCCTAACGTCGTCCTTGGTACGCTTCTCGTCAACTGCCATCCGGCATCTGTTCTTTTCGATACTGGAGCATCCCATTCGTTCATATCTGAGAGCTATGCTCGATTGCACAACATGACTTTTTGTGACATGCCTACTTCCATGGTTATTCAAACTCCTGGTTCAAAGTGGCAAACCTCTAGGGTAAGCCATGGAAATGAAATCCTTGTCGATAGACTTGTTTTCCTAGCATCTCTAATTGCTCTCAAGTCCTCGGACATAAACATCATTTTGGGTATGGATTGGATGACAACTCATTACGCCAAGATTGATTGCTATACTAGGACCGTTCAACTTACACATCCATCCGGCAAGATAGTCAATGTCTTGACCCGAATGGCTGAGCGTCAGCTCTACTCTCTTAATGCCAGCCCTCTACCAGAACTCGAAGATATCCCGGTAGTCCGTGACTTCCCGGATGTTTTTCCAGAAGAACTGCCAGGAATTCCACCTGACGGAGATGTCGAGTTCATGATAGATCTTATCCCTGGAACTGTCCCAATCTCTAGGAGACCTTATAAGAGGGCACCACTAGAATTAGCTGAGCTAAAGAAACAACTCGATGAGTCCTTGCAAAAAAGGTTTCATCCGTCCCAGTTCTTCCCCTTGGGCTTGCCCCGTCCTCTTCGTCAAGAAGAAGGATGGAACGGAGCGGATGGTTGTAGATTACCGACCTGTCAATCTGGTCACCATAAAGAATAAGTATCCGCTCCCCAGGATCAACGACCTGTATGATCAGCTCGCTGGATCCTCAGTCTTCTCTAAGATGGATTTGAGGTTGGGCTACCATCAAATCAAAATCAAGAACGGGGACATTCCTAAAACGGCTTTCGTTACTCGTTATGGTCAATATGAGTACACCGTTATGTCCTTCGGATTAACCAATGCCCCAGCTACTTTTTCTCGGTTAATGAATTCTATATTCATGGAGTATTTGGATAAATTCGTCGTGGTATACCTCGATGATATACTCATCTATTCCAAGAACAAGGAAGATCATGCCGAGCATTTAAGGCTGGTATTGAGGAAACTTCGAGAGCACCGCCTTTATGCCAAATTCTCTAAATGCGAATTTTGGTTGCCAGAAGTAACCTATCTAGGTCATGTGATCTCTGGCAAGGGTATTGCTGTCAATCCCGAGCGAGTTCAAGCCGTCCTTGATTGGACTCCCCCTGAATCGGTCAAGCAAGTTAGGAGTTTTCTTGGCTTAGCGAGCTATTCCCGACGTTTCGTCGAGAACTTCTCCAAGGTTGCTAAACCTCTAACTGAACTCCTCAAGAAAGATAAAAGGTTTGAGTGGACCCCACAGTGCGAGTCTAGTTTTCAGGAACTGAAAAGACGCCTGACATCTGCACCTGTACTGGTACCACCAGATTTTTCCAAGGATTTTATAATCTATTGCGACGCCTCGCGACAAGGACTAGGTTGCATTCTCATGCAAGATCGTCAAGTGATTGCATACGCATCTCGACAGTTGCGTCCACACGAGGATAACTATCCTACCCATGATTTAGAGCTTACAGCTATAGTCCATGCACTCAAAACATGGCGACATTACCTCCTTGGTAATCGCTGTGAAATCTTCACTGATCACCAAAGTTTGAAGTATATCTTCACCCAACCGGATCTAAATCTCAGGCAAAGACGTTGGGTTGAGTTGCTCACAGACTACGACTTAGGAATCACTTACTCTCCTGGAAAGGCCAATGTCATGGCTGATGCACTAAGTCGTAAGTCATATTGTAACAATTTAATGTTACAACAAGGTCAACCACTTCTCCACGAGGAATTTCGTAAGCTTAACCTTCACATTGTTCCTCGAGGATTCCTTTCCACCTTGGTGGCGAAACCTACCCTTATGGATCAGGTCATCAAAGCACAGAAGGTTGATCCCGGGATTTCCCGTATTAAGAGGAACATCAAGAAAGGAGTTGCAGGATGTTTCTCAATTGATGATCAAGGAGTCGTATTCTTTAGCAACCGTTTAGTGGTTCCTAAAGTACGAAACCTAAGACGTTTGATCCTTAAGGAGGCTCATGAATCTCCTCTCACGATTCATCCCGGTAGTACTAAGATGTATCAGGATCTACGTCAGAGATTCTGGTGGACTAGGATGAAGAGAGAAATCGCTCAATTCATTGCTAACTGCGACGTTAGTCGTCGAGTCAAAGCAGAGCATCAACGGCCTGCTGGCACCCTTCAACCTTTAGCTATTCCTGAATGGAAATGGGACAAAGTCAGTATGGACTTCATTACCGGGTTTCCCAGGACCAGGAAAGGGAATAATGCTATCTTCGTCGTTATCGACCGCCTCTCTAAAGTAGCTCATTTCCTGCCTGTTCGGGAGAGTATTACCGCTAGCCAACTAGCAGACTTATATGTCACTCGAATAGTATCACTTCATGGTGTACCGTTGGAGATTAACTCAGACCGTGGAAGTCTTTTCACTTCCCGATTTTGGGAAAGTTTCCAGAATGCTATGGGAACTCATCTCTCTTTCAGTACTGCCTTCCATCCGCAGTCAAGTGGTCAAGTGGAATGAGTCAATCAAATTCTGGAAGACATGCTTCGAGCCTCTGTCATATCTTTCGGTATGGAATGGGAAAAGTGTCTTCCATTTGCCGAATTCGCTTATAACAATAGTTATCAAGCCAGCTTGGGTAAAGCTCCCTTTGAAGTTCTATATGGACGAAGGTGTCGAACACCTCTTAACTGGTCAGAGACCGGGGAAAGACAATTCTTTGGCCCGAATATGATCCAGGAAGCAGAGGAACAAGTTCGCATCGTTCGTGAGAGATTGAAAACAGCCCAGTCTCGCCAAAAGAGCCAATATGATAGTCATCGTAAGGCTGTGACTTTTGAAGTCGGCGATATGGCTTACCTTCGGGTTACCCCTCTTAAGGGAACCCATCGCTTCGGTATCAAAGGCAAATTGGCCCCTCGTTTTATCGGTCCTTTTCGCATTCTTGCCAAACGAGGAGAAGTTGCCTACCAATTGGAACTACCTCCGCACCTCTCCAGAGTTCATGATGTTTTCCACGTTTCTCAACTCAGGCGTTGCTTCTCGGATCCTATCCGCGGAGTGGACCACGAAACGCTTGATCTCCAGAACAATCTCACATATCGAGAATACCCCGTTCGTATTCTTGATCAAACCGAGCGCACCACTCGACGCCACAATATCAAGTTTCTCAAGGTTCAATGGTCACATCATTCCGAGAGTGAAGCTACTTGGGAAAGGGAGGATCGTCTTCGACTTGAGTACCCCACCCTCTTTCCGGAGGAACCCGAATCTCGGGACGCGATTCTTTTAAGTGGGGGTGAGTTGTCACATCCCTAGTTAGCACTTGCTTTAGTACCTAGCTAGAGTGTGCATCATGTCTACTTTCAAAGAAACTTGAAATGGGATTAACAGAAACCCCAGCACCCCTCTCCTAACAACTAGGGTTTGCTAAAATATTTTCCAATGTACCCAAAATGCCCTTCAAAAATGTTCATCATATCTGCCTTGGTCTTAAACCTCTGCCAAAAGTGGTGCACATTTTTCTAGGACACTCAAGGGCTTTGGATTAAATCATATGGTATTTGTATTTGGGCATTTAAATATTTTAAAATATTTTAAATGCTCAAATAATCATGAACTATAATGTTTCCTACTATTCATATTATATACAGTGGGCATGACAAGTTTCATGAGTTATAAAAATGTTTTGGCATTTTTATTAATTGAACAAAGCTGCAAAAGAAATGAAAGAGAAAATAAAATAGGAAAAAGAGAGAGAGAAGAAGCTTACCTGGCGCCCCACCCGGCCCACCTGCCGGCCCAGCCGAGCTGCCGCTCCAGCGAGCTGCTTGGCTCGGCCAGGCAGGCAGGCAGGTGCTCGACGGTGACTGCACCGCGCGCCACGCAGCTGCCCGCCGCCCTGCTTCCTCCCCTCGCCGTCCTGGAGGGCTGGATCGGTCGTACACGTCGTCCCCGACCTCGCAGACACCTTCCCCTCTCCCCAGCTCCTCTTCCTCGCTCTCCCCGCGCCATGGCCGACGCAGTCGTGCTCGCACCGTCGTAGAAGCCGCGCCCACCGTCGTCCCTGAGCCCCGCCTTGGTGTCCGTCGTCTCCGCCGTCCTCGACTACTTCGTACAGGCCGAGCCCCGAGCGCTCGCCCGCCCTGGAGACGCCCCGACCTCTTCTTCCCCAACTCCGGCCGCGGAGATACCCCTCGCCGTCCCGCTCAGCTCCGACCACCCCCGAGCTCGCTCCGGCGCCTGCTGCAACCCCTGTGAGCCCAGCTTCGTCCTCCCCCTCTCCGTTGGCTCTCTTCTGCCCTGGAACGCACTGCACGAAGCTCACCTGCACGCACCGCCGCCGTGCTCGCCGCCGGTGATGCTCCGGTGACCATTTGGTCACTGGCACCCGTCCATCACACTCACCGTAGCGCGTAGATGTGATAGGTGCTACGCACGCATCGCCTAGGCCCCTGCAGCAGCATCTCCACACACGCCCGACGCCGGTCGCCGCCGTCGAGCTTGTTGCCGTCGTCTCCGGCCACCCCAGGTCCGGCGACCACCACCATTCGACGCGCGATGACAAGAGCTTTCCAACGCGCCTAGCCACAGCTCGAGCCGTGCCCCGTAGACGATTTCCGAAGCACGCCGCCGCACTTGGCCTCGCCGGCGTCACGTCGCCGACGGGTTTAACCTGTTTGACCAGGGGGTTGACTACCCCTGGGTCACTGACGTGTGGGCCACCTTTTGCTAATTAGTTAGTTTAATTAAGTTTCTGTTAATTTAATTAGTTAATTAGTTTAGTCACTGACCCGTGGGCCCAGGCCCCACTGACAGCTAATTAGTTTTAGTTTAACTCTAATTAACTTAGTTAATTAGCTGTGACACTGACATGCAGGGCCCACATGTCATCTTTGACTTGGACTAGCTCCTGTTGACTGACTGACGTCAGCATGATGTCATGCTGACGCAGTAAAGGTTTTTCTGGGATTTTTAGATTTAAAAATAATTCAGGAAATTCCAGAAACTATCCAAAACTTCTAAAAATCATATAAAATCAACCATAGCTCAGATGGAAAAGATTTATATATGAAAAATGATCAGAAAAATCCAATCTTTCCAATGGCACTGGTTTCATGCATGTTTGAACAAGTTAACTTGCTGTATACATCAAAAACATGATAATGCACTTATTTAAATAATAGTTTGAACTTCAATTTGAATCTTGGATTCAGATAGGTCCAAACCCTTCTGGTTTTAGTTGCATTAGCCAACACACATGCATCTTGCCATGTCATGAGCATGCATCATATTGTTGCATTTGTTTGTTAATGATTGTATCGCCGGTATTCTCTGTGTTAGGTCCTGCTCCCGAGGATACTGTTGCGTATCCAGTTGAAGAGCAGTACCCGACAACCACTTTGTCAGGCAAGCAATCATTGATCATTCCGATACAAACCCAATCTTCTTGCTCCTGCTCTCTTTTACTGCATTAAGGCAACAGCGTGTGAACTGCTACTTGCTGCGGTAGTTGAACCCTATCCCTTGCATGACCCGTCATTGCCACAGTAAATAGTTGAAACCCACTAGCATGTGTAGGAGTTGATTGAGCCATGTGATGTGTGATCCACCATGCTATTTGTTTATGTTGCCTGCTATGCTTAGAGTTGTGTCTGGTCTGGTTCATCCGGGTGATGGATCAGAGTGAAATGATCATAACGGTAAAGAGAAGGAAGTGTGGAATACGCTTGGTAAAGGTATCGATGAAAGGCCATGTAGGAGTACATGGTGGGTTGTTTCATTGGAATCGTCCATAGGACCTGAAATCTGTATGTGTGGTTCAAGTTGTAGTTACTACCATGCATTGGGCCCGAAACCAATGGACCCTCTCGGCTTATTAATTACCCTCGATCCCTGTCCAGGAGTTGCAACTAGTTTCTGGTGTTTATAGCTTACTGGAGGTCGTGCACAACGCTGACCCTCGGGGTGGGTTGTGATGCGACAGGTACGTGGCACGGTGTACCGGTTGCCCGTTTGGTGACTCGGGAACCCTGTACACATCGTTTGGGGCCGTGAGCGACACCCCGGCCGGATCTCCCCACGGATGGAACCCAAATAGGCGATAAACCTGGACGAGAGACTTGAGTAGTTAGTCAGGTCGTGGCCGACACCCCCGCTGGGCTTCCGCTTGAAGGTTGCCAAGTACACGCCGAGTAAACAGTGATAAGTGGTGAAAGCGTGTGCGAAGAGGTACACCCCTGCAGGGTTATCAAACTATTCGAATAGCCGTTGTTCGCGGTACGGACTACTTGGTTGCTCTTATAGTTCATAGACAAGTTGATGGACACTACTAAAAGCCTCAAGATAAGCTTGAGTGCCGTGGATGGCCCTTCCATAGGATGACGGAAGAGGATCCTCGGTAGTGTATTGATGTGGTGAGTAGAGGACTCGTGTTCGTAATAACATCTTGCAATCTGTTGAGAGTTGTAGTATAGGTTAGCCAAGGTCAAAGCTGGCATTCTGCTATGAACTCCACTACCCCCCCTTGATAATGTTGCATGTATGATAGGTTCTGTGGTAAGACTTGCTGAGTACCTTTGTACTCATGTTTGCTTAATAACTGTTGCAGAGGAGAACCCTGCCCCTGCTGATGGGTTCTACATAGACGTTGACGTCGACGAGTAGCTTGACACCCAGACGGAGATCTAGAGCTTGTGAAGGGCCTTGTAGATAGTCAGGCTACACCAAGCCTGTTTTATTTTCTAAGTTGTCTGTACTCAGACATGTAGCTTCCGCTTGTGCTTGTATGACTGTATGACTTGAGTGTTGGGTCATGTGACCCCTACCTGTATGGATTTGTTATGTATGGCTCTTGGAGCCTTTTAAATAAAGTACTTTGAGTCATAGAGTTCTGTTGTGATGCAATGTTGTATTTGCACATATTGAGCATATTGTGTGTATGTTTGAAATGCTTGGTATGTGTGGGATCCGACACCTAGTTGTTTTCCTTCGGTAGCCTACCTTACAGGGAAATGCCTCCTAGTGATTCCAATGAGCCTTGGTAGCTTGCTACTGCTCGGAACACGTAGGCTGGCCGGCATGTGTCCTTCTTCGTTCATGTGTCTGTCCCTTAGGGGAAATGTCACGCGTTGTTCCTTTAAGTCCATGTAGCTTGCTACGACTTGGGTTCATACGTTGATGACCGACACGTTCGTTGCTGGGTCATGGATGCCTGTCTCTGTAATCTAGTGCCACTTTTGGTTTATAACTAGCCATGTCAGCCCGGGTTCTCTGTCATATGGATGCTAGCGACACTGTCATATACGTGTGCCAAAATGCGCAAACGGTCCCGGGCCAGGTAAGGTGGCACCCGTGGGGTTACCGTGCGTGAGGCCGCAAAGTGATATGACGTGTTACAGCTAGATCGGTGTGACTTAGGATCGGGGTCCTGACAATTAACTAGAATGAAACGAAGTTCTTGGTCTAGGCAATATACGTCAAGCTGCAAAGATATAGTGCATCCTAATTATTTCTTGGATTCGGTACACTTACACCTTCATTCTATTTTTATTTTGGTCTATTGTTGAGTACATTTAGATATAATTAGAATTCCAGCAGCTTTCTGCTAGCATCTAAGGCCCTTTTAAAATAGTTTGATTTGGTGAGAAGGGAATGTCATTTGCCCAAGAGTAGTCTTGCCTCAAGCAACTAAAAATACAGATGATTTAGATTTCATCCTTCAATTTGTTTTTTCTGCACCTTTTGCTTGCATTATATAGTTCCGACAAGGCATTCTGCTTAATCATATTGTGCTTATTAATTGTGCAATGCATGATGGACATGTACATGTATTCCAGTCTGATGTATAAATTACATTGCCGGAGAAAGATGAAGTCAATTAAGTTGCCCATAGCTGTTGAGGAATCTGAACTTCCCTAATGTACTCTACCATTCATGAATGCATGTTGGTTTTACATAGCATCATCGGCTATTTACATCTCAAAATAAAGTGGTTGATTGCTATTCCAGTTCTTGCACCACTTCTTTCTTGAAAAGTTTCACTTTAGTTACATCTTGACAATTTATATGACTTGTTTTCTTTGCAGTGGCCTTTGAATGTTTGAAAAATGATAGATCACGACCTAAATGATTTATGTTGTATGCACATGCCTGCATATATTTAAAATATCTTTCTGCCCTGTCGAAGATATTCTATCTCCATGTTCCCAAGAAATATGCTCACAGAATCTTGGCATTTTGGCATCTCAGCTCAACAGCCAGCAAATGGTAGGCGGCAGAGTTGCACATGTTACCCTCAAGGGGAGAGTGTGGTGAAGGACATCTTCACTGGACTCACCATTGGTTGGTTGCTGGTGCTATATGGAAGATGCATCACTGGAATGAGCAGAGGAAGACCTGGCCCTTCCATGACATGTTCGACAAGGTTCAGATCAGCGTCGTTTTCGAGGAGTAGTTCTGGCGGGCCGAAGCTGAAGTTCTATATCTCAAGTCTCTTGTCATTTTTTTGCCAGTAGTTTTCTGAAACTCCCTGGAGTGCATGAGAACATGACTGCTGCGGAGATTGTCATGAAAATAAGCACCAACATTTGGGAATATCGAACTATTTGTATCACATTACAACACCAGAATTCAGTAGCATGGTGACATTCACAAGGCAATATGAATAGGAGTGTGTACTTCGTTTCTGTTTTTCTTGGTTCAGGTGCTGGCAATCAATTGAAGACAACAGAATACTTGGCAGCAAAGAGCAAACCAATAAGATGATGATGACATTCCGGTCCCGATGAAGTGATCTGTCCAAGATACAACAATAAACAGAAGGTCTGATGAAGTGATCTATTTTTTCATGTACTCGACGTTGGTTATTACTCTTCCTGTTGAGGATGCAGTAGAAGTGTTCTCTCTCTAATCATTTTTTTGATGCCATGACGTGTTAAACACACACACACACACACACCAACCACTTCTATTTGTACTATTATTTATAATGATCAGACTGAAGTTAGCATTATTTTGGCCAACCTCCGCATGTAAAAACATGTAGTTTAGCTTGTCTATCCAAAATTGAATGAGTCCAATTGCACTTATGGTCTTTTTTATACCATAAAGGAGCAAAAAACTTGGCGCTATGTCAAAATCTGGATGGTACAAGCTAATAGTTTTCTGTCCCCATTTCTCGAGTTTTATAGGATTATTTGCTCAATGTATTGTCATGTTATCTTCATGGCACATAACATGTAAGTTTAGAGGTTTTTCTAATGTGATTTCTTCAGCTGGTAGTTGAGAATATTGCACTCGAGATGTTTAATAATTAATCAGAACTGGTAACCATGCAAAAAACATCCTTGTTCCGAGTAGGTGTATTCCGTTAACTATCTGCAAGCATGATTAATACTTTCAACTAGGAACTATTTAATGAGGATCTTAATTTTTGTTTAGACATATGCTTGAAGTTAACTAGGATCAACTGACTAACGCCTGCGTGCTTGCTACTGATTAAATCTCCAGAATTGTAGAATTGGAGGTCTTGACATGACAGAACATATGCATGTGTTTTTCAGATATTTTATAGTCTTTTGATTATGTTCCAATTCCAGGGACTTCGTTTCGAGTTATGCCTAGGGCCGAAGCATGCTTTACAAAGGCGATGACCATGTGGAACTTATTTTGCTTTTGTTGATAATGAGATTTTGGTATTGCGATGTTTTTTGGAATAGATGACGAGTGCTTATTCCTCCCCAAAGCACCATTTGTAGCTGACTGATTGATTGGTTCGCAATAATTGTAGCAGATAAATGACATTATTCATCTACTACCAATTGTTTCCCCTTATCTGTTGCAATAAGATGTTATATTTTCTCCTAACATTTCCCCTTACTTATGTTTTCAAGAAAGCTATCTATGTATATATTGAAATGCCACTATACTCCTTTTCGAGAAAAAAATATTGAAATACTATTTATGTTTCATTGATCCATTAATTTATTTCCTTGGTCCTCTCGATGTGGCGACTGAGTTGAAAATCGTTTGTTGTTTATTTGCTCCTATACTCCCTTTCCAAAATGCAAATAATTTTTTGTTTAAATCTGATTCTAGCACTGTTGGCACCAGTTCAAGAAAACTTTGAAGGTGCAAACAGTTTGTTGGGCATCTATTTGCATCTACAAAATTATATCATGTAAGGTTCTTTGGGCGTATCTATTTTCTAGCGTACGTGAAGTCATGAGTCATGAGGTATTTACTTATTCCTGTTGCTTTTGTACTGATTTTGAAACATCATTTTACAAGTATGGGAGAGAGAAACATGGTATTGTATTGTGCTCACCTAATGTTGAAACATGTAGATATCAATAGCAAATGAAACAAGTGCAGGTAGTTAATATGTTCCTATACATCAATAGGGAAACTGCAGTTTATTGTCTTTATAATATACCCGAGTTCCTAAATCATAACTACTCTTATGCATTCTTGAAGGTTGCAGCGATTTTTTGTGAAAGTCAATCTACTCTGTTTTTTCTTGGATATGCACCAGCTCCCTCAGGTAATATCAGATCTCATAGGAGAGCTCCAACGTTAGTTTTTACTTTGACACCCTCTGCATTCATATCCCCGTCACATGGCTCACCATGACCATATATATTAGAGTTTGTTGTCATTAATATACTTATATTATTCTCCATAGTTGTTTAGTTAATTAGACTTCATCATTGTTGTGGTTTATGGTTGTTCCTAATTCCTAGACATGCTTATCGATTTGCATTGGGTGTGGTAGCATTTCTTTGTGCTCCCAAATTTACACTGGCTGTGTACCCTTCTTTCCTCTTCATGTGTAGATGTTACTGGAAGGATCACGATAGTCCCATGCATTTCAGGTATTGTTCCATGAGGCCTCTAAAGGCAGATGTTACTGGAAGGATCACGACAGTGCCATGCCTTTCAGGTATTGCTCCATGAAGCAGGATTAGTCCTCTGGAGGGATGAGAGGCCACAAGTAAAAATGTCCAAATGATTCTCTACCACCAAAGAATGAAGTGAATATGTATGAATTTTATTTTTTTTTCGGTGTTTTAACTCTAGGCAATCAATGGTAAAGCTTATGTATGTATGAGACGGCCGATTAAGTGAGCAAGTTCTATCTTAGTTGAAATAAGCGGTCGATGCTTTAATGCTTATGTATGTTTCATTTTTCTTTGATCTATGTGATGCTGTGATTACTATGCCTTTTCTGATCCACGAATGCTTATATCATACAATGTAATATACGCTCCAAAGTACATTATCTTAGAATATTTGAGGACTATCTAAAAATATATCTGCCTCTCATCCTATTATGCTATAAGAATGATGTTTACAGTAGTGCTTATTATTTCATTCCATTTGATTAGAATTTAATTACTCCATGATACTTGGTCCTAATAGGCTTCTTGTGCCATGGGCGCAAGAGATCTACCATGAAAAGTTGCTTAGATGATGAGATGATTGTTGATACCGATGGAGCATGTAGTCCTGAATCCCTTCCAGTCTTTATAAGGTCACTGATTCATCATTTTTATCTGCTTTGCAAACACATTCAGACATTCTATGCATGCATCAACTAACACTATATATTCTTACATAGGTTTGTTATCACGTCCAACAAACAATTAAGATGACAAGGCATTTCGATGAAGGTCTCTGCTTCATAAGTCCATATGGCTGGATGGTTTAGTGCTCCGCTTTATAAAAGCAATCTAAATATATTGTTGTAAACCATCCTAGGACCCTATTTTTGTTTTTAGTTAATGTTTAGGCTCTGTCATGCTATATTTACTATGATTTCTACTATGTAGTTTGTAAGACAGATGTAAATAAGCTATGCGGAGATGCATTTGTACTTTTCTTTTATGCACCTTCATGATTTAGGGCTATCAGGCTACTGTGAACTCGGACGCAAACCATTATGTATAAAGATGCTATCTTAGTTTTGCTTTCATGATGTTTAAATCCACTACATATGCTTCATTATTTGGTTTGCTTCCGCTATTAGCTTTAGGAGCATACCTAAGTATCTATTTCCTTATGATCCCTGCTGTTCAATGCAAATATTTTCTTATATTCAGGTTACAACCTTTTTGCTTCTATGACCAATATAGATAAGAAATCCATTTATATTGCTCAATATATGATCGTCAATGAATATCCCAGAAGAATTAAAAGGGAAGTTAATACTTCATGAAATCCAAGTTTAACAATATTATTGTATATGCCATTATATCCACATTGGCTTACTTCGTCTTTTAAACATTATATATTTTTTATATGAAAATCAATTTAAGTCATTCTATCATATGTAATACAATCCACTTTGTATTATCTTTCCATCTACATTTCCTACTTACTCACTACTAACATCGCTTCTAACTCGCTTTTTGCGCCATTGGCGCAACCAGGTCATCTAGTTAACCCAAAGGCCCAGTGCAGATTGCTGTTTTTTTGCCAATTTCAGGGTTTCGCAGAAAAGGAATATCAAACGGAATCCAAACGGAATAAAACCTTCACGAGAGTTATTTTTGGAACAAAATCAACATAGAAGACTTGGAGTACACGCGAGGGAACGAGGGTGCAGGGCGCACCCCCACCCTCGTGGGCCCCCTCTGGCTCCCCCGATGCCTTCCTTCCTCCTATATATACCCACGTACCCTGAAAACATCGAAGAAACAGAGAAAACCCTAATTCCACTGCCGCAACCTTCTATTCCCGTGTGATCCCATCTTGGGGCATGTTCCGGAGCTCCGCCGGAGGGGGGATCTTCCGCGGAGTGCTTCTACATCAACACCATCGCCTCACCATGAGTTGTGAGTAGTTTACCATAGACCTTCGGGTCCATAGTTAGTACCTAGATGGCTTCTTCTCTCTTTTCGGATCTCAATACCAAGTTCTCCTCGGTCTTCGAGGAGATCTATTCGATGTAATCTTTTTGCGGTGTGTTTGTCGAGATCCGATGAATTGTGGGTTTATGATCAAGATTATCTACGAGAAATATTTGGTTCTTTTCTGAATTCTTTTATGTATGATTATAATATCCTTGCAAGTCTGTTCGAATTATTGTTTTGGTTTGGCCTACTAGATCTATAGTTCTTGCAATGGGAGCCGTGCTTGGCTTTGGGTTCAATCTTGCGGTGTCCTTTCCCAGTGATAGCAGGGGCAACAAGGCACGTATTGTATTGTTGCCATCGAGGATAAAAAGATGTGGTTCATATCATATTGCTTGAGTTTATCCCTCTACATCATGTCATCTTGCTTAAAGCATTACTCTGTTCTTATGAACTTAATACTCTAGATGCATGCTGGATAGCGGTCGATGTGTGGAGTAATAGTAGTAGATGCAGAATCGTTTCGGTCTACTTGTCACGGACGTGATGCCTATATATAATGATCATGCCTAGATATTCTCATAATTATTCGCTTTTCTATCAATTGCTCGACAGTAATTTGTTTACCCACCGTAGAATTCTGCTATCATGAGAAAAGCCACTAGTGAAACCTATGGCCCCCGGGTCTATTCTCAACATATCAATCTACAATCTACTTTACGTTGCTGTTTTTACTTTCTGTTCTTATATCCAAAAATACCAAAAATATCAAACTATCCTATCTATCAGATCTCACTTTCGTAAGTGACCGTAAAGGGATTGACAACCCCTTATCGCGTTGGCTGCAAAGTTCTTATTTGTTTATGCAGGTGCGAGGGACTCGCGCGTGGTCTCCTACTGGATTGATACCCTAGTTCTCAAAAACTGAGGGAAATAATTACGCTACTGTGCTGCATCACCCTTTCCTCTTCGAGGGAATACAACGCAAGCTCGAGAAGTAGAAAGAAGAATTTCTGGCGCCCTTGCCGGGAAGGCTTACGCAAAAGTCATATACCAAATACCTATCACAAACCCTTATCCTTCGCATTACATTTATTTGCCTCTCGTTTTCCTCTCCCCCACTTCACCCTTGCCATTTTATTTGCCCTTCCTTTTTGCCGTGTGTTTACCGTTCGCTTGCCCTCATGTCTGAGACATGGGATTTTTTTTAATCGAAAATGGTAGTAATGTTGAGGGCAACGTCTATGTTGATTCTCTGGATGAAACTAACACTTTACATATTAAGAAGTTCCGGGTTGGTAGTGGTAATATTATTGGGAAAGGAGTTCTTCAAGACTTCTTTACTTGTGCCGGTGCTTTACCCACTATGGGTGGTTCTATTCTTCATAGAACTAGTAGCCTTGCGGATGCCATATCTATGCTTATATTTGAAATTGAAAGGCAATTTATCCATATGCATCCTTGCATTCAGAGAATCTTTTTGGAATTTTCCAATATTGAGCATTCTTCTATTAAGCGCGCAGCTACTATCTTTTTGGCTCATGAGTTCAGATTTATCATGAAAGAGGCCAAAGAAATCTTTGCTCATTACGGAGTAGATGCTTGTCGACCTCCCATAGAGGCTATCTTATTCAATCAAGAAGACATAATGAGGTTGCGATCTCCTGATCATGTTGCTTTTAATGAAAACCTTAGAAAAAGGGTTCCTACCGATGTCTTGGTTGATAGAATTTCTGAATTAAATGATGATTTTGCTATGCAAAACAATGGGTTAGGTTTTTCCCTTGAGCGAAGGGTCATGACCTTTTGCCAAAAGAATGCTTATAATGATGAATTGATTGTGCATTATAAAGGGCCAAAGGAGGAACCTATACCTCCTGAGCTTGATATGGGGGACTTTTGTCCCATTAAAGTTAGCCCTTTTGATTACTTTTGCTTGCCGCAAAGAAAACTTGCTATTGAACGTAGGGAATATGAGATGAGTTTTTGCGATATATCTTATCATTATGGCAATACCTAGATCTATCCTTGTATCGTGCCTAGCTAGGGGCGTTAAACGATAGCGCTTGTTGGGAGGCAACCCAATTTTATTTTCTTTGTTTTTGCTACTGTTTAGGAATAAATATTGCATCTAGCTTCTTTTTAGATGTGGTTTTGTGTTTTAATTAGTGTTTGTTCCAAGTAGAACCTTTGGGAAGACTTGTGTGAAGTTTATATGATCTTGTTGTAAAAACAGAAACATTAGCGCTCACAAGAATATTCACCAGATTTTACTGGAGAGTGCTATTTAGTTGATTATTTTTGCAGATGATCAATAGATAAATTCCTCACGTTTACCAATTTATTTCAATTTTTTTGGAGTTACAGAAGTATTCGAAAGTTACAGATTACTACAGACTGTTCTGTTTTTGACAGATTCTGTTTTTCATGTGTTGTTTGCTTATTTTGATGAATCTATGAGTAGTACTGGGGAGTATGAATCATAGAGAAGTTGGAATACAGTAGGTTTAACACCAATACAAACAAAGAATGAGTTCATTACAATACCTTTGAGTGGTGGTTTGTTTTCTTATACTAACGGAGCTCACGAGATTTTTGGCTAAGTTTTGTGTTGTGAAGTTTTCAAGTTTTGAGTATGGCTTTGATGGACTATGGAACAAAGAGTGGCAAGAGCCTAAGCTTGGGGATGCCCAAGGCACCCCATGGTAAAATTTAAGGACAACCAAAAGCCTAAGCTTGGGGATGCCCCGAGAAGGCATCCCCTCTTTCGTCTTCATCTATCGGTAACTATACTCGGGACTATATTTTTATTCACCACATGATATGTGTTTTGCTTGGAGCGTCATGTATAATTTGAGTCTTTGATTGCTAGTTTGACACAATCATCCTTGCTGGACACACCTTTTTGAGGGAGATAAATATGGTCTAGAATTTGTTAGAACACTCTATGTGCTTCACTTCTATCTTTTGAGCTAAATAGCTTTCCTCTAGTGCTTCACTTATATATTTTAGAGCACGATGGTGATTTTATTTTGTAGAAATTGTTGATCTCTTATGCTTCACTTATATCCTTTTGAGAGTCTTTTATAACTGCATGGTAATGTGCTTTGGTTATAAAACTAGTCCTAATATGATAGGCATCCAAGATGAATGTAGTAAAAACTTTCATACAAAGTGCATTGAATATGATGAGAAGTTTGATACTTGATGATTGGTTTGAGATATGAGGATGGTGATATTAGAGTCATGCTAGTGGAGTAATTGTGAATTTGAGAAATACTTGTGTTAAAGTTTGTGATTCCCGTAGCATGCACCTATGGTGAACCGCTATGTGATGAAGTTAGAGCATGAGGTATTTGTTGAGTGTCATCCTTTGTGTGGAGGTCAGGGGCGCGCGATGGTTAACTCCTACCAACCTCCCCCCTAGGAGCATGCGTTGATTACTTTGTTTTGATGACTCGTAAATTTTTGCAATAAGTATATGAGTTCATGACTAATGTTGAGTCCATGGATATTACGCACTCTCACCCTTCCACCATTGCTAGCCTCTCTTGTATCGCACAACTTTCGCCGGTACCATACACCCACCATATACCTTCCTCAAAACAGCCACCATACCTACCTATCATGGCATTTCCATAGTCATTCCGAGATATATTGCCATGCAACTTTCCACCGTTCCGTTCATATGACACGCTTCATATTGTCATATTGCCATGCATGATCATGTAATTGACATCGTATTTGTGGCTAGGCCACCATGCATAATTTTCTCATACATCTCACTCTTAATTCATTGCACATCCCGGTACACCGCCGAAGGCATTCATATAGAGTCATACTTTGTTCTAGTATTGAGTTGTAATATCGAGTTGTAAATCAATATAAGTGTGATGATCATCATTATTAGAGCATTGTCCCAAAAGAAAAAAAGAAAAAAAGAAAAGAAAAAAGAAGAAGGAAAGGCCAAGAAAAGAAAGGCCCAAAAAAACATAAAAAGGAAAAAAAAGGCACAATGCTACTATCTTTTTTCCATACTTGTGCTTCAAACTAGCACCATATTCTTCATGATAGAGAGTCTGTTGTTTAGTCACTTTCATATACTAGTAAGAATTTTCATTATAGAACTTAGCTTGTATATTCCAACGATGGGCTTCCTCAAATGCGCTAGGTCTTCATGAGCAAGCAAGTTGGATGCACACCCACTTAGTTTCTTTTGATTGAGCTTTCATACATTTATAGCTCTAGTGCATCTGTTGCATGGCATTCCCTACTCACTCACATTGATATCTATTGATGGGCATCTCCATAGACCGTTGATATGCCTAGTCGATGTGAGACTATCTTCCTCCTTTATGTCTTCTCCACAACCACCACTCTATTCCGCCTATAGTGCTATGTCCATGGCTCACGCTCATGTATTGCGTGAAAGTTGAAAGGTTTGAAAAAATTGAGGATGAAAACAAATGCTTGGCTGAAACCGGGGTTGTGCATGATATGAATATTTTGTGTGATGAAGAGAGAGCATAGCCAGACTATATGATTTTGTAGGGATAACTTTCTTTAGCTATGTTATTTTGAGAAGACATGATTGCTTTGTTAGTATGCTTGAAGTATTATTATTTCTTATGTCAATATAGACTTTTGTCTTGAATCTTTCGGATAAGAACATTCATGCCGCAATAAAGAGAATTACATTGAAAAAATATGTTGGTTAGCATTCCACATCAAAAATTCTATTTTTATCATTTACCTACTCGAGGACGAGCAGGGATTAAGCTTGGGGATGCTTGATACGTCTCCAACGTATCTATAATTTTTGATAGTTCCATGCTATTATATATGATGTTTTGGATGTTTAATGGGCTTTATCATACACTTTTATATTATTTTTGGGACTAACCTATTAACTCAAAGGCCCAGTGCAGATTGCTGTTTTTTTTGCCTATTTCAGGGTTTCGCAGAAAAGGAATATCAAACGGAATAAAACCTTCGCGAAAGTTATTTTTGGAACAAAATCAACACAGAAGACTAGGAGTACGCGCGAGGGAACGAGGGAGGCGGCCACGAGGGTCCAGGGCGCCCCCCTACAGGGCGCGCCCCCACCCTCGTGGGGCCCCTCTGGCTCCCCCGATGCCCTCCTTCCTCCTATATATACCCATGTACCCTGAAAACATCGGAGCAACATAGAAAAACCTAATTCCACCGCTGCAACCTTCTGTTCCCGTGAGATCCCATCTTGGGGCCTGTTCCGGAGCTCCACCGGAGTGGGGATCTTCCACGGAGTGCTTCTACATCAACACCATCACCTCACCATGAGTTGTGAGTAGTTTACCACAGACCTTCGGGTCCATAGTTAGTACCTAGATGGCTTTTTCTCTCTTTTTGGATCTCAATACCAAGTCCTCCTCGGTCTTCGAGGAGATCTATTCGATGTAATATTTTTGCGGTGTGTTTGTCGAGATCCAATGAATTGTGGGTTTATGATCAAGATTATCCATGAGAAATATTTGGTTCTTTTCTAAATTCTTTTATGTATGATTATAATATCCTTTCAAGTCTCTTCGAATTATTGGTTTGGTTTGGCCTACTAGATCTATAGTTCTTGCAATGGGAGAAGTGCTTGGCTTTGGGTTCAATCTTGCGGTGTCCTTTCCCAGTGACAGCAGGGGCAGCAAGGCACGTATTGTATTTTTGCCATCGAGGATAAGAAGATGGGGGTTTATATCATATTGCTTGAGTTTATCCCTCCACATCATGTCATCTTGCTTAAGGCATTACTCTGTTCTTATGAACTTAATACTCTAGATGCATGCTGGATAGCGGTCAATGTGTGGAGTAATAGTAGTAGATGCAGAATCGTTTCGGTCTACTTGTCACGGACGTGATGCCTATATATAGTGATCATGCCTAGATATTCTCATAATTATTCGCTTTTCTATCAATTGCTCGATAGTAATTTGTTTACCCACCGTAGAATTCTGCTATCATGAGAGAAGCCACTAGTGAAACCTATGGCCCCCGGGTCTATTCTCAACATATCAATCTACAATCTACTTTACTTTGTTGTTTTTACTTTCTGTTCTTAGATCCAAAAATACCAAAAATATCAAACTATCATATCTATCAGATCTCACTTTCGTAAGTGACCGTAAAGGGATTGACAACCCCTTATTGCGTTGGCTGCGAAGTTCTTATTTGTTTGTGCAGGTGCGAGGGACTCGCGCGTGGTCTCCTACTGGATTGATACCTTGGTTCTAAAAAACTGAGGGAAATACTTACGCTACTGTGCTGCATCACCCTTTCCTCTTCAAGGGAATACAACGCAAGCTCGAGAAGTAGCAGTATCCAACTTGGGGTTTGTTACCGTGAGTAGCTCGTATGCTATTTTGCTGAGAAGCTTGTGAAGATATAGTTGATTTGTAACATGACAAGCTGTCTCAGCCGCTTCTGCCTAAAAGTGTCTTGGCATCTTGTATTCATCAAACATTGTTCTTGCCATCTCAATCAGCGTCTGGTTCTTCCTCTCAACAACTCCTTTTTTTAGGTGTGTACGTAGCCGAGAACTCGTGTGAAATCCCTTCTTCGTCAAGAAAGTATCCACATTAGCGTTCTTGAACCCCGTTTTGTTAGCACTCCAAACCTTCTTGATCTTCACTTCAAATTGATTTTGCGCCTTCTTGGCGAAGTTCTTGAAGATCTTTTGGACCTGCGATTTGTCATCAAGAAAGAACACCCATGTAAATCTTAAAAAATCATAAAAAATGACCAAACTGAAAGAGTTACCACCAAGGCTTTTATAAGCATTGGGATCGAAGAGATCCATATGAAGAAACTCGAGTGGTCTTCTCGTGGTCATGATGTTCTTCACGGGGTGACTTCCTCCAACTTGTTTTCCTGCTTGACAAGCACTACAAAGTCTATCCCTGCCAAATATAACATCTTTAACACCAAGGATATGATCTCCTTTAGTGAGTTTATCAAAATTTCTCATGCCAACATGACCTAATGTTCTATGCAACAACCATCCTTTAGAAGATTTAGCAATTAAACATGTACGAGGTTGGGCTTTCTTAGTGAAATCTACAATGTATATGTCACCTTTACGAATACCGGTAAAGACCATATTATGATTATCTCTATGAAACACTTGTCAATCAACTTCGGTAAATAGAAGATTGAGACCAAAGTCAGTTAGTCTAGATACGGAAAGAAGATTGTATCCAAGAGACTCTACGAGCATAACATTTTGAATAGAGCTGTCATTGGATATGGCCACCTTACCAAGGCCAAGTACCTTACCATTGGAGTTGTCTCCAAACGTGACGTACTTGCGTGGACCATCATTTTTGGAAAGCTTGTTGAACATGTCTCTAATTATCTACGGCCATATGATTTGTACAACCACTATCAAGAACCCATTCCTTTCCTTCGGATGAATAATTGCGAAGATTTGCCATGAGACTAAGATTCCTCATAGTCTTATCAAATTCAGTGTCATTTTATCCATCTTCATCATAATAGCCATGTCCATTGTCATCATGCATGTGCTCATCACCTAGAGCAAGTGATTCATTAGAATTTCGAGCATGACACTGTGCAAGTTTATGAATTATAATTTCTAATTGTTTCCGTAATAATGCTACTAATGGTTCCAACATCATCCTAAGCACGCATAAGATTACGTAGCTCAAATAGACATTCATCAAACTTGGCATCACTCGGCTCCATCTTTTGAAAAGCAATGGACTTTTCAAGAATTTCATTTAGACTTTTCAAGGAATAACTTGGGAACCGTTCCTCAAGGTATTTTCATATAGTGTAAGCACATTCAAAGGTAGGAAAGCATATAAGGCAATCCTCTAATGATAAGATCACAAGTTCTAAGATTATGAACCATGTCAAGATACTCATTTGGGGTCAGATGCAAAGGGTCAATAGGAGGCACACAAGGAATAAGTATATACTTGTTCAAATTATATTCATTGAATATCTGAAGCATTTCATTTTTCCATGAACCATAAAACTCCCCATTAAGAATTGGCACTCTATGTCTAATACTCCCATACGTAGACTCATCCATCTTCCTCCAATGGTGATTAAACCAAAGCAATGGAGACCAATACTCTGATACCAATAGAAAGGACCGAGAAGAGGGGTCTAGAGAGGTGTGATTATACCATCAACAGACAAGGTTGGTAGATTTTAATTTCTACAAGTTGAGATTGAGTTTACCACAAGTTAAATCATACACAATACATTTCAAGCAAGCATGACAAGAGTATAGGCAGCGAAAAAGGTAAAGCATGCAATTTGCGAGAAAGTAAATGGATGGGATTGGAAGTTGCAAACACAACTGGAGACATGGAGATTTTTGGTGTGGTTTCGATAGGTGGTGATATCGTACATCCACATTGACAGAGACTTCAACCCGCGAAGGGTAACGGCTGCACGAGTCCACGGAGGGCTCCATCCACGAAGGGTCCACAAAGAAGCAACCTTGTCTATCCCACCATGGCCATCGTCCATGAAGGACTTGCCTCGCTTGGGTAGACATTCAGGAAGTAGGCAATCTCCTTGCCCTTACAAACTTCTTGGTTCAACTCCACATCTCTTGACGAAGGCTCCCAAGCGACACCTATCCAATCTAGGAGACGCCACTCTCCAAAAGGTAATAGACGGTGTGTTGATGATGAACTCCTTGCTCTTGTGCTTCAAATGATAGTCTCCCCAACACTCGACTCTTTCTCACAGATTTGGATATGGTGGAAAGAAAATTTGAGTGGAAAGCAACTTGGGAAAGGCTAGAAATCAAGATTCTTGTGGTAGGAATGGAATGTCTTGCTCTGAACACATGAGTAGGTGGTTCTCTCTCAGAAAATGAATGGTGGAAGTGTAGGCACATTTTATTGGCTCTCTTGCAAATGAAGAGGGGGTGGAGGGGTATATATAGCCTCCACACAAAAATCCAACCGTCACACACATTTGACCCAACTCGGTGAGACCTAATAGATGAACTCGGTGGCACCGATTGGTTCAAATAGGTGAATGTTAGGAATCTCGGTGGGACCGACTGGAACAACTTGGTGGGACCGATGTGCTAGGGCTTAGGGAAAAACATCATCTTGGTGGTGCCGATTGCATAAACTCGGTGAGACTGTACTGAACAAAGAGCAAACAGAGAGTCTGTCAAGCAAACTCGGTGAGGCCGATTGCTCATTTCGGTGAGACCAAAATGTTACAACATGAAGCAGAGAGTTTGCAGGGCCATCTCGGTGAGACCGAGATCCGTATCGGTCGGACCGAACTGTGAGGGTTTCTGGCAACGGCTATGTCAAATGAACTCAGTGGGTCTGGATTGGAAATATCGGTGTGAGCGAGTTGGAGTTTAGGATTTTGATGTATTTGGATGGAGAAAGTGGTTGTGGGTTTTGGAGAAATATCACTAAGCACTTGAGCAAGCAAGCCATTAAGCAACACCTCATCCCCTTTTAATAGTATCGTCTTTCCTATGGACTCAATGTGATGTTGCATCACTAAAACAAAAATGAAGAGTCTTGAGTTTTTGCCAATCTTTGTCCTTAGCATTTTGAGGGGTCCACTTCTCTAATCCATGCCATGCCACAGATGAACTTTCCTGAAATATACTAGATAAAACTATTAGTCCAACAAGAGATATGTTGACATTAATTACCAAAATCACCTAGGGAGCACTTGTGCTTTCAAGTGGCTCATCCATAGTGCAGTATGGGGGAGAAATCAACTAGTATTCATCAAGCCAACACAATCAAGAAAGGTGGTCCATCTTGAGAAAGTCAAGATCGTCATCATCTAGCTCAAGTGGACTATGTGCAAGGCAAATGTTTTCCCTTGATACATTTTCTTTTTCACCGGTCTCATGGTGTTAGTTGGGAGACCGGTTTATAGGATTGATTGACGTACTATCAAGGGGGCTCTCGAGTGAGTAGCTTGATCGTGTCGTTCGTAGATAGCTCAAACTATTGCATCTTTGCATGATCTTTCTTTCTTGGTTCTTGTTTGGTGTTTCTCCTTGTGAGATTTGGAGCTTAGGGTCATCTTCATGACAAGCTCAAGTTCATCGAAAACGAAGTTCACATGCATCTTCTATGATGTTTTTATGTTGGGGTTTTTGCCGATTCTTGACTTATGGAGGTTTCACATCTCTATATCATTAAGCATTTTTATGGTCTCTTCTTACGATAACCAATTGCCCTCTATCCAACAATCTTGCTGTATTCGGAGCTCATTTACAGAAGTTATGGCAGTTCTGGTTTTTCTGCATCCATATGTTTACTTGTGATATTTTCATGCTCTCCAGCGGTAGTACCTCTCTGGGCAGCGGTAGTACCGCTTGTGCGGTACTGCCGCTGATCCAGTTCCGTGGCTACTGCCGCTCATTCGTTGTGTTCTGTCCCCTCTACGCGCTCAGCGGCAATAGAGCAGAAGTAGAGCAGTAGTACTGCTTGCGGTACTTCCGCCTCTACTACCGCTCCACCTCCATTGGTCTTGCTGTAGCTCCTTAACATAAGCAGAACTAGAGCGGTAGTAGAGCCGTAGTACCGCTTGTGTGCGGTACTACCGACCATTCACTACCGCTGTCACTACCGCTTATGCAAAGTCGTCGAGAATGGTTTGCCACTTCTCGGTACTAGGGCGGCAGTGCAACTGCAGTTGTACTCCCCCTGCTACCACTTGTGCATGTGTAATGCACCCTAAACGGTAGTACCTACCGCTCCGACGACACTACCATCTCGGGGCACTCTGCCCATGCATTTAGACTGCATACTACTACCAGAGCGGTACTACCGCTTGTGTGCGGGCTGAAGGCATAATAGTTGGATTTTTCCCCACCTATAAATGGAGGCATTCTTCCCCAATGGTTCTAATCTCTTGAGCTCGTGTTCTTCCCTCATTGTTGACCTTCTTCGAGCTTGCTATCTCTCAATCCCTCGAATGATTCTTGCTAGTTCTTGAGATTTGGGAGTGAGGGACTTGACCACTTCGTGTGTTCTTGCCACTTCATTAGTTGCATTGGTTTGAGTTCTCCACGGTGATACGTGGAAGTAAAAGCTTGAGAAGCATATTACTCTTGGGCGCTTGGTACCCCAGAGCTTGTTCCTCTTGGGTACTTGGGCGCCCTGGAAGGTTGGTGGTCCTTCAGAGCTCAATCATTGTGGTGTAAAGCTCCGGGCAAGCATCGGGGTCTCCAATTAGGTTGTGAAGATTGCCCCTGGCAATTTGTATGGGTTCTGGTGACCGCCCAAAGGGTTGCGAAAGTGTACGGGTTGGGTGACCGCCCCCAAGGGTTGTTATTTGTACGAGTTCGGTGACCACCCTCAAGGGTCCCTCCCATAGCGAGTGAGGAGATTACGGTGTCTCTAGTGGCTTGGGGAGCATTGTGCCTCCACACTTCTCCAAACATAGATTAGCATCCATAAGGGTATGAATTTGGGGATACATCATCGTCTCTGCGTGCCTCCGTTATCTCTTACCCGAGCCCTTTACTTGTGCACTTTACTTTATGATAGCCATAGCGTGTCATGATATATATCTTTCTATCACTTAGTTGTTTATCTTGATTAGCATAATTTGTTGGTGCACATAGGTGAACCTAGTTGTTTTAGGTTTTGTGCTTGACAAATTAAATACTATTTTATTCCGCATTTGTTCATGCCTAAATTGTAATTATTTTAAAGCACATATTCACTCCCCTCTAGCGCAACATCCACGATCTTTCACGTGGGCGTCTTCGTGACCAACACCATGGGCATGTGGATTCGTGGTTGCGTGCTCTCTCCCCCAGGGCGAGCGTGAGAGCTGTGTAGTGTGTGTCACGGGCATTGTTCTTCTAGGGTGATGTGATTCATCGACATCCCCCCTTCTCCCTCCCTGTAATAATGTGTTGTCGTTCATGTGTGGTGTGTTACTATGTAACTATTTGGGATTTTAGCCCACTTTGATCAATATATTCAGGTGAGGGGAAAATCCCCTCCCCGGTATGAAAATTCAAAAAAGTTAGTTTAGAATAGTAAGAGTGAACACATTCGGTGACGAGGAGGAATGATCTTTATATGGAGAACCTATGTGTCAAGTATCTAAAATTTTGTTATGTTTCTGTCACATTGATTATGACCAGTCAGATAATTAATCAATGAACAGGAAATAAAACAGAAGAAAAGGGGGGAGAAAAAGGTGATTGAATTTTGCTTCCTTTTCAGTCGAATTACGTAGGATCATAAAAACTGAGCCAGTAAATCGATCTGAATTAGAGATTCGGTATTTTAACCCGTTAAATTGCCCCACACCAGTCTCTCCTCGCCATGCCCCCAATCGCCCTGTTCCCCGAGTCGCCACCGTTAGCAACTTGGGAAAGATGGGTGAAGATGAAGAAAAACAGAAGATCAAAAAATTGAAGGGGAAACAAATTGCAAAAGATGGATGAACCCAAGACATGGACGGGGCAGCTTTCACAGGTCAGAATTCTCTTAAACCCTATCAGCTAATACCCTAAATGAGACATGATCGAGAAAAGAAGCTTATGTGTAAAAATCTAGATCATAGAGACAATTATAATAGATGCTACTCGGACGACTCAACATAGTGCTCAATAATCCATGTAGCCCTCCTCGTCGGACGAGCCCTCGGATGACTCAACATAGTGCTCATGTATGTACTCCATGTACGAATCCATTGCTTCAAAGACGACGGGAAATTAGCACAACCATTTCACCAAACACTCGCCGGGTGTAGTGTGACTACCGTATTACGGATGATACTTGTGTGGCAGGGAACGAACGAGAGATGTGGACCAGCGGTGCAGGACAAGCGGCATGGATGCCTGATGTAGTGGTGGACCTCGTGGAGAATGTTGAGTTCCGGCACGGGCTTGGCGGGCGACCAGTATGGTAAAGTGGCCGCATCGGCAAGAGAGAAAGTGGATGCAGAGAAACAGGGAAAGATGGAGACGCGAGGTACGTGCGGGTTTTTTGGTTGGCAGAGGGTGTCGGAGTCCGCTGTGTCCAGAAGTTTGCAAAGCCCCCTAGTTTGATTCCGATTTGTGGCAAACGGGCGTTCGGAGTGGTCAACGGACTAATGATGTAGGACGTTATTGGATGACATTTAGTAGCAACACTTAATATGATGATCTGCGCGCCGGTGTCTAAGCTTGAATTCTGTTTAACAGAGGAAATCGGGTGATTTTACGCGCATTATGTCGGCCCCGCATCGCTCCTGGGTAAATTACAGGTGTGGTCGCATAGTTAAAGTGCGCCAGGGATGAAAATACACAGAGGATCAATTAGACGCTGAAATTGCTACAACATTCGACAACGGCACAACGACGCCCATTGTGTGTATATACCTGTGACCAGGATCGTGCCAGGCGTCTACCAAAGTCAACCACACCCGTCGTCGCTCTCAAAACCCAAAGCCAAACCCATTCAAGAAGGTGTTTGGACGATTTCGACCCCGGCCACATACATATGTGTCATCACGTACAGGATTTTCGGGCGCATACCCCACATACGAATGTGACTTGGGTTTGTGGAATTCGGCATTTACCGCCGTGTCTTCGGCTTCACCGCCGCTATGACGACGCTTATGCATGTTACACCGTGGCTTTCATTTCCGTCCCGTACTTCCGACGTGCCAGGTTCTTCTAGGTTGGTGCTTCTACAAGCCAACCAAATATCTTCTCCCGCGCAAAAGCGGGCCATCAGAGATGTGAGTGCGGACATAGCCCTTGGCTTGTCCTAGCCTAGCTGGCGTGCTAACCACTCGTCCTGTATACTATGTTTGAAAGCGACTATGGCTTCAACGTCCGGACATTCGATGATCTGGTTTTTCTTGGTCAAAAACTGACTCCAGCATGGCCGAGCTGATTCTCTAGGTTGTTGGAGTACGTGGCTTAGGTCATCGACATCCGCAGGCCGAACATAGGTGCCTTGGAAATTGTCTTGAAAGGCATCCTCAAGATCCTCCCAACATCCTATTGAGTTTTTGGGGAGGCTATTCAGCCAACTCCTGGGTGGTCTGATGTCACTTGAGCTACGTCGGTATTTCCCCAAAGAGGAAGGGATGATGCAACACAACTACGGTAGGTATTTCCCTTAGTGATGAGACCAAGGTTATCGAACTAGTAGGAGAACCACGCAACACTATGTAAATGGTACCTGCACACAAATAACAAATACTTGCAACCCGACGTATAAGAGGGGCTGTCAATCCCTCCCGGGTAATAGATTGGTAAATAGATAGATTGATAGACGCAAATGGAAGAATGGCAAATAAAACGCAACAAGGTATTTTTATGTTTTTGATAGTATAGATCTGAAAATAAAAGTTGCAAATAGAGGAAAAAGCAAATAGCAATATAGATATGAAAGTATATGAAAGGAAAATAGACCCGGGGGCTGTAGATTTCACTAGTGGCTT
Source organism: Secale cereale (assembly GCA_902687465.1). NCBI lineage: Eukaryota > Viridiplantae > Streptophyta > Magnoliopsida > Poales > Poaceae > Secale > Secale cereale. The sequence continues at coordinate 521,122,989 of LR738709.1, forward strand.
CTCTCGGAAAATAGCAACGGTGGGTGAACAAATTACTGTTGGGCAATTTATAGAATAGCAAATAATTATGATGATATCCAAGATAATGATCATGTATATAAGCATCACGTCCAAGATTAGTAGACCGACTCCTGCCTGCATCTACTACTATTACTCCACACATCGACCACTATCCAGCATGCATCTAGTGTATTAAGTTCATGGAAAAATGGAGTAATGCAATAAGAACGATGACATGATGTAGACAAGATATATTCATGTAGGAATAGACCCCATCTTTTTATCCTTAATAGCAACGATACATGTGTGCCTTGCTGCCCCTTCTTTCACTAGGAAAGGACACCGCAAGATCCAACCCATTACAAAGCACCTCTTCCCATTGCAAGATAAATATATCAAGTTGGCCAAACAAAACCCAAATATCGGAGAAGAAATACGAGGCTATAATAATCAAGAATGGATATTAAATCAAGGTAAATCTGATCATAAACTCACAATTCATCGGATCCAAACAAACACACCACACAAAGTCATTACATCAAATAGATCTCCAAGAGACCATTGTATTGAGAAACAAAGAGATAAGAAGCCATCTAGCTACTGCCTACGGACCTGTAGGTCTGAGGTGAACTAGTCACGCATCATTGGTGAGGCACTAATGAGGATGATGAACCCCTCCATGATTGTGTTCCCCTCCGATGGAGTGCCGAAAATGGGCTCTGTCGGATTCGGGGCTCCGCAGACCATTGATAGATTCGAACACTGGGGTGCGTGCAAAGAACTCAACTTCCCCTTTATACCTACTTGTCGTTCCCACAGTCTAGCTCGATGAACGGGAAGGAAATGGGACAAGTCAGTTTACCCAAGTTCGGGCCACCTTGCGATGTAATACCCGACTCCTGCTTTGTGGTGGATTGCCTCGAGGTGGGCTGAGGATGAACTAGTACAGTGGTGGAACAACCTCAGGAGGTGTGTTCTTTCTTGTGTGGTGGTGAGGGTGATCCGAATGATCCGTCCCTTGCTACGGTGGTGGCTAGGCTATATTTATAGTGGCCTTGGTCCTCTTCCCAAAACGAAGGCGGGAAGGGATCCCACAACGGCCAAATTCGAAGGGAGACAACTAGTACATCTTATCCTAACGAAAGGTGGTCTTCGCCTGCAAAGCTTCTGGTCGTGACGCCATGGTGGGCTCGGTGGTGACCTTCGTCATATCGTCCTATTGATCTTGGTCTTGTTGCATGGAAATGGAAACCTTTGGCTGATTCCTCGGGACTCCGCGTCTGCGCTTGCTTCTTTAGCACCAAATAGGAAACCTGCTGCACTGCGCCCGTTGGCGCTCGCCTGGCCTTGGTCGTCATGGCTTGTGTCACCTAAACCTCACGAGGTGGGGGATTTCATAGAGATATCCGCTCCTCAGGAGCCAGCCTAGAGACACTGCTCCTTCGGGAGGCCTTGGTGCCGTCCGCCTCGCGAGGCTTGGCCCCTCGCGAGGGTCTTGTGTGTCGATGCTGAAGATGGGCCGTGCCAGGCCGGTGAAGGGGCCATGCCATGGGCCACAGGCAGGCAAGTTTGGGTACCCTGGTTCCCAGGACGCCATCAGTAGCCCCCGGGCCCAAGGCGCGCTTGGACTTGGCTTCGAGGCGAAGCCAAAGGGCAAGGGAGAAGCACCGTGGGCCCCAATCACATGTGGCCCGGTCGACTCGTGGCACTTGATGGGATGTGGGCGCCTCCGCTTCCCCACGTCGCCCCAGCAACCGTTCGACTTGACATGAGCCCGCTGCATGCAAAAAAGCTCATTATTACCTGCGATCGTGGAGGCTGGCGGTGTTCCTCCCTCTGTCTATAAATGAGGAGGGGCAGAGCCCCCTGCTCATCTCCATCTTCTTGTCGCTTGCTCCTTCTTCCTCCTCTATGGCTCGCCATCTTGCCAAAGCGTTCATGGCGCCGCTAAGGAGGTTCTCCACGTCGGTGAAAGGCAAAACTCCTGAGGAGGAGCCCGGGCCACTCCCGCCGAAGAAAAGGCTTGGCCACTCCTGTGACGTGATGTCTACACACGCTTCTACTCTTGTAGACTATGTTGGGCCTCCAAGCGCAGAGGTTTGTAGGACAGCAGCAATTTCCCTCAAGTGGATGACCTAAGGTTTATCGAACTCAGGGAAGTAGAGGTTGAAGATGGTCTCTCTCAAGCAACCCTGCAACTAAGATACAAGAAGTCTCTTGTGTCCCCAACACACCTAATACACTTGTTAGATGTATAGGTGCACTAGTTCGGCGAAGAGATGTTAAATGGCAAGTGATATGGATGGCAAAACAAAGTAATATAAATCTGTAATAAAAAGTGCAGCAAGCAAACAAGTGGTAAACGTGAGCACAAATGGTATTGCAATGGTGGAAACAAGGCCTAGGGTTCATACTTTCACTAGTGGCAACTCCCAACAACATTAACATAATCGAATCACATGATATTTCCCATAAAACATGCAATGGAGATGCACCCGGAGGTCATTCCTTCGTGGTCAAGAGAGGACGAGAATTATGTAGGGCTACAAAAGCACACCTCAAAGTTCGTAGTTCTCAATCTAAGGATTTCGCAATGTCACCGCGGCCATCCAAAGAGAGTCCCACAATCACCACAACATATCTAAAGGATAGTCAAAGACAAGCACCAAGAGACTCTCAATCTTCAATCAACACACAAGAGAGGAAATCACTCATGAAAATATTTTTTCTAATCCATGTCCAATAGACCGCTGTCACCTTGGTCTCGGGGATTATACTAGATAAAGACAAGTGAGTACATCAATCCAATACATAGAGGAAGGGGAAATATCATGGAATCACCCTAGATTAACATAGCCTATGATCACAACGAAGATCACATCATGGGAGAGAGAGATAACCACATAGCTACACGTACGAGCCCTCGGCCCCTTAGGAAACTACTCACACATGGACATGGTGAGGAGGAGGTTGATGATGGTGTTGATGGAGAGGTGCAGCCCCGCGAGGAGGAGACGGCCAGCGGCAGCCACGGAGGCGGCGGCGGCGGCCCTTGGGGGCGGCGGCGGCGGCGGCCCTAGGGGGCGGCGGCGGCCCTCGGGGGCAGCGGCTCCTTGGCCCCCCTTCTTCCTTGTGGATGGTGCTGCAATGGTGCTGGTCCTCCCCTCCAAGACGGCGGCTTGGGAGGAGGAAAATTCGTGGCCCTTGGTGACCTAGGTTTCCTCTCTTTATATAGACTCTCGGATTCCCGTCATCAGATTTCGGGCCTTAGTAAAACGGGCTTTACTCGGCCGTCCGGACTCCGATTTAGACGAATTTTCTATCCAGAAGCATCACCTCGAAATTCCCCACAACTTTCGCAACTAGGCTTTTTCTGTTTGACGTCATCTTCGGGCCGGAACGTGACCATCTTTAAAAAACGTTCTCAGACATATTTCAGGAAAGTCAGAGTCCTACTCCAATACGACTCCTTTTGCGTTTTTGTCAATTTCCAAGTAATTCCTACACAACAAAGTGTAAAACAAGAACATTGTGCACTTTTGCAACCATTAGTAGGTTAGTCCAAATATGATCAAAAGTGTATGGAAGTGCATAAATATCATAGCAATATCACACAAAAAGGGCATGGAGCAAGCAGAAATTATAGATACGTTTTGGACGTATCAACATCCCCAAGCTTAATTCCTGCTCGTCCTCGAGTAGGTAAATGATAACAAGCATAATTTATGTGGTGACATGCTATTAACCATATAAGAACTTTTCACAGTCACATGACAAGTGCTTACTGAGACAATGAATCTGTACTAATTAAGTTGCCTCATGAGAAAATCACAAAGAACTGAAAGTTTTACAATATGATACTGAAACACTCAATAGATTTGTAGTGAGCATGGTGTGCAAATATGACAAAGTGATATCTCGCTTGCCCCCTTTAGTGAAGCAAAACATAAATGCAGGGGCACCTCCAAGGTTTAAGTGACGACTAGATACAATGATTTCAGAATAAACGATATCATAATCATGCAAAAGACAATGGTACTTTGGGACAATGCACATTACACTCAGAATGACAATCATGCTCTCAATAGTTGGTGCTTTAAAGAAGGTGGAGACTCTCGAACCGTGGCTTTTGTTGGCAAGGTTGAAAACCCGTGGTCGGAAACAAAAACTAAACATGTACCAGAGCTCTTGGTTTTAAAAACAGAGGTAAAAATTATTTTTTTAGAATATGCATATGTCGTCAACGAATGCTAGCAGATAACTCAATCACTTCTTGAGCTGGACAAGTTTCGAGGAACGGCTCCCGAATGAGGACGATCACATCCTCTTAATCTCCTTTGTTTATCACTGCCAAAGTTTTCTGATTTCTCATGAACAAAGCGTGAAGGAGGGTTTGTTTGTTGTATTATTTTTTAATGAGCCGGGCGCACTCTATGCCAGTTCCTTCTCGTATTATGGGTTTGCACATTAGACATGCAATCCCGGGGTGAAGCTTGTCCAACTTAAAAAGATCATGAATTAACTACTACTTCCTCATGAGCTAAAACAGAGGCACAAAAGAGAAATGCTTTTTTGAATAATTTCGAGATGGTACATGAAATTCTTCGTTAGGAATGGCAGGTAAATACCATGTATAGGAAGGTATGGTGGACTCATATGGCATAACTGGTTTAAAGGATTTTGGATGCACAAGCAGTCAGTCCGCTTAGTACAGGCGAAGGTTAGCAAAAGACTGGGAGCGACCAACTAAAAGAGCAATGACGGTCATAATCATGCAGAGCGACAAAGCAACATTGAATCAGGCATGGAAGTTATATCGCTACTCAGAAATAAAAGATCATCAAGGCTTGACAGACTTTCTTTACAGTCTTAAATATGCGTGAGCATACGCCAAGTCAATCAAAGTAAATTCTTGAAGGAAGATATTACTAAACCATACCACATCATAGGCAAACAAATCATGTTGGTACTCCAATAACACATTGGGAACCCCCCAGCTATTTGAGACTAACCATAAGAAAACATGAACTACTAAGCACCATTATGCACGTAGCATTTTTATCATAGACATATCGACCAATGCAACAGAAGCAAACTCTCTTAATAAGATAAGCATGATAACTAAAGAGAGTTCCAGCGACGAACTAAACAAAATCTCTTTAAAAAGATAAGCATGAAAACTAAGAGCTGAACATGATAGTAGCTATTGAAAGACAAAGAACACACACAGCAAGGATAGACATGAAAATTCTATGTTATGTTCTAGGTTGAAGTGGAGCGTGTTTCTCTCCCACACAAAGAAAGCTGAGTTCCAACTCGTTATGAAAAGCAAGCAAAGCTAAAGAAAACTAAAAAGGAAACTAAAAGCAAGACGCTCCAAGCATAGCACATAACACATGAAGTGATAAAAATATAGTGGAACGAAAGACGAACTGATAATTGTTGATGGAGAAGGGGATGCACGGGGGCATCCCCAAGCTTAGACTCTTGAGTCTTCTTGAATATTTCTTGGGGGTGCACGGGGGCATCCCCAAGCTTGAGCGTTTGACACTCCTGAATCTTTTTATCATCTTCCCTCGCACACTTGAAAACTCCCTTCATACATAACTCCTCATAATCTGATTAGCGAGGTTAGTACCCTTAATAAAATAATTGGTCCTTGCTGGAAATAAGGATATTCTTGAAGTTCTACTGTTTCTCAAGATTGCCAAAAGGTTTTTGCAAAGAAAAAGCAAGCTCAAGGTTTGCAAAATGAAGGAAAGGCAAAACAGGACAGAATCTGTGAAAAACAGACCAGCAGGTAGTAAATGATTTTTTCGGGGCACTTCTGCTACTCTAATCAAAAAACTCAGAACAGACGCCCGAAAGCTAATTGTATAGAGCACGCTGTCGAAAAAATTCAGACCAAAAAGATGAACTGGTGATTTTATACGAATTTTTCTGTCCAAGGACAGAATTTGTTTCCTGGACAGCACGTCACAACTTTTGAACTTTCTTGCAATCAGAGGCTACACTTGGCACAAAGCTGAAAAATAAAGATACAATGATGTTGCTACAGTAGTAACAAACATCAAGACCACTAAAAACTGAAAGGACAAGCTGAAAGCAAAGATAACAAGGGTTGTCTCCCTAGAGCTCTTTCTTTATAGCCATAAAGATAGGCTTAAGACTGTAATGATGCTCTCGTAGGAATAAGAGTTGAAGAACAAAAGAGAGCATCAAGAAGCAAATACCAAACACATTTAAGCCTAACATGCTTCCTATGCATGGGAATCTTGTAAGAAAATAAATTATTGAAGCATAAAGCAACTAGCATAGGAAGGCAAAACAAGCATAACTTCAAAATATTCACCATAAAGAGAGTAAACTTCTTATTATTAAGATATTTAGAACCATGTCTCCCTCTCTCATTATAAATTTCAGTGGCATCATGGATGAACTCAACAATATAACTATCACATAAGGCATTATTTCCATGATCCAAAAGCATAAAAGTATCATTACTCTTCATATAAGCAAAATCTTTCTTATTAGGAATAGTGAGAGTAAAGCAATCATAACCATCATGGTAATCATCATATTTAGGAGGCATATCATAATCATAATAAATTTTATCCTCAATAATAGGTGGACCAAAAGCTCACATTTATCATTGTAATCATCATATATAGGAAGCAAAGCATCATCAAAGTAAATTTTCTCTTCAAAAGTTGGGGGACTAAAAATATCATGTTCATCAAACGTGTCATCCCCAAGCTTAGAGCTTTCCATGTCATTAGCAATATTGATATTAAAAAGAAACATACTAATAACATCACCACCATCATGATTGTTATGCAAATAATAAAGTTCCAAAGGTTTTTCAATTTTCTCTTCAAACACATCATGTCCAAGTTCAAGGTAGAGCTTATAAAGCTCTCTCATATTTTTGTTGTTTTCCATTAAGCAAAACTAGTGAAATAAAAACAAGAAACAAAAAGATTTAATTGCAAGATCTAAAGATATACCTTCAAGCACTCACTTCCCCGGCAACGGCGCCAGAAATAGCTTGATGTCTACACACGCTTCTACTCTTGTAGACTATGTTGGGCCTCCAAGCGCAGAGGTTTGTAGGACAGCAGCAATTTCCCTCAAGTGGATGACCTAAGGTTTATCGAACTCAGGGAAGTAGAGGTTGAAGATGGTCTCTCTCAAGCAACCCTGCAACTAAGATACAAGAAGTCTCTTGTGTCCCCAACACACCTAATACACTTGTTAGATGTATAGGTGTACTAGTTCGGCGAAGAGATGTTAAATGGCAAGTGATATGGATGGCAAAACAAAGTAATATAAATCTGTAATAAAAAGTGCAGCAAGCAAACAAGTGGTAAACGTGAGCACAAATGGTATTGCAATGGTGGAAACAAGGCCTAGGGTTCATACTTTCACTAGTGGCAACTCCCAACAACATTAACATAATCGAAACACATGATATTTCCCATAAAACATGCAATGGAGACGCACCCGGAGGTCATTCCTTCGTGGTCAAGAGAGGACGAGAATTATGTAGGGCTACAAAAGCACACCTCAAAGTTCGTAGTTCTCAATCTAAGGTTTTCCCAATGTCACCGCGGCCATCCAAAGAGAGTCCCACAATCACCACAACATATCTAAAGGATAGTCAAAGACAAGCACCAAGAGACTCTCAATCTTCAATCAACACACAAGAGAGGAAATCACTCATGAAAATATTTTTTCTAATCCATGTCCAATAGACCGCTGTCACCTTGGTCTCGGGGATTATACTAGATAAAGACAAGTGAGTACATCAATCCAATACATAGAGGAAGGGGAAATATCATGGGATCACCCTAGATTAACATAGCCTATGATCACAACGAAGATCACATCATGGGAGAGAGAGATAACCACATAGCTACATGTACGAGCCCTCGGCCCCGGAGGAAACTACTCACATATGGACATGGTGAGGAGGAGGTTGATGATGGTGTTGATGGAGAGGTGCAGCCCCGCGAGGAGGAGACGGCCGGCGGCAGCCACGGAGCCGGCGGCGGCGGCCCTAGGGGGCGGCGGCGGCCCTCGGGGGCAGCGGCTCCTTGGCCCCCCTTCTTCCTTGTGGATGGTGCTGCAATGGTGCTGGTCCTCCCCTCCAAGACGGCGGCTTGGGAGGAGGAAAATTCGTGGCCCTTGGTGACCTAGGTTTCCTCTCTTTATATAGACTCTCGGATTCCCGTCATCAGATTTTGGGCCTCAGTAAAACGGGCTTTACTCGGCCGTCCGGACTCCGATTTGGACGAATTTTATATCCAGAAGCATCGCCTCGAAATTCCCCACAACTTTGGCAACTAGACCTTTTCTGTTTGACGTCGTCTTCGGGCCGGAACGTGACCATCTTTAAAAAACGTTCTCAGACAGATTTCAGGAAAGTCAGAGTCCTACTCCAATACGACTCCTTTTGCGTCTTTGTCAATTTCCAAGTAATTCCTACACAATAAAGTGTAAAACAAGAACATTGTGCACTTTTGCAACCATTAGTAGGTTAGTCCAAATATGATCAAAAGTGTATGGAAGTGCATAAATATCATAGCAATATCACACAAAAAGGGCATGGAGCAAGCAGAAATTTTAGATACGTTTTGGACGTATCATGACGCCGGCGAGGGTCTGGAGGTGACACGGCCTTAGTTTGAGCGGCCTCCACTGGCTTCCCGATCCCCCTGTATGCCAGTGCACAAGGCCCTAGGCAGGAGGGCGATACCCGACCCCGCACAGGCCGGGATCACGGAGGACAGGCCACAGCCATACGGTCGGCCGATCTGCGGACCCATGTCGAATGCACACCTCACGAGTTTGTGGTGTGGGCGGTGATGCCACCACTGTCATGGGTCCGGATCCTGAGGTTCTTCATTGAGTTGATACCGCTGAGGGGGCCCACCGAGCTGTGGCTGCAACATGCAGGGTTCTACAACCAGGCTACCGAAGCGGAGGTCGAGGTCGTCCCCCCGGGCGACGTCTTCATGACCCGAGGATGTGGCGAGATCGCCCGCACCTGCCATCCAGAAGGGGCCTCCGCCATGCACTTCGAATATGACAGAGCCTCCACACTGTTCTTCAAGGTTTTCGGCGAGGATGGTCGACGTCTGGAATGCTGCCCCGAGAGGGGCGATCTGTGCGGCACGGCTACGGGCGTTGAACTTGCCCTTGGCCTTACCAGCAGCTCCCCTAGCAGCGGCAGTGAGTCCCCGGAGTCCAGTGACTCTCCGGAGTACAGGGACGATGACATCTACGAGCCACCGAGCTCTCGCCGTGCTCGGAACAGGGAATCGGCGTTCGCCCGGCGTCGTCCATGACGTCCCCTGGCCAGGATTCTCCCAAGCTTTCTTCTTTGTTTTCCCTGCGCTGAATCATGTCAAGCCCCGTGGGGGCATGTAAGAAGTTGTAATACTTTTGCCTTAATGTCATCACTCCTCGTTTAGTATTGTGATTGCCTATCTTGCTTGAGCATTGCGCTCCTTTTCGTTCTCGCGGTAGCTTGGTGCTCTACGCCGACAGGACCCAGTCCCCAGACAGGCTTCAGCCATCGCTGGTATGCTTGGTCGTAATTTCGTGGTCAAGGCCAGGAGGTAGCGGCCCGAGGTCCAGTAAGAGCCCTTGAGACGCGATGCTCAGGAGGTCCCCTTTAGTGCACAAGTAGCTCCCTGAAGCCCAAAAAGTAAAATGGCATTGCTTGAGCAAGACCGCGAAAGTAGGAGTACTGGGTCGTGAGATTCAAGCTGATACGCAGGGGGTGACTTATCTTGCTGTGATTTTCCTGCGCAACGCCTGACTGTGCCTTAGTGGTAGCACCCATAGGCAGGGCTTTTGCCGGTCTCTCCCCCCTTAGCTTAAATAGGTGCTCAACGTCCTTGGGTCCCGGCCCTTAAGCGAGGCTCAGCCACCGCTGGTATGTCACGTCACGATGCCGTGGTCAAGGCCAGGGGATGAGGGCTCGAGAGCCAGTAGGAGACCCTGGGGTGCGATGCTCAGGAGCCCCCCCTTTAACATGCAAGCGGATTGCATCGAGGGGAGAGGCCGGTGGGGCCGCTCCTAGTCCAGCTCTGGAGGTTCCTGCGAATGAATCTAAGAAAGAGGTCATAGCACGCGGCCGCGCTTGCCTCACTGATGTTGATCTTTCCGCAAGAATGTGAAGGCACTGAGGACCTGGTGAGGTGACGTGCGCAAGGCTGGCCGCGGGTCAGAGCTTGGTCTCTTAGGTTTATTGAGGCTGCATGGACGGACTCGAGCACATGCACCGTGCTAGTAGTTCCTTTGGCGGAATGAGCAATCGGCAGGTTAGTAACGCGTGGGAGCCACGAAGGGTGTCGGGGCACCAGATGGACATGTGATAAACATAAAGCAGGTCATGGGGATGGTAAAGCAAGTTCTGATAGATGCAAAAATGATGCATGCCAGAGGGACGGACCCACACGGCTTGGGGATATTGCAGCCCGAGGGGCGCCCCCAACTGAACAAACCAAAAGGTGTCACCTGACACCGTTGCGGAAGAAGTGTTGGGGTAGCTGAAGACGTGCACTGCGGAGATTGTTCCTCATGAGTCGCCTGGCTCCGGGGTCTTGCGAGGCTCCTGAGGTTAAGGAGGCTCGCGAATGATCGACGCCTCCTCCGCCAGGATCTCCTGGTGCCTGGCCTTGTGAGTTGCCAGGATGCTCCGCATGTGGCGCTGGTGCAGGGCAGCGCTGTTCAGCAAGCTGAAAGGCATGCGAACATAGCTATGAGGGGGACCCTCGCACCGGCCCACATGGGATGGCCAGAAGAGCTCCTGAGACGTGGTTCTATTGAGCCCCGGGATGTTGACGCAGACGCTGCTGCCCTCATCGGTGCCGGGTGCGCCTTCCTATGCGAGAGGGGAAGGCGCCCCGTCCATGGGCGTAGGTCCTGAGGCACGACCGTCGGGCGCCCCGTCCTCCCGAGGCCCCAGGCTGAGCAGCTGCTTCTTCTTCTTTGGGACGGCCTCAGCAGGGTAGGCAAAGCCCTCGTCATTTGGGTTCTCGGCCACCACAGCTTGGTAGGCGTGCTCGAGGGATCACACCGCATCCTTCTCATTGCAGGCGACTGTGATGATGCCACCGCTTCCTGGCATCTTGAGGATGTTGTAGCCGTGGTGGGTCGCCGCCATGAACTTGGCCATGGCCGGATACCCGAGGACGGGGTTGTACAGGAGATGGATGTGGGTGACGTCGAAGTCGATGAGCTCGGTGCGGTAGTTCTTGCGGTCGCCGAAGGTGGCAGGAAGGCAGATTTGCCCTATTGGGGTGGTGGGGCCGTCGGTCACTCCTGAGAAGGGCGTGGTAGGCTGAAGCTGGTCATATGGCTCCTGGAGCGTGTCGAAGGTCTCGATGGAGAGGACTTTGAGTCCCGCACCGCCATCGATGAGTGTCTTGGTGATGAGCACGTTGCTGATAGTAGGCGAGCAAAGCATCGGGAGGGCGCCGGCCGCGGCGGCGCACTTGAGCTGGTCAGCTGAGTCAAAGGTGACAACACACTTGGACCATGTGAGTGGACGCGTTGCCTCGAGCTTGGGGAGGGCTGCGTTCACTTCATGAGCGAACTGCTTGAAGACGCGATGGAAGGCAGGGGCCCGTGCGCCGCCCAGAATGCAAGCAATGTCACGAGGTTCTTGAAAGCTCCCTGTCCCATCATCTTGGTGGTGGTCGTCACTCCTTCTTGGTGGTGGTGGCAGCGGAGGAAGGCCAGCATTGCCGTGAGGGTGGTCCTCACGAGGTCGATCCCTCCAAGGGCCCTCATGAGGCTGATCCCTTCGAGGGCCCTCACGAGGCTGGCCCTGCCAGTGGTCCTCACGAGGCTGATCACGCCAGGGAGTCACGGTTCTCCGAGCGTCCTCCTCCATGGCCACCCCTGTGGTCGTAGCCTTGCTCACCAGGCTCGGTGCGACGACCAAGGCGCCCATTGATACGTCCAAAACGTATCTATAATTTCTGCTTGCTCCATGCCTCTTTTGTGTGATATTGCTATGATATTTATGCACTTCCATACACTTTTGATCATATTTGGACTAACCTATTAACTTAGTGCACCACAGTGCCAGTTCCTGTTTTCTGCTGTTTTTCTATTTCAGGTTTCCCCCATATTAAAAGTGCCCTAAAAATTCCGGGAAAAATACAGGAAAAATCAGCGTATCGGGAGCTTCCAGAAAAACCAAGGCAGGGCCAGAGGGGAGCCTGGGGTGGCCCAGGCAGCCACCCGGCGCGGCCCCACCCCTGGCCGCGCCAGGGGGGCGCCTGGGGCCCCACCTCCGCCTCTGGTGACCCCCTTTGGCATATATATTGCACGCGTCCCCAAACCCTCGAGGACGGAACCCTTTTTCGCGATCTCATCTCTGTTCTGCCGCCGCCGCGCTTCCAAGATCGGGAGCACTAGGAGAACTCTTCCCAGCACCCTGCCGGAGGGGAGAACCACCACCGGGAGCTTCTCCACCACCATGGACGCTTCCCGGATGAGTTGTGAGTAGTCCCCCTTGGACCATGGGTCCATGACCAGTAGCTATGTGATATTCTCCTCCCCTCTTTGTTCTTCATCGATTAGACCTCGTGAGCTGCCCTACATGATCGAGGCACATATGTAATCTTTATGCTGTTGCTATGCTGAGTTTGGTGGGATCCGATGGATTATGAGATTATGTTCAGATTGTGTGTGAGTAATATATTTGATTCACCTCTTTTATATTTATGTTCTTGAGTAATTCTTGCATGTTCTCCGTTGCTATTTATTGCTTTGGCCGAGTAGTAGGTAGTAACTCCAAGAGGGAACGTTATGCTTGACTGTGGGTTCATGCCCCTCGATGACTAGCTTGAGTGACAGAAACATGAGTCTAGGGGATGTGCTGTTGCCACAAGGGGGAAAACAACGGTGCTTGTACTTGCGGGTGCAAGGATTGTTTACTTTACGCAAAGTTCTTTTAATGCAGTTGTCTGTTGCTTTGAATTTACACTTTGGGTGGGACTCGCAACTTAATACCAGCGAGATGTTCTGGATAGATATCTCAAGGTGGATGATTAGTAGTAGATGCAGATGGATTTCGGTCTACTTGCCTTGGCGTACCGCCCATGCTTTTGAGCCTCTACCTTTCTTACAACATAGTTAGCATTGGTTTGCGCACATAATCCTGTCAATTGCCCAGCTGTAATTTGTTTACCTCGCTTAGCTGTTTTATCGTCTTTTGGGAGAGAGACATCACTAGTGAACATCATGGGACCCCGGTCCATATTACCATCACTGATCACACCCGCTATTTACTTCCTGTTCTTATTTCCTAGTTGCAGTCGTACCTATCACTATTATCTCTTGCGTTTGATCCTTTGTAAACGACAAGGCCGGAGGGATTGACAACCTCTCTGTACTCGTTGGGAGAAAGGTTATTTGTATCTGTGTGCAGGTCCTGTCAAGCAAAAGTTTCTGGCACTATTGACACCTTCTTGTCGACCCTCGGAGTCTCACGTGATTCGATCCTTGGTATCTTTGCCAAGGGAAATTTGCCGCTACGCTACATCTCAAACCTTCCACTTGGGGTAACCAACGAGGGGCGAGAAGCCATCACCCATCGTGGATGGCCCTGAGCTCCTGGCAGTCATTGGTGTTGTGGTTGTGCACGTTGTGGAAGACGCAGAACGGGCGGATGCCCTTGGAGGACTCGGGGTGGTCGCAACCATGCTTCATCTCAGGCTCGGCTGCGAGCACAGCTGGTCCCTTGCACTTCACATCCTTGGTCTTGGCTTTCTTGTCTTCTGGATTAGCTTAGGCATGCTCGTCGAGCGAGAGGCGACCCTCTTCTTCCATTGCGCACTTAGTTGCCATGTTGAACATCTCCAGAGCCGAGCACAGGTCCTCATAGACGGTGAGCTCGTCCTGGATACCATTGGTGAACGCGGAGATGATGGCCTCGTCTCACACCTTGAGAATCTTGATGCGGACGTTGGTAAAATGTTGGATGTATTTGCGCAGGGTCTCCCCTAGCTACTACTTGATACGTCGTAGGTCTCCTACCGCAGGGGCGCAGTCGCGAGTTCCTTGGAAGTTGGAGATAAAACGTTCGCGCAGCTCCTCCCAGGAGGAAATTGAGTCCGTAGGGAGGTTCAGGAGCCACGAACGCGCGTTGTCCTTGAGAGACATGGGGAACCAATTGGCCATAACCTTCTCATCGCCGCTGGCCACCTCGATGCTCATCTCGTAGAGCTGCAGGAACTCAGCGGGGTCGGGTGTTCCATCATAGCGTGGAGGCAGGTCTGGCGTGAACTTCCCGGGCCAAACGACGCCACGTAGCCCCGGGGTGAAAGCTCGGCAGCCCACCGCGCTCACGGGTGCCCACCGTGGAGGTGGAGCCTATTCCAGGTGCTCGGGTGTTGCCGCGTGAGGTGGCACGCGACCTTGACGAGGCGGCGCTGGGAGTGCACGCGCCTCGCCTTGGGGCCGCTGCACCACCTGACAGCTTTCCTCATCGCGCGCAGGCGCCCTGCAGGGCGGGTCATGTTGGGGTGGCTCACGCCTTGGCTCGGGGACGACGTCACGCTGGACAGGAGGAGGAGGTGAGCCATGGGCCATGTTGCCCGCTTGAGGTGGTCAGGGATGTTGGGAAACGTAGCATGCAATTTCAAAAAAAAATCTACGCTCACGCAAGATCTATCTAGGAGATGCATAGCAACGAGAAGGGGAAAGTGTGTCCACGTACCCTCGTAGACCGAAAGCGGAAGCGTTTGATAACGCGGTTGATGTAGTCGAACTTCTTTTCGTTCCGACCGATCAAGCACCAAACGTACGACACCTCCGAGTTCCGCACACGTTCAACTCGATGACGTTCCTCGAACTCTTGATCCAGCAGAGTGTCGAGGAAGTAGATGAGTTCGGTTAGCACGATGGTGTGGTGACGGTGATGATGAAGTGATCCGCGCAGGGCTTCGCCTAAGCACTACGAGATTATGACCGTGGGAGTAACGGTGGAGGGGGCGCCGCACACGGCTAACAATGATGTTATTGTATGTCCTAGGGCGCCCCCACACATATATATAGGTGGGATGGAGAGGGGAGAGACCAAGGGGCTCCCCAAGTGGGGCCGAATCCCACTTGGGCTCCAGCCCTGGTTCGGCCACCCCTTTCCTTGTATAGGACAAGGGGGAAAGGAAGGAGGGGTGAGGGGAAGGAAGTAGCAGTCCTTCTTCATACTTTCCTTTTCCTCCTCTCCTCTCCTTTCCTCCCACCTTATCTTGGCCTACATGGGGCGCACCAGCCCCTTAGGGGCTGGTTTGTCCCACTCTTGGCCCAATAAGGCCCATATCTTTGTCGGGGGTGCCCGAAACTCTTTTCCGGTGACCCGGTATCACCTGGAACACTTCCGATGTCCAAATACCATCGTCCTATATATCAATCTTTACCTCCACTTCTCATCATGTTTGTGATCTCATCCGGGACTCCGAACAACATTCGGTCACCAAATCGCATATCTCATAAAATACAAATCATCATCGAACGTTAAGCATGCGGACCCTACGGGTCCGAGAACTATGTAGACATGACCGAGACGCCTCTCCGGTCAATAACCAATAGCGGAACCTGGATGCTCATATTGGATCCTACAAATTCTATGAAGATCTTTATCGGTCGAAGCATTATGACAACATACATTATTCCCTTTGTCATCAGTATGTTACTTGCCCGAGATTCGATTGTCGGTATCTTCATACCTAGTTCAATCTCATTACCGGAAAGTCTCTTTACTCATTCCATAATGCATCATCCCACAACTAACTCATTAGTAATTTGCTTGCAAGGCTTATTATGATGTGTATTACCGAGAGGGCCCAGAGATACCTCTCTGATACTCGGAGTGACAAATCCTAATCTCGATCTATGCCAAACCAACAAACATCTTTGGAGATACCTGTAGAGCATCTATATAATCACCCAGTTATGTTGTGACATTTGATAGCACACAAGGCATTCCACCGGTATCCGGGAGTTGCATAATCTCATAGTCTGAGGAACATGTATTTGACATGAAGAAAGCAATAGCAATAAAACTGAACGATTAATATGCTAGGCTAACGGATGGGTCTTGTCCATCACATCATTCTACTAATGATGTGATCCCGTTCATCAAATGACAACACATGTCTATGGTCAGGAAACTTAACCATCTTTGATTAACGAGCTAGTCTAGTAGAGGCTTACTAGGGACTTGGTATTTTGTCTATTTATTCACACATGTATCAAGTTTCAGGTTAATACAATTCTAGCATGAATAATAAACATTTATCATGAAATAAGGAAATATAAAATAACAACTTTATTATTGCCTCTAGGGCATATTTCCTTCAATCTCCCACTTGCACTAGAGTCAATAATCTAGTTCACATCGCCATGTGATTTAACACCAATAGTTCACATCCTCATGTGATTAACACCCATAGTTCACATCGCCATGTGATTTAACACCAATAGTTCACATCCTCATGTGATTAACACCCATAGTTCACATCGCCATGTGACCAACACCCAAAGGGTTTACTAGAGTCAATAATTTAGTTCACATTGCCACGTGATTAACACCCAAAGAGTACTAAGGTGTGACCATGTTTTGCTTTGTGAGAGAAGTTTATTCAACGGGTCTATCACATTCAGATCATATGTATTTCACAAATTTCTATGCCTACAATGCTCTGCATGGAACTACTCTAGCTAATTGCTCCCTCTTTCAATATGTATCCAGACCGAGACTCGGAGTCATCAGGATTGGCGTCAAAGCTTCCATCGACGTAACCCTTTACAGCGAACTCTTTGTCACCTCCATAACCAAGAAATATTTCCTTAGTCCTCTTTAGGTACCTAAGGATCATTTTTTACCGTTATCCAATGATCTACTCCTAGAACACTATTGTATCCCCTTGCCAAACTCATGTCAAGGCACACAATAGGTCTGGTACACAACATGGCATACTTTATTGAACGTATGGCTGAGACATAGGGAATGACTTTCATTCTCTTTCTATTTTCTGCCATGGTCGGGTTTTGAGTCTTACTCACCTTGCAGCACATGGAAGAACTCCTTCTTTGATTATTCCATTTTGAACTACTTCAAAATCTTGTCAAGGTATGTACACATTAAAAAATCATATCAAGCGTCTTGATCTATCTCTATAGATCTTGATGCCCAATATGTAAGCAGCTTCACCGAGGTCTTTCATTGATTTTTTTATTCAAGTATCTTTTTATGCTATCCAGAAATTATATATCATTTCCAATCAGTAATATGTCATCCACATATAATATCAGAAATGCTACAGAGCTCCCACTCACTTTCTTGTAAATACATGCTTCACCGTAAGTCTGTATAAAACCATATGCTTTGATCATCTCATCAATGTGCATATTCCAACTCCGAGATACTTGCACCAGTCTATAGATGGATCGCTGGAGCTTGCACACTTTGTTAGCACCTTTAGGATTGACAAAACCTTTTGGTTGCATCATATACAACTCTTCCTTTAAGAAATCCATTAAGGAACACATTTTTGACACCCATTTGCCAGATTTCATAAAATGTGGCAATTGCTAACATGATTCGGTCATACTTAAGCACCACTACGAGTGAGAAAATCTCATCGTAGTCAACACCTTGAACTTGTCGAAAAACCTTTTGCGACTAGTCGAGCTTTGTAGATAGTAACACTACCATCAATGCACGTCTTCCTCTCGAAGATCCATTTATTCTCAATGGTTTGCCGATCATCGGGCAAGTCCACCAAAGTCCACACTTTGTTATCATACATGGATCCTAGCTCAGATTTCAGGGCCTCAAGCCATTTATCGGAATCTAGGCTCACCATCGCTTCCTCATAGTTCGTAGGTTCGTCATGGTCTAGTAACATGACTTCTAGAATAGGATTACCGTACCACTCTGGTGCGGAACATGCTCTATTCAACCTACGAGGTCCAGTAGTAACTTGATCTAAAGTTGCATGATCATTATCATTAGCTTCCTCTCTAGTTGGTGTAGGCATCACTGAAACTGATTACCGTGATGAGCTACTTCCCAATTCGAGAGAAGGTACAATTACCTCATCAGGTTCTACTTTCCTCCCACTCACTTCTTTCGAGAGAAAATCCTCTACAAAGGATCCATTTTTAGCAACAAAGATCTTGCCTTTGGATCTGTGATAGAAGATGTACCCAACAGTTTCTTTTGGGTATCCTATGAAGACACACTTCTCCGATTTGGGTTTGAGCTTATTAGGCTGAAGCTTTTTCACATAAGCATCACAACCCCAAACTTTAAGAAACGACAGCTTAGGTTTCTTGCCAAACCATAGTTCATATGGTGTCGTCTCAATGAATTTAGACGGTGCCCTATTTAACGTGAATGCAGCTGTCTCTAATGCATAACCCCAAAACTATAGTCGTAAATCGGTAAGAGGCATCATAGATCGCACCATATCTAATAAAGTATATGGTTACGACGTTCGGACACACCATTACGTAGTGGTGTTCTAGGTGGCGTGAGCTGTGAAGGAATTCCACATTGTTTCAGATGAAGACGAAACTCGTAACTCATATATTTGCCTCCATGATCAGATCGTTGAAACTTTTTTCTTGTTACGATGATTCTCTAGTTCACTCTCAAATTCTTTGAACTTTTCAAAATATTTAAGACTTGTGTTTCATCAAGTTGATATACCCATATCTTCTCAAATCATCTGTGAAGGTCAGGAAATAATGATACCCTCCGCGAGCCTCAACACTCATCGGACCGCATACATATGTATGTATTATTTCCAATAAGTCATTGGCTCGCTCCATTGTTCTGGAGAATAGAGTTTTAGTCATTTTGCCCATGAGGCATGGTTCGCAATCATCAAATGATTCATAATTAAGTGATTCCAAAAGTCCACCAGCATGGAGTTTCTTCATGCATTTTACACCAATATGACCTAAACGGCAGTGCCACAAGTATATTGCACTATCATTATAAAATCTGCATCTTTTGGCTTCAATATTATGAATATGTGTATTAGTACGATCGAGATTCAATAAACCATTCACCCTGGGTGTATGACCATAGAAGGTTTTATTCATGTAAACAGAATAACAATTATTCTCTAACTTTAATGAATAATCGTATTGCAATAAACACGATCCAATCTTGTTCATGCTCAACGCAAACACCAAATAACATTTATTTAGGTTTAACACTAATCCCGAAAGTACAGGGAGTATGCGATGATGATCATATCAATATTGGAACTACTTCCAAGTTCCAACACACATCGTCACCTCACCCTCAACTAGTCTCCGTTTATTCTGCAACTCCTGTTTCGAGTTACTAATCTTAGCATCCGAACGGGTATCAAATACCCAGGGGCTACTACGAACACTAGTGAGGTACACATCAATAACATGTATATCAAATATACGTTTGTTCACTTCGCCATCCTTCTTATCCGCCAAATATTTGGGGTAGTTCCGCTTTTAGTGACCATTTCCTTTGAAGTAGAAGCACTTAGTTTTAGGCTTGGGTCTACCTTTGGACTTCTTCTCGGGTGTAAAAACTTGCTTGCCATTCTTTTTGAAGTTCCCTTTCTTTTCCTTTGCCCTTTTCTTGAAACTAGTGGTCTTGTTAACCATCAACAATTGATGCTCTTTCTTGATTTCTACCTTTGTTGATTTAGCATCACGAAGATCTCGGGAATTGTTTTCCTCATCCCTTGCATATTATAGTTCATCACGAAGTTTCGGTAACTTGGTGATAGTGACTAGAGAACTTTGTCAATCACTATCTTATCTGGAAGATTAACTCCCACTTGATTTAAGCGATTGTAGTACTCCGACATTCTGAGCACATGCTCACTGGTTGAGTTATTCTCCTCCATCTTGTAGGCAAAGTACTTGTCAGAGGTCTCTTACCTATCAACACGGGCATGAGTCTGACATACTAATTTCAACTCTTGGAACATCTCATATGCTCTGTGGAGTTCAAAACATTTTTGAAGTCCCGATTCTAAGCCGTAAAGCATGGCGCACTAAACTATCAAGTAGTCATCATACCGAGCTTGTCAAACGGTCATAACGTCAGCATCCGCTCCTGCAATAGGTCTGTCACCTAGAGGTGCATCAAGGACATCGTTCTTCTGTGCGGCAATGAGGATAATCCTCAGATCACGGACCCAGTCCGCATCATTGCTACTATCATCTTTCAATGTTTCTCTAGGAACATATCAAAAATATATAAGAGCTATATCGTGAGCTATTGATCTAAACATAGATATCCAAATACTATCAGGACTAAGTTCATGATAAATTAAATTCAATTAATCATATTACTTATGAACTCCCACTTAGATAGACATCCCTCAGGTCATCTAAATGATCACGTGATCCATATCAACTAAACCATGTCCGATCTTCATGTGAGATGGAGTAGTCTTCAATGGTGAACATCTTATGTTGATCATATCTACTACTCCCTTCGTTCCTAAATATTTGTCTTTCTAGGCATTTCAAATGGTCATAACATACGGATGTATGTAGACATATTTTAAAGTATAGATTCATTCATATTGATTTGTATGTAGTCACTTGTTGAAATCTCTAGAAAGACAAATATTTAGGAACAGAGGGAGTATATGATTCACGTTCGACCTTTCAGTCTCCAGCGTTCCGAGGCCATGTCTGTACATGCTAGGCTCGTCAAGTTTAACCCAAGTATTCCGCATGTGCAAAACTGTCTTGCACCCGTTCTATGTCAACGTAGAGCTTATCACACCCGATCATCACGTGGTGTCTCAGCACGACGAACTGTCGCAATGGTGCATACTCAGGGAGAACACTTGTACCTTGAAATTTTAGTAAGGGATCATCTTATAATGCCACCGCCATACTAAGCAAAATAAGATGCATAAAAGATAAACATCACATGCAATCAAAATATGTGACATGATATGGCCATCATCATCTTGTGCCTTTGATCTCCATCTCCAAAGCACCGTCGTGATCTCCATCGTCATCGGCTTGACACCTTGTTCTCCATCGTAGCGTCGTGGTCGTCTCGCCAACTATTACTTCTACAACTATCGCTAAAACATAGTGATAAAATAAAGCAATTACATGGCGTTTGCATTTCATACAATAAAGCGACAACCATAAGGCTCCTGCCAGTTGCCGATAATTTTACAAAACATGATCATCTCATACAACAACATATATCACAACATGTCTTGACCATATCACATCACAACATGCCCTGCAAAAACAAGTTAGACGTCGTCTACTTTGTTGTTGCAAGTTTTACGTGGCTACTACGAGCTTCTAGTAAGAACCGTTCTTACCTACGCATCAAAACCACAACCGTGTTTTATCAAGTTTGCAGTTTTAACTTTTAACAAGGACCGTCCACAGTCAAATTAGATTCAACTAAAGTTGGAGAAATAGACACCCGTCAACCACCTTATGGAAAACTAGTTGCATTTCTGTCGGTGGAACTGGTCTCATGAACATGGTCATGTAAGGTTGGTCCGGGGCGCTTCATCCAACAATACCGCCGAATCAAAATAAGACGTTGGTGGTAAGAAGTATGACTATCACCGCACACAACTCTTTGTGTTCTACTCATGCATATCATCTACACATAAACCTGGCTCTGATACCACCTCGTAGACCAAAAGTGGAAGCGTTTGACAACGCGGTTGATGTAGTCGAACTTCTTCTTGTTCCGACCGATCAAGCACCGAACGTACGACACCTTCGAGTTCTGCACACGTTCAGCTCTATGACGTTCCTTGAAATCTTGATCCAGCAGAGTGTCGAGGAAGTAGATGAGTTCCGTCAGCACGACGGTGTGGTGACGCTGATGATGAAGTGATCCATGCCGGGATTCGCCTAAGCACTACGAGATTATGATCGTGGGAGTAAACGGTGGAGGGGGGTGCCGCACACGGCTAACAATGATGTTGTTGTATGTTCTAGGGCACCCCTCACATATATATATAGGTGGGAGGGAGAGGGGTGAGACCAAGGGGCGCCCAAACTGGGGTTGAATCCCACTTGGGCTCCTACCCTGGTTCGGCCTCCCCTTTCCTTGTATAGGACAAGGCGGAAAGGAAGGAGGGGTGAGGGGAAGGAAGTAGGAGTCCTTCTTCATACTTTCCTTTTCCTCCTCTCCTTTCCTTTCCTCCCACCTTATCTTGGCCTACATGGGGTGCACCAGCCCCTTCGGGGCTGGTTTGTCCCACTCTTGGCCCAATAAGGCCCATATCTTTGTCGGGGGTTCCTGAAACTCTTTTCCGGTGACCCGGTATCACCTGGAACACTTCCGGTGTCCAAATACCATCGTCCTATATATCAATCTTTACCTCCACTCCTCGTCATGTCCGTGATCTCATCCGGGACTCCGAACAACATTCGGTCACCAAATCACATATCTCATATAATACAAATCATCATCGAACGTTAAGCGTGCGGACCCTACGGCTTCAAGAACTATGTAGACATGACCGAGACACCTCTCCGGTCAATAACCAATAGCGGAACCTGGATGCTCATATTGGATCCTAGATATTCTACGAAGATCTTTATCGGCCGAACCATTATGACAACATACATTATTCCCTTTGTCATCAGTATGTTACTTGCCCGAGATTCGATCGTCGGTATCTTCATACCTAGTTTAATCTCGTTACCGGAAAGTCTCTTTACTCGTTCCATAATGCATCATCCCGCAACTAACTCATTAGTCATTTGCTTGCAAGGCTTATTATGATGTGTATTACCGAGAGGGCCCAGAGATACCTCTTTGATACTCGGAGTGACAAATCCTATTCTCGATCTACGCCAACCCAAAAAACACCTTTGGAGATACCTGTAGAGCATCTTTATAATCACCCAGTTATGTTGTAACGTTTGATAGCACACAAGGAATTCCTCCGATATCCGGGAGTTGCATAATCTCGTAGTCGGAGGAACATGTATTTGACATGAAGAAAGCAATAGCAATAAAACAGAATGATCAATATGCTAAGCTAACGGATGGGTCTTATCCATCACATCATTCTACTAATGATGTGATCATGTTCATAAAATGACAACACATGTCTATGGTCAGGAAACTTAACCATCTTTGATTAACGAGCTAGTCTAGTAGAGGCTTACTAGGGACTTGGTATTTTGTCTATGTATTCACACATGTATCAAGTTTCCGGTTAATACAATTCTAGCATGAATAATAAACATTTATCGTGAAACAAGGAAATATAAAATAACAACTTTATTATTGCCTCTAGGGAAGATTTACTTCAGGGTAGGCCGCGAACGAGACGATGCTGGAGCTTCTCCCGTGGCGCTCACGAGTTGGGCGATGCGGTCCAGCCAGTCCTCGTAGAGGTCATCGGCCGGGCGGTAACCCAGAAGCTCACACGCCTTGAGCAGTGTGGTCTGCGAGTTCGCCGGTCGACGACGGGCATGGGAGGACGAAGTAGCCGCAGGAGCCAGTGACGGGGTAGTAGTGCGTCGGTCACGCCGCGTGGAAAGCGGCAGCGATGAATCTTGTTGCTCACGGGCCGCGGGGCCGGTGGCGGCATCTGTCGCCGGTGACGGGGAACGACGGGGAATGCCGTCGCTGGGAGGTGTTGTCTGGGCCACTGATGGCTTCTCGCCCCTCGTTGGTTACCCCAAGTGGAAGGTTTGAGATGCAGTGTAGCGGAAGTTTTCCCTTGGCAAATATACCAAGGATCGATTTCCCCTGAGACTCCCAGTTTCAACAAGAAGGTGTCAACTGCTAACGGCGCCAGATATTAGCAATTAACGTGGACCTGCACACAGATACAAATAACTTTGCTCCCAACGAGTACAGAGAGGTTGTCAATCCCTCCGGCCTTGCCGTTTACAAAGGATTAAACGCAAGTGATAATAGTGATAGGTATTGCTGCAAATAGTAAGTAAAAACAGAAAGTAAATAGCGGATGTGATCAATCATGGTAATATGGACCGGGGTCCCATGATGTTCACTAGTGATGTCTCTCTCCCAAAAGACGATAAAACAGCTATGTGAGGTGAACGAATTACAGCTGGGCAATTGACAGGATTATGTGCGCAAACCAATGCTAACTATGTTGCAAGAAAGGTAGAGGTTCAAAGCATGGGCGGTACGCCAAGGTAAGTAGACCGAAATCCATCTGCATCTACTACTAATCATCCACCTTGAGATATCTATCCAGAACATCTCGCTGGTATTAAGTTACGAGTCCCACCCATAGTGTAAACTCAAAGCAACAGACAACTGCATTAAAAGAACTTTGCGTAAAGTAAACAATCCTTGCACCCGCGGGCACAAGCACCGTTGTTTTCCCCCTTGTGGCAACAGCACATCCCCTAGACTCATGTTTCTGTCACTCAAGCTAGTCATCGAGGGGCATGAACCCACAATCGAGCATAACGTTCCCTCTTGGAGTCACTACCTACTACTTGGCCAAAGCAATAAATAGCAACGGAGAACATGCAAGAATTACTTACGAACATAAATATAAAAGAGGTAAATCAAATATATTACTCAAACACAATCTGAACATAATCTCACAATCCATCGGATCCCAGCAAACTCATCATAGCAACAGCATAAGGATTACATATGTGCCTCGATCATGTAGGGCAGCTCACGAGGTCTAATTAGTGAAGCACAAGAAGGGGAGGAGAACATCACATAGCTACTGGTCATGGACCCATGGTCCAAGGGAGACTACTCACAACTCATCCGGGAGGCGTCCATGGTGGTGGATAGGCTCCCGGTGGTGATCCTCCCCTCCGGCAGGGTGCCGGGAAGAGTTCACCTGGCGCTCCCGATCTTGGAAGCGCAGCGGCGGCGGAACAGAGATGAGATCGCGAAAAAGGGTTCCCCTCTCGAGGGTTTCGGGACGCGTGTTAAATATATGCCAAAGGGGGGCATCAGCGGAGGCCTGGGGGGCCCAGGCGCCCCCCGGCGCGGCCAGGAGGGGGGCCGCGCCACCAGGGCGCCTGGAGCCCTGGTGGCCCCCCTCCGGCTCTACTTTGGCTGCCGGGAAGCTTCTGGAACGCTGATTTTTTATATAATTTTTCCGGGATTTTTCTGGCAGTTTACGTGATGGGAAAACCTGAAATACAAAAACAGCAGAAAACAGAAACTGGCACTGGAGTGCACTGAGTTAATAGGTTAGTCCAAATATAATCAAAAGTGTATGGAAGTGTATAAATATCATAGCAATATCACCCAAAAGAGGCATGGAGCAAGCAGAAATTATAGATACGTTTTGGACGTATCAGCCACGCGGGCGGAGAGGGCAGCCCGGTGCTCAGAACGAACTCGACGAGCATCCACCATGGGGACGACGAGGTGACGGCAAACCGACCGGAAGAGGAGAGACTCCAACGGACCCCCTACCCGGCGCACCAAATGTCGGATTTGGGGCTCCGCAGACCCTTGATAGATTCAAACATTAGGGTGCATGCGAAGAATTCAACTTCACCGTATGCCTACTCGTCATTCCCGCGGTCTAGCTCGATGAACATGAAGAAAATGGGACAAGGCGGTTTACCCGGGTTTGGGACACCTCGCGGTGTAATATCCTACTCCTGCTTTGTGGTTGATTGCCTCAAGGTGGGCTGAGGATGAACTAGTACAGTGGTGGAACAACCTCAGGAGGTGTGTTCTTGCTTGTGTGGTGGTGAGGGTGATCCGAATGATTCGTCCCTTGCTACGGTGGTGGCTATGCTATATTTATAGTGGCCTTGGTCCTCTTCCCAAAATGAAGGCGGGAAGGGATCCCACAACGGCAAAATTTGAAGCAAGACAACTAGTACATCTTATCCCGACGAAAGGTGGTCTTTGCCTGCAAAGCTTCTGATCGTGACGCCATGGTGGGCTCGGTGATGACCTTCGTCCTGTCGTCCTATTGATCTTGGTCGTGTTGCATGGAAATGGAAACCTTTGGCTGATTCGTCGGGACTCCGCGCCTGTGCTTGCTTCTTTAGCACCAAAGAGGAAACCTGCTGCACTGCTCCCACTGGCGCCCGCCTGGCCTTGGTCGTCATGGCTTGCATCACCTGAACCTCATGAGGTGGGGGCTTGCATAGAGATCTCCGCTCCTTAGGAGCCAGCCTAGAGAGACTGCTCCTTCCGGAGGCCTTGGTGCCATCCGCCTCGCAAGGCTTGGCTTCTCGCGAGGGTCTTGTGTGTCGATGCTGAAGATGGGCCGTGCCAGGCCCGTGAAGGAGCCATGCCGTGGGCCGCAGGTAGGCAAGTCTGGGTACCTTGGTTCCCATGACGCCGACAGGCTCTAGATTGGATCTCGTGGCTCTTGAACTTGCGTCGGCTGGAATAAAATTTCGTCGACTCCCCTAGGGTTTTTGGGGTATAAGAGTATTTATAGAGCGAAGAGGCGGTGCGGGAGACCATCGAGGTGGGCACAACCCACTTGGGCGCGCTAGGGGGCCCAGGCGTGCCCTCGTGGGTTGTGATCTCCTAGGAGCTCTCCTCTAGTACTTCTTCAGCCCATCCTGTGTCTTCTGGCCCGGAAAAAATCTCCAAAAAGTTTCGCTGTGTTTGGACTTCGTTTGTATTGATTTTCTGCGATGTAAAATACAAGTAGAAAACAACAACTCGCACTGGGCACTATGTCAATATGTTAGTCCAACAAATGATATAAAATGATTGTAAAAGATCCAAGAATGATAATATAACAACATGAAACAATAAAAAATATAGATACGTTGGAGACATATCAGCATCCCAAGCTTAATTCCTGCTCGTCCTCGAGTAGGTAAATGATAAAAACAGAATTTTTGATGTGGAATGCTACCTATCATGTTCATCACATATTCTTTTCTTTATAGCATGGACATTTGGGCTTTTATATGGTTCAAAGCAATAGTCTAGTTTTGACATGAAGACTTTAATACTCAAGCATACCAACAAACAATCATGTCTTTCAAAATAGCAATACTAAAGCAAGTTATACCCCTAGCCCATCATACTCAATCATTGATCTATTCATGAAACACAATCACATATTAGCTACAACCAATGCTCAAGTACGATCATAGTGCCCCTTAGTTGGTGCTTTATAAGAGAACATGGAGACTCAAATAAAAAATAAAATTGCATAAAGTAAATAGAAAGGCCCTTCGCGGAGGGAAGTAGGGATTAGTAGAGGTGCCAGAGCTCAAAGCTTAAATTGAGAGATAAAAATAATTTTGCGAGGCATACTTCTCCCGTCAACAAAAATGACTTAGAGTTTCCAATACTTTCCATGCTAGATACATCATAGGCGGTTCCCAAACAAAAAATAAAGTTTATTCATTTTTCTGCCATTCTTTCACAATCCATGGCTAACTATATCCACGGAGGCCCTCCATACCAACACTTTCCAAGGAATTTATTATTTGCAACATAATGTAAATTCATTTTTCATTTCGGGTCTGGGCATCCCTAATACCTTTGTCGTACTCTCGTGCAATGACAAGTGAATAGACACTAATCTTGAGAATAACACATCTAGCATGGAAACATATCGGTCATCCGTCACTGCCTCATGAGTGTTATGGGCACACAAGACATGAGTTTATTTTGAAATGTAGAGATGTCATATACAAATTGTCTTAGAACAGCAAGGGAGTACCGCATATATGTAGGTCTGGTAGACTCATATGGCAAAACTAGTTTTAAGGATTTTGGATGGACAAGTAATATTTCTACTTAGTACAAGTGGAGGCTAGCAAATAGATTGAGAAGCGACCAACCAAGAAACAAAAAATCACATAAGCGAGCATTGAGCATAACTAACACCGAATAATGCACCACAAGTAGGATGTAATTTCATTGCATAACTATTGACTTTCGTGCTTGCATAGGGAACCACAAACCTTAACATCAATATTCGTACATAATTACTGATTAACATGGCTCACATATCACTATCATCATATCTCAAAACCATTACAAAGAATCAAGTTTATTTTGTCCACTGATCTTCATGAAAAAAATTATCATATCCCTCTTGAATATCTAAGTTTCACATGTTGCTTTTGATAAGCTCAAACAAATCTAAGTGAAGAACATGATCATACAAATTTATTCTCTAAAATTAGTCTAAGTGAAGCATGATAAAATTTCTTCATAAATAATAAAGCACACTGTGCTAAAAAAGATATAAGTGAAGTACTAGAGCAATTACATAGCTTTAATAAATTGAAGTAAAGCATAAAGAGCAATTCTAACAAATCATAGCATAATTTTGGCTCTCTCACATAGGTGTGTCCAGCAAGGATGATTGTGACAAAATAACAAACAAAACAAGCAAAGACTCATATCATACAAGACACTCCAAGCAAAACTCAAGTAAAATACTGATGGTCATTAGAAGAAAGAGGGGATGCCACTTGTCGGTGTACTAAGATAGGGGTACCTTAGTACCCCAACTCGTGCACGGGCAGTAGCAGCTTCCCGTGGCAGGGCTTACCACGCGCTCGCCAAGGTCCGCTCTGGTCCCTTTGAAGCCATTCAAGAACAAAGTATCCAAGTTAAGAGACAAGACCCCGGCAAGAGGAGCTTGCCGGGAAGGCCGCACCAGGCTCAAGGACATCTTTTCAGCACAAGACCCTGGCAAGAAGTGCTTGCCAGGAAGGCCAAAGAACGGCACCTTAAGAAGAAATATCGCGGCGCATCATGCGCCCCGGCAGGACCCGGAGAGCGGCAAACTTTCGGGTCCGGCAAGGTTGCGACCCCGGCAAGGTGCTTGCCGGGGGAAGCCTACGCTGTGTGCCTGCGCTCCAGCTCATCGGGCCACGCGTCGCCCTGGGGCCCTTCCAGGGGCACGTGGCAGATGGCTGTGCAGTCTAGGGTACACGGTGGCGAGCCGCGGTGACGAGGCTGTCGCCGTGGCGAACGGAGACGCATGGACGGACGCTTTTGGGGGCGACGGCGACGGGCATTCAATGCCCTTGTCCCCCACCGTCAGAGTTAGGTGAAGACCACTGTTCACATACTGTTCATGCACTGTTACAACTACCACCGATTTTACATTTTTACCCTCCTCTACGTTGGCACCTGTCGGTGACCCCTTTGAGCTATAAAAGGAGGCCCATGCACAACGTATAGGGGGTTCGATCCCAGAAACTCGCTCACTCCCTCGCTCGGTGTAGCTGGTACTGTAGATCTTCAAGCTCCCAAGCCCAAGAACTCAATACAACCAAAGCAGGAGTAGGGTTTTACGCGTCCGCGCGGCCCGAACCTGGGTAAAACTGCCCGCGTGTGCTCCTCGATCTGCTCTCCGTGCTCCCTCCACTCCCTTACCGCAACGTAGAAGGGGCTCCGGTCCCATAGGTGTTCGTGGGCAGTCAGTTTCCCCGACATCTTTGGCGCGCCAGGTAGGGGGCGTCGAGGTTGTGCGAACCTGATCCGGCGCTCACGCGGGCGCAACTTTCAGCAACCTCTCCAACTTCATCAACCTCATCGACTACGTCAACATGCCTCCGAAGAAGAAGGCTTCGGAGGTCGGAGGCCCGTCTGCGTCGATCCCGCCACCACCAGAACCAACGGTTGGTGGGGTAGACGCTGGCGGAGGGGTGGACGCCGGCGAGGACACTCGCGGCGCCGCCAAGTCTAAAGAAAGGACGGACGACCGGGCGAACTCCAAGACCTCGGCGTCCGTGCACGCACCACGTCCCTCTCAGGAGGTGCCGGACCAGCAGCGACGTGGTACCGGAGGTACCATACGCTTGCTGGGACGAGGACAAGCCGGTGGGTCGCGGGATGCTCAAGGCCAGCATGCTGGTACGAGCAAGGCGCGGTCACCGGGGCGAGACCATGCTCCTTCTAACCCTGTTAGAAGTCCGAGCATATCTCGCTCCTCGCACCGCTCGCCACCGCTTCCCTCCTCTCCAGCAGAAGCTCTTGCTAGAGCCCAACTGCTCCTCGACTTCCCTCCAGCGGCAGACAAAGCCGAAGACTGGAGGGCGACGATCCAGAGCCTCATCGCCTTCGCCAACAACGACACGCCGCAGCAGCCGGCAACATCGCGGCCGCGGCAAGTCAACCAAACGAAGGCCGATGGAGACAAGACCGCCGGGGGTGCAACTACCGTGCACTCCCCGCCGCGGAAGCAGAAATCGCCACCCCGCCGGATCAACGTTGACGACGACTCTACGGCGTCGTCGGATCCACGGGCTCGCCGCGATCAGCGCCAAGTCCTCGACGACAGGCGACAAGAGGATGCTCGAACTCGTATCGAGCGTCAAAGAGAAGCCCGAAGACAATCTGATCAGCGCGCTGGGACCGTTGTCGACATGCACGCGCCCGGTGAACCAGGCGACTTGCCGTACGCGGCAGGTTTCCCTGCGTTCACGCGAGAGCTGCGGCAAGTCCAGTGGCCCAGCATGAAGAACTTCAAGCCCGACGTACCCGAGAAGTACGACGGCAAGACACACCCCTCGGAGTTCCTCAGCATCTACACCATTGCGGTGCAGGCTGCCGGGGGACGCGACGAGAAGATCTTAGCAAACTACTTCCCGCTCGTGCTCAAGCCAAATGTCAGATCCTGGCTCATGCACTTGCCGGAGAATTCCATATCTTCTTGGGCGGATTTGTGCCACCAGTTTGTTGGCGCCTTCACGGGCGGCCACAAACCCCACGGCCAGGAGAGCGATCTCCACATCCTTGCCCAGAAGGAGGGAGAATCCCTGCGAAAGTATATCCAAAGGTTCAGCCGCGTTCAGCACAACATCCCCGATGTCCACCCTGCCGCGGTTATCAGCGCGTTCCACCAGAACGTGCGTAACCGCTGGATGAGGGAGGAGATGGCGATGACCAAGATTCGGGACGTCAGCGAGCTTTACGCTCTGGCTGACAAGTGTGCGCGCGCTGAAGAGGGGAGGAGACTCCCCGGAGAGGATACTGGAGCAGGAGGAACAGACAGCGAGGACGCCGCCCCGGCAAGGAAAAACCGGCGGCGGAATAACAGGAAGAAGAAGAACAAGGAGGTACTGGTTGTCGAGCAGTCCAGCAAGGAGGCTCCCGCCAAGAAGACACAGGCTGGTGGCTCCGGCAAGGAGTCCGCCCCTGTAGCGGCAGCCGACAAGCAGGACGGCTCCGACAAGCAGTACTGTAAGACCCACCGCACCAAGGGCCACGATCTCCAGAACTGCAAAAGAGTAGAGTACCTCGTAGAGCAGCAGAAGGCTGAATACGAGTGTCGCGACAAGGAGAAGGCCCAAGGAGGCGGGGGAGAGCCCAGCAAGAAGCGGCCGTTCAATGGCCGGGGAGGACGCCGCGGCAAGGCCAAGCAGCGGCAAGGTGACAGACCTCCCCGGGGCCGCGACAAGGATGAAGATGAAGACGACGACGAGGACATGGATGAAGGAGACAACAGCGAGCAGGAGTTCCAGAAGGCCACAGAAGTTCTGTGTGTCGACGGAGGTGCCTCTCTGCACACTTCCCACCGCCAACTCAAGCAATGGGTGCGGGAAGTGAATGCAGCTGAGCCACCCGTCGAGTCACGCAGGCTGCTGAAATGGTCCGGCACGCCCATCATCTTCGACCTTGAGGACCACCCTGACCGCACAACAGCGGTCGGGTGCTTGCCGATGTTGGTCTCACCAACTATCCGCAACCTCAAGGTCACCAAGATGTTGGTAGACGGCGGGGCCGGCCTCAACTTGATCTCCTCCGCTGTGATCAAGAAATTGCAGATTCCCGACAGCGAGCTCAAGGAAACCGGGTCATTCCAAGGGATCAACCCGGGAAGGAGCAAGCCGAAGGGGAAGATCACGCTGCCAGTAGCCTTTGGCGGAGAGCTCAACTTCAGGACGGAGAGGATCACGTTCGACGTTGCCGATATCCCATTGCCATACAATGGGATACTTGGCCGTCCTGCGCTCGCCAAGTTCATGGCAGCTTCCCACTACGCGGACAACATACTCAAGATGCCGGGGCCGATAAGCGTCATCTCTGTCCCCGGCGACAAGAAGGATGCACTTATCTGCGCCGACAAGATCTACCGGGATGCAGCAGCCGCGGCAGACAGCAAGGCACTTGCCGCTGAAGCTCCCGGGGGGAAGACCAAGACCAAGTCCGGCAAGAGCTCTGGGGCCCACTCCGGCAAACGCACCTCTTCGGAGTGCTGCGCTGCCGTCGAGGACGCACCATCGAGCTCCACCGGCAAGTGCAAGAAAGGAATGGCAGCTCCACCGGCAACCAAGAAGGTGTCCGCCAAGGAGGACGGCACTGGTGGTACCTTTACCATCAGTGCTACGCTCGACCCCAAATAGGAAAGCGCGCTCGTTGCTTTCCTGCGGGCGAATGTCGACGTGTTCGCATGGCAACCGTCTGACATCCCCGGCGTTCCCAGGAAGGTAATTGAGCATAAGCTTGCTGTTTGTCCTCACGCGCGGCCCGTCAAGCAGAAGGTCAGGAAGCAAGCTGTGGAGCGCCAAGAGTTCATAGCTGAAGAGATAAAGAAGTTGGAAGCAGCAGGTCTGGTTAGAGGCGTACTCCATCCTACATGGTTGGCCAATCCAGTTGTCGTACGGAAGGCTAATGGGAAATGGAGACTTTGTATAGACTTCACTGACGTGAATAAAGCCTGTCCCAAGGATCCTTTTCCCTTGCCGCGTATCGACCAGATTGTTGACTCCACGGCTGGATGTGAGTTGCTTTCATTCCTCGATGCATACTCAGGTTACCACCAGATATTCATGGCTAAGGAGGATGAAGAGAAGACTGCGTTCATTACTCCATGTGGCACATATTGCTTCATACGCATGCCCTTTGGGTTGAAGAATGCAGGCTCAACATTTGCAAGGGTGATGCACACTGCTTTTGAGCCACAGATACACAGAAATGTAGAAGCCTACATGGATGATATAGTGGTCAAGAGCAAGAGCAAGGATACCCTGATTCAAGACCTGGAAGAAACCTTTGAGAATCTGCGCAAGATACATCTCAAGCTGAACCCCGAGAAGTGCGTCTTCGGAGTCCCCTCCGGCAAGCTTCTCGGGTTCTTTGTGTCCCAGAGGGGGATTGAAGCCAATCCCGACAAGATAAAAGCCATCGAGCAGATTGAAGCCCCGAAGCGCGTCAAGGACGTAAGGAGACTTGTTGGTTGTGTGGCTGCCCTCAGCAGGTTCATTTCAAAGTCTACAGAACGCGCCCTGCCTTTCTTCAAAATCTTGAAAAAGGCAGGTCCTATGAAATGGACTCCGGAAGCGGAGGCGGCGCTGCAAAACTTGAAAGGATACCTGTCCTCCACTCCAATAATTGTCGCACCTAAGCCACAAGAGAAGTTGCTGCTGTACCTAGCAGCAACCAATCAAGTGGTTAGTGCTGCGTTAGTAGCGGAGAGGGAGGCGGATGAGGAACCCACATTCCCGGCAAGCGAATCCAGCGACAAGCAGGGGGCTTCCCCGACAGGCTCTGGCCCCGACAAGGACAAGTCTGCGCAGGAGCAAGGAGAAGTGCGAAATAAGATGGTGCAGCGCCCAGTTTATTTTGTGAGTTCCCTCTTGCAGGGGGCTAGATCAAGATACTCTGGAGTGCAGAAGTTACTTTTCGGCCTCCTCATGGCCTCAAGGAAGCTGCGCCACTACTTCCAAGCACACGAGATAACGGTGGTCACTCGCTTTCCGTTGAAGAGGATATTGCAGAATCCAGAAGCAACAGGCAGGATCGTCGAGTGGGCGCTAGAGCTGTCGAGCTTTGGTCTTAAGTTTGAGAGTACTTCAACCATACAGAGCAGAGCTTTGGTAGAATTCATAGCAGAATGGACACCGACACCAGATGAAGAGGTTCCAGAGACAAGCGTCCCCGTCCAAGAAGCGACCAAAGAATGGATAATGTACTTCGATGGTGCTTTCTCGCTGCAAGGCGCCGGTGCTGGCGTGGTACTCATAGCGCCCACCGGAGAGCACCTCAAGTACGTTGTTCAGATGCACTTTCCCAAGGAGCAAGCGACTAACAATACTGCTGAATATGAAGGTTTGCTCGCCGGTCTCAGAATTGCGGCCGAACTTGGGATCAAGAAGTTGATTGTGCGGGGAGATTCACAATTGGTGGTCCGACAAGTAAACAAGAGTTACCAGAGCCCTCTGATGGAAGCTTATGTCGATGAAGTGAGGAAGCTTGAAGAACACTTTGAAGGCCTGCAAATGGAGCACGTTCCGAGAGCTCAGAATGATATTGCTGACGGCCTGTCAAAGTGTGCTGCATTGAAGTTACCTGTGGAACCGGGGACCTTCGTGCTCAAGATAACTCAGCCATCCGTTACACCATCAGTTGGGCAGAGCAAGAAGAGGAAGCTGGTCTCCGGTGACTACTTGCCGGCGGATATTCCCGAAGCCGCCGCCAAGGTCCCCAAGATCAGCAATCAAGATGCTGAGGAACAGTCTGCTCCTGCAGACCCGAGGGTCTGTATAGTTGAAGCAGGCGTTCCCGACAAGCCTTGCCCCGGCAGGCTTGCCGGGGAACCCTCAGCTCCGGCAGAACCACAGGTTCTTGCCGTAGAAGCTGAGGTTCCCACAGCAGCCCTGATACCTTTAGTCCTTGTTGTCGAGCCTCAGGCTCCAGCATGGGCACAGCAAATCGTCCGTTTTCTTCAAACTGGAGAACTTCCCGAAGAACCAGAAGAGATAGAAAGAATAACCAGACAGTCAAGTATGTATCAGTTCGTCGACAACGAACTGTACAGAAGAAGACTCAACGGTGTCAGGTTGAAGTGCATTTCCTGGGAAGATGGACAGAAGCTGTTGGCAGAAATACACGGAGGCATATGTGGCCACCACATTGGCGCAAGAGCACTTGCCGGGAAGGCGTTCCGGCAAGGGTTCTTTTGGCCAGAAGCCCTCCAAGATGCAACTGCACAAGTAACCAAGTGTGAAGCGTGCCAGTTCCATGCCAAGCAAATCCACCAGCCAGCTCAAGCTCTCCAGACATTCCCTTTGTCCTGGCCCTTCTCGGTCTGGGGGCTCGATATCCTCGGCCCTTTTCCCCGCGCAGTCGGGGGCTTTGAGTACTTGTACATTGCAATCGACAAGTTCACAAAGTGGCCAGAAGTGGAACCAGTGAGAAAGGTGACCGCACAGTCAGCAGTCAGGTTCTTCAGGTCAATTGTTTGCCGTTTCGGAATCCCTAACAGGATCATCACCGACAACGGCACACAATTCACAAGCCGCACCTTCATGCAGTACGTCCAAGACCTTGGCGCCAAGGTCTGCTTTGCTTCTGTTGCTCACCCGAGGAGCAATGGTCAAGCAGAGAGGGCAAATGCTGAAGTGCTGCGTGGGCTCAAGACAAGAACCTTCGACAGGCTGCACAAGTGCGGAAGGAACTGGATAGAGGAGTTGCCGGCGGCTCTTTGGTCAATCAGGACGACACCAAATCGAGCCACTGGACAGACACCCTTTGCTCTAGTCTATGGAGCAGAGGCAGTTCTCCCCACGGAACTCGTATACGGGTCTCCTCGAGTGCTCGCTTACGATGACCTCGAGCAAGAGCAACTGCGGCAAGATGATGCATTGCTCCTCGAGGAGGAACGTCTCCAGGCTGCTGTACGAGCTGCTCGATACCAGCAAGCCTTGCGTCGCTATCATAGCCGCAAGGTCAAGCCCAAGAGTCTCGAGGAAGGCGACCTTGTTCTTCGGCGTGTTCAGTCCGCCAAGAGCTCCAACAAGTTGACGCCGAAGTGGGAAGGCCCTTATCGGGTGAGACAAGTCATAAGGCCCGGCGCTGTCCGCCTTGAGACCGAAGAAGGCTTACCGGTGAGCAACTCCTGGAACATAGAGCATCTTCGCAAGTTTCACCCATAAGGCGCGGTTGCCGTGATCCGCTCCGGCAACCACCTTTTGTACAAGTCTTGCCGCTGCTGCATGTAAACCTTTGTACAAAGCCGGGCGCAGACCCCGTGCATCAGTAAAACTTTTATGCTTCGCACTGTTTGTCATTCCATGCTTTTCTTTTTTACTTGCATGCATCATCTGACACCTTGTGCAGCACACATCCCCGGTAAGCAACAACAAGCCGCAAGGCTCCATACTTGTGTTTCCTCCTCTTTTCCTTTCTCTCTTAAACAGAAGAAGTGTTCCTCGCGCACAAGTTTGCCGGGGGGAAAGGAGATGGGGGCATGGACCAAGTGCTATTCAAGAAAGGAAAGCCTTGCCGGGAAAGGAAAGCAAACAATCCATGAAAGCTAAGTTCCCAGAATTTGAGCAGTTCAAATTTAAAAAAAAAATAGTTGTCTTCCTTGAAGGGCCACACTTTGTATGGAAAACCTGTGGGCGGAGGAACCTACCCGTGGCTAGCCGCGCCCTTATTTTGTTTTGAGCACGCTCAACGGCTTAAGTGAGCTGCGACAAGTGTCGCGCCCTTACTTCATTTTCGAGTTCACTCAGTAATCTAAGTGCGCTGCGACTAGCTACGGCAAGGTTTCTTGCCGGCGAGGGCATTACCGGCAGGCTGCTAAGAGTTCCGCACTCAGCACTCGCGGAAAGGGTCCCTTTGCCGGCAAGTTCCCTAAAAGCGTAGGGTGGAAGGCATACAAAGTGAAAGGACTAAGCAAGGGAGATAACACTGCATTGATTACCCAAAATAAAAGTATATATTACAGAGATAACTTGTCGCTGTTCTAACCAATTACTACCCATGGCTTAATCGGCAGCGGCAAGGAAAGCGAGAAGAAGGAAGCCTAGTCTCTACGGTCTCCATCGACCCTCTGGATCTTGCCCGCCTTGGCTACGATGTGGGCGACTTGTGCCTTCAACGCCTCCTGATCGGCTTCGGGCGGCAGGCTCCGGAGGACGTTGACAAGGTTGATCCCGGGGTTGCGGTAGACGATCTTCGACAACACCCGCTCCATAGTGCCCATGCAAAGCCGGCGCGCCTCGTCGGCCAGCTGCGCGGGGATCTTCTCCCGTAGCCGCGCAAGCGCCGGCGCCACCCCCCTGAAGAACAGACTCAGTTTGGCGTTGTGGGGGAGGCTCTCGTCGGGAGAGTACACAAGGTGCTCCGCCCTTAGCGCCACCATCTCCATATCGATGTTGGCGGCGGAGGCGACGAGCTCATCAGTCCACTGCTCCACCGCCCGCTGGAAGTTGTTTTGCGAGACGGCGGCGCTTTCCAGCAAGGCCCTTTCACTGCGGAGATCCTCCTTCAGCTTCGTCTCGCGGTCTCGGGCGGCGTCAAGCGAGTCGGTGAGGGTGGAAACCTTCAGCTCCAAGTCGGCGATGGAGTCCTTGGCGTCATTGAGCTCTTTGCCTTTCTCGGAGAGGCGGACTTGCAGATCAGAGTTGGTGTGGGCATCCTTCTCCCGCGCCACGTTGAGCGCAGCAACCCTGTCCTCGCTCGCCTTCAGGTTTGTCTCCAGCTGGGCCACCCTGGCCTCCAGATCCCTCTTGGCGGTCTCTGCGGCAGCGGCAGCATCCCTCGCCTCCTGCAGAGCCCCGCCAATGGCCTGCTCACGGGCGGTGAGGTCGTCCTCGTGGCTGTCGAGGTCGACCTTCCGCTGGTTGAGCTCTCCCTCCCGCCGAGACAGCTCCTCGGCGGCCAGTCGCTGCTGCTCCTCCACCTCGGCCTTCTCGAGGAGGAAAGCTTGGTGAGCTCCGGCAAGCTCTTCGCGCTCCTCCGCCAAATTTCGGAGGGCCGCCTGGTTGGCGGCGCGGAGCTCCGCAGCACGCTTCTCCAAGTCAACGCCGGCCTTGGCAGCCAGAGCCTCTCGGGACTCCAGCTTGGCTTGCCTGGCCTGGTACAAACCCAGGAGTCGACGCAGGAGTTGCTCTTCTTCGGGCTCGTCGCTGCTGCCGGGCGTGTCGACAACCTTCAATCCGGCGGAGGCGAGAACTTCTCCGTCGAAGGTCTCCCCCTCCGCTGGTGCCCTCGATGAGGACGCCCATGGGACTTGGATGAAGACCCCGTTGGCGGCCTCCAGATAGACGGCCGACCCGGGTGCAGAGGCGGAGGGGTCGGCGGCCGGTGCAGCGTCCGGCGCTCCCGCGGCCTCCGGGCCCGCGGTGCGGTCGCCGGTCCCTTCCCCAGCCGCGGCGTCGGCGGTTGGGGCAGTCTCCTCGGCGGCTGGCTCGTCGGCGCCGGTCATTCCTTCCGCGGCGGTGCCGTCGCCAGTTTCGCCGTGCACCTCCTCCTCGGCGATGGTTTCCATCTCCATCGGCTCCGGGGCGGGCGGGTCTGGCAACAGAAGAAAAAGAAAAGAAAGATTTGTCAAGCAAATATCCAAAAAGAAGAATCCAAGAAGAAGAAAGTTTACCTGCGTGGGCCTCTTCGATGACGGGGTCCCCCGCCAGGGAGTTCTCCCTTGGCGGCGTAGTAGTGGCCCCTGCTGGCGGAGGGCCGCTTGCGCCCTCCCTTGGCGGGGTGCTCACCCTTGTCGGGCTGCTCGCCCTTGGCGGGGTACTCGCCCTTGGCGGAGTACCCGTCTTTGGCGGAGCACTGTCCCTCGCCGGGGATCTCATCCTTGGCGGGGAGGGTGGAGCAAGCGGCTCGTTGGGGGCGACCTCTTGGTGCTCCTGCGGCTGCGGCTCCACTTCTGCACAAGACAACAAAACATCAATAAGGATAACAACCTCAAGCGCGCCCGCCAAGCAGAAAAATGAATACCAGACTTACGCTGGGGGCTGCGCTGGGGGCTGCTCCCCAGAGCAACAGGCTAGTCCGGCAAGCTTGTCGCTGGCGCGTCACCTGTCGCCGCGACGGGCTCGTCGTCCTCGATGTCAACCACAGGGATCTTGGCCCTCTTCGCCATCCTCTGGGTCAAGGTCCTGGAAGCCAAAACAAGATCAGAACCAAGCAATAGAAATGAAGACAAAATCAAAGGAAATAGGAATTGCAAGTACTTACTCTTCCTCCTCTTCGTCGTCGGAGCTAAGGGCGGAGAAATCAAACTGCGCCTCATATGCTCCAGCGCGAGGAGCTGGAGGAGAAGGCTCCCTCGGGCGCTTGGCGGGCTCCGGGGCTGTGGGCTGTGAAGACCCAGCACCAGTCGTCGCCGAGGACCGAGGGGCAGAAGGGGCACCAGAGCCACTCCGGGAAGATCCCCCTCCGCTTGTCGCCCGGGCACGGGGCGCCTCCTTGACGACCTCGCTCGTCGTGGTGGCACGCGTCGCACGGCGCTTCGACTGCTGTCGAGGCGCCTGTGGCCTCGTTGTCTCAGCGGCCTTGCGGAGGCGCTTCTTCTGTTGTTGCGGAGGGCTTGGTGGTGGCGGAGAGTTCTCCGAGGATGAGGAAGCATCGTCGTCGAGGTTCAGTGACCCGCCCGAGTCTTCGTCGGAATCGCCCGATTCGGCGTCCTCCTCGGCGGGCTCACTGGACTCAGAGCCTTGCCCGGCAGCCCCGCTCGTCCCGGCAGGCTTCCCGGCAGGCTCCCCGGCAAACTTCTCGGGCGCAATCTTCAGCAGCTTGAGGATTTCCGCCTCCTCGGCTTGGCTCACTGCGTCCGCTGCCTCTGCTTCATCCACAGTGTATCCAAATTCGCCCGCAGCCGCAGCTGCGGCGGCCTCCTCCATTCTGGAGGCAATGTATGCTACATCCCGGTCGGTGGTATCCCGGGTGAGGCCCTTCTTCTCCTCGGTGTTGCGGGGCTTTTCGACCAAGTTATCGAAGAAGGCTTGCACGGTCTCCGCTGAAGGCTCCAGCCAAGTGGGGACGACCCCATGGGAGTCGCACTCGGGCATCACCGCGCGTATGGCACTAAGGGAAGTGTTGTTGCACAACGGCACTACTCCCCGTGACGGTCTGAACCACTCCGGGTGATTGGGGTCATGCTTAAACAGTTCCCGGACCATCCCCTTCAGTTCCAAGACAGTGAAGTTGTAGTTCAACCCGGGGCGCAGCCTCATGCGGTCTGCCGCGTTGCCGAACTCCCAAGCGGGTCTTTTCCTTTCCTGCAGAGGGGCAATGCGGCGGCGGAGGAAATCGGCCCCAACTTCACCCACAGTCAGATTGGCGGCCCGGAGGCGAAGGATCCTAGTGAGGGCATTCTGCAACTTGTCGTCCTCCGGGGCCAATTCGCTCCAATCCTTGCCGCGCACTATTGCAGTCTGGCGCGGCGAGGTAAACTGCTCGGGTGCATCTTCCAGAACCCAGCACCAATCGGCTCTCCACTCCTCCCACTTGCCGCGAAGCTCTCCTTTCAAGTACGCCTCCTTCTTGTTCAGCCTAAAGATCCAGGAGATACCGCCGGAGAGTGGAGATCCGGACTCTACTCTAGGCGTGAAGAAGTGGCGGAAAAGAGCTACAT
This sequence comes from Secale cereale, assembly GCA_902687465.1. Classification (NCBI taxonomy): domain Eukaryota; kingdom Viridiplantae; phylum Streptophyta; class Magnoliopsida; order Poales; family Poaceae; genus Secale; species Secale cereale. The sequence continues at coordinate 521,163,305 of LR738709.1, forward strand.
TTGGGTGGACCCCGACGTAGTTTTCGCACAGATGCGCGAAAATGGCCAAAGTAAGGACGGCGTTCGGGGTGAAATCTAGGAGGTGGAGGCCGTACGTGTTCATCACATCAAAGAAGAACTCCGAATACGGAGGAAAGAGACCGCAATGGAAGAATGCAGCGAAATAGAAGTAACCTCCCGGGAACATGTCGACGGCGACGGCGGGGAGGACTCTGGTGCGGGGATGAGCTTTCGTCTCCCTCGCCCAGAACAAGTAATACTTGTCCCGCAGCTCCCTCGCGCCGAGCCTCGGCGGGAAGACCACGCTCCTTCTCCGCATGGCTGCCAGCTTTGCCGCCTGCTCGGACTTCTCCTTCTTCGCCTTGTCGCTCTTCGCCTTGTCGCTTTTTGGAGCCATGGCGGGGGCGGCGAGGAGGGAGGCGGGGAGGTCGACGGCGCCGCGGATGCTGGGGACGGCGGAGGAAGGGAGGAGCTTGGCTCTCTGTCGACCTGAGGGGAGGCAGAGAGCTGCGCGGGTTTCTGGAGATTCAAGGCGCAATGAAGGTAATGGAGGGAAACTGCCCCTGCTTCCTCTGCTTTTAAGGGGGAAGTGGGGGACGTTCCGCATTTTCCATTAAAGAACAGGCCACGATCTCTCCCACGATGCCGCAATCGACGCGTGCCGTTAGGGAGGGATGCGGCGGATACGGAGAGGGATACGGCTCGCCGTGGGCCGCGTGTGCCCGTGCACTGTCTTGGGCCTGGCCCAACAGCGCTCGGCACCGTGTGTGGCCCAGGCCCGGGGGCTCCTATCGGTGTACTAAGATAGGGGTACCTTAGTACCCCAACTCGTGCACGGGCAGTAGCAGCTTCCCGTGGCAAGGCTTACCACGCGCTCGCCAAGGTCCGCTCTGGTCCCTTTGAAGCCATTCAAGAACAAAGTATCCAAGTTAAGAGACAAGACCCCGGCAAGAGGAGCTTGCCGGGAAGGCCGCACCAGGCTCAAGGACATCTTTTCAGCACAAGACCCTGGCAAGAAGTGCTTGCCAGGAAGGCCAAAGAACGGCACCTTAAGAAGAAATATCACGGCGCATCATGCGCCCCGGCAGGACCCGGAGAGCGGCAAACTTTCGGGTCCGGCAAGGTTGCGACCCCGGCAAGGTGCTTGCCGGGGGAAGCCTACGCTGTGTGCCTGCGCTCCAGCTCATCGGGCCACGCGTCGCCTTGGGGCCCTTCCGGGGGCACGTGGCAGATGGCTGTGCAGCCTGGGGTACACGGTGGCGAGCCGCGGTGACGAGGCTGTCGCCGTGGCGAACGGAGACGCATGGACGGACGCTTTTGGGGGCGACGGCGACGGGCATTCAATGCCCTTGTCCCCCACCGTCAGAGTTAGGTGAAGACCACTGTTCACGTACTGTTCATGCACTATTACAACTACCACCGATTTTACATTTTTACCATCCTCTACGTTGGCACCTGTCGGTGACCCCTTTGAGTTATAAAAGGAGGCCCATGCACAACGTAGAGGGGGTTCAATCCCAGAAACTCGCTCACTCCCTCGCTCGGTGTAGCTGGTACTGTAGATCTTCAAGCTCCCAAGCCCAAGAACTCAATACAACCAAAGCAGGAGTAGGGTTTTACGCGTCCGCGCGGCCCGAACCTGGGTAAAACTGCCCGCGTGTGCTCCTCGATCTGCTCTCCGTGCTCCCTCTGCTCCCTTACCGCAACGTAGAAGGGGCTCCGGTCCCATAGGTGTTCGTGGGCAGTCAGTTTCCCCGACACCACTCGGGGGCATCCCCAAGCTTAGTTGCTTGATACTTCTTGAATATTATATTGGGGTGCCCCGGGCATCCCCAAGCTTAGGCTTTTGCTAATCCTTATTCCTTCATCCATCGTGATCTCACTCAAAACATGAAAACTTCAATCACACAAAACTCAACAAAACTTCGTGAGATCCATTAGTATAACAAAACCAATCTTTATTTTAAGTACTCTAGAAAACCAATTCATATTTTATAATTGTATTATATCTATTGTATTCTAACTTTTCCATGGCAAAAACTCTTCAAAGGAAACCATAGAATCATCAAAACAAGCACATAACACAAAGAAAGCAGAATATGTCTAAAACGGAGCAGTTTGTAAAGATGCGGATTTTAGCAATACTTCGGTAACTCTGAAAATTCTGAAAAAATTAGGACACCATGGATTTTGTTTATCCAAATAACATGTAAAAAGTTCAGGATTTTATCGCACTCTAGTCAACGTCAGAAATTCTAACGCTGAACGCAAAAGTTTCTGAATTTCAACACAATCAAATCAACCATCAACCACATCATCCCAAAGGCTTTTCTTGGCACAAACACTAATTTAAACCACACAAATACATCTAATCAGAGGTATATTTGTGTAAACACACAAGAACAAAAAATAAAAGGCAAAAATTTATTTTATTCCTTGGCTTGCCTCCCAACTAGCTTTTTCTTTATAGCCATTAAGATAGGCTTGAAATTTTAAAGATGCTCACATGAAAGACAAGAATTGAAGCACAAGCAGAGCATCATAAAGCATCTGACAAATACATTTAAGTCTAATATACTTCCTATGCATAGGCATTTTGTAGGCAACCAAATTATCAAGACAAGAAACATCTAGCATATGCAAGGAAGAAGGATAAAACAATAGCAATCTCAACATGACAAGATGTAAATTAGTAATATGAAAATTTCTACGAACATATTTTCCTCTCTCATAATAATTGCATGTAGGATCATGCTAAATTCAATAATACAGCTATCACATAACATGTTCTCCATATGATCCACATGCATGCAAAGTTGACACTCTTCCAAAATAGTGGGATTATTATTACCTAAAGTTGACACTCTTCCAAACCCACTTTCAATATTATTGCAAACATTACTATCAATATCATATTCATGATGAAGCTTAAATAAATTTTCAAGATCATAAGAATCATCACCCCAATCATGATCATTGCAATAGGTAGATGACATATCAAAATTAGTATCCCCAAGCTTGGGGTTTTCATATTATTAGCATAATTGACATTAAAGAATTTATTATAACACCATTGCAATCATGCCTTTCATTCAAGGAGCTATCGTGAATTACTTCATAAATTTCTTCTTTTAACACTTCATCACAATTTTCAGATTCACGAATTTCAAGATAAACTTCATAAAGATAATCTAGTGCACTCAACTCACTAGCAATTGGTTCATCATAATTGGATCTTTTAAAAAGATTAGCCAGTGGATGAGGATCCATAATCTCTTTGTTTTCTAATTTTCAATAAACACACAATTATGCCAAAAAACAAGCAAACAAACCAATTAAGACATAAAGGCAATCAAAAAAGGCGAATGGAAAAGGGGCAAATAAAAAGGCAATTTTTTATGAAGTGGGGGAGATGAAAACAAGAGGCAAATGACAAATAATGTAAATTGCAAGGAAATGAGATTTGTGATTAGGAACCTGATAGATGTTGATGATGCCTCCCCGGCAACGGCGCCATAAATTCCTTTTGATGTCGCTTGAGCTACGTCGGTATTTCCCCAAAGAGGAAGGGATGATGCAGCACAACTACGGTAGGTATTTCCCTCAGTGATGAGACCAAGGTTATCGAACCAGTAGGAGAACCACGCAACAATATGCAAATGGTACCTGCACACAAATAACAAATACTTGCAACCCGAAGTATAAGAGGGGGTGTGAGTCCCTCCCGGCTAATAGATTGGTAAACAGATATATTGATATATGCAAGTGGAAGAACGACAAATAAAATGCAGCAAGGTATTTTTGTGTTTTTAGTAATATAGATCTAAAAAAAAAATTTGCAAATAGAGGAAAAAGCAAATAGCAATATAGATCAGAAAGTATATGATAGGAAAATAGACCCGGGGGCCGTAGATTTCACTAGTGGCTTCTCTCAAAAAATAGCAATGGTGGGTAAACAAATTATTGTTGGGCAATTGATAGAAAAGCAAATAATTATGACGATATCCAAGATAATGATCATGTATATAGGCATCACCTCCAAGATTAGTAGACCAACTCCTATGTGCATCTACTACTATTACTCCACACATCGACCGCTATCCAGCATGCATCTAGTGTATGAAGTTCATGGAGAACGAAGTAATGTAATAAGAACGATGACATGATGTAGACAAGATCAATTCATGTAGGAATAGACCCCATATTTTATCCTTAATAGCAACGATACATGTGTGCCTTGCCGCCCCTTTTTCACTGGGAAAGGACACCGCAAGATCCAACCCATTACAAAGCATCTCTTCCCATTGCAAGATAAATATATCAAGTTAGCCAAACAAAACCCAAATATCGGAGAAGAAATACGAGGCTATAATAATCAAGAATGGATATTAAATCAAGGTAAATTTGATCATAAACTCACAATTCATCGGATCCCAACAAACACACCGCACAAAGTCATTACATCAAATAGATCTCCAAGATACCATTGTATTGAGAAACAAAGAGAAAAGAAGCCATCTAGCTACTGCCTACGGACCCGTAGGTCCGAGGTGAACTACTCATGCATCATCGGAGAGGCACCAATGAGGATGATGAACCCCTCCGTGATCGTGTTCCCCTCCAGCGGAGTGCCAGAAAAGGGCTGTAGATTGGATCTCGTGGCTCTCGAACTTGCGGCTGCTGGAATAAAATTTCGTCAACTCCCCTAGGGTTATGGGGTATGAGAGTATTTATAGAGCGAAGAGGTGGTGCAGGAGGCCACCGATGTGGGCACAACCCACCTGGGCATGCTAGGGGGCTCAGGCACGCCCTGGTGGGTTGTGCTCCCCTCGGAGCTCCCCTATGGTACTTCTTCAGTCCATCCTGTGTCTTCTGGCCCAGAAAAAATCTCCAAAAAAGTTTCACTGCGTTTGGACTCCGTTTGGTATTGATTTTCTGCGATGTAAAAAACAAGCAAAAAATAGCAACTAGCACTGGGCACTTAGAAGTGCGGTCTGGCTGGTTGGCCTAGGTGCATCTTACAGGTGCAGGCTCAAAAGCCTCGTCATCAAACCGTGGCAGCAACTTCCGCTTAGGGTAGCTTTTTGTCTGCCGCTCGTAGCCGTACCCCTCTTCTGCAGCTAGGACTTTAGTCCACCTGTCATTGAGGGTTTCCTGTTTGGCCTTTATCTTCTTCTGTTTTTTCTTCAGGCTTCGTGCGGTGGTAATAAGCCAAAGTTTGAACCGCTCTTGATGTAAAGGGTCCTCGGGAATGATGAAGTCCTCGGCTCCGAGGATGTCCGCCTCTTCGGAGAGAGGAAGGTAACTGTTGTCTTCATAATCATAGAGGTCATCGGGCATGAGCTGATCCATGCGCTCCTCCGAGCCGTCTGGCGGCTGGTCAGTGGCGGCAGGGTCGCTGAGGTCGTCCTTATTGTTCTGTGTGTCATTTTTTCTAGTACCTGTGTCGCTTTCCTTGCCTCTGTGTCCTTTGGATAGTCGGCGTTGTCTCCGGCGTTTGGATGGTTATTAGTAGAGTTTGCCGTTGTTTCTCCTGGGGGTGCCGTCACCGTTATCTTTACCGTCGCCGCCGTTCTTGGGGGTGTACACCATATAAACATGATATGTTGAGGTGGCTGTCCGACGGCTGGTGGCGGGAGGGGTTGGGTTTCCGGTGTCTTCGTCCATATCTTCGGCCTTTTCCGAGGCATAGTCCAGCATGTCGGTTAATTCTTCGACAATTGCTACTAGGTGGGTGGTGGGTGGCTCGTAAAATTCCCTATATGTCAAAATGGGCATGGGTGGGGTCGGCCCGCTGGGTCACTGACCTAGCCCAAAATCTCGAGGCTACTGGGTCAGGTGGGTTGGCCTCAAATCAAAAATGGGTCAGTGGAGCTGACACCGTGTGACCCGATGAACCAGACGGATCGACCCAGCCGTCTCGCTCTGCCCTAGTCCATCTTTGTGCAGTCGCCCCCGAGGCCCCATTGATATCTGCTGCCGCCGGCCACTCCCGACGATCTCTGCCGCCGTCAACCGCCCCCAAACATCTCTAACGGTCTGCTGGTACCGCCGGCTGCCCCCGAACATCTTTGTTGGCATGTTGTAGCCGGCATTCCTCCCGCCTCTCGTTCGTCGTCTTGGTCGCCGTCGAGCTCGCTAACCCGCGGTCCCGTCTGCCATCAACCTCGCCATTCCGATCGCCCTCCTCAACGTCATCATCTCACAGGTGAGACTCTTGCCAGCTTGCTCCCATTCCCAGCGCAGCTGCAATGCAAGCATTGGTCTTTCAGTCAGTGTACTCTATAGCCATGGGATTTGTCAGTTAAATCGCCGCATCTCGCTATGGTTTGCCCTAGTCTCGTATGTGTATGGCTTCGTCGATGTATGTTCGTGCGTGTGTTCCGATATTATCAGTGCTTTGTAAATTTCTTTCCCCGAATCCTATTAAGTGTTTGGATTCTCAAACCAAATTTTGTTAAGTTCATATACAAAATTTGTTGGTTGTCCTGCACGTACAAGCAAATGAAATTTGGGTATTACGTCTGCTGTTGATTTTGAATGTTAATGCTCTCTAATGTTCCTATATTTCCCTCTGATTAGAGAAATGGAAGAGGAAGAAGGGGGCCATGAGTCATACCAAAGTGGTGGTTCATCGTTGATATCCGGTGCGACAATGAGAAGGGATCAGCCATGCCCAGGGGTGTCTCCTTCTTCGATAAACATTTGTAGAGCTTATGATGGTGAGTATTGAAAGTGCAGTATATCGACTAGAGGGGGGGTGAATAGGCGATTTTTATGAAATGCTTCAAAACATGGTAGTTTTGAAGACAAAAGATAAACTCAATCCTATTAGTATGCAGCGGAAAGTAGACTACACTAGACTAGCCATAGTCATGTATTCAATGAAGTGAAAGCACGAAGACTAATAGCAGCTAGGCAGTAGGGATCATGATGGAAGAAGGAATGAAGCCAATCACAACAGGTAGGTACTTAGTGAAGTCAATCAGATAGGGCAAGCATGCAATGACTTCACAACATAGAACAGTAAGTAAAGGAAGGGAAAGGATAAAACCAGTAGCTCGGGAAGGACAGTGATTTGTTAGACCAGTTCCAGTTGCTGTGACAACTGTACGTCTGGTTAGGGAGGCTGAGATTTAACTCAGAAGACCGCGTCTTCACCTTATTCCCCTTGAGCTAAGGACACCTAGTCCTCGCCCAATTACTCTGGTAAGTCTTCAAGGTAGACTTCCAAACCTTCACAGACTTCGTTCACCGGCGATCCACAATGACTCTTGGATGCTCAGAACGCGACACCTAACCGGCTGGAGGAAACACAGTCCTCAAGTGTAATAAGTCTTCAGGTCACACAGACAGAAAGACTTCAGTGATGCCTAACACTCTTTGGCTCTGGGTGTTTTGGCTTTGTCCTCGCAAGGATTTCTCTCTCAAACGCTTCGGAGGTGGGTTGCTCTCAAATGACAAAAGCCGTGCAATAACTCTAAGCAGCCTACAATTTATGGTGTAGGGGGTGGGCTATTTATAGCCACTGGGCAACCCGACCTGATTTGTCCGAAGTGACCCTGGGTCACTAAGGAACTGACACGTGTTCCAACGGTCAGATTTCAAACACTCACACGGCAACTTTACTTGGGCTACAAGTAAGGCTGACTCATCCGACTCTGGATAAGATTTGCTCTCATAGTCTTCGCTCGAAGACATATGATTTGGTTGAGCATCACTTCAGTCACTCTGACTTAGATCACTTGGACCCCACTTAACAGTACGGTGGTTCCTACGACTCAACAGAGAAGAAAAGGAAACAAGGAAACATCTAAGTCTTCGTTCTCCATAGTCTTCACACAATGTCTTCTCTTGTCATAGTCTTCAATATGATTATCTTCATATACCACCACTGATGTCAATGTCTTCATACATTTTTAGGGGTCATCTCCGGTAGGTAAACCGAATCAATGAGGGACTACTACCTGTGTTATCCTGCAATTCTCACAAACACATTAGTCCCTCAACCAGGTTTGTCGTCAATACTCCAAAACCAACTAGGGGTGGCACTAGATGCACTTACAATTTCCCCATTTTTGGTGATTGATGACAAACTGGTTGAAGTTTTCAACGGGGATAAAGATATGTGAAATTGTAAAGGATAAAGGTATTGTCTTCTTAAGTAGCAAAAGGCTCCCCCTGAAGATGTGCATATAGTTGATTTGCCTTTGAATGCAAATGCACATGGCAGGTTGTACTTGTGGAGATCCTCTTCAACTTATGAAGACAATTCATCATGCACAATTGATATGTCGAAGATAATGACATGCATAATGAAAAATGGACGTATGTAATAATGACTAAGTGCGGAATATAAGGTAGCAGATGCGGAATTTATCATCGCATTGCAGAGTAGCATAAAAACGTAGCAGACGACCATCAGTTTAAGTGTTACAACTCAAAGAACCAAATGTAGCAAAAACGAGAGTTGTAAACACTAGGCAAAATATAAAGCACCCGCCCATATGGACCCGCTTGAAGACTATCAACTCATATGCTTCTCCCCCTTTTGTCAGTAAGGACCAAAAAGGTTTGAAGACATAGAGCCTCTACTCGTTCCCAGTTGGAGCAGGAGAGGATGCAGGGTCGACGTTGGTGTTTGGCGGTGCAGAAGTAGTTGGTGCAGTGTCGACGCGCGCTGATGTAGGAGGAGGTGAGGTAGCATCATCTTGATCATCGATCACCCTGGCGTCAATTGTTGCAGCGGAGGAGAGTATTCAGAATCTTCAAGAGATGGAGTTCGACGCATAACAGCATTCCTTGGAGGAGTGTGGTCAAACTTGAATCTCTCTGTGAAGCCATCGTCTTGAAGATCCACTTCAGCACTTAGCAAGGTCAAACTCTTCCAAGACCTCCGACAGGTTTCATGAGCAACAAAGACATTCTTGGTGGCAAGATTGCGAATGCGATTTACATACTCCAAGAGGCTTTGCATCTGACGCTTTAGCCAGTAGTGATGCTTATCCTGTTTCTGATGAAGGGCAACCAGAAGCTCTCAGTTATTGAGAACACGAGATTGCTTCTGAGGCCTTTGGGCGATGGTGCTCTCAGTAGCTTCGGTTTCAGCGTGTCGAGGTAGACGAGTACGGCCAGCCAGAGGATAAATGCATGAGACTACTGGAACTCCTTCAATTTGCTGAGTGAAGCTCTGGTGATCAGTGTTGTGAAGACTATCAGGCTGTTTGGCACGCTCTTGGTATATAGCTTCAGCAGACATATCAACCTCAGGCAAGAATATATGATGGTTGCGAGCAGAGGGCTGATAGGTGATAGCTGAATGCAGCTTGATGAGGCGCATAATCCATGGGGCATAGAATTTCAGACCAAACAGATCAGATCCAGACATAGCCAATTTCCTAATGAAGAAATCTTGAGCATTGAAGCTGATGCCATTGAAGATATAGAAGACCAAAGTCTTCATGGTGCCTTCAAGCTTGGCTGATGAAGAATGTCCTTTGACGGGCCATAGAGTACGCCTGATGATGTGATAGATGGTGCGTGGCAGGTACTCTAGGTCTTCAACAAAGAATTCCTTAGGATATTCAGCATCACTTGGCAAAGGCTTCATCATGCTGAGCATTTGGCTCATGTTGGGCTTGCGCTTCTGAAATATACTCTCCAAGGCTTCATTGTGCAATTGACAGCCAGGTTCATACAGATCTCCTGGAGTGGGCAGGCCAGTAAGCTCAATGAGATCAAAGGCTTTGGCTTCATGATGGACATTGCCTGTCATCCACTCAAGGACCCATGTCTTCGGATCCCTGTTGTAGCCTCGAATGTGGAGAGTTTGCATATAATTGCAGGAGCAGCTCTTCATTCCAATGCTCCTTGTCAGTTACAAAATTTAGCAGGCCAGCATCACGGAAACAATCAAGAGCTTCCTCCAGACAGGGCAGACCAGCAATAACTTCAATATCAAGACGCATGTGAGGGAAAATGCGCCCTTGATCATAGAGTACTCTTGAGTAATAACTGCGCTGCTGATGGCTCCAGAACCTATCTGATGATATTCTTGGCTTGGAATATGGGTTCTTGGCGCTGTCAAAAAAGATGTTGTGCGCAGTGAAGCTATTGGCATTGAATGACCCTTGAGAGGTTGCAATACCTGGAAACCTTGGCAGTCTTGGCTTAGGCTTCTAAACTTGAGGCCTGTGCTCAACATGATGATCAAACTGAGGACCAGCAGCATGCGGTCCAGTAGTGGGTGGTGGAGTCAGAATGGGCGACCGGACAGTAATGAGCTGATCATCTTGGTTGTATGATTGCTCAATTGTATGGGGCCTAGGAGGCGGAACAGGAGCAGAGGCATTAGCTTCAGGCTGTAGATTTGCTTCAGGTGCAGCACTGTCTTCAGGCGCCATCACTTCAGGCACCACTATGTCTTCAGATGCCACATTAGCTTCAGCCATGACCACGTCATTGGCTTCAGTGTTGGTGGTGGCATCCTCTGTGTTTGTAACCTCCACTTCAGGAGCTGGAGGGTCGGACACGTTCTCTTTGAGAACAGGGGGTGTGGCAGTACGTTCATCTTCCACTTGGGGTTGTTCTTCTCCTTGGGGTGGTTCTTCTTCGGCTGATGCAGCCGGAATATCTTCAGCCGTTTTGGCTTCAAATTCTGAGGGGTTCACAGTAGGAGCAGCATCAGGTACAGATGGTTGCTCTACTCCTTCTGGAACACTTGGGGCGACGACTTGAGGCCTTGGTCCTTTGCGAAGCCTGCGAAAAGCTGGCGACGCCTAAGGGGATGGAGGTTGTTGGGCCTCAAAGTCTTCATCTTCAAGCACCGAACTGGTGTCTTGAGTTGGCTGAGGTGTGACTGGTGTATCCTGTGGGTGATCAGCCCATGAGTCATACTGTGCAATTGGCGTCAATGGACAACCAATGCTAATGCGTTCGCTGTTCGTAAGAACAGGCGAAGATTCAACGTTGTACTCGATATGAGGAAGGACTTCATCATCTTCAACATTGTCATGAGGGCCAATGTCTTCAGCTGCGGTGGGGTCAGCAGCTGGAATGTCTTCAGCCTCTGTGGGAGCAGGCTCATGGACTATCAGGCGACGTTCTCTATGGGCATATGCAGGGCGAGCAAGTGAGATGGGCTCGACAAAGATAGGCTCTTTGGAAGCAGCCGTATCCTTCTTTGTCTTGTGCTTCTTGGTGGGTGGAGCTTCATCAGTAGTTTGCTTGCGCTTGCGAGCTTTTGCTTCAGCCACCTTTGTCTTCTTAAGTTCCGAAGCAGCTGGAGTGGCCTTAGGCTTCGTGCCGGTCATGCTGGCAGGGAAGACTATGCTAGGCATTTCCTGCCTTGATTCTTCAGCTTCGGGCACAGGTTGCTTCTTCTTCTTCTTGGCAGCCATCCTTGGGTCAATGCCAGGACGCCCAAGGGCCTTGTGCTTTTCAGCTTCATTGAAAGCTTGAACACATTTGGCAGCCAAGTCCTTGATCCGCTCACGAGAACCTTTGGCTTCATCACGCCTCTGGTGAAAGGCTTCCTTGAGCTCATGCATCATAACTTTGAAGTTTTGAATCTCTTGAACGCTGAGCTTGTCCATATGCTTCTTGAACTAAGCCTTTTCATAATCGATCTTTTGCTTCAGCTCAACAATTCTCTGAGCCAGAGCTAGCTCAGAAGCAATGGCGCCATGGAAGGAGACGTTGATGCCAACTGGAAGTTGAAGATCGTCGAAGCTGAGGTTGGGGGTGTCAAACCATTCATCAATGAAATTATTGAGCACTTCCATGTCAAAGAGCGGCAAATCATTGAAGATTTCAGCATCTTGCTTGCTCTTGATCAGTTGCTCCAAAGCATCGTCACCAAGATCCTCATCGCTCGAGAGATCAAGGGCTTCATTGGCAGTCTTCAGAACAGCGTCAGGAGTGAGAGCTGGACTGGGGTTGCGTGATGGCTTCTTCCTCAGCTGTCTGCTCTTGGAGATGCGAGAGTGTTCCTCAGATTGCACACTTGGTGTTGGCGGAGCAGCGGCCGAAGGCTTCACTCTTGAAGCAATTGGTGGAGTTGTCTTCGAAGCCTTGGATTTCTTCTTCTTGGGCATCGGGGTTGCAGGCGCTTCTTCAGAATCAGCTTCATCTGCAGGTTGATCCACATCTGCCCCTTGAACCCTGATGTGACTAATGAGGCCTTCTAAGTTGTAGAAGGGCCCGACCAGGTTTGGTTCAGCTTCGCGCGAGCCATTAGCGCGGGGCGCAGAGGGGCCAGGATTGAAGTCCAACCCCCAATTCTTCTTGTTCTCTTTGGCTGAGTTCTTGGCATATTGAAGATTGCGCTTGAACAAATTGTCATCGCGACACCAGAGCAGAGAACTTGGATCAGCCTCAGTAGGTTGAGGCCCTCTGACCATGCAAGGGTAGAAGCCTTGAGCAATGGCTTCAGCACGAGTCTTGGGGGGAGATTTTTATAGGTGATATCTCCCCATGGATGCTTGATGGCGTTCTTTTCAGCATACTCTTGGGTCACGAACCTGTACTTGAACCACAGTTCAGCCCAATATCTTCGAATCCATTGGATTCATGTCTTCCTCTGATTATAATCCTCCTCTGGATTAGTCTTGTACATCTCAATGAGATCAGGAGGCAAATCTATGGAGGTGTTGCCACAGCGCTATCTGCCACCCTTTCTAACTGTCTTGTCAGTTGCCATTGGCTTCAACCTGAAGGGCTTCAAACTGAATGGCTTCAAAACTGGCAAATGCTTCGGTCTGCTGGTCAGACAGGAACTGTCTTCAGGAGAGTGAATGTGACGCTGCAAGAATTCTGCAAATGAATGCAGACTATGAGAACCAAGGGATTCTCCCACGGACATGTACCTGTGACAGCATTAGAGATGCGAGGGAAGGGGAAGAGGTCATATGCATTCTCAGAAGTTTTTGAAGATAAAACAGTTTTGAAGACTTTGACCTCATAGCCCGGAGACATTCACTCATATGATGAGAGTTGGTTCCAGATTAGTACGAATCCACGAATAGGTACAAGGGAGGAATCTAACTATGTTTGAAGCATATGTGAATGTACTAGGCAAGATATGAGATGCAGACATGATAGATCTATATATTTGTGTAGGCAAAAACCTCTTGTGGTAAAAGTGATAAATCTCTATGGATCAAGAAGATGGTAAAAGGCAAATTTTATTTACCACACGATGAACTGCTTAGACGGAGAGGAGTTGGATGCCCAGCAGTTCGATCTTCCGTGCCCTAACTTGGCGACGGATGACAGCTACGGCGACGGCGGAGTAGAAGATGTCCGCGGCCGGCGTGAGGACGGCGTCGATGAGGTTGCGGCAGCAAAGCGCTTCGTCGCTGGCGTCGTCGAGAGCTAGCGGAGGCGCTAGGGTTGGTCGAGGTGGAGAGGTGGTAGAAGAACTTTTGACCGTGATGGGACGTGCATTTACAAGCATGGGAGACGGCGCAGCGTAATTAGGTGCCCCCGGCGGTTCACATACGAGGGACACATGGCGGTCATGTAATGCATTGGGAGTTGTTCCACGATCCCACGTACACCACGATTGTCGGAGTGGTCGTTCCGGCTTCTCCGGGTTTCAGGCATAAAGGATGGAGCATTAAAATCAGATTTAAAGTTTGTCTCCATATCTTCTGCTGACAAGGATGCAGAGAAGATATTCGACAGATTCAACAGAATGCATATGATTTGGACAGACAGAGTGTGAGATGAGAAAGCATAGAGAGGTTAGGGTCCGATCACATTCACTTAGTTCAAAATATTCAAATACGAAGACATAGCTATAAGTGAATGCTGTTGAGGACAGAACACAACTCTCTCTCTCTCTCTCTCTCTCTCTCTCTCTCTCTCTCTCTCTCTATATATATATATATATATATATATATATATATATATATATATATATATATATATATATATCCTATATGAAGATAAACCAAGTGCGAAGACTTTGCAAATGTAACACCACGAGAAACACTTCAAACAAGAATTTGGTGGTGGCGTTACCCACCGTATAGGAAGTATTAGACCCAGACATGGCGCACAATTATCGTGGCGCTCCGAAGTAAAATTCCATGTTAATGTTTTCACACTTAGAATGTAAGTCTTCATTGATTGAAGATATACTTTACCTCGTGTGTTGCACATCTAAGTCATCAATATGCATAAGTGTTAGGATGTGTGCCTGATTACAGGACATTTGAGGATTCTAAGATATTTAGCTCACACCGCAAGTTGCAAAACCTTTTCTCATCCAAGGGCTTTGTGAAGATATTTGCCAGTTTCTCTTCAGTGTTGACGTGTATGATATCAATATCTTCCTTCATGACATGATCTCTGAGAAAGTGATGACGAATTTCAATGTGCTTTGTCTTCGAGTGCTGAACTGGGTTGTTGGCAATCTTGATAGCGCTTTCATTATCACAGTAGAGTGGCACATGCTTCAGATGGACGCCATAGTCCTTGAGCGTTTGCTTCATCCAGAGAAGCTGAGCGCGGCAAGATCCAGCAGCAATGTATTCAGATTCAGCAGTGGAGAGTGATACACAGTTCTGCTTCTTTGAAGACCAACAGACAAGAGATCGTCCTAGAAAGTGACATGTGCCTGATGTAGACTTGCGATCAACTTTGTCACCCGCATAATCAGCATCTGAGAATCCAACTAGATCAAACTCTGAGCCCTTTGGATACCATAATCCTAGTGTTGGGGTGTAAGCCAAATATCGAAGTATTCGCTTCACAGCTAACTGATGCGACTCCTTTGGTGCCGCTTGATATCGAGCACACATGCAAACACTAAGCATAATATCTAGCCTAGATGCACATAAATAAAGTAAAGAACCAATCATGGAGCGGTATACCTGTTGATCAAACTCTTTACCATTGGCGTCGGGACCCAGATGGTGTTTAGCAGGCATTGGCGTTGAGTACCCTTTGCAGTCTTGCATTCCAAACTTTTTCAGGCAATCTTTAAGGTACTTCTCTTGAGATATGAAGATGTCGTTGCTTTGCTGACGAATTTGAAGACCAAGGAAGAACTTCAGCTCACCCATCATGGACATGTGATATTGCTCTTGCATCATGTGACCAAACTCATCACTGTATTGTTTGTCCGTGCAGCCGAAGATAATGTCGTCCACATAGATTTGGCAGACAAATAGTTCATCATCATATGTCTTCGTGAAGAGTGTGGGATCTAGGGATCCAGGTTTGAAGCCTTTGCTGTTCAGGAAGTCTTTGAGTGTGTCATACCAAGCACGAGGCGCTTGTTTGAGGCCATATAGTGCCTTGTTGAGTTTGTATACCATATCAGGACATTTTGGATCTTCAAAGCCAGGTGGTTGTGCAACATACACTTCTTCTTCAATCCTTCCATTGAGAAAGGCACTCTTTACATCCATTTGATATAGAAGTATGTTGTGATGATTTGCATAGGCTAGCAGTATACAAATAGCTTCAAGTCTGGCCACAGGAGCAAATGTTTCATCGAAGTCAATCCCTTCGACTTGAGTGTATCCTTGAGCAACGAGACGAGCTTTGTTTCTGACCACTTGACCATGCTCATCTTGCTTGTTGCGATAGATCCATTTTGTGCCTATTATGTTGTGCTTGCGAGGATCAGGACGCTTGACAAGTTCCCACACATTGTTCAGCTCAAACTGTTGAAGCTCTTCTTGCATTGCTTGAATCCATTCGGGTTCCATAAAAGCTTCAGCAACTTTCTTGGGTTCAGATATTGAGACAAAAGCAAAGTGCCCACAGAAATTTGCAAGCTGTGTTGCTCTTGAGCGAGTAAGTGGACCAGGAGCATTTATGCTATCAATTATCTTTTCAACTTGTACTTCATTTGCAACACGAGGATGAGCTGGTCGAAGATTTTGCTCTTGCTGTACATTGTCATCGTCAGGAGTGTTGTCTTCAGGCTGAGCATTGTCGTGAGGTGGATTTGAAGCAGAGATGGTGAGTTCCTCGTCAGGTTGTGCTTCAGAGGGCATGATCTCACCGGTTTCCATTAGCTTGATAGATTCATTTGGTGAAGCCTCATCTAGCACAGTTGGTAGGGACTCTCTTTGTGAACCATTTGTCTCATCAAACCGCACATCCACCGTTTCAACAGTTTTATAGAGAAAGATGTTGAAGACTCTATAGGAGTGTGAATCCTTTCGATATCCGAGCATGAAGCCTTCATGTGCTTTTGGTGCAAATTTTGACTTGTGATGAGGATCCTTGATCCAGCACTTAGCTCCAAATACTCTGAAGTAACTTACGTTAGGCTTCTTTCCAGTGAGGAGTTCATAGGATGTTTTCTTCATAAGCTTGTGAAGATAAACACGGTTGATGATATGGCATGCAGTATCAATAGCTTCGGGCCAGAACCTTCTTGGTGTCTTATATTCATCGAGCATCGTTCGAGCCATCTCAATTAGAACTCTGTTCTTGCGCTCAACGATCCCATTTTGCTGAGGTGTATACGGGGCTGAGAATTCATGAGTGATTCCCATTTCATCCAGATAAAGATCAAGGCCAGTGTTCTTGAACTCAGTGCCATTGTCACTTTTGATATGCTTGATCTTGACGCCATAGTTGTTCATGGCACGGTTGGCGAAGCGTCTGAAGACATCTTGTACTTCAGTCTTGTAGAGTATTATATGCACCCATGTGTATCTTGAATAATCATCAACAATGACGAAGCCATAGAGACAGGCTGTGGTAGAGAATGTGGAGTAGTGAGTAGGGCCAAATAAGCCATGTGAAGCAGCTCGAAGGGTTTGGATGTGGTCATGATTGTCTTCGAGGGGTGCTTGGCTCTAGTCATCTTCCCAGCTTCACAGGCACCACGTAGATGATCATTCTTGAACTTAACTTCCTCGATGCCTATGACATGCTTCTTCTTTGCGAGAGTGTGCAAGTTCCTCATGCCAGCATGTCCTAGCCTCCGATGCTAGAGCCAGCACTCTGAAGCTTTTGCTAGAAGACATACGGCCATCTGTGGTCCAGCTGAGAAATCTACCATGTACAGATCACCTTTTCTGTATCCTTCAAATACTAAAGACTTGTCAGATTCCATTAGTACAAGGCAACGAAATTTTCCAAAGATCACAATCACGTTTAAGTCACAAAGCATTGAGACAAACATTAAGTTGAAGCCAAGATATTCAGCAAGCATGACTTTATCCATGTGCTGATCTCTTGAGATTGCAACTCTACCTAGACCCAACACTTTGCTTTTACCAGTATCAGCAAATGTGATGTGACTATTGTTAGATGGACGTAAGGTTGAGTCCATGAGAAGATTTCGATCACCAGTCATATGATTTGTGCATCCGCTATCCATAATCCATTCTGAAGACTTTGGTGTCACTCCCTACAATGCACTTAGGAGGATAGGCTTCACCAAAAGCCATTATGAAGCATAAACATTTGACGTATAAGTGGATTATGAAAGCTCAAACGAAGATTGGAACTGATAAGATGTTTAGCAAGTGATTCATGAGCAGTATGAGCAGTAAGACATTTGGGCATTTGATCTTGTGCCCAACAAGTGTTTTAGGTCCCCAGCAATAGCATCAGAAGCTTTTGGTTTTCGACTAGAGACCTTTCCCTGCAAGAGAAAGTTAGTTCTTCTTAACCACCCACATTTCCAGGGGTGGATTAGAAGCAATGAGTCTAAGAGCAGCATCTGAGAATTTTGGCTTTGGAGCCCTAGCAAATAATCTTGCAGGAGGAGAATAATACTCATAAGAATAGGCAGAAAAATTCTTTGTTTTATGAACATAGCGGTTTGAAGAAACACGCTCATATTCATGAGTCTGAGTATGGTTTCCCTGCAAAACATCCGCGTTAGGGTGACTCAGGTGAGTCCTTTGTCTGTATGAAGCCTTAGGACCATATGAAGCCTTTGGTCTGGGGTTTGTCTTCTTCCTAGGAGGTGTCATGATAACATTTGCAGGAAGTTTCTCAAGACAACCTTTGGGTACCCAGATCTTCTTCATAGGTGGCCCGTTCCTGCAGTTAGTACCAATATACCTGGCAAACACTTCACCCTTTTGATTCTTAAACAGTTTATAGTTTGCATCAAAGGATTCATCAATGATAACAGGATTAGCACAAGTGAAGCCAGATAGGGTAGATGGATCCACTGAAGGTTCCTTTGCAGCAACCCATGTGGTTTTGGGATACTGCTCAGGCTTCCAGTATGAACCATCAACATTCATTTTCCTGTCGAACCCAACACCCTCTTTCCTAGGGTTTCGGTTCAGTATCTGCTTTTTGAGGACATCACATAGAATCTGATGCCCTTTGAGGCTTTTGTACATCCCTGTTTCAAGCAAAGTCTTCAACCTAGCATTTTCATCAGCAATAGTAGTGGTATCCTCAGCAGAGGGGTTAGTCACCACATCAGTAGTTGAAGACATTGCAACAGTGGCAGCAGTAGAACATTCAGCAACAGATGTAGCGTTATCACGCTCAATGCATTTTAGACATGGTGGTTCAAACTCTTCGTGAGTGGAGCTGATCAGTTGTGCGTGGAGTGACTCATTTTCTTTTTGAAGATCTTCATGAGCCGCTTTCAATTTCTCAAGTTCTCGTTTCCTTTGAATGTAATTGTGGGAAAGCTTTTCATGAGTTTTTGAGAGCGATTCATAAAGACCTCCAAGTTCCTTTTATTTAACATGAAGATTTTTTATGTCTTCAAATAAGGACTGAGAACGGGTCATTTCCGCGTCCAATAGGTCATCGCTTTTGTCTAACAGTTTTTGAATATGTTCCATGGCTTTCTGCTGTTCAGTGGCAATTTTAGCAAGTGTTTTGTAGCTAGGTTTTGATTCGCAATCAGAGTCATCTTCACAAGATGTTTGAAAGTAAGCATCGCGTGATTTTACCTTGGCACCGCGTGCCATGAAGTAGTAGGTGGGAGCAGAGTCGTCGTCCTCATCGTCAATGTTGGGGACGGGGCCATTGTCTTCAGTGTTGAAGATGGACTTGGCCACATAGGCAGTGGCTAGAGCCAGACTCGCAGCACCAGAATCAGACTCCTCCTCTGACTCCACCTCCGCCTCTTCAGAAGCAGACTCTTCCTCAGAATCCATCTCCTTGCCAACAAACGCGCGAGCCTTGCCAGATGAATTCTTCTTGTGTGATGAATACTCTGATGAAGACTTAGAAGAAGACTTTGAGTATTTCTTCTTTTTCTTGTCATCGGAATCATATTCCTTGCTCTTCTTCTTCTTCTTCTTCTCATTGTCCCACTGAGGACACTCAGAGATGTAGTGACTAGGTTTCTTGCACTTATGGCATGTTCTCTTCTTGTAGTCATGGGTAGAAGCTTCATCATTTCTTGAGCTGGATTTTGAAGACTTTCTGAAGCCTTTCTTCCTAGTGAATTTCTAGAACTTCTTCACAAGCATGGCAAGCTCCTTTCCAATGTCTTCAGGATCATCAGAACTGCAGTCAGATTCTTCTTCACATGAAGAAACAGCTTTTGCCTTTAAGGCGCGAGATCGGCCATAGTTGGGACCATAGATGTCACGTTTCTCAGATAGCTGGAACTCATGTGTGTTGAGCCTCTCAAGTATATCAGACGGATCGAGAGTCTTGAAGTCAGGGCGTTCTTGAATCATCAGGGCAAGGATGTCAAATGAGCTGTCGAGTGATCTCAGAAGAGTCTTGACGATTTCATGCTTGGTGATCTCAGTGGCGCCAAGTGCTTGAAGCTCATTTGTGATGTCAGTGAGACGATCAAATGTGTGCTGGACATTCTCATTGTCATTTCTCTTGAAGCGATTGAAGAGATTGCGAAGAACGATGATCCTTTGATCTCTCTGGGTAGAGACTCCTTCGTTGACCTTTGAGAGCCAGTCTCAGACTTCCTTTGACGTGTCCAGAGCACTTACACGACCATACTGTCCTTTGGTCAGATGACCACAGATGATGTTCTTGGCCGTTGAATCCAGTTGAACGAGCCTCTTGACATCAGCAGGGGTGATACCTTCACCAGTCTTGGGAACGCTGTTCTTGACGACAAACCACAGGTCCACGTCAATGGCTTCAAGGAGCATGCGCATCTTGTTCTTCCAGTAGGGATATTCGGTGCCATCGAAGACGGGGCATGCAGCAGCGACTTTGATTATCCCTGTAGTCAACATAGCTAAAACTCCAGGTGGTTAAACCGAATCACACAGAACAAGGGAGTACCTCGCTCTGATACCAATTGAAAGTGCAGTATATCGACTAGAGGGGGGGTGAATAGGCGATTTTTATGAAATGCTTCAAAACATGGTAGTTTTGAAGACAAAAGATAAACTCAATCCTATTAGTATGCAGCGGAAAGTAGACTACACTAGACTAGCCATAGTCATGTATTCAATGAAGTGAAAGCACGAAGACTAATAGCAGCTAGGCAGTAGGGATCATGATGGAAGAAGGAATGAAGCCAATCACAACAGGTAGGTACTTAGTGAAGTCAATCAGATAGGGCAAGCATGCAATGACTTCACAACATAGAACAGTAAGTAAAGGGAGGGAAAGGATAAAACCAGTAACTCGGGGAGGACAGTGATTTGTTAGACCAGTTCCAGTTGCTGTGACAACTGTACGTCTGGTTAGGGAGGCTGAGATTTAACTCAGAAGACCGCGTCTTCACCTTATTCCCCTTGAGCTAAGGACACCTAGTCCTCGCCCAATCACTCTGGTAAGTCTTCAAGGTAGACTTCCAAACCTTCACAGACTTCGTTCACCGGCGATTCACAATGACTCTTGGATGCTCAGAACGCGACGCCTAACCGGCTGGAGGAAACACAGTCCTCAAGTGTAATAAGTCTTCAGGTCACACAGACAGAAAGACTTCAGTGATGTCTAACATTGTTTGGCTCTGGGTCTTTTGGCTTTGTCCTCGCAAGGATTTCTCTCTCAAACGCTTCGGAGGTGGGTTGCTCTCAAACGACAAAAGCCATGCAATAACTCTGAGCAGCCTACAATTTATGGTGTAGGGGGTGGGCTATTTATAGCCACTGGGCAACCCGACCTGATTTGTCCGAAGTGACCCTGGGTCACTAAGGAACTGACACGTGTTCCAACGGTCAGATTTCAAACACTCACACGGCAACTTTACTTGGGCTACAAGTAAGGCTGACTCATCCGACTCTGGATAAGATTTGCTCTCATAGTCTTCGCTCGAAGACATAGGATTTGGTTGAGCATCACTTCAGTCACTCTGACTTAGATCACTTGGACCCCATTTAACAGTACGGTGGTTCCTACGACTCAACAAAGAAGAAAAGGAAACAAGGAAACATCTAAGTCTTCGTTCTCCATAGTCTTCACACAATGTCTTCTCTTGTCATAGTCTTCAATATGATTATCTTCATATGCCACCACTGATGTCAATGTCTTCATACATTTTTAGGGGTCATCTCCGGTAGGTAAACCGAATCAATGAGGGACTACTACCCGTGTTATCCTGCAATTCTCACAAACACATTAGTCCCTCAACCAGGTTTATCGTCAATACTCCAAAACCAACTAGGAGTGGCACTAGATGCACTTACAAGTATTGTTAATCCTTCTTTTTCTAGGGATGCAAATTAAGGATTGCTAAAATAAAAAAATACTCGTCATTTCAATGTTAACACTCGTGTCCTTTGCTCAGCAGGATGTTCACAAGACACTCACATGGTTGATTTTGAAGAAGATGAGGCTGATGAAGAAGATGTTGACTATGAAGAAGAAGAGGAAGGAGAAGAAGATGAGGATGAAGAATAAAATGATGATGATGAGGATGAAAAAGAAGAAGAAGAGGGAGATAATGTGGATGAAGTGGGAGGGGTTGAGATTATTGACATGGGATCATTTTCTGAACCGGGAAGAAAGTTTTTGTCTAAAGTGTGAAAAGAATATGAGCCTATCTGTGTTGATGGCATAGTTGTAGCTGCTGAGTGCAAACACTGTGCAAGGAATATTTGTGCTGAGCATAAACATGGAACAAGTTCATTGCGCAAACATTTGAAGAGATACAGGGAAAGGAAGAAGGTTCTTAGAGTTTCTGGACAGCTGAGTGCTTCTATCGTGAGTCCTGATGGAGTTGCAATGGGGCGTTGGACCTTTAATCAGGCATTAGCACGCTGAGAGCTCATGAGGACGATAGTGTTGCATGAATTGGCATTCTCATTGGTGGAGTAGGATGGATTTAGAAGATTTGTCTCTAGTCTAAATCCTAGCTTCAAGATGATATGTAGAAAAATAGTGAAGGAGGTCTGCATGAAAGCATTTAAGGAAGAGAAGCGAATTCTGCAAAGGATGTTCCGAAACTCCAAATCTATGATTTCTTTGACTATGGACATGTGGACACCAAATCAGACAATGAGGTACATTTGCACACAACTCACTTCATTGACGAGGAGTGCAAGCCACAGAAGAGGATAGTGAAATTCTTAGCTATGGAGACGCCGCACAGGAGCTGCAATGTTCAACGTCATGGTGAATTTCATAAGAGAGTGGAACATTGAAGATAATCTCTTTGCTGTGATCCTAGACAATGCATCGAACAATGGTGCAATGATGAAGCTATTGAAGGCACATCTCCTACTTTAGAGGATGTTACATGGTAGTGGCAAGTTGTTCCACCAATGTTGTGCCGCCCATGTCATAAATCTGATATGTCAAGTAGGATTGAACTTCGTTGGTCCAGTGATGAACATGATGCGTGAAAGTGTGAAATATATTCGAAGCTCACCAAGTCGAAAGGAAAAAATTCAAGAAATCATCCAGCAGCATGGTGTATCATGTGGGAAAACTCCAAGTCTTGATGTTCCAACTCGCTGGAACTCAACCTACATGATGATTGATATAACAAAAGAGTATCGTGGAGCGTTCGACTCTTTGGCCATTCAAGATAAACAATATACCTTCAAGCCATCTTTTGAGGATTGGGAAAATGCCGAAGACCTTTGCAGGCTACTGAAGGTATTTTATGAAGCCACTAATGTGATATCCGGCACAAAATATCCAACTGCTAACTTGTATTTCCATGAAATGTGGAAAGTGAAGCTGACCTTAGAGCAACAACATTATGAAGAGGATTCTGATATGGGCACAACGGTCAAATATATGAAGAGAATATTCAGAAGGTATTGGAAGATGACATGGTTGAGCCTTTGTATTCCAGTGATTTGGACCCACAATTGAAGTTGAAATATAATGAGTTCCGATTTGGCCTAGAGTTTAGGAGCGAAGCTGCAGCAATGATTGCTAAAAAAATGTGTTCCAAGGGTTGTTCAAGGAATACCTCCAATTGAATAACAATGGCTCAGCTCACAAGGAGGTGATGAAGACATGTATGTAAGTGGTGAAGATCCTATGGCTGATTGGGACCAACATGTCAATCTCACTACTCGATCTACAAATTTGGATTCTAACGAACTTGATTCGTACTTGTCAAAGGTACCCATCCGTCGAAGTGATCAATTCAATATCCTTTCATGGTGGTAGACGAACTCAGGTGAATACCCAATGCTGAGTCGCATGGCAGCAGATATCTTGGCGGCTCCTGCCTCTGCGGAGGCATCCGAGTCCGCCTTCAGCACAGGGAAGAGAGTCCTATCATATTTTCGAAGTCGAATGACCGCAACGACACTTGAAACTCTTTTTTTGCTTGATAAGGGCCAACGGTAAAGCCATACGACACGCATTTCTTCTTTGTTTCTTATTAATGCTTCAAGTTTACAAGTTTCTTTTTTTCTGCAGCTAATACTCAATGTAGCTTGGCTTCAGTTCATGATATTATAATGGACTTACAAGGTATGAGAAACCTTCTGATATATATAGTGCCATGTATATGAAAGTACACTTAAAGTATGAAGTCTGCTTTTTAATGAGGGATTTCATATCTACAGTTTGTTCCAAGGAACTATTTGCAAGATGCAGCCCAAACATGTAGATGAATATATAGAGTGTTTTACACACATAACTAGTGCTTTTATTTTTGGTTTCCCCAAGTTATAGTTGATCTCTAATATATATATATATATATATATATATATATATATATATATATATATATATATATATATATATATATATATATATATATATATATATATATATATATATATATATATATATATATATATATATTCTCCCAGATATGAATGTGTAGTTCAGATTCATTTTTTTCATCACCAAACTATATTAAAAATATGCATTTCTAACTATAGTAACTTGATTAGAAGGCTTCCTTTCATTCTTGCTTGTTGATTTGCTTATGAGAATCGGGAATATTCTTTGTTCTAATCTTTGTTGTGGAGTGGATGATGGGTAGTGTATAATGGATATTTATAAGCGTATTTTCTTTTAAACCTGATCATGAATTGGTTTTCTTGAACACGCCTTTGCTACTAAGAATATTCCTCTGTTCATAAATATATTATTTAGTTTTCTTGAGGGATAAATATATTATTTAGTTGATGTGCACATAATTACTCTTGTAACATTTCTTTGTAAATACATATATCAAGGACTGATTATTATTGGAGCAATTGATGTTAAACCTCAAGCAGACGATGAAGCAAAGATATGTCGATTTTCTCTATAACCTACTGGATGTGAGAAGATTAGCATGTTGAACCTGTAATCTTTTGATCTTGTCTGAGTCTGTTGGATTGAGGTCCGTAGATTGACGTTCTTTGAAACTTGTAATATTTTGATCTTGTTCAAATCTGTTGGATTGAGGTCTTTAGCTTGATGCTCTTTGAAACATGTAATCTCACGATCTCGCCATTTTACTAAATGTGAAAAGGTTAGACCTTGTGATTTTACTATACGGTGACACATTTGCTGACATATCTAATCTTTTTGGGACTTATTAGTAATTTGGCGAGGCCACAGATGTTGGACTGCCCAAGCATTTGGTTCAAAAAACCTATAATCCTATTGGCTGTGTAAATATTTGCTAAATTCTGGGTCGGCCTCATGTACCCAACGGGTCAATGGGGCCACAAAATTCTGATGAAATGGGCCGACCCATGGCCTCACATATTGACCTTGGGGACACGGGGCCGGGGCCGGGGCAAAAGGCTGGGTCGGCCCATTCCCATTTTGACTTGTATGCTACCTTGAGGCCCAGTCGAGCACATGCCGAGGACGCGTCATCCCAGTTAGTCATCATCTGGATCCGATCCAACGCCTCGTTTAACATGGCGAGGCTGAAGGGACTATCGCGAGAGGTTCCTTCGGGGCTGGCCTCTATTGCGATGGTGGTGAGTTTGGTCGGGCACGATCCATGGTCGTCGGACGTCGCTCCCGCGTTAGGGAGCTGAACCGAATCCGCAGCGAGGAGAGGGAGCTCGGCCACGTGTGATTCCCGGACTTCAGGAGCCGCGCTAGTATTGAGGCTCGATGTCAGATCATGGTGAAAAGAGCGGATCCGGTTGAGGATGACCCACGGTCTTCAGATGCGACGTTTGCGTCCGAGCTCGAAGCCGGGCATGGGGTAGGGGACGATGTATTGATCGGATCGGGGAGTAACTCTAGAGTTAAGGCTCCGGAGTCCATGGGCGTCTCACGTGATGCCGAGAAGCCTGTAAAGACCAAGTCGCCCCGAGCGTCGATGACATACTCGAGGTTACCGAACCTAATCCGGTGCTCAGGGGTGAAACTGTCGACTCGGTCGAGATGATCGGTCGGGTCAGCGTGCAGAACAATGTTGCCGAACGCAAAAAGCTAACCAGGAACAAAGATGTCCCTGGTGTTGATGCCATCTCCGATGATCAGGCAAGCCATCGATACCTTAGCGATCCAAACAATGGAACTCTCAATGAAAGCATCAATATCGGTGTCGAAACCGATGGATCTCGGGTAGGGGGTCCCGAGTTGTGGATCTTGGATCAATGGGGAACGGGAGACGAAGGACACAATGTTTACCCAGGTTCGGGGCCTCTCTAAGAGGTAAAATCCTACGTTCTGCATGATTATATTATGGTGTATAGGATGGTTACAAAGTTGATCTACCTCGAGATCGGATGAACTAACCCTAGACTATTAGGGCAACCGTTGTTGTTCTAGCCTCTACGTACCTAAACCCTCTGGTTTATATAAGCACCAGGGGTACTAGGGTTACACATGGTCGGTTACACGCCGAATCTTCCATCATGACTTGGAAGACGCACCAAGCCTCCGAGAGCCTCTTATCCGGCCATAGGTTCATCTGATAGTTCGGCCCCACAGTGGTCTGATCACTCTGTGGCTATAGCGCGAGAAAAGCTCCTGTCTGCTAAGACTACGTCGGTATTTCCCCAAAGAGGAAGGGATGATGCAGCACATCGACAATAGGTATTTCCCTCAGTGATGAAACCAAGTTTATCGAACCAGTAGGAGAACCAAGCAACACAATGTAAACAGCACCTGCACACAAATAACAACACCTCGCAACCCGACGTGTTAAAGGGGTTGTCAATCCCTTTCGGGTAACGATGCTAGAAATTTGTAATGGATTGGAATAATAGATCGTAAATAAAATAAAATGCAGCAAAGTATTTTTGTATTTTTGGTTTAATAGATCTGAATAAAAATGCAAAGGAAAAGTAGATCGCAAGCAAATATATGAGAAAGAAGACCCGGGGGCCGTAGGTTTCACTAGTGGCTTCTCTCGAGAAAGATAGCAAACAGTTGGTAAACAAATTACTGTTGGGAAATTGATAGAACCTCAAATAATTATGACGATATCCAGGCAATGAT
Organism: Secale cereale; assembly: GCA_902687465.1. Lineage (NCBI taxonomy): Eukaryota > Viridiplantae > Streptophyta > Magnoliopsida > Poales > Poaceae > Secale > Secale cereale. The sequence goes on from LR738709.1 coordinate 521,190,053, forward strand.
CATTACATAGGCATCACGTCCAAGATTAGCTGACCGACTCCTGCCTGCATCTACTACTATTACTCCACACATCAACCGCTATCCAGCATGCATCTAGTGTATTAAGTTCATGGAAAAACGGAGTAATGCATTAAGAATGATGACATGATGTAGACAAGATCCGTTTATCTATGACGTTAGATTTGGATCTCGTCGTTTTATCCTTAGTAGCAACGATACATGTTGGGGAACATAGTATTTCAAAAAAAAATCATACGATCACGCAAGATCTATCTACTAGATGCATAGCAACGAGAGGGGAGAGTGTGTCTATGTACCCTCGTAGACCGAAAGCGGAAGCGTCTAGTGATGCGGTTGATGTAGTCGAACGTCTTCGCGGTCCAACTGATCGAAGCACCGAACGTATGGCACCTCCGCGTTCAACACACGTTCAGCTCGATGACGTCCCACGAGCTCTTGATCCATTTGAGCGTCACGGGAGAGTTTCGTCAGCACGACGGTGTGGTGACGGTGATGATGAAGCTACCGGCGCAGGGCTTCGCTTAAGCACTGCAACGATATGACTGAGGTGTGTAACTGTTGAGAGGGGCACCGCACATGGCTAAGACCAATCTTGGAGTGCCTTTGGGGTGCCCTCTGCCCACGTATATAAAGGAGGGAGGAGGAGGAGGCCAGCCCTAGAGGGGGCGCGCCAAGTGTGCGGAGTCCTACTAGGACTCTCAAGTCCTAGTAGGATTCCCCTTTTCCTTTCCGGAGTAGGAGAGAAGAAAGAGGGAAAGAGAGAGGGAGTAGGAAAGGGCAAGGGGGGGGGGGGGCGCCCCCTTTCCCCTAGTCCAATTCGGACCCATGGTGGGCGCGCGCCTCCTTCCCTTTGGCCTACCTCCTCTATTCCCGTATGGCCCAATAAGGCCCAAATACTTCTCGCAATGAATTCTCGTAACTCTCCGGTACTCCGAAAAATACCTGAATCACTCGGAACCTTTCCGATGTCCGAATATAGCCTTCCAATATATCGATCTTTGTGTCTCCACCATTTCAAGACTGTTCATCATGTCCGTGATCTCATTCGGGACTCCGAACAAACATCGGTCATCAAATCACATAACTCATAATACAAATCGTCATCGAACGCTAAGCGTGCGGACCCTACGGGTTTGAGAACTATGTAGACATGACCGAGACACATCTCCGGTAAATAACCAATAGCGGAACCTGGATGCTCATATTGGCTCCTACATATTCTACGTAGATCTTTATCGGTCAAACCACATAACAACATACGTTATTCCCTTTGTCATATGTATGTTACTTGCCCGAGATTCGATCGTCGGTATCATCATACCTAGTTCAATCTTGTTACCCGCAAGTCTTTTTACTCGTTCCGTAATACATCATCTCGTAACTAACTCATTAGCCATTTGCTTGCAAGGCTTATTATGATGTGTATTACCGAGAGGGCCCAGAGATACCTCTCTGACACTCGGAGTGACAAATCCTATTCTCGATCTTTGCCAACACCACAAACACCTTCGAAGACACCTGTAGAGCATCTTTATAATCACCCAGTTACATTGTGACGTTTGATAGCACACAAGGTGTTCCTCCGGTATTCGGGAGTTGCATAATCTCATAGTCATAGGAACATGTATAAGTCATGAAGAAAGCAATAGTGGTGAAACTAAACGATCAAGTTGCTAAGCTAACGGATGGGTCTTGTCCATCACATCATTCTCCTAATGATGTGGTCCTGTTGATCAAATGACAACTCGTGTCTATGGTTAGGAAACATAACCATCTGTGATTAACGAGCTAGTCCAGTAGAGGCATACTAGGGACACTCTGTTTTGGTCTATGTATTCACACATGTACTAAGTTTCCGGTTAATACAATTCTAGCATGAATAATAAACATTTATCATGATATAAGGAAATATAAATAACAACTTTATTATTGCCTCTAGGGCATATTTCCTTCAATACATACGTGTCAGTTCCCTTTCTGTCATTGGGATCAAGCACCGTAAGATCGAACCAACTACCGGGCACCTCTTACCATTGCAAGATAAATAGATCAAGTTGGCCAAACAAAACCCAAATATCGGAGAAGACATACAAGGCTATAAGAGATCAAAGAAACTCAAATAACTTTCATAGATATAAAAAGATAGATCTGATCATAAACTCAAAGTTCATCGGATCCCAACAAACACACTGCAAAAAGAGTTACATCATATGGATCTCCAAGAGACCATTGTATTGAGAATTCAGCAAGAGAGAGAAAACCATCTAGCTACTAACTACGGACCCGTAGGTCTACAAAGAACTACTCACGCATCATCGGAGAGGCACCAATGGAGGTGGTGAACCCCATCTGAGATGGTGTCTAGATTGGATCTGGTGGTTCTGGACTCTACGACGGCTGGATGAATATTTCGTCGACTCCCCTAGGGTTTCTAGAATATTTGGGTATTTATAGAGCAAAGAGGCGGTGCGGGAGGCCATCGAGGTGGGCACAACCCACCTGGGCGCGCCAGGGGGGCTGGCGCGCCATGGTGGGTTGTGCCCCCCTCGGGCACCCCCAGGTGCTGCCTTGGCCCATCAGGTGTCATCTGGCCCATAAAAATTCTCCAAAAGTTTCATGGTGTTTGGGCTCCGTTAGGTATTGATTTCCTACGATGTCAAAAACATGCAGAAAACAGCAACTGGCACTTGGCACTATGTCAATAGGTTAGTACGAAAAAATGATATAAAATGACTATAAAATGAATGTAAAACATACAAGAATGATAATATAACAGCATGGAACAATCAAAAATTATAGATACGGTGGAGACGTATCAACATCCCCAAGCTTAACTCCTGCTCGTCCTCGAGTAGGTAAGTGATAAAAACAGAATTTTTGATGTGGAATTCTGCCTATCATGTCATATCATATTCTTTTCTTTATAGCATGGACATTTGTACTTTTATATGGTTCAAAGCAATAGTCTAGTTTTGACATAATAATTTAGATACTCAAGCATATCAATAAGTAGCCATGTCTTTCAAAATATCAATGCTAAAATAAGCTATCCCTAGCCCATTATGCTCAACCATTGATCCATTCATGAAACACATTCGTATATTAGTTACACCCAATGCTCAAGTACGATCATAGTGTTTCCTAGTTGGTGCTTGTAAGAGAAGATGGAGACTCAAATTCAAAAATAAAAATTGCATAAGTAAAAGAAAGGCCCTTCGCAGAGGGAAGTAGGGATTTGTAGAGGTGCCAGAGCTCAAAGCTTAAATTGAGAGATAATTTTTTTGGGAGGTATACTTTTCACACCAACGAGAACAACTTGAGGTCCCCAACACTTTCCATGCTAGATATATCATAGGAGGTTCCCAAACAGAAATAAAGTGTATTCCTTTTCCACCAAACTTTCACAAGCCATGGCTAGCCGAATCCACGGTTGCCTTCCATACCAACACTTTCCAAGGAATTTATTATTTGACAACATATAGTAAATTTGTTTTTCATTTCGGGACTGGGCATCCCTAATACCTTTGCCTTACTCTCATGCAATGAAAAGTTAATAAACACTCATTGTGAGAATACCACATCTAGCATGGAAAATATTGGCCACCCCTCACCGCCTCGCGAGCGGTACGGGCACAAAAAAGGGAAATTTATTTTGAAAATTAGAGATGGCACATACAAATTTTCTTAGAACGGCAAGGGAATACCGCATATAGATAGGTATGGTGGACTCATGTGGCAAAACCGAGATAAAGGATTTTGGATGCACAAGTAGAGACCATACTTAGTGCACAATGAAGGCTAGCAAAAGACTGGGAAGCGACCAACCATGAAACGAATAATCTCATAAGCAAACATTGAGCATAAATAACACCGAATAATGCACCACAAGTAGGATATAATTTCATTGCATAATTATTGACTTTCGTGCTTGCATCGGGAATCACAAACATTAACACTAATATTCTTACTAAATCATACTTACTCATTAACATGACTCACATATCATATCATCATGTCTCAAAACTATTACAAGGAATCAAGTTTATTTTGTCCAATGATCTTCATGAAAGTTTTTATTATATCCTTCTTGGATATCTATCACTTTGTGACTAATTTTCATATGTTGCTTGTGATAAGCTCAAACAAATATAAGTGAAGATCATGAGCATACTTTTTCTTCATTCTCTCAAAATAATATAAGTGAAGCAAGAGAGAATTTCTTTAAAATTTACTAACTCTCAAATAAATATAAGTGAAGCAAGAGAGTATTTCTTCAAAAATACTAAGCACACCGTGCTAAAAAATATATAAGTGAAGCACTAGAGCAAGTCCTAGCTCATAAAAGATTTAAGTGAAGCATAGAGAGCAAATTTAACAGGTCATGATAAAATTTTGGCTCTCTCAAATAGGTGTGTCCAGCAAGGATTGATGACTTAAAACACAAAATAAAACAAGCAAAGACACATACCATACAAGATGCTCCAAGCAAAACACATATCATGTGATGAATAAAAATGTAGTTTCGAGTGAAATACCGATAGTTGTTGGAAGAAACAGGGGATGCCACTCGAAGGCATCCCCAAGCTTAGTTGGTTGCTCATTCTTGGATAATAGCTTGGGATGCCGGGGCATCCCCAAGCTTAGGCTCTTCTATCCTTCCTTCATCCATCGTAAGATAACCAAAAACTTGAAAACTTCAATCACACAAAACTCAACAAAACTTGCACGAGATCCGTTAGTATAAGAAAGCAAATCACTACTATAAGTACTTTATCAAACCAATTCATATTTTGTTTTTGTATTATATCTACTGTATTCCAACTTTTCTATGCCAAAAAACTCATCAAAGAAAACCATAGAGCCATCAAAATAAGCACACAACACAAAGAAAACAGAATCTGTCAAAAACAGAATAGTCTGTAGTAATCTGGAAGTTTCGAATACTTCTGGAACTCTAAAAATCTTGAAAAAAATAGGATGACCTGGGTAATTTGTATATTAATCTTCTGCAAAAATAATTGGCATTTTATCACGTTCTGGTAATTTTTAACAATTATTTTCGTGAGCACAAAGTTTCTGTCTTTTTCAGCAAGATCAAACAACTATCACCCAAGAAGATCCTATCGGTTCTACTTGGCACAAACACTAATTAAAATACAGAAAACACAATCATAACAGTAGCATAATTGTGCTAACACTCAAGAACAGAAAGCAAAGATAAATTTTATTCATTGGGTTGCCTCCCAACAAGCGCTATCGTTTTACGCCCTTAGGTAGGCGTAAGGCAAGGATCTAAGTTTTGTCATCTTTCTTCTTCTTAGTTTTCTTAGAGGTGTTTTCATCATGGGGTTTTGTAAACACAACATAAAACATATTATCCATGGAAATTTTAGCAATCCTTAGTTGGTTTCCATCATAACCCCTTTGATTTCCCGCAACAATCCAAGAGTAGTGTTGATTAACATTATTAAAAACTTGTTAGATTATGTCTAGAACGTGGACTTCCTTTTTAAGATTTTCATCAAAGATCTTATTATCCCCAAGCAAATGCCTTAGTGCATAGTCTCTATTGTAAATAATTTCATCTATCACGGGGTTTTCACGATTCATACCATAAAAATCAAAGATTTCCCTAGCTTCTTGAATTATGTAGTCAAACTCATTCATAAGAATGAGAGTGGCCAACCTTTTGGCTCTAAGATTCTTTATTTCAGGAAGCTCAAAAAACAATCTTTGCAAAGTAGGATGAGTGTAGATAAATTTACTTTCAAGTTTCAGAACTAGTGCTGAAATAGCATCCGCATAAGATCTAGTAGTTTTAAGTATAGGAGCATCATCAAGGCTCAGATTTCCAACACAATTGAAAAATTCTTGGATACGTTCTTTTCCCATAACGTTCCCTTGCCCCAAGATAAAAGTTTTAGCATCCAGATTGCCTATACGTCCAATTTCAGGAGTAAGGCCATCATCTGTTGGTGCCATACCGAAATCACTCATGATTGCAAGCAAAGAATAGATCTGACAAGAGAACGGCGGATGGAAAAAGAGAGGCGAATAAAATGGTAAAAGATTTTGAAGTGGGGGAGATGAAAACGAGAGGCAAATGGCAAATAATGTAATTGCGAGGAGATGAGATCTGTGATTAGGAACCTGGTTATGTTGAAGATCCTCCCCGGCAATGGCTCCAGAAATTCCTTTTGATCGCTCTCTGACTATAACGCCAGAAAAGCTCATGTCTGCTAGGACTACGACGGTATTTCCCCAAAGAGGAAGGGATGATGCAGCACATCGACGATATGTATTTCCCTCAGTGATGAAACCAAGGTTATCAAACTAGTAGGAGAACCAAACAACACAACGTAAACATCATCTGCACACAAATAACAACACCTCGCAACCCGACGTGTTAAAGGGGTTGTCAATCCCTTTCGGGTAACAATGCTAGAAATTTGTAATAGACTGGAATAATAGATCGTAAATAAAATAAAATGTAGCAAAGTACTTTTGTATTTTTGGTTTAATATATCTGAATAAAAATGCAAAGGAAAAGTAGATCGCAAGCAAATATATGAGAAAGAAGACCCGGGGGCCGTAGGTTTCACTAGTGGCTTCTCTCGAGAAAGATAGCAAGCGGTGGGTAAACAAATTACTGTTGGGCAATTGATAGAACCTCAAATAATTATGATGATATCCAGGCAATGATCATTACATAGGCATCACGTCCAAGATTAGTAGACCGACTCCTGCCTGCATCTACTACTATTACTCCACACATCGATCGCTATCCAGCATGCATCTAGTGTATTAAGTTCATGGAAAAACGGAGTAATGCATTAAAAACGATGACATGATGTAGACAAGATCCGTTTATCTATGGCGTTAGATATGGATCTCGTCGTTTTATCCTTAGTAGCAACGATACATATGTGTCGGTTCCCTTTTTGTCACTGGGATCAAGCACTGTAAGTAGACCTGGCCATGGGCAGCCCGGCCCGACACGAAAAAGCCCGACCCGGCCTGGCCCGATGCTGCACCCGGGCCGGGCTCGGGCCTAGAATATGAGCCCGAGGCCGGGTCGAGCTCAGGCCCGGGCCTGCTGTTTTCACGATTTAATGAAGGGGCACGGCCCGTGGCCCAAGGCTTGACGGGCTTTATCAGTTTCGGGTCGGGCTTGGGCCCAAAAATCAGGCCCGAAAGCAGGGTCGGGCAGGGCTCGAGCCTAGGTTTCATGCCTCGGGCTTCGGTAGGCCCGGCCCGGCAGATGGCCAGGTCTAAGTGTAAGATCGAACCCACTACCGGGCACCTCGTCCCATTGCAAGATAAATAGATCAAGTTGGCCAAACAAAACCCAAATATCAGAGAAGAAATACTAGGCTATAAGAGATCATGCATATAAGACATCAAATAAACTCAAATAACTTTCATGGATATAAAAAGATAGATCTGATCATAAACTCAAAGTTCATCGGATCCCAACAAACACACCGCAGAAATAGTTACATCATATGGATCTCCAAGAGACCATTGTATTGAGAATTCAGCGAGAGAGAGAAAGCCATCTAGCTATTAACTACGGACCCGTAGGTCTACAAAGAACTACTCATGCATCATCAGAGAGGCACCAATGGAGGTGGTGAACCCCATCCGAGATGGTGTCTAGATTGGATCTGGTGGTTCTGGACTCTGCGGCAGCTGAATGAATATTTTGTCGACTCCCCTAGGGTTTCTGGAATATTGGGGTATTTATAGAGCAAAGAGATAGTGCGGGAGGCCACCGAAGTGGGCACAACCCACCTGGGTGCGCCAGGCCCCCCTGGCGTGCCCTGGTGGGTTGTGCCCCCCTCGGGGCACCCCCAGGTGCTTCCTTGGCCCATCAGGTGTCTTCTGGCCCATAAAAATTCTCCAAAAAGTTTTCGCGGTGTTTGGGCTCCGTTTGATATTGATTTCCTGCGATGTAAAAAACATGAAGAAAACAACAACTGGCACTTGGCACTATGTCAATAGGTTAATACCAAAAAATGATATAAAATGATTGTAAAAGATTCAAGAATGATAATATAACACCATGGAACAATAAAAAAATATAGATACATTGGAGATGTATCATGTAACAATCCAAGAATCTAAGAAGGACTCTTCCTTGCATTCCAAACCGACTTTGGGGAGGCCCTCTCCCCAAGTTACGACCCCAGGGCTCAACATATAAATAGAGGAGCAGGGCTAGCCCCTAGAACACAAGTTTGGAAGCCTTCTCTAGTTCTTCTAGTTTTAGTTGGTCCTAGTTTACTAATTAGAGCTAGGGTAACCTTGTAGTTCCTCCTCCGCTCTAAATCCATTGTGCTTAGCGAAGTCCTGCGGAAATAGTTTCACCACCACCGTCACCACGCCGTCGTGATGCCGGAACTCATCTACTACTTCACCCCTCTTGCTGGATCGAGAAGGCGAGGACGTCATCGAGCTGAACGTGTGCTGAACGCGGAGGCGCCGTACGTTCGATGCTTGATCGGGATGGATCGTGTACATCAACCGCGTTGATAACCGCTTCCGCTTAGCGATCTACAAGGGTATGTAGATGCTCTCCCCCTCTCATAGCTATGTATCTCCATGGATAGATCGTGCGTGTGCGTAGATTTTTTTTTTTTTTTTGCATGCAGCGTTCCTCAACAAGAATTATATTGGTTCCTCATAGTATAGGTTGGCTAGCTTACTTCTATGCGGGAAAATGGACCAAACACAGTCTAATGTAGATCAGGTATGGACAAGAAAGAACTCAATATCATGTTCAGTTAAATAAACCACCAAATCAGATTTTTCTTACATATGCAATGACAATTTACATATGACAAGCTCTCAAGGAATACACTAAACTTATGCAACAAATCAGCACAACAACTAGTGTAGAAAGCATCGACTTCGATACAAACATACCTTTGATAATGGAGGCACTGCAAACATGACCAAGTAATTCAATCCTTCCAACGGCATCCTTCTTCAAGATAAAATAGTCATCAAAGGACCAGACGCTATGGTAGAGATGATCGAAGACATTTTTTCGCATACGAAAGTGTCAGCAAAAATTATCAGCAAATAAGGCATGAGGGGCAAAGTAGCCGTCCATCAGCGCCAAATGACCCCGTGCACTGTTCAGATTGAGTATTCGATGACCCTTGATCGATCCTTTAAAACTGAGAACATGTTCTTTCGCTTGATTTGCGTCTGCAAGGACCGCCTGCATCATAGTCGTTTCATCCGGGTAGCCCTCCTCGCCGGACGAGTCCTCGAACGACTCAACGTAGTGCTTATATATGTACTCCATGTCCGAATTCATTGCTTCAATTAAGGGGAAAAAATAGCACGGACATTTCACCGAACACTCGCCGGGTGTGGCGACTATCGTATTCCGCTTGACAGGGTTAACCTAGAACTTACAGGTGTGGTCGTACAGTTAAAGTGCCAGGGCCAGGGATGGAAATACACAGAGAGGATCAATCAGACGCCGAAATCGCTACAGCATTCGACAAGGGCACAGCGACGCCCACCATGTGTATATACCTGCGACCAGGATCGTACCAGGTGTCTACCGAAGTCGACCACGCCCGTCGTCGCTCTCCGAACCCAAAGCCAAACCCATTCAAGAAGGCGTTTGGACCGTTCCGACCCCGACCGCGTACGTGTGTGTCATCACGTACGGGATTGCCGGCCGCATGCCCCCACACGCCAACAGCAGCTCGTGGGCCGCGCACGCGGTGACCGCTGAGGTCACGCCGGACGCCACCAGTTTTGTCCCGCCCGCGCCGCGAGTCCAGACGGACGCGCATACAGCGACGTCCCCTCCTGCGCCCGTCCGGCGTGCACCGCCCAGCCCTTGCGCCGCTCGCCACGCCACGCACGGCGCACCAGCGCTCTATCCACCCTATCTATCGTCGGCCCCTCTCGTCTCTTTACGTGCGCGGCCGGAGCGAGCCGGCGGAAAAGGCCACCGGAGCCCGGGCGCCGAATCTGCCACGTCCGCGCCGCGCCGGTGCCCAACAAGCGGGAACGCCCGGATACGGCGATGGGACGGCAGATCGCCACCACCGGTGCGCTGCGCTGAACACTTGTAAAGCGAGTTCGGTGCCCCAATCATGGAGAGCTCGTGAATGGGACCGGCAGATCGAGATGAGTTTGGACCAGCGCGCCAGCCAAACCTTAGCTCGCCGCGCTCGCGGTCGCGGTCGAGCCCGCTGTGACCCGCACTACTGGGCTGGCTGGCTACTGCCTTTGATCGGTAATTTGGACATGCGCGGTGCACCGTGCACGGACATCCCGGGCGCACCTCCCATGATGGTGTATTCTAGTGCATTCCTGGTACTACATTGATCACCTACCGTATCGGTCAATGACTATCGATTATCTCGTTGGTCGTGTGCAAACTGCAACTCGTGTCTTCATTATGGGATAATAGATTACCGGTAGATACGACGATGGACGATGGTACTACTTACTCATCATAGGTTAAGATATACGTATAAGGAGAGGATAAGATTTGCCGCATCATTAGTTTTTGTACCAGAGGGCGATAGCCGCCACAATGCATGGCATCATTTCGCACGACCGAAATTTTCAAATGGATGCCAACCAGGTCGCTCGGAAGTCGCACAAAGTTAAGGCTCACAGACTGAAGAGAGTGAGGACCATCGCCATGACTGAAGGCTGGAGCGACCGGCCTGCCAACCCTATTGCGGCATGGGCAACAAACCGGAGCTTGAGCCAGTCAAACCACCGCCCACCCTAAGCACAAGGCACGTGCCTGTCCGGTGGAGGTTGGGAGCATGATCATCGTTAGTAAGTTGCCACTGGATCGACAGCGAAAATAGAGAGCGGAATTCAACTTGGCCACGGACGCACCGGATGTGAACGAAGCAATCGATCCTGCAGCACCCGAGCCAAAAAAGACAGGCAACAAGAAGCAATCCTGTCGCACGCAAGGCACATGCGAGAAGCCGCAAATGACAACGTAAACTACTACTTCCTCTGTCCCAAAATATAAGAACGTTTTTGACAAACACATTTTGTTACGTACTTCGGAGGAAGATCTGCCCGTGAAGCTGAATCACCCAATCTTTGGCGCTTGGCAGCACTAGTGTCTGTCGGCACTAGAAATCGGAGCGCTTCCTGTCCGTGTGTGCTTGCAGTTAATAGGTGCAAAGGAGCTTAGCATTCGGTCCCTTTCCTATCTTTTCTTTTCAATAGTACCAGTTGAACTCACTGGCAGTAATTTTCCAGTTTTCACGCAGGTGACAATCAACTATCTGCAGCTTGCAAATACTGTGTAGAAGAATTGCTGACCGACAATCATGATCACCATCAAGGTTCTTGAGATGAAAGAGAGATGACAACCAATATTCAGCACTAGTTTTTTCTTCTGGAAAGACAAACACATTTTGTTACGTACTTCGGAGGAAGATCCGACATCTCAATCTAGTCAAACTGCTGTAATAGCTAGGCATGGCACTAGAACTGTTGCAATACAAAAATAGTGTCAAGCCTGGCAGCACTACTTCACTGATCACGCTCGAAAATTTGCCTTCAGTCAAAGCACTGGCAGCAGCATTGGTTGTCAGGATCAATTGACGCCGAATTCTCTTCATGGTGTAGGCCCTGCTCGGAACATGGCTGTTCTTCATGGCACTACACTTGAAACTCAAACATGGCATTCTCACCCGTCCCAAGCTCATCCGGCCGCAGTAATGGAGCGAGGCCGTCGTACTAAACCTGCACCGAGGACCAGCCCATCACAGTAGCCGTATAGGCTTGGTTGTCCGTTGTCCGGTATCAGTACCGTCCGTGAGCTGTCCGGTTAACACAGGCTGACAAGCAGCACCACCCTTCTCCGTCGGCATTAACGCGTAGGCGTAGTAGCTTGGATCGATCCACGATGCCGTTGATGTGCATGTTCCGTTTTAGCTGCCGGTTTGGTTACCTCTTCCGGACTCCCACTCCCGGAAAACCTTTGGAGGTTAGGTTGTAGTGGAGGCGCTTTCGGCCAGTGTTAGTTCAGTTTTAGGGAAGAGAGGGAATGGCCAGCGCAACGGCAACAGTGGATTTCCGGCCGATGTGTCGGACGATAGGGATGGCTGGAATCTGCAGCCGACGTGTTCGGGAAGAGCTTCAGGAGTTGTGAAAAATCTGTTTAACGCCAGTACAACTATAGAGATATGTCAGCGTCCTAAACCGATTTTTATTAGTTAATTAAGAAGTAGATAATTGCTCACAAATTAACAGAAAATCAGACGTAACCGATACAAATAGACCACATACGGACTAACTCACAAAATACGAAATCACATGACCACACGGTGGACTTGACAACCAACCCCAACACACAACAATCATTAATCCCCGGGTCGAAGAACGACAAACACCGCTAAACAACGAGGACAAGCCAAACCACAATACCATGAGGACAGTCCTAGTCACTAAGAAACATCTATTAAGAAGTCGCAAACACCTTCCCTGTGGCATCATTCTTTTTGTGCATGGTCCTAAATCCATCCTGAGAGACTTTTTCACCTTCTTGATTTTGCCCCTAGTAGCCATCAATCATCTTGGTAGATCTAGGGTTAGCCGCCTCTAAGCTCACAAGCAAATCACAAAATTCTTTCAGAAAGAAAGCATGTAGACGTGCACACATACATGTAGAATCTGAAAAAGCCATTATTAAAAAAATCTCAACTTTTACCGACGGTTGTTTAAGCGTGATATGTGTAGAGAAAGGCAAACGGTTAGTGATATCTTTTACCAAAAATTAATGTTAGTGTAGTCTACGGATCGTTCCGTAGCACATTCTTAAATACTCGGAAAATTCTAAATACAAATCAACACATCCATACAACATCAATTTATTTAGTCACTAAATTTTAAATCAAAAATTCGAAACATAGGTAAAAAAATGACGAATTGGACATTGAATAGACATAACATAAATCGGGCTTTAGATTTGGCTCACTTTCACATTCATGTCAAATTTATCATTTTTTGTATTTCCAGCAATGTCTCCAATTTCGATACGATTTTTTTTGACAACACGCAGTGATGTTGTGTCAATGTGCTAGATTATTTTCAGATATTTTAAAATGTGCTACTCCCTCCGTTCCATAATGTAGTGCCTATAGATTTTTACACAAGTCAAACATTACAAACTTTGACCATGTTTATAGAGAAAAGTATGTACATCTAGAATACCAAATGCACATCATTGGATACATCGTGAATTATATTTTCAGAATGTACATGTTTGGTATTGTAGATGTAGACAGTTTTCTCTATACACTTGGTTAAAGTTGGCAAAGTTTGACTTTCACAAAAATCTATAGACACTACATTGTGGAACGGAGGAAGTACGACATTTGGTGCACCGGTAGCACCACAAGGATGGGTGTTTAGCTAAACTCGGAGTATTTAGCTCAACAAGGTCACAATGTCGGAAAAAAAAATGTTTCAAAGTGCATGCTTGGCACGGGTATGTGGTCTTGAGCTAAACTACAGTGTGTATTTGAACTTCTTATTTATTTGAACTTTGAGCCCGGTTGTGCTCTGCATGGCAAAGTGAGCATCAGTAAACTTAACCCTGAACAACCGTGCAAAACCTTCATTCAGCCATCTCTACCCCAAAAGCGAGAAACGAGGCAGATCGAGTAACCTTTGACGTTGGCAAAGTTGCGGAAACGCAAACCCCTTTTTCCCCTGGATGAATGCAATCATTCGGCTCGGCTGCCACTAAAAGGAAAGAGAAGAACCCAGAATGGATATGGATAGTGCTCTCTACGACCAGACCACCACCACGTCTAATTTCCCAGCCAGCATTCCTTCCTTTTTTTCTCTCTCGAAAAATCCAACAAATCCCGAATCGTACACCGGGTTAATTGGTCCGAGCCAACAGTGCACAGTGACGGGTGGGGTGGTCGGCCGCTGCGCGCCTATATATACGTGGCTCCATCCTCACATCACATGTAGGAGCATGTGAAGGCCACCGCCGCACACTCGCATCATCTGGCCTTGCTCTTGCCCGCCCGCCATAGCTCCAGAGCTCAGCACCACACCACCGCCTCGCCGGATCCATTGTTTGCAGCAAGCAGCAGCTCGAGCGTTGATCAGAGAGCCGTCCATAGTGCCGCTGCCATGGCGACCACGCCGCCGGTGGGCAGGGGCGGAGATGGCGGCCGGAAGAAGAGGAAGCAGGGCGGCTTCAAGACCATGCCCTTCATACTAGGTGAGAGCTGCTTCGCATCTGCTGTCGGTAGATTCGTCCTGAATATAATCTGAGGAAAACAAACCAGCATTGTAGAGTCCATCCTACTACCTTGTAAAGTTCTCGATTTGGGCGGCAACAAGCTTGTTGCGGAAAATTTCGCACCCATTTCCATTCCCAGTTTGTCGCACCTAAAACAGAATTTAATGGCAAGTTGGCAAAAACTGGAGTAGACAAACAATTGGACATACGTACTTCAATACATGCATGGGCTTTTGATTCTCTTCTCATCACTTGTGCCACGTCCAAAATTGTGCTGCAGTGAACGAGGTGTGCGACAGGTTCGCGACGGCGGGCTTCGGCGCCAACCTCATCACGTACCTGACGCAGCAGCTGCACCTGCCGCTGGTGGAGGCGTCCAACACGCTCACCAACTTCGGCGGCACGTCCAGCCTCACGCCCATCCTCGGCGCGCTCGCCGCCGACTCCTTCGCCGGCCGCTTCTGGACCATCGTCGCCGGCTCCGTCTTCTACCAGCTCGGCATGCTCGGCCTCGTCGTCTCCGCGCTGCTCCCGTCCCTCCGCCCCGGACCCTGCTCGCCTCCCGCGGTCCCGTGCCGCCGCGCCAACGGGCTGCAGCTCGCCGTGCTCTACGTCTCGCTGCTCTTCACGTCCCTCGGCTCCGGCGGCATCCGGCCGTGCGTCGTGGCCTTCGGCGCCGACCAGTTCGACCAGCAGGAGGAGCAGGACGAGGAGGAGCACCGTGGCGGCGGGGGCACGGAGGCGGTGGCTGGGCAGAAGCGGCAGTACTTCAACCTCTACTTCTTCACCATGGGGTTCGCCGTGCTGCTGGCGCTGACGGTGGTGGTGTACATCCAGGAGAACGTGGGGTGGGGGTGGGGGTTCGGGATCCCGGCCATCGGCATGCTCGTCTCCATCGTGGTCTTCGTGGTCGGGTACCCGCTCTACGTCCGGCTCAAGCCGGGGGGCAGCCCGTTCACGCGGCTGGCGCAGGTCGTCGCCGCGGCGTACAAGAAGCGGCGCGCGCCGCTGCCGGAGGACCCCCGCATGCTGTACCAGGACAAGGAGCTCGACGCGCTCATCTCCACCAACGGCAGGCTCCTGCACACCAACCAGCTCACGTAAGTGCTCCGGCTCCGCCGCGCCGTTTCATTATCGCTGGCTTATCGTGCATGTGTGGCTCGGCGCCGGCGTGCACGAATTGTGCTAGCCATGTCGGCTACTTTTGGTGGTGGTTACATTACCAGTGCACAAAGGAAGAAAGAAAACAAACCAAATAAAGCGAGAGCGCGTACTGCTGTGGTTTAAACCGCGCCTCCTTCTTACCAAATTTATGTCACGTACGTGGTACTTTCACCACTAGCTAGCGTCGATGGAGACGTGCACGTGTGCACGTACGGGAGCTCATCTGATGGATGTTTTGCATGTTGCCGTGTGAATTGGTTCAGGTTCTTCGACCGGGCGGCGATCGTGACGCCGGGGGACAACGCCGGCTCCGGCAAGCTGGACCTGTGGCGGCTGTCGACGGTGCACCGCGTGGAGGAGCTCAAATCCATCGTCCGCATGCTACCCATCTGGTCGGCCGGCATCCTGCTCGTCACCGCCGGCTCGCACAACAACAGCTTCACCATCCAGCAGGCGCGCACCATGGACCGCCACGTCACCCAGCATTTCCAGATCCCGCCGGCCACCATGTCCATCTTCACCACCACCGCCATGCTCGTCACCCTGGGCCTCTACGACCGCGCCTTCGTGCCCCTGGCGCGCCGCTTCACGGGCCTGCCGTCCGGGATCACCTACTTCCAGCGCATGGCCGTCGGGCTGGCCATCTCCATCCTCAGCGTGGCCACTGCGGCGCTGGTGGAGGCCAAGCGCCGGGGCGCCGCGGCCGACCACGGGCTCCTCGACACCCCGGGCACCGTGGTGCCGATGAGCGTGTTCTGGCTGGTGCCGCAGTACGCCATCCACGGCGTGGCGGAGGGGTTCTCGTCGGTGGGGCACATGGAGTTCCTGTACGACCAGTCGCCGGAGAGCATGCGCAGCACCGCCGCCGCGCTCTTCTGGCTCTCGGCCTCCCTCGGCAGCTACATGGGCACGGTGCTGGTGACGGCGGTGCAGAGCGCCACGCGGGGCAGCGGCGAGTGGCTCCAGGACAACATCAACCGGGGCAGGCTGGACGCCTACTACTGGCTCGTCACCTGCCTCATGGTGCTCAACCTTGGCTACTACCTCCTCTGCTTCCACTTCTACACCATGAAGCCACTGGAGGTGGCGGACGACGACGGCGACCACGAGAAGGAGTGCGAGCTGTCCTCCGTCCACAAAAATGGCGCCGCCGGCGGGCTGGCATAAGATCGTGTAGAGGGAGGGTATAGTAATTACGGGGAGTCTGGTTAGTAAGCGCTAACTAGTTACAGTACACATGCGTGCACAGCCGTTGCAACTTCCTAATGGCCTTGGAGCTAGCTAGTATAGTACAGTACAGTAAGCATCCCGTGACAAGATCCGGTTGTGGAGATAATGTTCCTGATCTTGTCGCAAAGGAAAGAAAAGGAAGATCATGCAGCAAAAGGCAGCCATGATATATAGAGTATCTATTGTTAATTACCATGCCTTCCTGGATCATCCTGTTCGCTTTAATAATTGGAGTAAGACGACGAGGGCCCGGTGCCGTGTTCTCTTGTTCAGGTCACATGTAATTTGCACGCAATTACGTGCGTCAGGTTGAATCATTAAAGAGCTAGGAGCACCTAGAACTCATCTAGATGAGATATAATTTGATCTCATTCACTTAGAAAATAAGAACATATACAATCCACGTCAGCACACACGCATCTTATAGCATCACATCCAATGGCTATAAAAGGTGAATGAGACCAAGTTATATCTCATCTAGATGAGTTCTAGCAAAACTGATAAATAAAAGCAGAATCCAGGGATCGCATTGCATGGATTTACTCTCTCCGTTCACAAATGTCTAGTACTCCTCTTATACCAGAGTACTTGTAATATATAAGATGTTTTAGGTATGAACTACAAACGGGCTGAAATAAGTGAACAAACGGACTAAAACATATGTCCGTATGCATCTGATTCGCAAAAATATATATTTGTACATCTTATATTTGTGAAGACAGAGAGAGAGAGAGTACTGGTGAACTAGTAGTAACATGATGCATTGTTTCCTAACTTCCTGACACCTGATCAATTATAACGTATCGTATTCACCGACAGTAATCCTATGCATTGTTTCCATCTTCCCTATGTGCATCTAAATTAGATCGCAGATAATACAGTGTATAATTCTGATTTTGGAAACTTCTGTTTGTGATTGTGTATCCCGTCCCATCAACCTCCGTCTGATAACTCGACTTTTTCTAAGTATTTATAGAATACTACAGTTTTTAAGACTACCATAGGTTTAATCACCCTGAGCCATTTGGCTATCACTAAAAACTGAGGTCTTAATACTGTGGTATAGGCAAAACCATGGTATTTTCTCTGCATTTAAAAAAAAACCTCGGACCTCTTTTTTAAAAACAAAGCCGGCGAAAGAACGTCTCGCGTTATCTTTACGCCTGAACCGACTGGCCTGTGCTGCGCTGCTTCGCTGCATGGGCCGCCGGCACTGGCGTGTTGCTTAAGATCGTACCTCTTGCAGCTCCTAGTGCACTCGATGCTCACGCGGAAGACGGCCAGGCCGTTCCTGTCCAGCTCCACCACCGGATAGGCTATGTTGCCGAGCATCCTCTTTGGTACACTAAAGGCCGAGCTTGGTGTGCATTTTTTTTTCGAAAAGGGGACTCTTCGGTCTCTGCATTAGAATGATGCATACGGCCACATTTATTAAAAAGTAGATGAGGTTCAACAAGGTCTTAAAGTCTGGAAACAAAAAAGAACGGCTAGCTCACACAGAGACTCAACGCCAATAACAAATGCCCAACAAGCCACAACCGGCTGGCAAAATAGAAGATAGGTAAACTAATCGTCTATCCTATTACATGACCGCCATCCAAACCGGTTGAAGATATCCCGTGCTACCATCTCCCACCGGACAGATCCAGTAACCAAACGCTCACTGGCCTCCGTCGGAGTTAGTAAGGACCACATACGGATCAGCGCAGTAACCCGGAATAAACAACAACAACAAACACAACAACAACAACAACAAAGCCTTTAGTCCCAAACAAGTTGGGGTAGGCTAGAGGTGAAACCCATAAGATCTCGTGACCAACTCATGGCTCCGGCACATGGATAGCAAGCTTCCACGCACCCCTGTCCATAGCTAGTTCTCTGGTGATACTCCAATCCTTCAGGTCTCTCTTAACGGACTCCTCCCATGTCAAATTCGGTCTACCCCGACCTCTCTTGACATTCTCCACACGCTTTAGCCGTCCGCTATGCACTGGTGCTTCTGGAGGCCTGCGCTGAATATGCCCAAACCATCTCAGACGATGTTGGACAAGTTTCTCTTCAATAGGTGCTACCCCAACTCTATCTCGGATATCATCATTCCGGACTCGATCCTTCCTCGTGTGGCCACACATCCATCTCAACATACGCATCTCCGCCACACCTAACTGTTGAACATGTCGCCTTTTAGTCGGCCAACACTCGGCGCCATACAACATTGCGGGTCGAACCGCCGTCCTGTAGAACTTGCCTTTTAGCTTTTGTGGCACTCTCTTGTCACAGAGAATTCCAGAAGCTTGGCGCCACTTCATCCATCCGGCTTTGATTCGATGGTTCACATCTTCATCAATACCCCCATCCTCCTGCAGCATTGACCCCAAATATCGGAAGGTGTTCTTCTGAGGCACCACCTGTCCATCAAGGCTAACCTCCTCCTCTTCGCACCTAGTAGAACTGAACCGCACATCATGTACTCAGTTTTAGTTCTACTAAGCTTAAACCCTTTCGATTCTAAGGTTTGTCTCCATAACTCTAGCTTCCTATTTACCCCCGTCCGACTATCGTCAACTAGCACCACATCGTCCGCAAAGAGCATACACCATGGGATATCTCCTTGTATATCCCTTGTGACCTCATCCATCACCAAGGCAAAGAGATAAGGGCTCAAAGCTGACCCTTGATGCAGTCCTATCTTAATCGGGAAGTCATCAGTGTCGACATCACTTGTTCGAACACTTGTCACAACATTATCGTACATGTCCTTGATGAGGGTAATGTACTTTGCTGGGACTTTGTGTTTCTCCAAGGCCCACCACATGACATTCCGTGGTATCTTATCATAGGCCTTCTTCAAGTCAATGAACACCATATGCAAGTCCTTCTTTTGCTCCCTGTATCTCTCCATAAGTTGTCGAACCAAGAAAATGGCTTCCATCGTCGACCTCCCAGGCATGAAACCAAACTGATTTTTGGTCACGTTTGTCATTCTTCTCAAGCGGTGCTCAATGACTCTCTCCCATAGCTTCATTGTATGGCTCATCAGCTTAATTCCACGGTAATTAGTACAACTCTGAATATCCCCCTTGTTCTTGAAGATTGGTACTAATATACTCCGTCTCCATTCTTCTGGCATCTTGTTTGCCCGAAAAATGAGGTTGAAAAGCTTGGTTAGCCATACTATCGCTATGTCCCCGAGGCCTTTCCACACCTCAATGGGGATACAATCAGGGCCCATCGCCTTGCCTCCTTTCATCCTTTTTAAAGCCTCCTTGACCTCAGACTCCTGGATTCGCCGCACAAAACACATGCTGGTCTCATCAAAGGAGTCATCAAGTTCAATGGTAGAACTCTCATTCTCCCCATTGAACAGCTTGTCGAAGTACACCCGCCACCTATGCTTAATCTCATCATCCTTCACGAGGAGTTGGTCTGCTCCGTCCTTGATGCATTTGACTTGGCCAATATCCCTCGTCTTCCTCTCTCGGATCTTGGCCATCTTATAGATGTCCCTTTCCCCTTCCTTCGTGTCTAACCGTTGGTAGAGGCCCTCATACGCCCTACCCCTTGCTTCACCAACAGCTCGCTTTGCGTCCTTCTTCGCCATCTTGTACTTCTCTATGTTGTCTGAACTCCTATCCAAGTACAGGCATCTGAAGCACTCCTTCTTCTCTTTAATCGCCTTCTGGACGGCATCATTCCACCACCAGGTATCCTTATCTTCGCTTCTCCTTCCCCTGGACACTCCAAACTCCTCCTAGGCCACCTTACGAATGCAAGTCGCCATCTTCATCCACACATTGTCCGCATCCCCTCCTTCCTCCCAAGGGCCCTCCTTAATGACCCTCTCCTTGAACGCCTGAGCTACCTCCCCCTTGAGCTTCCACCACTTCGTTCTAGCGACTTTGGCACGCCTATCCCGCTGGACACGAGTCCGAAAGCGGAAGTCAGCAACCAACAGCTTATGTTGAGGTACAACACTCTCTCCAGGTATCACCTTACAATCTAGGCACGCACGCCTATCTTCTCTTCTCGAGAGGATGAAATCAATCTGGCTAGAGTGTTGGCCACTACTAAAAGTCACCAGATGTGATTCCCTCTTTCTAAAGAGGGTGTTAGCTACAATCATGTCGTAGGCTAGAGCAAAGCTTAAGACATCCTCTCCTTCCTGATTCCTGGTGCCATAGCCAAAGCCCCCATGCACCCCTTCAAAACCTGTGTTAGATGTACCCACGTGGCCATTGAGGTCTCCTCCTATGAAGAGCTTCTCGCCAATCGGTACACTCCTAACCATGTCTTCCAGGCCTTCCCAGAACTCCCTCTTGGTGTTCTCAGTGTGGCCTACTTGCGGGGCATACGCGCTGATAACATTGAGAACTAAGTCCCCAACTACCAGCTTGACCAGGATAATCCGGTCCCCACGTCTCGTGACGTCTACCACTCCATGCTTGAGGCTCTTGTTGATCAGGATGCCTACGCCATTCCTGTTTGCAGCCAACCCGGTGTACCACAACTTGAAGCCGGACCCTCCACCTCCTTTGCCTTCTGTCCCCTCCACTTGGTTTCTTGGACGCAAAGGATATCAACACTTCTCCTCACCGCTGCATCAACTAGCTCCCGAAGCTTCCCTGTCAGGGACCCTACGTTCCAGCTACCTAAGCGGATCCTCCTAGGCTCGGCTAGCTTCCTTACCCTTCGCACTCGTCGAGTCAAATGCGAAGATCCTTGCTCATTTTCCACTACATCCGGGCGCCGATGTAGCGCGCCACTAAGGATGCGACGACCCGATCCTCGCTTACTTGCCACCGTATCCAGATCAAGATACGGCGCGCCACCAAGGGGGTGACGTCCCGGCCCTTGCCCATTTGACACCACACCCGAGTTCCGATGTGGCGCGTCGCTGAGAGGGTTACGCCCCAACGAAAATCTTTTGGGTTTCATCTCCATAAGAGTAGCTGAGTTTTCGCGTTGGCTCGCCAAGCCTAACACAACCCTCCTCCTTTACCCGGGCTTGGGACCGGCTATGTTGAGACAACATAGGCGGAGTTGCAGTAGCCCGGAATAAAACCTGCAAAAAATGAATAGTTGTTGTTATGTTAAAAGCCAAATCATTTCTGCAGTTCCAAATTGCCCATAACAATGCACATACTCCTACATGAATGTGTCTAGCTGTTTCGGACTCTATCCCTGCAAGCCACGTCCCGAATAACGTGTTGACCAAAGTCGCAGGAGTAATGTTAAAGGCAATTTGCACAGAGCGCCACAACACTCTTGCCAACGGGCAGTCAAAAAAGAGGTGCTTGATAGTCTCGTCCCGATCACAGAAACTACACGCTTGGTGTGCATGACCGTCGAGTTTGTGCATGCGGGTGGTCTTTGTGCATGGTCCTTCAGTTTGCAACGGCTAGCTAATTTACGTTGCTCCATACAACACTAGCCAAACAGGTCTCAATATTGACAATACTACGAAATACTTTGATATGTTAAAACTGAAGTATCTAGTACCTACAGGTTAATATACTATAGTTTTCAATACCTCAGTTTAAGTAATACTTTGCTATCAAACACAGCCAATTTTGGAAACTTCTGTTTGTGATTGTGCATCCCATCCCATCAACCTAGAATTTCTTAGTTCTGGAAACTTTTGTTTGTGATTGTGTATCACATCCCATCAACCTAGAATTTCTTTTAGTTTTGGAAACTTCTGTTTGTGATTGTGCACCTCTGCGTTAAAAGAGCATCTAGGCCTGAGAAAAACACCACCATTGCTGATGCATGATATGGTGTTAACCTTAAAATCACCTTTAGGAGATGTGCAAACAATTGGCTGCTTCTTATGTGCTTTGATTTGGTTCACATTGCCGGGTCTACTCTGGCCCCGTTTGATAGCAAAGTATTTTCTATGCATTTTGAGAATACTACAGTTTTTAGGAATACCATGGTTTTAATTATTGTGAGCTGTTTGGCAACAACAAAAAACTGCAATATTAATACTGCAGTTTTCCCAAAACCATGGTATTTTTTCTGCATATAAAAAAGAAACTCCGACCTTTTTTTTTAAACAGAGAACACGAAAAGAACGAGCGTGTTTGTAACTACAGCGCATAGAAGCTTTTGCCAAACAGGTCAACAATATTCCTAATACTTCAAAATTCTTTGTAATGTCAAAACCATGGTATTCTGTACCTACAAGTTAAATTATTGTAGTTTTCCAATACTTTAGTTTTTCAATACTATGCTATCAGACACAGTTCTTCAATGATTCAGATGCACTTACTTGGAAGATTGAATCCAATGGTATTTATACTATTAGATCGTTGTATGTTGTGCAGAATTTTAGAGGAAAAACTCATGTGCATATCCCTGATGTTCGGCAGTTAAATGTCCCTCCTAAAATCCACATATTTCTTTGGTTTTTAGCTCATATAGTAAGTCACTCACTAGAGAGGTAACCTAGCCAAGAGCACAATTTCGAGCTGTCCCGCTTCTTGTGTAATGAAGATAAACTTGCATGGAATTTTTCTTTGTCCTGTTGCTAAAGAAGTATGGAGATATATTAAGTTATTAACACCCACCCTTTGGAAGTTACTCTACGGTAGACTTTGAATACGTTGCTAAGTGATGGTTAATACCAAAAAGCATCAAGCAATCGACCAAAATGATGGAGATCACAAGTTCATTATATATGGGTACGCGGCAGGAGCCCACCTCCAGCGATGTGGCCGGATACAGGCTGATTGGATGGTGGCTGAAGTCGTCGTCGCTGTTAGGCCCGTCGGCCTCTAAGAATTATTCTCATGGGCTGCTGGGGTATTTGGTCCATCAGAATCGACAAGATCTTCAGACAAGCTGTCACTCACATTCTTAATTGGTTCCATTACCTGAAGGAGGGCATTTCTATTGTCGCAATCAGAGCTGAGCCAACAAAGGTCAGAAGTTACAGACTTGGATTGATAGCCACTTGTAGTGTATTGATCATGTTACTAAGAACTTGCATGGGATGATTCTTCTTTTTTTGTATTGGCTTGAAATTGTACACATTATTTTGAGAAAAATTCACCGTAGGTCTCTAAACTTACGCGGGTGGTCATTTTAGTCTTCATAGTTTAAAATACCCGGAATACCATCCTTAAACTTCCTCTAGGGGTTCACACGCGGTTCATTGTACGCGTTGCTCTATGCATTTGCTGATTTGGCATTTGGTCGGTCATCCACTTGACAGCTTGACTGCCACATCGTCGTACCCGCCTGAATACGCTGGGAACCAAGTTTTAATTTTTTGCAAAATCGCCACAAATAGAAGAACCCCATCGCTTGCAGTCCTTCTTCTCTTGCAAAATCCACAACCTGCATGGAGGCCTTCTTCTCTTGCAGTCCTGCTCATCGAGGTGACCGACCACATCGGCGAGTCGTGGCGCCTCCATGCGTGTGCACTCCATGGACGCCGTGAACTGCAAGCTCTCACCTTTGATGGACTCGAGCTCCACCCGTGCCATGTCAAGATTGGCTTCCGCCGCCTGCAGTTCGAGGAGCCGCCGAAGCCATGCGAGTAGACGCGCCCGGAGAGCAGCTCCCGGAGCACCATGCCGAAGGAGTAGATGTCCCACTTGGTGCTGTCCCACAGGCTCTTGAGGCACTCGGGCGCCTGGTACGGTGGCACGGCCAACGCCGACGGGCTCGCCCTCGCCCGCACGCCCGACCCTCGTGCCGTCGCCGGGCATCTGGGATAGGTCCAATAGGTTGTTGGTGAAGTGCATGGACCTCTTGCTCCTGAACAGCCGCACCAACGCGCCCCCGCCACCCGAATAAGTTATTTTACCGGAGCCGGGATGTACCGGTGTCGAATCCACCGCTGGTCAGTTTCGTCAAGATCTGTGCTACCCCCTCCGTATAAGTTAGTAAATGAATAGACAACTTTATACAATGATAATACCAGTGTCCAGACTGACACATTTGGATAGTATACAATATAATATGGGTCCGTTGCATGCAATTTTCAGCTTTTGTCAGGGGAGAGAGAAGGCTGGTTGCATGCATGCTAAAATATTCCCTCTCTCCCCATCAAAAGACTTTCATTTAATTATTGTGAAATTTTGGATGATAGATATCTTTTGAATGACAACTCCAATTTTGAATATTTTTATATATTTGAGTTCATCGCGAGAAGACCTTCGGAATAAGATCAATTATGGATATATTTGAACCAGTTTTAATTTCGCTAATTTCGAAAAACATATTTCACTCGAACTGAAAAACAAATTTCACTTATCTCCAAAAAATCATTTCAGTCAATTCAAAATAACAATTCACACATTTTAAAAATATGAACTCACTAATTTCAATTGACAGATTTCATGCATTTTAATATATTTCACCCATATCTTTAAGCTGATTTCATTAATTCAAAAACCGATTTACTTGTTTCATATAACATTCACTGCTTTAAAAAACACGCATGTTTAAAAACTGATTTCACTCATTTTAAGAATATAATTTCACGCATTTGAAAATATAATTTCACTAAAAAACTAACTTCACTCGCTTCATTCATTTATGAATTTAATTTCACTCATTCCAAAAACTTATTTCAATAATCAATAGGCCGATTTCACTCGTTTTGCAAGAAAATTTATTTCAATCATTTGAAAATTTTGATTTCAATAATTTCAAAAACCAATTTCAATAATTACTAAAAAGTATTCGCTTCATTAAACATATTTCACTCATCATAAAAAGTTTTGAAATAATGTAAATTTAGTGAGTTTCAGTTAACTTGTTTTAAAATTCTAAATAACAAGGTTCACATATTTCACACGGAAAAATGTGTCTTGTGTATGAAAGAAACATTTCACTTATTTCACTCGTGAAACAGTGCATGTCACTTAACAAACGAGTGAAATACGTGAACCTCGTTTCAAAAAATGTGTTTCACTTTTTTCAGAGAACTGATTTCACTTATTTTAAAAATATCATTTCAAAAAATAGTTTCAGAAGTTTCAAACAAGGTTTCACTCATTTAAAAAAAAGTGGTAAATAACCAACTTTGACTCTTTTCAGCACTGTAATATGCAAACTTGACAAAACACAATGAAATATGTTTCGTATACTTGAAAATAATAATTCAAATAAAACTGATTCATTCATTTCAAAAGAACTGACTTCACTCAATTCATTAAACTTATTTCATTCATTACAAAAATGTTTTGAAATAATCAGTTTGTCATGTTTGAACAAACTAGTTTTAGAAAACGGATTTCACTTATTTCAAAAAAGAATCACTAGTTTCAAAATCGATTCCAACTATTTTGAATAAGTAAATTTGATTTAAGTGAAATTAAAATTTTGATATGATTGAAATAGAAAAACTTAAACTAGTTTAAATATATTCAAAAATGGTCTTGTTCTACAGATCACATGTTCAAGAATTTGAATATATAAAAAAAATTCAATAATAGAAAATTAGTGTTAGAGATAGTGTTCATCTAAAATTTTAAACAAAGATAAAATGGATGGAATTGTGTGTGAGAGAGAGAGAGAGAGGAGAGACTCTACATGCATGCATGTGTACCGTTCCTGTTAAAAGGTACTACATCATTCTGACTTTGATTAGACTAAAATCAGAAATACAAGATTTTTTTATAATGAATACTTTCATATACACATGCACATGGTCCCACAACTTTACATATGGCAACACCTCATTGGTGAGAAGAGCTCCGGTAAAAAGCACTTTGTGCCCCGCCACCCTGGTGGGAGGCGCTCTCGCCGGACGCCAGCTCGTCCAGCCCCAGGTCTCCCACCAGCGGCTCCATGTCGGCACCGAGCGGGATGTTGCTCGGCTTCACATTGCCGTGCACCCCTTTCTTGTCGTGGATGAAGAAGGCCAGCCCCGAGCCACTCCCCGCGTCAATATGGCAATGGGGCCCCGAAACCCGCGTCCCCGCGGGTTTTTACCCTGTTAGGGACAGGGATGGACGGCTTTCTATCCCCTTCGAAGTATTGTATGGACGAAAGTGTCGAACTTCTCTGAATGGGTCCAAAAATGGGGACCAACCACTCTTCGATCTGGATATCATCCAACACGCCGAAGAACAAGTCCGCATTATTTGCGAGAATCTAAAGACTACTCAGTCTCGTCAGAAGAGTCAGTATGACCGCCATCACAAAGACATGGTCTATCAATCTGACGAAAAGGCTTATCTTCGAGTCACACAGATGAAAGATGCTCACCGTTTCGGAATCAAGGGCAAACTAGCTCCTCGCTACATTGGTCTTTTCCCAATTCTCGAAAGATGTGGAAAAGTGGCATACCAATTGGAACTGATGTTGAACCTTTCTCAGGTTCACGATGTCTTCCATGTGTCACAACTCCGTCGCTGCTTCAAGGACCCTATCCGAGCACCGGATCATGAAGTGCCTGAATTACAACGAAACCTCTTGTATAAAGAGCATCCGGTCCGCATTCTTGATTGAGTTGAACATTGCACCCGTGAGAAGGCAATCAAGTTCCTAAAAGAACATTTGTCGAACCATTCTAAAGATGAAGCCACTTGGGAACGTGAGGATCGTCTTCGTGATGAATACCCCTCTTTGTTTCCGTCTACCTCCTAAATCTCGGAACGATATTTCTTTTAGTGGAGGAGATTTGTAACATCCCTGTAATTAAGCTAATAGTGATCTCATACTAATGATGCCATGTCACCTCCTTTTGCTAAGTTTAATTGTCACTTAGTTGAAAACCAATTCAAATGCAAGTCAAACTATTAGATTTTCAAAAAACTAAAATAAAAGTGTTTGTTGGGTTGTAAATATTCACTAAGTAATTGTCATATAAGAACCAACATTATTTGAATCTATACCTAATAATAAAGCATCTACTGTTTTTGGTCGTCCGTCATGCCATTTTACAAATAAACCCCCCAGTTTTCTGTAAATTAACCCACAGTACACGTTTAAGTTACAACCGAACCGTTATTTTTGTTTTTTCAGAAACCCCCTAAAGTTTTAGATAATCAACCCGCCGTCCATATTTAAGTCAGTCGAAACGTATTTTTTGTTTTAACAGAAAACCCCTTGACGTTTCGGTTAATTAATCCACAGTTTATGTAAAACAAGAATATCCATATCTTTTAAACCTTAACTTCGTTTTAACATGTTATATATTAAATTTTATTGGAAAAATATGTAGAATACAAATATGATGTTAGTTTTAGCTGTTAAATATTTCTAAAAATATTATTTTTGCTGCAAACTTACTCTATAGCGCACGATTCGTTTTTTCTTTCGTACCGTCGGTGATTCGAATTGCTAATAAACATCTATTAAAACAAGAGTGGGGAAAAACATCGAGAACCATGCATGCACAACTATGAAAACCTTGCAGGAAAAAACAACATATTTTTCCAAAAAACATCGAGAACCATGCATGCACAACTATGAAAACCTTGCGGGGGAAAACAACATATTTTTCATCTTATTTCGACCGAGTGTACGCGTGCGAGAGAGAGAGAGAGAGAGAGAGAGAGAGAGAGAGAGAGAGAGAGAGAGAGAGAGAGAGAGAGAGAGAGAGAGACCTTAGGACTGACCACATTCAACCGCGCTTCATTGTGTGAGCACAGAGCTCACTGTCGGCAACACAAATGCGATGCCATTTGTAACTAAAACACGTGGGTCTATTAAGGTCTTCAATCATGCTTATTGGGTTAAGAGAGTGTGTCATTTTATTTCCCGTTGCAACGCACGGGATTTTTTGATAGTATTTAAAATGCCATTAACTATTTAAACTTTGACCAGCAACATTTAATCGGTCCATTTCAGTTTAAGTAAATAATTCAACTATTAAAATAATAATTGAAACTTGATGTGCTAGCTCATCACCTTCCCTAGTATTTATGTGCTAAACTAAATTCATTTAGTATAAAATAAAATGCAAAACAATAAAGAAATGAAAGTAGCAGAAATAGAAAAGAAAAGGAGGAAACATACATTGTACCTATGGGCCTTAGTGAAACAGTACAACCCAGCCCATTCCATCGAAGCCTTCCCCCACCTCCAACCACTGCTCGAGGCAGAGTCACCATAGCCGTCCATCGCGTTGCGACGCGCGATGCTTGCCACTGCGATCACCCGGTAGCCCTAGTGCGGATAAGAACGATGACGCGGACACGCTGGACGTGCGTAGGATCTTTTGCTCCTTCCTCTCCCGCCATCCGCCTCGGCCGTTGCCTTCACTAGCTCGCCCACATAGTCCCTTTCGTCGCCTCACCTCGCCTCTGTGCCAAGAAGAACCACCGCGACCTCCTCTTCCTCTTCGTTGAGCCACACGAGCCGGAGCGCTCCGCTGCGCCGTCCACGCCATCGTCTTCTTCCTCGGCCCCGATGAGCTCCGCCGGCGATTCTGGCGCCACCAGGCCTTCCCCTTGCCTACCTTTTACATCTACATGATCGTATTGACCCTCTTCCTTTCCCCTCTCATCCCCGCTCGGATCCATCCCCAAATAAAACTCCATCATGAAAGCCGAATCTTTGCTCCGTGGGTGAGTTTGTCGTCATCGATGCAGTGCCTTTCATGGCCTATAGAGCTCACCATTGAGCTTGTGGCTTCTCGTAGATGCTGATGGAAATATGCCCTGGAGGTAATAATAAAGTTGTTATTATTTTATATTTCCTTATTCATGATAAAGGTTTGTTATTCATGCTAGAACTGTATTGACTGGAATCCTAAATACATGTGTGAATACATAAACAAATACCATGTTCCTAGTAAGCCTCTGCTAGACTAGCTCGTTAATCAAAGATGGTTAATGTTTCATAACCATGGACATGAGTTGTAATTTGATAACGGGATCACATCATTATGAGAATGATGTGATGGACAAGACCCATCCGTTAGCTTAGCATTTGATTGTACAGTTTATTGCTACGGCTTTCATGTATGTCAAATACATATTCCTTTAACTATGAGATCATGCAACTCCCGGATACCGGAGGAATACCTTGTGTGATATCAAATGTCACAACGTAACTGGGTGATTATAAATATGCTCTATAGGTATCTCCGAAGGTGTTTTGTTGGGTTGACGTGAATCGAGATTAGGATTTGTCATAATAAGCCTTGCAAGCAAATGACTAATGAGTTAGTCACGGGATGATGTATTACGAAACGGGTAAAGAGACTTGCCGGTAACGAGATTGAACTAGGTATAGAGATACCGACGATCGAATCTTGGGCAAGTAACATACTGACGGACAAAGGCAATTGTGTATGTTGTCATAGCGGTTCGACCGATAAAGATCTTCGTATAATATGTAGGAGCCAATATAGGAATCTAGGTTCTGCTATTGGTTATTGACCTGAGAGGTGTCTCGGTCATGTCTACATAGTTCTCGAACCCGTAGGGTCCGCACGCTTAACGTTCGTTGATGATATAGTGTTATATGAGTTATGTGATTTGGTGACCGAATGTTGTTCGGAGTCCCGGATGAGATCACGGACATGACGAGGAGTCTCGAAATGGTTGAGAGGTAAGGATTGATATATATGACGATGGTATTCTGACACCGAAAGTGTTCTGGAGGGTATCGGGTACTTATCGGGTCACCGGAAGGTGTTTCGGGTACCCCCAACAATCCTATGGGCCTTATGGGCCTTTTTAAGGAACACGCCAGACCACAAGAGGCTGGTGCGCCCTATAGGGCCGGCCATACGAGGAGGAGAAGGAAAGGGGGGAAGGGAAAGGAAAGTGTGGAGTAGGACTCCCCCTTCCTTCCCTCCCCCCTCTTTCCTCCCTCCTTGTTTATACAAGGAAGGGGCAGGGCAAGGCAGGGCACTAGGGGGCCGACGGCTAGCCCTCGGGCGCACCCTGGCTGCCTCCCCTCCCCTTCCACCTATATATATATATATATATATATATATATATATATATATATATATATATATATATATATATATATATGTGGGTAGTGGGTGCCTCACAAGTACACACAACATTGTCTTAGCCGTGTGCGGCGCCCCCGGCCACCATTTACTACACCGGTCATATTTTTGTAGTGCTTAGGCGAAGCCCAGCAGAGATCACATCACCATCACCGTCACCACGCCGTCGTGCTGACGGAACTCATCTACTGCTTTGACGTCTTGCTGGATCAAGAAGGCGATGGACGTCACCGAGCTGAATGTTTGCAGAATGCGGAGGTGTCGTGCGTTTGGTACTTGATCGGTTGAAGCATGAAGAAGTTCGACTACATCAACCGCGTTGTGAAATGCTTCCACTTTCGGTCTACGAGGGTACATAGACACACTCTCCCCTCGTTGCTATGCATCTCCATGGATAGATCATTGCGTGTGGGTAGATTTTTTTGTTTTCCATGCAACGTTTCCCAACAGATGTCGTAGGAGCTTAGCGACGTTCGTTTTGCCCATTGTATCATCGGTTGCGAGCTTGTGTGCTTTGGGTTTTGCCGTTCTCGCCTCTGTCGATGGTTCCGGCACTCCTAGCTCGCGCCACCGACACCATTCGACGCGGCTCGACGCTCATGTCCAAACGCCGCCAGCCACGCACCAAATGGATCCTCGTACGCGATTCACGC
>LR738709.1:521221380-521241970 GCA_902687465.1 Secale cereale
CCCCCCCCCCCGAGCGCACAACCGTGGTTTTGGTCGCCGGAGCTGTTCTTCGGCACTGCCGCTGATGTGGCTCTAGTAATGGGCCCCCTGATGACCCACAAGTGTAGGGGATCTATCGTAGTCCTTTCGATAAGTAAGAGTGTCGAACCCAACGAGGAACAGAAGGAAATGATAGGCAGTTTTCAGTAAGGTATTGTCTGCAAGCACTGAAATTATATGTAACAGATAGTTTTGTGATAAGG
Organism: Secale cereale; assembly: GCA_902687465.1. Classification (NCBI taxonomy): domain Eukaryota; kingdom Viridiplantae; phylum Streptophyta; class Magnoliopsida; order Poales; family Poaceae; genus Secale; species Secale cereale. The sequence continues at coordinate 521,221,623 of LR738709.1, forward strand.
TAATTGGTAGCAAGTGACAAAAGGTAAAAGTAAATAAGGTGCAGCAAGGTGGCCCAATCCTTTTTGTAGCAAAGGACAAGCCTGGACAAACTCTTATATAAAGGAAAGCGCTCCCGAGGACACATGGGAATTATCTTCAAGCTAGTTTTCATCACGATCGTCTGATTCACGTTCGGTACTTTGATAATTTGGTATGTGGGTGGACCGGTGCTTGGGTGCTGTCCTTACTTGGACAAGCCTCCCACTTATGATTAACCTCTAATGCAAGCATCCGCAACTACAAAAGAAGTATTAAGGTAAACCTAACCATAGCCTGAAACATATGGATCCAAATCAGCCCCTTACGAAGCAACACGTAAACTAGGGTTTAAGCTTCTGTCACTCTAGCAACCCATCATCTACTTATTACTTCCCCAATGCCTTCCTCTAGGGCCAAATAATGGTGAAGTGTCATGTAGTCGACGTTCACATGACACCACTAGAGGAGAGACAACATACATCTCATCAAAATATCGAACGAAGACCAAATTCACATGACTAATAATAGCAAGACTTCTCCCATGTCCTCAGGAACAAAAGTAACTACTCACAAGACATAATATTTTTCATGATCAGAGGGGTATTAATATGCATAATGGATCTGAACATATGATCTTCCACCAAATAAACCAACTAGCATCAACTACAAGGAGTAATCAACACTACTAGCAACCCATAGGTACCAATCTGAGGTTTGGGTACAAAGATTGGATACAAGAGATGAACTAGGGTTTGAGAGGAGATGGTGCTGGTGAAGATGTTGATGAAGATAGCCCTCCCCAAGATGGGAGAGTTGTTGGTGATGACGGCGGTGACGATTTCCCCCTCCCGGAGGGAAGTATCCCCGGCAGAACAGCTCTGCCGAGCCCTAGATTGGTTTCCGCCTCGGTTCCGCCTCGAGACGGCGGCGTCTGGTCCCGAAAGCCTCCTTATGATTTTTTGCAGGTCAAAACAACTCATATAGGAGAAGATGGGCATCGGGGGACCGTCGGTGGGCCCACGAGGCAGGGGGCGCGGCCAGAGAGGGGGGAGGGGCGCCCCCACCCTCGTGGACAGCCGGTGGCCCCCCTCGTGAACTTCTTTCGCCAGATATTTTTTATATTTTCTGAAACGGAGTTCTGTGGACTTTCGGGGCTTTTGGAGTTGTGCAGAAATAGGTTTCCAGAGTTTGCTCCTTTTCCAGCCCAGAATTCCAGATGCCGGCATTCTCCCTCTTCATGTAAACCTTGTAAAATAGGAGAGAAAAGGCATAAGTATTGTGACAAAACAAGTAATAACATCCCATTATGCAATAAATATCAACATATAAGCATGATGCAAAATGGACGTATCAACTCCCCCAAGCTTAGACCTCGCTTGTCCTCAAGCGAAAGCCGATATCGAAAAATATGTCCACATGTTTAGAGTTAGAGGTGTCGATAAAAACAAAATACGGACATAAGGGCATCATGATCATTCTTATAACAACAACATATATATTTTCATATGATTCTTATGCTAAAGTAACAATTCATCCACAATATCAAGCATGAATCATAAACTTCATTGAAAACTAACAAACTTTGATCTCGGTCATTGAAGCCATTGCAATTTATCGTAACATCGGAAAGAGTCAATATAAGAGCTTTTCAGCAAGCCTACATACTCAACTATCATATAGTCTTTCATAATTGCTCACACTCACGCAATACTTATGTTTATGGAGTTTTAATCGGACACAGAGAAAGATAGGGGCTTATGGTGCTGCCTCCCAACCTTTTACCTCAAGGGTAATGTCAACAGTAATAGACCATGAAAACTTACATCCAAGTGGGTATATATGTCAGGATCTTTCCAACACAATGTGCTTGCCAAAGGATAAAATGTAAAAAGGAAAGGTTAATATCACCTTGACTCTTATAAGGCAAGAATAATAGATAGGCCCTTCGCAGAGGGAAGCAGAGGTTGTCATGTGTTTTTATGGCTGGATCACAATTTCTTAGCACAAAAGAACGTCACTTTATATTGCCACTTGTGATAAGGACCTTTATTATGCAGTCTGTCGCTTTTATTACTTCCATATCACAAGATCGTATAAAGCTAATTTCCTCCATACTAATAAATCATACATATTTAGCGAGTTTGCAACATGACAACTTACTTGGAAGGATCTTTCACAATCCATAGGTAGGTATGGTGGACTCTCATGGCAAAAATGGGTTTAAGGATGTATGGAAGCACAAGTGGCATCTCTACTTAGTGCGAGGAGTTTTGGCTAGCATGAGGGGGAAAGACAAGCTCAACATGTTGGATGATCCATGATAATATACTTTATTTCAGATATAAGAAAACATAACCCATTATGTTGTCTTCCTTGTCCAACATCAACTCTTTAGCATGTCATACTTTAATGAGTGCTCACAATCATAAAAGATGTCCAAGATAGTATATTTGTATGTGAAGCCTCTCTTCTTTTATTACTTCCTATTAATTGCAACGATGACCAAAACTATGTTTGTCAACTCCCAACAACTTTTATTTATCATACTCTTATATGTGAAGTCATTACTTCCCATAAGATCGATTTGATCTCTTTGATACTCTTTATGTTTTCTTTCTTTTTATCATGACCCAAGTGAGGAAATCAAGCCCTTGACTCAACACTAATATTTATTATATAGCTCACAGACTCGATTACAAAGGGTAAAGATCATAAGGCAAAAGCTCACAACTAGATCATGCTAACTTTATTCTACTAGATCAAGATACTACCAAAAGGATCGAACTAAGAAAAACGGTAAAGATAGGAGTGATGGTGATACGATACCGGGGTCACTCCCCCAAGCTTGGCAGTTGCCAAGGGGAGTGCCCATACCCATATGATTATGTCTCCTTCTTCGGTGGTGGTGATGATGGCTTCTTCCTCAGCTTGCGCTTAAGGACAAAATTTTACTCTTTTAGATCATTGATCTCTTGCTCAAGATTTAATATCCTCTTGCATAGTACCTGCTTGTTTTCCTGGAAGAGGTTAAAAGGGATAAATTTGATCTTAGGTTTCTTTACACTGTCGGGGAGGCTTGACTTTTTGAACTCCACATGCATGTCCCCTGGTTGAGGTAGTGGGACTTCGTCTTCATCTGAGCTTGTCCAATCCTTCCCCTTGGGATCATGGTCCTCTTCTTCCTCTGTGGTCCAACCATAATGCTCCCAGTCCCCATAGACCTTAGGGTCAGCAAGGGAATCAACCACATAGCTTTCTCCCTCCGAATCCTGGGACGACATGTTGCCTTTATCTGTGACAGAAACAGCTCGAAACGAAAACAGAGGATTTTTGCATGATACAGAGGTCAAAACCTTCGGGAGTATATATAATGAATTTTTACCGACAAAAAGGAGTAACCCACAAGAAAACGGAGTCCGGGAGGCACACGAGGTGCCCACGAGGCAGGGGGCGTGCCCAGGGAAGGGGGGGGGGGTGGATGCCTCGTGTCTCTTCCGGACCGCTACTTATTTTTCTATTTTTCTAAATATTCCAAAACGGAGAAAATTTGCCTTTAGAACTGTTTTGGAGTCGGTTTACTTACCGTACCACATACCTCTTCCTTTTCGGAGTCTGGATCGTTCTAGAAAGTGTCCCTTATGTATTCTTCCGGGGTTACGGTTTCAATAACATTGGTTTCAACATTTATAGGATTACCTGATATATAATGTTTGATTCTTTGACCGTTCACCACCTTCGGATTTGTACCTTTGAAGTTGTTGATTTTTATGGCACCGGAACGATAGACCTCCTCGATAACGTAAGGTCCTTCCCACTTGGAGAGAAGTTTTCCTGCAAAAAAAAATCTTAAACGAGAGTTGAGTAGCAATACATAATCACCTACGTTAAACTCACGCTTTTGTATCCTTTTGTCATGCCATCTTTTAACTTTTTCTTTAAACAGCTTGGCATTCTCGTAAGCCCGGGTTCTCCATTCATCGAGACAACTAATGTCAAATAACCTCTTTTCACCGGCAAGTTTGAAATCATAATTGAGCTCTTTGGTAGCCCAATATGCCTTATGTTCTAACTCAAGAGGTAAGTGACAAGCTTTTCCATATACCATCTTATATGGAGACATACCCATAGGATTTTTGTATGCAATTCTATAGGCCCATAATGCATCATCAAGTTTCTTGGACCAATTCTTTCTAGACCTATTAACTGTCTTTTGCAAGATTAATTTCAACTCTCTATTACTTAGTTCTACTTGACCACTAGTCTGTGGGTGGTACGGGGATGCAATTATATAGTTGACATCTGTTGGGGAACGTTGCATGGGAAACAAAAATTTTTCCTACGCTCACCAAGATCAATCTAGGAGATGCATCTACGAGGGGAGAGTTGGATCCACATACCCTTGTAGATCGCTAAGCGGAAGCGTTCAAGAACGCGGTTGATGGAGTCGTACTCGCCGCGATTCAGATCGCCGAAGATCCTAGCACCGAACGGACGGTGCCTCCGCGTTCTTCACACGTACAACTCGGGGACGTCTCCTCCTTCTTGATCCAGCAAGGGGGAAGGAGAAGTTGACGGAGAAACCCAGCAGCACGACGGCATGGTGGAGATGGTGGTGGAGGAATTCCAGCAGGGCTTCGCCAAGCACTGCGGAATAGACGAAGATATTCGTGGGAGAAGGAGGGCAGCGCCGAGGCACGAACGTGTGTGGCTGCCCTCCCTCTGCCTCTCTTTATATAGGGGGAAGAGAGGGGAGGGGGCGCCCTAGGGTTTCCCCCTAGGGGCGGCGGCCAAGGGGAGATGGGAGGGGGCGGCGGCCCAAGGGCTAGGGTTTCCCCCCCAAGTGCCTTGCCCCCCACTCCAAAGGGTGCGGCTGCCCTAAGGGGGGGGGCCACCCCCATGCGCAGGTGGAGAGGGCCCAAAGGGGGGCGCACAGTCCCATGAGGGCTGTTGCGTCTCCCACTTGTGGCCCATAGGGCCCATAACAATTACCGGGACCCCCGAAACCCCTTTCGGTCATCCGACGACTCCCCGGTGCTTCCCGGAACACTTCCGGACTCCGATCACTCTCATCCTATATATCAATCTTCGTCCCCGGACCATTCCGGAGACCCTCGTCACGTCCGGGATCTCATCCGGGACTCCGAACAACCTTCGGTTACCATACACTGTTCTCACTAACAACCCTAGCGTCACCGAACCTTAAGTGTGTAGACCCTGCGGGTTCGGAAACTATGCAGACATGACCGAGACACTCCCAGGTCAATAACCAATAGCGGGATCTGGATACCCATATTGGTTCCCGCACGTTCCTCGATGATCTCATCGGATGAACCACGATGTCAAGGATTCAGGCAATCCCGTATACAGTTCCCTTTGTCTCGTCGGTATGTTACTTGCCCGAGATTCGATCGTCGGTATCTCTATACCTAGTTCAATCTCGTTACCGGCAAGTCTCTTTACTCGTTCCGTAATACATAATCCCGTGACTAACTACTTAGTCACTTTGAGCTCATTGAGACGACGTATTACCGAGTGGGCCCGGAGATACCTCTCCGTCACACGGAGTGACAAATCCCAGTCTCGATCCATGTCAACTCAACAGACACCTTCGGAGATACCTGTAGAGTACCTTTATAGTCACCCAGTTACGTTGCGACGTTTGGCACACACAAAGCACTCTTACGGTGTCAGTGAGTTACACGATCTCATGGTCATAGGAACTTATACTTGACATGCAGAAAACTATAGCGATAACTGATACGATCAACAGCTATGTTTAACGTTTGGGTCTTGTCCATCACATCATTCTCCTAATGATGTGATCCCGTTATCAAATGACAACTCATGTCTATGACCTGGAAACCGCGGTCATCTTTGATCAACGAGCTAGTCCTGAAGAGGCTTACTAGGGACACAAAGTTTGTCTATTTATCCACACATGTATATGAGTTTCCAATCAATACAATTATAGCATGGATAATAAACGATTATCATGAACAAGGAAATATAATAATAACTCTTTTATTATTGCCTCTAGGGCATATTTCCAACAGTCTCCCACTTGCACTAGAGTCAATAATCTAGCATTACAAGGTAATGAATCTAACACCCATAGAGTCTTGGTGTTGATCATGCTTAGCCCGTGGAAGAGGCTTAGTCAACGGATCTGCAACATTCAAATCCGTGTGTACTTTGCAAATGCTTATGTCCTCCTCCTTGACTGAATCGCGGATGGAATTGAAGCGTCGCTTTATGTGTCTGGTCCTCTTGTGAAACCTTGGTTCCTTGGCTAGAGCAATGGCACCAGTGTTGTCACAAAACAGAGTCATTGGGTTCAATGCACTAGGCACAACTCCAAGATCTGTCATGAACTCCTTCATCCAGACACCTTCCTTTGCCGCCTCCGAGGCAGCTATGTATTCCGCTTCACATGTAGAATCGGCTACCACGCTTTGCTTGGAACTGCACCAGCTTACCGCTCCCCCGTTGAGAATATATACGTATCCGGTTTGAGACTTAGAGTCATCCGGATTAGTGTCAAAGCTTGCATCGACGTAACCCTTTACGACGAGTTCTTGATCACCTCCATAAACGAGAAACATCTCCTTAGTCCTTTTCAGGTACTTTAGGATATTCTTGACCGCTGTCCAGTGATCCATACCAGGATTACTTTGAAACCTTCCGGCCATACTTATGGCAAGGCTGACATCTGGTCTTGTGCACAGCATTGCATACATGATAGAGCCTATGGCTGAAGCATAGGGGATGACACTCATCTTTTCTCTATCTTCCGCAGTCACTGGGCAATGAGTCTTACTCAACTTTGTACCTTGCAATACCGGCAAGAACCCCTTCTTGGATTGATCCATTTTGAACTTCTTCAAAACTTTATCAAGGTATGTACTTTGTGAAAGTCCTATCAAGCGTCTCGATCTATCTCTATAGATCTTGATGCCCAATATGAAAGCAGCTTCACCGAGGTCCTTCATCGAAAAACTCTTGTTCAAATACCCCTTCACGCTATCCAAAAGTTCTATATTGTTTCCAATTAGCAATATGTCATCCACATATAATATTAGAAACGCTATAGAGCTCCCACTCACTTTCTTGTAAATACAAGCTTCTCCGTAAACTTGTACAAACCCAAACGCTTTGATCACCTCATCAAAGCGAAGATTCCAACTCCGAGATGCTTGCACCAGCCCATAAATGGAACGCTGGAGTTTGCAAACTTTGTCAGCATTCTCTGGATCGACAAAACCTTCCGGTTGTATCATATACAACTCTTCCTTAAGAAAACCGTTAAGGAACGCTGTTTTGACATCCATCTGCCAAATTTCATAATCGAAATATGCAGCTATTGCTAACATGATTCGGACGGATTTAAGCATCGCTACGGGTGAGAAAGTCTCATCGTAGTCAACTCCTTGAACTTGCGAAAAACCCTTTGCCACAAGTCGAGTTTTATACACGGTGACATTACCGTCAGCGTCCGTCTTCCTCTTAAAAATCCATTTATTCTGAATGGCCTTCCGCCCTTCAGGTAATACTTCCAAAGTCCATACTTTGTTTTCATACATGGATCCCATCTCGGATTTCATGGCCTCTAACCATTTGTCGGAATCCGGGCCCACCATCGCTTCTCCATAGCTCGTAGGTTCACTGTTGTCCAACAACATGACCTCCAAGACAGGGTTACCATACCACTCAGGTGCAGTGCGTACCCTTGTCGACCTACGAGGTTCGGTAGTAACTTGATCAGAAGCTTCTTGATCATCATCATTGGCTTCCTCTTCAACCGTTGCAGGCTCCACAAAAACATCTTTCTGTGCTGCGCTACTCTCTGGTTGAAGTAGAGGTTCAATAACCTCATCAAGTTCTACCTTCCTCCCACTCAATTCTTTCGAGAGAAACTCTTTCTCGAGAAAGAAGCCGTTCTTAGCGACAAACACTTTGCCCTCGGATCTGAGATAGAAGGTGTACCCAACCGTTTCTTTTGGGTATCCTATGAAGACACATTTGTCCGCTTTGGGTTCGAGCTTTTCTGGCTGAAGCCTTTTGACATAAGCATCGCAACCCCAAACTTTGAGAAAAGACAACTTAGGTTTCTTACCAAACCATAGTTCATACGGTGTTGTCTCAACGGACTTAGATGGAGCCCTATTTAAAGTGAATGCAGCTGTCTCTAACGCATATCCCCAAAATGATAGTGGCAAATCGGCAAGAGACATCATAGAACGTACCACATCTAATAGGGTTCGATTACGACGTTCGGACACACCATTACGCTGTGGTGTTCCAGGTGGCGTCAACTGTGAAACAATTCCACATTTTCTTAAGTGATTGCCAAACTCATAACTCAGATACTCTCCCCCTCGATCAGATCGTAGGAACTTGATCTTCTTGTTACGATGATTCTCAACTTCACTCTGAAATTGCTTGAACTTTTCAAACGTTTCAGACTTATGCTTCATCAAGTAAATATACCCATATCTACTTAAGTCGTCAGTGAAGGTGAGAAAATAACGATATCCACCGCGCGCCGTGACACTCATCGGGCCACACACATCAGTATGTATGATTTCCAATAAGTCACTTGCCCGTTCCATTGTTCCTGAAAACGGTGTCTTAGTCATCTTGCCCATGAGGCACGGCTCGCATGTGTCAAGTGATTCAAAATCAAGAGACTCCAAAAGTCCATCAGCATGGAGCTTCCTCATGCGTTTCACGCCGATATGACCCAGACGGCAGTGCCACAAGAAAGTGGTACTATTGTTATCAACTCTACATCTTTTGGCATCAATGTTATGAACATGTGTATCATCACTATCGAGATTCAATAAGAATAAACCCCCTACTTCGGGTGCATGACCATAAAAGATATTACCCATATAAATAGAACAACCTTTATTCTCTGATTTAAATGAGTAACCGTCTCGCATTAAACAAGATCCAGATATAATGTTCATGCTCAACGCAGGCACTAAATAACAATTATTCAGGTTCATAACTAATCCCGATGGTAATCGAAGAGCGAGCGTGCTGACGGCGATCACATCAACCTTGGAACCATTCCCCACGCGCATCGTCACTTCGTCCTTCGCCAGCCTCCGTTTATTCCGTAGTTCCTGTTTAGAGTTGCAAATGTGAGCAACCGAACCGGTATCAAATACCCAGGCACTACAACGAGAGTTGGTAAGGTACACATCAATAACATGTATATCACATATACCTTGCTTGTTGTTGTTGTTGGCCCCCTTCTTGTCTGCCAGATACTTGGGGCAGTTCCGCTTCCAGTGGCCGTTCCCCTTGCAATAGAAACACTCAGTCTCTGGCTTGGGCCCAGCCTTGGGTTTCTTCACTGGATGAGCAACTGCTTTGCCACCCTTCTTAGAGTTACCCTTCTTGCCCTTGCCATTTTTCTTGAAACTGGTAGTTTTATTGACCATCAACACTTGATACTCCTTCTAGATGTCTGCCTCAGCGACTTTCAGCATTGAAAACAGCTCGGCGATGGATTTGTTCATCCCTTGCATGTTATACTGCTGCACGAAGCTCTTGTAGCTAGGTGGGAGTGACTGGAGAATTCTGTCAATGATAGCCTCCTCCGGGAACACAAGTCCCAGATCAGCTATGCGGGTATAGTACCCAGACATCTTCAGTAAGTGTTCACTGACAGACGAATTCTCCTCCATCTTGCAAGCAAAGAATTTATCGGTGGTCTCATACCTCTCGATCTTGGCATTCTTTTCAAAGATGAACTTCAACTCCTGGAACATCTCATATGCTCCATGACGTTCAAAACGCCTTTGAAGTCCTCCTTCCAAGCTATACAACATGGCACACTGCACTACTGAGTAGTCATCCGAACGCGTCTGCCAGGCGTTCATAACGTCCACAGAGGCCGGAGCGGGGGGTTCACCTAGCGGTGCACTTAGGACATAAACCTTTTGGGCAGCTGTGAGGATGATCCTCAGATTGCAGAGCCAGTCCACAAAGTTGCTCCCATCATCTTTCAGTTTAGCTTTCTCTAGGAACGCATTAAAATTCAGGGGAGCTACTGCGCGAGCCATCTACAACAAAAGATTTGCAAAGACATCTTAGACTATTGTTCATGATAAGTGAGTTTTTAACTAATCAAATTACTTATAACTCCCACTCAAATTGACATCCCTCTGGTCATTCGAGCGTGGCATGATCCAAATCCACCAACCCAAGTCCGATCATCACGTGAGATGAGGTGGTGTCAATGGTGAACATCTTCATGTTGATCATATCTACTATATGACTCATGCTCGACCTTTCGGTCTTCCGTGTTCCGAGGCCATGTCTGTACATGCTAGGCTCGTCAAGTCTAACCCGAGTGTTCTGCATGTGCAAAACTAGCTTGCACCCGTTGTATGCGAACGTAGAGTCTATCACACCCGATCATCACGTGGTGCTTCGAAACGACGAACCTTCGCAACGGCGCACACTCGGGGGGAACACAATTTTATCTTGAAATTTTAGTGAGGGATCATCTTATAATGCTACCGTCGTCCTAAGCAAAATAAGATGCATAAAAGGATTAACATCACATGCAAATCATAAGTGACATGATATGGCCATCAACTCGTGCTTTTGATCTCCATCTCCAAAGCACCGGCATGATCTCCATCGTCACCGGCGTAACACCATGATCTCCATCATCGTGTCGCCATCGGGGTTGTCGCGCGCCCACCATGCTCTTACTACTATTGCTACCGTTTAGCGATAAAGTAAAGCATTACATAGCGCTTAATGATTGACACACAGGTCATACAAAAATTAAAGACAACCCTATGGCTCCTGCCGGTTGCCGTATGCATCGACATGCAAGTCGATATTAACTATTACAACATGATCATCTCATACATCAAATATATCTCATCATGTCATTGGCCATATCATATCACATACATACCCTGCAAAAACAAGTTAGACGTCCTCTAATTTGTTGTTGCATGTTTTACGTGGCTGCTATGGGTATCTAGCAAGAACGCTTCTTACCTACGCAAAGCCACAACGGTGATATTTAAGTTGCTATTTAACCTTCTACAAGGACCGCCTTTGTCTATTCCGATTCAACTAAGATAGGAGAGACAGACACCCGCCAGCCATCTTATGCAACAAAAGTCGCATGTCTGTCGATGGAACCGGTCTCATGTACGTGGACATGTAAAGTTGGTCCGGGCCGCTTCATCCCATAATACCGCTGAATCAAGAAAGACCAAGGAGGGAAGCAATCTAAACATCAACGCCCACAAACCCCTTTGTGTTCTACTCGTGAAAGCATCTACGCAAGAACCTGGCTCATGATGCCACTGTTGGGGAACGTTGCATGGGAAACAAAAAATTTTCCTACGCTCACCAAGATCAATCTAGGAGATGCATCTACGAGGGGAGAGTTGGATCCACATACCCTTGTAGATCGCTAAGCGGAAGCGTTCAAGAACGCGGTTGATGGAGTCGTACTCGCCGCGATTCAGATCGCCGAAGATCCTAGCACCGAACGGACGGTGCCTCCGCGTTCTTCACACGTACAGCTCGGGGACGTCTCCTCCTTCTTGATCCAGCAAGGGGGAAGGAGAAGTTGACGGAGAAACCCAGCAGCACGACGGCGTGGTGGAGATGGTGGTGGAGGAATTCCAGCAGGGCTTCGCCAAGCACTGCGGAATAGACGAAGATATTCGTGGGAGAAGGAGGGCAGCGCCGAGGCACGAACGTGTGTGGCTGCCCTCCCTCTGCCTCTCTTTATATAGGGGGAAGAGAGGGGAGGGGGCGCCCTAGGGTTTCCCCCTAGGGGCGGCGGCCAAGGGGAGATGGGAGGGGGCGGCGGCCCAAGGGCTAGGGTTCCCCCCCCCAAGTGCCTTGCCCCCCACTCCAAAGGGTGCGGCTGCCCTAAGGGGGGGGGGCACCCCCATGCGCAGGTGGAGAGGGCCCAAAGGGGGGCGCACAGCCCCATGAGGGCTGTTGCGTCTCCCACTTGTGGCCCATAGGGCCCATAACAATTACCGGGACCCCCGAAACCCCTTTCGGTCATCCGACGACTCCCCGGTGCTTCCCGGAACACTTCCGGACTCCGATCACTCTCATCCTATATATCAATCTTCGTCCCCGGACCATTCCGGAGACCCTCGTCACGTCCGGGATCTCATCCGGGACTCCGAACAACCTTCGGTTACCATACACTGTTCTCACTAACAACCCTAGCGTCACCGAACCTTAAGTGTGTAGACCCTGCGGGTTCGGAAACTATGCAGACATGACCGAGACACTCCCAGGTCAATAACCAATAGCGGGATCTGGATACCCATATTGGTTCCCGCACGTTCCTCGATGATCTCATCGGATGAACCACGATGTCAAGGATTCAGGCAATCCCGTATACAGTTCCCTTTGTCTCGTCGGTATGTTACTTGCCCGAGATTCGATCGTCGGTATCTCTATACCTAGTTCAATCTCGTTACCGGCAAGTCTCTTTACTCGTTCCGTAATACATAATCCCGTGACTAACTACTTAGTCACTTTGAGCTCATTGAGATGACGTATTACCGAGTGGGCCCGGAGATACCTCTCCGTCACACGGAGTGACAAATCCCAGTCTCGATCCATGTCAACTCAACAGACACCTTCGGAGATACCTGTAGAGTACCTTTATAGTCACCCAGTTACGTTGCGACGTTTGGCACACACAAAGCACTCCTACGGTGTCAGTGAGTTACATGATCTCATGGTCATAGGAACTTATACTTGACATGCAGAAAACTATAGCGATAACTGATACGATCAAAAGCTATGTTTAACGTTTGGGTCTCGTCCATCACATCATTCTCCTAATGATGTGATCCCGTTATCAAATGACAATTCATGTCTATGACCTGGAAACCGCGGTCATCTTTGATCAACGAGCTAGTCCTGAAGAGGCTTACTAGGGACACAAAGTTTGTCTATTTATCCACACATGTATTTAAGTTTCCAATCAATACAATTATAGCATGGATAATAAACGATTATCATGAACAAGGAAATATAATAATAACTCTTTTATTATTGCCTCTAGGGCATATTTCCAACAACATCATACTTTGCAAGTATCTTACGGAAAGCACCATGAATAAAGTGTGAACCACCATCAGTCATTAGATATCTAGGGACTCCAAACCTCGGGAAAATAACTTCTTTAAGCATCTTAATATAGGTGTTATGATCAGCACTACTAGTTGGAATAGCTTCTACCCACTTAGTAACGTAATCAACAGCAACTAGAATATGTGTGTACCCATGAGAGGCAGGAAACGGTCCCATATAATCAAAGCCCCAAACATCAAATGGTTCAATAACAAGTGAATAATTCATAGGCATTTCTTGACGTCTACTGATATTACCAATTCTTTGATATTCATCACAAGATAAGACAAACTTACGGGCATCCTTGAAGAGAGTAGGCCAATAAAAACCGGATTGCAATACCTTGTGTGCAGTTCTATCTCCCGCATGGTGTCCTCCATATGCTTTGGAGTGGCACTTGCGTAGGATCTGTTCCTGTTCATGCTCAGGTACACAACGTCTAATAATACCATCTACTCCTTCTTTATAAAGATGTGAGTCATCCCAGAAGTAATGTCTCAAATCATAGAAGAACTTTTTCTTTTGCTGGTATGTGAAGCGAGGAGGTATAAACTTAGCAACAATATAATTAGCATAATCAGCATACCATGGAGCAGTACGAGAAGTATTTATGACAGCTAATTGTTGATCACGAAAGCTATCATCAATAGGTTGTGGGTCATCAATTATATTCTCTAACCTAGACAAGTTATCCGCAACGAGGTTCTCAGCTCCCTTTCTACCAATAATATGCAAATCAAATTCTTGCAGCAAGAGAACCCATCTAATAAGTCTAGGTTTAGCATCTTTCTTTTCCATAAGGTATTTGATAGCAGGATGATCAGTGTGAATAGTTACTTTAGAGTCGACAATATAAGGTCTGAACTTATCACAAGCAAATACAACTGCTAAAAATTCTTTCTCAGTAGTAGCATAATTTTTCTGGGCACTATCTAGAGTTTTACTAGCATACTGGATAACATTTAATTTCTTATCAACTCTTTGTACTAGAACATCACCTATAGCATAATCACTAGCATCGCACATAATCTCAAAGGGTAAATTCCAGTCAGGAGGCTGGACAATAGGTGCATAGATCAATGCTTTCTTAAGTATTTCAAATGCTTCTAGACAATCATCATCAAAGACAAAAGGAATATCTTTTTGTAAGAGATTAGTCAGAGGCCTAGAGATTTTGGAGAAGTCCTTAATGAACCTCCTATAAAACCCGGCATGACCAAGGAAACTTCGTATACCTTTGATGTCCTTAGGGCATGGCATCTTTTCAATAGCATCAACTTTAGCCTTGTCAACTTCAATACCTCTTTTAGAAAATTTATGTCCCAAGACAATGCCTTCATTAACCATAAAGTGGCACTTCTCCCAATTCAAGACAAGATTAGTGTCTTCACATCGCTGCAAAACTCGATCAAGGTTGCTTAAGCAATCATCAAAAGAAGTTCCGTAAACGGAGAAATCATCCATGAAAACCTCAACAATCTTTTCACAAAAATCAGAGAATATAGCCATCATGCATCTTTGAAAGGTAGCAGATGCATTATATACACCAAAAGGCATACGTCTATAAGCAAAGGTACCGAACGGACAAGTAAAAGTGGTTTTTTCTTGATCCCCTTTTGACACAGGTATTTGAGAGAAACCAGAATAACCATCTAGAAAGCAGAAGTGAGTATGCTTGGATAACCTTTCTAGCATTTGATCAATAAATGGCAAGGGGTAATGATCTTTCTTAGTAGCTTTATTTAACTTATGGAAATCAATTACCATCCTATAACCTGTAACTATTCTTTGCGGGATCAATTCATCTTTATCATTAGGAACAACAGTCATACCTCCCTTCTAGGGACACAATGGACATGACTTAACCACTGGCTATCAGCAACTGGATAGATAATACCTGCCTCTAGAAGTTTTAGTATTTCCTTCCTTACCACTTCTTTCATCTTAGGATTTAACCGTCGCTGATGATCAATAACCGGTTTAGCATTTTCTTCCAATTTTATCTTGTGTTGGCATATAGTGGGACTAATGCCCTTAAGATCATCCAGAGTATATCCAATAGCAGCACGGTGCTTCTTCAGAGTTTTCAATAGTTTTTCTTCTTCCTGCTTTGAAAGGTTAGCACTAATAATAACAGGATATATCTTATTTTCATCAAGATAAACATACTTAAGATTATCAGGTAAAGGTTTAAGTTCAAACACGGGATCACCCTTGGGTGGAGGGGGATCCCCTAGGATTTCAACAGGCAAGTTGTTTTTCAGTACGGGTCCCTGTTTAAATAATATTTCATCTATTTCCCTTCTCTCATTCATATGCATATCATTTTCATGGTCTATCAAGTATTGTTCTAAAGGATCATTAGGAGGCACATCAATAGAAGCAAGACCAATAATTTCATCCTTACTAGGTAATTCTTTATCAAGGGGTTGTCTACGAAATTTAGCAAAGTTAAAATCATGAGACATATCCCCTAATCCAACAATAACAATATCTTTCACGCAGTCTATCTTGGCATTAACAGTATTCAAGAAGGGTCTACCAAATATAATGGGACAAAATTCATCTTGTGTGAACTAAGAACAAGAAAATCAGCTGGGTATTTAACCTTCCCACACAAGACTTCAACATCTCTAACAATCCCAACTGGTGAAATAGTGTCTCTATTAGCTAGCTTGATAGTAACATCAATCCCTTCTAACTCAACAGGTGCAATGTCGTGCATAATTTCTTGATATAAGGTATGAGGGATAATACTCGCACTAGTACCCACGTGACATAAACCATGATAACAATGATCTCCTATCTTAACAGAGATAACAGGCAGGCCTACAACAGGTCTATGTTTATTCCTAGCATTGGGTTTGGCTATTCTAGCAGACTCCTCTTGGAGGTAAATAACATGTCCATCTAAATCTTCTACCAAGAGATCTTTAACCATAGCAACACTAGGTTCAACTTTAATTTGCCCAGAGGGTGTACGTGTTTTAGTATTACTCTTACGAACTATAGTTGAAGCTTGAGCATGATCCTTTATCCTAACAGGGAAAGGTGGTTTCTCAATATAAGCAGTAGGAATAATAGGATCAACATTATAAGTGATAGTCTTTTCTTCAACTTTAACAGGTTCAACTACTTTTACTTCAATAGGGGGATGGTATTTAAACCACTTCTCCTTGGGGAGATCAACATGAGTAGCAAAAGATTAACATAAAGAAGCTACTATCTCAGAGTCAAGTCCATATTTAGTGCTAAACTCACGAAAAACATCGGTATCCATAAAAGCTTTAACACAATCAAACTTAGTGGTCATACCTGACTCCTTACCTTCGTCGAGATCCCAATCTTCAGAGTTGCGTTTAATTCTTTCCAATAAATCCCATTTAAATTCAACAGTCTTCATCATAAAAGAGCCAGAACAAGAATTATCGAGTATGGAGCGATTATTGAGAGAAAGCCGAGCATATTTTTTTTTGAATGATCATTTTTCTTGAGAGCTCATGATTGGGGAACTAATATAACATTGACTTAAGCCTCCCCCAAGCTTGAGCGACGCTTTCTCCTTCGCGAGGCCGGAAATTATAAATATAATTACGATCACGCTGAACCTGGTGCATAGGGTAGAACTTCTGATGAAATTCCAACTTCAGACGATTATAGTTCCATGATCGAATATCATCACATAGCCTAAACCATATCAATGCATCTCCCTTCAAGGATAAAGGGAAGACCTTCTTCTTGATAACATCCTCGGGCATACCTGCAAGCTTAAATAATCCACAAACTTCATCCACATAGATTAGGTGTAAGTCGGGATGCAGTGTTCCGTCTCCTGTAAAAGGATTTTCAAGCAGTTTCTCTATCATACTCGAAGGAATATCAAAGCAAACATTTTCAGTAGGTGCAGTAGGTTGAAGAGCAACTCTCTGCTCTTCTGTGCGGGGTGAAGATACCCCAAACAAGCCCCTCAAAGGATTTTCAGCCATAGTAACAAGTGGCAATAAATTTCAGCACACTATATAAATTTTTCCTTACCAAATTCCACTTACCAAAGGCGCTTCACTCCCCGACAATGGCGCCAGAAAAGAGTCTTGATGATCCACAAGTGTAGGGGATCTATCGTAGTCCTTTCGATAAGTAAGAGTGTCGAACCCAACGAGGAACAGAAGGAAATGATAGGCAGTTTTCAGTAAGGTATTGTCTGCAAGCACTGAAATTATATGTAACAGATAGTTTTGTGATAAGGTAATTGGTGGCAAGTAACAAAAGGTAAAAGTAAATAAGGTGCAGCAAGGTGGCCCAATCCTTTTTGTAGCAAAGGACAAGCCTGGACAAACTCTTATATAAAGGAAAGCGCTCCCGAGGACACATGGGAATTATCGTCAAGCTAGTTTTCATCACGATCGTCTGATTCGCGTTCAATACTTTGATAATTTGGTATGTGGGTGGACCGGTGCTTGGGTGCTGTCCTTACTTGGACAAGCCTCACACTTATGATTAACCTCTAATGCAAGCATCCGCAACTACAAAAGAAGTATTAAGGTAAACCTAACCATAGCCTGAAACATATGGATCCAAATCAGCCCCTTACGAAGCAACACGTAAACTAGGGTTTAAGCTTCTGTCACACTAGCAACCCATCATCTACTTATTACTTCCCCAATGCCTTCCTCTAGGGCCAAATAATGGTGAAGTGTCATGTAGTCGATGTTCACATGACACCACTAGAGGAGAGACAACATACATCTCATCAAAATATCGAACGAAGACCAAAAAATTCACATGACTACTAATAGCAAGACTTCTCCCATGTCCTCAGGAACAAAAGTAAATACTCACAAGACATAATATTTTTCATGATCAGAGGGGTATTAATATGCATAATGGATTTGAACATATGATCTTCCACCAAATAAACCAACTAGCATCAACTACAAGGAGTAATCAACACTACTAGCAACCCACAGGTACCAATCTGAGGTTTGGGTACAAAGATTGGATACAAGAGATGAACTAGGGTTTGAGAGGAAATGGTGCTGGTGAAGATGTTGATGAAGATGGCCCTGTTCAAGATGGGAGAGTTGTTGGTGATGACGGCGGTGACGATTTCCCCCTCCCGGAGGGAAGTATCCCCGGCAGAACAGCTCTGCCGGAGCCCTCGGTTCCGCCTCGAGATGGCGTCGTCTGGTCCCGAAAGCATCCTTATGATTTTTTCCAGGTCAAAACACCTCATATAGGAGAAGATGGGCATCGGGGGACCGTCGGTGGGCCCACGAGGCAGGGGGCGCGCCCAGAGAGGGGGGGGGGCGCGTCCCCCACCCTCGTGGACGACCGGTGGCCCCCCTCGTGAATTTCTTTCGCCAGATATTTTTTATATTTTCTGAAACGGGGTTCTGTGGAGTTTTGGGGCTTTTCGAGTTGTGCAGAATAGGTTTCCAGAGTTTGCTCCTTTTCCAGCCCAGAATTCCAGCTGCCGACATTCTCCCTCTTCATGTAAACCTTGTAAAATAGGAGAGAAAAGGCATAAGTATTATGAAAAAACAAGCAATAGCATCCCATAATGCAATACATATCAACATATAAGCATGATGCAAAATGGACGTATCACCCCCCTATGTCGCTAACACTGGGTTCCATCTGGTCTGCTGAGCAGTCAACGGGTCAACACCGACCCACTGACTCAGCCCCGTGGACCCACCAGTCAGCCTCTGCTAACTGGGCAGTTGACTAGTCGGCCCACCAGTCATCCCTATATGCAATGGCTGGGTACACCCTAATATGTGCACGTAGTATTTTCCATTTAATATTTTTTGAAATAAAATAATCCAGAGAATTCAGAAAGTCAACAAAATTTTGGAAATTCATAGAAAATAAACCGTAACTCAGATGATAATAATTTATATATGAAAGTTGCTCACTAATAATATAGAGAATCCGAATATAACATCCACATACCTGATGCTACTTCTCGAGCTTGCGTTGTATTCCCTCGAAGAGGAAAGGGAGATGCAGCACAGTAGCGTAAGTATTTCCCTTAGTTTTTGAAAACCAAGGTATCAATCCAGTAGGAGACCACGCGCGAGTCCCTCGCACCTGCACAAACAAATAAGAACTTCGAAGCCAACGCGATAAGGGGTTGTCAATCCCTTTACGGTCACTTACGAAAGTGAGATCTGATAGAGATGATAGTTTATATTTTTGGTATTTTTGTTTATAAGAACAGAAAATAAAAGCGATAAAAGTAAAGTAGATGTAGATTGATATGTTGAGAATAGACCCGGGGGCCATAGTGTTCTCTAGTGGCTTCTCTCATGATAGCGATATTCTACGGCGGGTAAACAGATTACTGTCGAGCAATTGATAGAAAAGCGAATAACTATGAGACTATCTAGGCATGATCATTGTATATAGGCATCACGTCCGAGACAAGTAGACCGATTCCTGCCTGCATCTACTACTATTACTCCACACATCGACCGCTATCCAGCATGCATCTAGTGTATTTAGTTCATAAGAACAAAGTAACGCCTTAAGGAAGATGACATGATGTAGAGGGATAAACTCAAGCAATATGATATATACCCCATCTTTTTATCCTCGATGGCAACAATAAAGTACGTGCCTTGCTGCCCCAACTGTCACTAGGAAAGGACACCGCAAGATTGAACCCAAAGCCAAGCACTTCTCCCATTGCAAGAACTATAGATATAGTAGGCCAAACCAAACCAACAATTCGAAGAGACTTGCAAGGATATTATGAGCACACATAAAAAGTTCAGAGAAGAACCAAATATTTCTCATAGGTAATCTTGATCATAAACTCACAATTCATCGGATCTCGACAAACACACCACAAAAAGAGATTACATCGAATAGATCTCCTCGAAGACCGAGGAGAACTTTGTATTGAGATCCGAGAGAGAGAAGAAGCCATCTAGATACTAGCTATGGACCCGAAGGTCTGTGGTAAACTACTCACAACTCATGGTGAGGGCGATTATGATGATGATGAAGAACTCCGTGATGGATCCCCCTCTGGTGGAACTCCGGAACAGGCTCCAAGATGGGATCTCACGGGAACAGAAGGTTACGGCGGTGGAGTTAGGGTTTTCTCTCTGTTGTCGATGGTTTTGGGGTACGTAGACTAATATAGGAGGAAGGAGGACACCGAGGGGGGGGG
>LR738709.1:521242055-521335325 GCA_902687465.1 Secale cereale
GGGGGTGGGGTGCTCGAGGGGTCCACGAGGCAGGGGGCGCGCCCTGGGAAGGGGGGCGCGCCCCCACCCTCGTGGACACCCCGAGGCTCCCCTGACGTGGTTCTCAAGTCCCCTGTGTGTGATTTTCTCCAAAAATATCTCTCGCGAAGGTTTCATTCCGTTTGGACTCCGTTTGATATTCCTTTTCTGCAAAACCCTGAAATAGGCAAAAAACAGCAATCTAGACTGGGCCTTTGGGTTAGTAGGTTAGTCCCAAAAATGATATAAAAATGTATGATAAAGCCCATTAAACATCCAAGACTTCATAAATAATAGCATGGAACAATAAAAAATTATAGATACGTTGGAGACGTATCAAGCATCCCCAAGCTTAATTCCTGCTCGTCCTCGAGTAGGTAAATCATAAAGAAAGAATTTTTGATGTGGAATGCTAACCAATATAGTTTCTAAATGTAATTCTCTTAATTGTGACATGAATGTTCAGATCTGAAAGACTCAAGATAAAAGTATATATTGACATAAGAAATAATAATACTTCAAGCATACTAACAAAGCAATCACGTCTTCTCAAAATACTATGGCTAAAGAAAGTTATCCCTACAAAGTCATATAGTCTGGCTATGCTCCCTCTTCATTACACAAAATATTCATATCATGCACAACCCCGATTTCAGCCAAACACTTGTTTTCATACTCTATCTTTTCAAACCTTTCAACTTTCACGCAATACATGAGCGTGAGCCATGGACATAACACTATCGTGGGAATAGAGGTGGTTGTGGAGAAGACAAAAAGGAGGAAGATAGTCTCACATCAACTAGGTGTATCAACGGGCTATGGAGATGCCCATCAATAGATATCAATGTGAGTGAGTAGGGATTGCCATGGAACAGATGCACTAGATCTAAGTATGTATGAAAGCTCAACAAAAGAAACTAGTGGGTGTGCATCCAACTTGCTTGCTCACGAAGACCTAGGGCATTTGAGGAAGCCCACCGTTGGAATATACAAGCCAAGTTCTATGATGAAAATTCCCACTAGTATATGAAACTGACTAAACATGAGACTCTCTATCATGAATAACATGGTGCTACTTTGAAGCACAAGTGTGGAAAAATATAGTAGCAATTGTCCCTTCTCTCTTTTCTCTCATTTTTTGGAGGGGCTTTCTATTTTTTTATTAGCCCCTCTCTTTTTTGGGTCATCTCTTTTTTTATTGGCCTTTCCTCACATGGGACAATGCTCTAATAATGATGATCATCACACTTTTATTACAACTCGAAATTACAACTCGATACTACAACAAGTATGACTCTACATGAATGCCTCCGGCGGTGTACCGGGATGTGCAATGAATCAAGAGTGACATGTATGAAAAATTATGCATGGTGGCTTTGCCACAAATACGATGTCAACTACATGATCATGCATGGCAATATGACAATATGATGCGTGTCATATGAACGGAACGGTGGAAAGTTGCATGTCAATATATCTCGGAATGGCTATGGAAATGCCATGATAGGTAGGTATGGTGGCTGTTTGAGGAATAATATGGTGGCTGTTTTGAGGAAGGATATATAGTGGGTTTATGGTACCGGTGAAAGTTGCACGGTACAAGAGAGGCTTGCAATGGTGGAAGGGTGAGAGTGCGTATAATCCATGGACTCAACATTAGTCATCAGAACTCATATACTTGTTGCAAAAATCTACGAGTCATCAAAACAAATCAATCAACGCATGCTCCTAGGAGGGAGGTTGGTAGGAGTTAACCATCGCGCGCCCCCGACCTCCACACAAAGGTTGGCACTCTACAAATACTTCATGCTCTAACTTCGTCATATAGCGGTTCACCATACGTGCATGATACGGGAATCACTAACCTTAACACAAGTATTTCTCAATTTCATAATAAATCCACTAGCATGACTCTAATATCACTATCCTCATCTCTCAAAACAATTATCAAGCATCCAACATCTCATCATATTCAATGCACTTAGTGTGAATTTTTTTACTACATTGACATTGGATGTCTATCATGTGAAGACTAGTTTTATTAGCCTAAACACATTACCATGCTATTTTAATAGACTCTCAAATATATATAAGTGAAGCATTAGAGTTCAACAATTTCTACAAAATATTACCACCACCGTGCTCTAAAAGATGTAAGTGAAGCACTAGAGCAAAAACTATTCAACTCAAAAGATATAAGTGAAGCACATAGAGTGTTCTAACAATTCCTAGGCCATATTTAACTCTCTCAAATAGGTGTGTCCAGCAAGGAAGATTGTGAACAAGAAAAGACTCAAATTATACAAGACGCTCCAAGCAAAACACATATCATGTGGTAAATAAAAATATAGCTCTAAGTATAGTTACCGATGGATGAAGACGAAAGAGGGGATGCCTTCCCGGGGCATCCCCAAGCTTAGGCTTTTGATTATCCTTGAATTACTTGGGGTGCCATGGGCATCCCCAAGCTTAGGCCTTTGCTACTCTTTGTTCCATAGTCCATCAAAGCAATACTCAAAACTTGAAAACTTCACAACACAAAACTTAGACAAAAATTCTCGTGAGTTCCGTTAGTATAAGAAAGCAAACCACTACTCAAAGGTACTGCAATGAATTCATTCTTTGTTTATATTGTTGTTAAACCTACTGTATTCCAACTTCTCTATGGTTCATACATCCAAATATTATTCATAGATGCATTGAAATAAGCAAACAACACACGAAAAACAGAATCTGTCAAAAATAGAACAGTCTGTAGTAATCTGCAGGTTTCGCATACTTCTGTAACTCCAAAAAATTCAAACTAAATTGTTAAATGTGAGGAATTTGTCTTTTAATCATCTGCAAAAAGAATCAACTAAATAGCACGCTCCAGTAAAATCTGACGACCATTCTAGTGAGCGCTAATGATTCTGTTTTTCACAGCAAGATCACATAAACTTCACACACATCTTCCCAAAGGTTCTACTTGGCACAAACACTAAACAAAACATGAAACCACATCTAATCAGAGGCTAGATGCAATATTTTTTCCTAACAGCAACAAAAACAAAAATATAAAATTGGGTTGCCTCCCAACAAGCGCTATTGTTTTACGCCCCTAGCTAGGCACGATACAAGATAAATCTAGGTATTGCCATCTTTGGAAGGCAATCCATAAGTGGCTCTCATGATAGATTCATATGGTAATTTGATTTTCTTTCTAGGAAAGTGTTCCATGCCTTTCCTTAACGGAAATTGGAATCAAATATTTCCTTCCTTCATATCAATAATTACACCAATCGTTCTAAGGAAAGGTCTACCAAGAATAATAGGACATGAAGGATTGCAATCTATATCAAGAACAATGAAATCTACGGGCACATAATTCCTATTGGCAACAATAAGAACATCATTAATCCTTCCCATAGGTTTCTTAATAGTGGAATCCGCAAGATGCAAATTTAAAGAACAATCATCAAGCTCATGGAACCCTAGCAAATCACACAAAGTTTTTGGGATAGTGGAGACACTTGCACCCAAATCACACAACACAAAGCATTCATGATCTTTAATTTTTATTTTGATAGTAGGTTCCCACTCATCATAGGGATATAAACTTCTAACTCAAGTTTTTCTTCATAAGATTGCATCAAAGCATCAACTATGTGTTTGGTGAAAGCTTTATTTTGACTATAAGCATGCGAATAATTTAGTACGGATTGCAACAAGGAAATACAATCAATCAAAGAGCAATTATCATAATTGAATCCCTTTAAATCCAAAGTAGTGGGTTCATCACTATGCAAAGTTTCAATCTCTTCACTCCCACTTTTAGCAATTTTAGCATCAAGATCTAAAAACTTCAAATCATTGGGACACTTTAAAGCAGAATCATCTCCAATCCTATCTTCATCAAAATTTATACTAGAAAACAAGGATCTAATAGGAGACACATCAATAACTTTTAGATCTTCATCTTTATTTTCATGCTCTTCCGGTTTGGCAGCCATCTTATTGATCAAGGTGGACTGTTTATCCGAAATTTGGGCAATTAAGTTCTCAAGGTGAGCAAACTGAGATTTCAAGCCATAAAATTCCCTAGACATATCATCAAGGTCTTTATTCATATACTCCATAAACCTTTTCTGTTCTTTAAGCTCACTTCTGAAAAAGTCATTATGCTCAAATTGTATAGTCATAAAATGTCTGACATTGTTTTCAATCTCCTCCAGCCTCTTGAGGTGAGGGTCAACACTAATGGGGAGAGCCATAGTGACAAGCAAGCAAGAAGCAAGCGAACGATAAACACACGGCGGAAGAAGGGCAAATAAAATGGCAAGGGTGAAGTGGGGGAGAGGAAAACGAGAGGCAAATAAATGTAATGTGAAGGATAATGGTTTGTGATAGGTACTTGGTATATGACTTTTGCGTAAGCCTCCCCGGCAACGGTGCCAGAAATTCTTCTTGCTACTTCTCGAGCTTGTGTTTTATTCCCTCGAAGAGGAAAGGGAGATGCAACACAGTAGCGTAAGTATTTACCTTAGTTTTTGAGAACCAAGGTATCAATCCAGTAGGAGACCATGCGCGAGTCCCTCGCACCTGCACAAACAAATAAGAACTTCGCAGCCAATGCGATAAGGGGTTGTCAATCCCTTTATGGCCACTTACGAAAGTGAGATCTAATAGAGATGATAGTTTATATTTTTGGTATTTTTGTTTATAAGAACAGAAAATAAAAGCGATAAAAGTAAAGTATATGTAGATTGATATGTTGAGAATAGACCCGGGGGCCATAGTGTTCTCTAGTGGCTTCTCTCATGATAGCGATATTCTACGGAGGGTAAACAGATTACTGTCGAGCAATTGATAGAAAAGCGAATAATTATGAGACTATCTAGGCATGGTCATTGTATATAGGCATCACGTCCGAGACAAGTAGACCGACTCCTGCCTGCATCTACTACTATTACTCCACACATCGACGGCTATCCAGCATGCATCTAGTGTATTGAGTTCATAAGAACAGAGTAACGCCTTAAGCAATATGACATGATGTTGAGGGATAAACTCAAGCAATATGATATAAACCCCATCTTTTTATCCTCGATGGCAACAATACAATACGTGCCTTGCCGCCCCTACTGTCATTGGGAAAGGACACCGCAAGATTGAACCCAAAGCCAAGCACTTCTCCCATTGCAAGAACTATAGATCTAGTAGGCCAAACCAAACCAATAATTCGAAGAGACTTGCAAGGATATTATGAGCACACATAAAAAGTTCAGAGAAGAACCAAATATTTCTCATAGATAATCTTGATCATAAACTCACAATTCATCGGATCTCGACAATCACACCGCAAAAAGAGATTACAACGAATAGATCTCCTCAAAAACCGGGGAGAACTTTGTATTGAGATCCAGAGAGAGAGAGAGAAGAAGCCATCTAGATACTAGCTATGGACCCGCAGGTCTGTGGTAAACTACTCACAACTCATGGTGAGGGCGATGATGATGATGAAGAAGAACTCCGTGATGGATCCCCCTCCGGTGGAGCTCCGGAACAGGCTCCAAGATGGGATCTCACGGGAACAGAAGGTTACGGCGGTGGAATTAGGGTTTTCTCTCTGTTGTCGATGGTTTCGTGGTACGTAGACTTATATAGGAGGAAGGAGGACACCGGGGGTGCTCGAGGGGCCCACGAGGCAGGGGGCGCGCCCTGGGAAGGGGGGCATGCCCCCACCCTAGTGGACACCCCAAGGCTCCCCTGACGTGGTTCTCAAGTCCCCTATGTGTGAGTTTCTCCAAAAATATCTCTCGCGAAGGTTTCATTCCGTTTGGAATCCGTTTAATATTCCTTTTCTGCAAAACCCTGAAACATGCAAAAAACAGCAATCTGGACTGGGCCTTTGGGTTAGTAGGTTAGTCCCAAAAATGATATAAAAGTGTATGATAAAGCCCATTAAACATCCAAGACTTCATAAATAATAGCATGGAATAATAAAAAATTATAGATACGTTGGAGACGTATCACCTGACACACCACTCTAACATAAATACATAATAAAAATCGACATCTTGCCCTTGGATCAATATACCAAAAATATCCAGAGCTGGGAAATTATTACCAGATAATTTCCCTCTTCTTTAAAAAAAATCCTCGGGATGCATTAGAGCATGTCACCCTCACATTTTGACATGACATGCATTGTGGTGCATTTGATTGCTCAGTTATTTATTTGTTTCCCCTCCTTCTCTGGTAGACCCCGAGACTACTGCCGATGCACCTGTGATTGACTACGTCGTCGACGACCCTTCATTCTCGGCAGAGCTTCCAGGCAATCAAAACCCCCTTGACCATCCATATACCGCCCATTCCTTCTCTCTTATTCTTGCATTATATTTTCGTACTGTTGTTGGTTCTGGTAACTCCTATTCTGATGCATAGACTGTTTTTGATAACCTACTATTGATACTTTATTTTTTATCCTATCTGCTTAGAATATGTAAGTTACTGTACCATCAGCGGCCCTACTCCCTTGTCCGTGTCGCCATGCCATTATAGCAGGGTTGACCTAGATGATGGATCATTGTACCGAGACCCGAACACTCCTAAAGGCCCTTACAATTATACGACTCGGCAGAGCCACACTGATGGCTTCTCGCCCCTCGTTGGTTACCCCAAGTGGAAGGTTGAGATGTAGCATAGCGGCAAATTTCCCTTGGCAAAGATACCAAGGATCGAATCCCGTGAGACTCCGAGGGTCGACAAGTAGGTGTCAACGGCGCCAGAAACTTAGTGGTTGACGGGACCTGCACACAGATACAGATAACTTTGCTCCCAACGAGTACAAAGAGGTTGTCAATCCCTCCGGCCTTGTTGTTTACAAAGGATCAAACACAAGAGATAATAATGATAGCTATGACTGCAACTAGGAAATAAAAACAGGAAGTAAATAGAAGGTGTGATCAGCGGTGGTAATATGGACCGGGGTCCCATGATGTTCACTAGTGATGTCTCTCTCCCAAAAGATGATAAAACAACAAAGCGAGGTAAACAAATTACAGCTGGGCAATTGACAAGATTATGTGCGCAAACCAATGCTAACTATGCTGCAAAGAAAGGTAGAGGCTCAAAAGCATGGGCGGTATGCCAAGGCAAGTAGACCGAAATCCATCTGCATCTACTACTAATCATCCACCTTGAGATATCTATCCAGAACATCTCGCTGGTATTAAGTTGCGAATCCCACCCAAAGTGTAAACTCAAAGCAACAGACAACTGCATTAAAAGAACTTTGCGTAAAGTAAACAATCCTTGCACCCGCAAGTACAAGCACCGTTGTTTTCTCCCTTGTGGCAATAGCACATCCCCTAGACTCATGTTTCTGTCACTCAAGCTAGTCATCAGGGGGCATGAACCCACAATCAAGCATAACGCTCCCTCTTGGAGTTACTACCTACTACTTGGCCAAAGCAATAAACAGCAACGGAGAACATGCAAGAATTATTCAAGAACAAAGATATAAAAGAGGAGAATCAAATATATTACTCAAACACAATCTGAACATAGTCTCATAATCCATCAGATCCCAGCAAACTCAGCAAAGCAACAGCAGAAAGATTGCATATGTGCCTCGATCATGTAGGGCAGCTCACAAGGTCTAAACCATGAAGAGCAAAGAGGGGAGGAGAACATCACATAGCTACTGATCATGGACCCATGGTCCAAGGTGGACTACTCACAACTCATCCGGGAAGCGTCCATGGTGGTGGAGAAGCTCCCGGTGGTGGTTCTCCTCTCCGGCAAGGTGCCGGGAAGAGTTCTCCTGATGCTCCCGATCTTGGAAGCGCTGCGGCGGCGGAACAGAGGCGATATCGCGAAAAAGGGTTCTGTCCTCGAGGGTTTCGGGACGAGAGGGATATATATGCGAAGGGGGGCAGCCAGAGGCGGAGCAGGGGCCCCAGGCGCCCCTGGCGCGGCCAAGGGTGGGGCCGCGCCAGGTGGCCGCCTGGGCCTCCCCTGGCTCCCCTCTGGCCCATCTTTGGTTCTTCGCGAAGCTTCCTGTGCGCTGATTTTTCCTATATTTTTCCTGGAATTTTTGGAGCACTTTTAATATGGGGGCAACCTGAAATAGAAAAACAACAGAAAACAGGAACTGGCACTGTGGTGCACTGAGTTAATAGGTTAGTCCAAATATGATCAAAAGTGCATGGAAGTGCATCAATATCATAGCAATATCACACAAAAGAAGCATGGAGCAAGCAGAAATTATAGATACGTTTTGGACGTATCAACATCCCCAAGCTTAATTCTTGCTCGTCCTCGAGTAGGTAAATGATAACAAGAATAATTTCTGTGGTGACATGCTATCAACCATATAAGAACTTTTAAGTAAAGCAATCAAGGCATGTAATTCAATTCAAGTCATAACAAGCAAGAGTCTATATTAGCATTGTAACAAACAACATAAGAACATAAAGGTGCAAGAGCTCTCGCTGTCCGTGACTCGAATGTCTCCAAATGGTGTTTGCGTGCAAGAAAGGGGATAGGGATATACGAGAGAGTAAAACATAGTTTTTGTATTGTTGAGAACTTAATCTACTAAAGTTTCACACTTGGTCTTCTTTGGAATCTTATCTTGACTCATCCCCAGACCACTAGTCAGGTACAAGTCAAAATGATCCACTCCCTTTCGATACTTTGAGCACTTGATACGTCCAAAACGTATCTATAATTTCTGCTTGCTCCATGCCACTTTTGGGTGATATTGCTATGATATTCATACACTTCCATACACTTTTGATCATATTTGGACTAACTTACTAATCCAGTGCACCCCAGTGCCAGTTTCTGTTTTCGGCTGTTTTTGTATTTCAGGTTTTCACGTTTCGAGAACTGCCCAGAAAAATCCAGAAAAATTATATAAAAAATCAGCGTTCCGGAAACAACACTGCGTCTGAAGGGCAGCCTGGGGGGCCACCAGGGCTCCAGGCGCCCTGGCGGCGCCCCCCCTGGGCCGCGCCGGGGGGGGCGCCTGGGCCCCCCGAAGCCCGTCCGGTGCCCCCCTTTGGCATATATTTAGAGGGACCTCCGAAACACTCAGAAAAGAACTTCTTTTCGCGATCCCATCTCTGTTCCGCCGCCGCCACCGCTTCCAAGATCGGGAGCACCAGGAGAACTCTTCCCGGCACCCTGCCGGAGGGGAGGATCACCACCGGGAGCTTCTCCACCACCATGGACGCCTCCCGGATGACTCGTGAGTAGTCTCCCTTGGACGATGAGTCCATGACCAGTAGCTATGTGATGTTCTCCTCCCGTTCTTGTGCTTCACTAATTAGTCCTCGTGAGCTGCCCTACATGATCGTGGCACCTATGTAATCCTTATGTTGTTGCTATGTTGAGTTTGCTGGGATCCGATGGATTATGAGATTATGTTCAGATTGATCTTGAGTAATATATTTGATTCACCTCTTTTATATTTTAGTTCATAAGTAATTCTTGCATGTTCTCCGTTGTTATTTATTGCTTTGGCCGAGTAATAGGTAGTGACTCCAAGAGGGAACGTTATGCTCGATTGTGGGTTCATGCCCCTCGATGACTAGCTTGAGTGACAGAAACATGAGTCTAGGGGATGTGCTGTTGCCACAAGGGGGAAAACAACGGTGCTTGTGCCCGCGGGTGCAAGGATTGTTTACTTTACGCAAAGTTCTTTTAATGCAGTTGTCTGTTGCATTGAGTTTACACTATGGGTGGGACTCGCAACTTAATACCAGCGAGATGTTCTGGATAGATATCTCAAGGTGGATGATTAGTAGTAGGCATTGATGGATTTCGGTCTACTTACTTTGGCGTACCGCCCATGCTTTGAACCTCAACCTTTCTTGCAATGTAGTCAGCATTGGTTTGCGTTTGTGGTCCTGTCAATTGCCCAGCTGTAATTTGTTTACCTCACATAGCTGTTTTATCGTCTTTTGGGAGAGAGACATCACTAGTGAACATCATGAGACTCCGGTCCTTATTACCATCATTGATCACACCCGCTATTTACCTTTTCGTTATTACTTACTATTGCAAAACACTATCTATCACTACTATCATTGCTTTTAACCCTTTGTGAACTACAAGGCCGGAGGGATTGACAACCTCTCTGTACTCGTTGGGAGCAAAGTTATTTATATCTGTGTGCAGGTCCACGTTGATTGCTAATTGCGCCGTTAGCAGTTGACACCTACTTGTTGAACCTAGGAGTCTCTGGGGATTCGATCCTTGGCATCTTTGCTAAGGGAAAACACTTCTACTTACTGCATCTTACACCTTCCACTTGGGGTAACCAACGAGGGGTTCGAGGCCCATCAAGGAGTATTTTCTGGCGCCGTTGCCGGGGACTCCACTCTTCAGGATAGGGGAGTTGCATGCTATCTTTTACCTTTGCTTTTTTTAGTCTTGTTAGTTTACCTTTCAGTTTTTGCTTTCAGTACCTTTTTATCAAAAATCACAAAAATAATTATCTTGTTCTTTAGTTGTCGTTATGTTGGGTCCTTTTGTCTTTGATGAGGCAGAAGTTCTCACCTTTAAACAAAGAGGTGGGGAAAGTTTGAAAGATGCTTGGTATAGAATTAATGATTCACAAAAAAGAGCCACCAAGAAGCAGCCCACTACTATCTTACTTAGAAATTTTTATGTTGGAATTACTTCTTGGAATAGGTTTATTCTAGATACTGCTATCAATGGGAATTTCCTGGAGGCCCCAGTTTGGGAGTCTCTTAGTATTATTGAAAATCTTGTTGGGAATCTCCCTGTTGTTAGCATTCGAGAGGACATCACCCTAGCTCACATTATGAAAAAACTCGAAAAGATAGAGCTAGAGATGCCAAGCATTAATAAGATGAATGAGTTGGATCGTAAGATCCAAGGGAATTTGAATAGACTTGATAGCTCCATGCATAAATTTTTTTAAATTTTGGAGACCGTCAAATTCCATGATTCTGACTTTTCTAGGATGGAAAAGATTGAGGAAATATTTGATACCTTAGGAACTACTTTCTCCTCGATCAAAACCAAAAAGGTAGAGACTCCGGCAAAGAGGGAGCCTAAGTTCGTTCACGTTCCAAAGGCTCCCCGTTCTAAAAGTAATCCACCTATTGCCAAAGGGGTTGAAACCGTAAAGACTTTGGAAGAAACACCTATCTTTGATGAATTTATAAATGAATCTTCCCTTGACTTTTATCCTTTTGGTCTTCTACCTAGAAGTATCTCTATGAGGCCTTTATTTGAGAGTCCTCTTAAGACTAGTTGTATTATTGAAGAGCTTTTTGATGATCTTGATGATGGTTCAATTGATACAACTTGATCTATGCATTATGCCTAGCTTAAAGGCATAAAAGAAAGCGCTTTTGGGAGGCAGCCCACTGTCACACCCTGCATTTTGTAACATGATATTTGTATCTTTGAAGCATAAAAATTTGGACCAGCAAAATTTTTTAGCATCATTTGGCTTTTATTTGGAATTGAGTTTTCTTCACTTGCTTTTTCATGTGCTCATTAAAGTCAACTATGACCTCTTGTAGATTTCATCTCCATACCCAAAACTTCTGCCCAATGATCATGCCAAGTGTTATATAACAGTATAGTATTTTCTTACAAAATTAATTTGGCCAAAAAGTATTTTATAAATTTAGTTTTCCAAAAACCCCTGAATTGAGATTTGCACTGCAAGTACTTGATTTAGGGTGTGAAAATTATTTCAAAAGGTTTATTTGAGACCTGGTAGTCATAGGACTCCCAGAAACCACAAAGGTATAATTTTAAAAGTTATTTTCCTATTTTATTTAAAAGCTTTTTCTTAAGGCCAGAAATGGTCTTTAATAGGGGAAAATTATTTAACTATTTCAAAAATATTTGCCAAAATTCAGAGAGACTCATAGGACATATATTGTCCATATATAAGAGTTTCAACACTTGGTCATGTTCAAAATAATGGGCTAAACCCTCTAAAACCCTTTCTGGATATTTCAAGCTTTTGAAATATTTACAAAGGAAACTTTCTCCAAAAATTCCAGGGAAATTCTATCATGTCATATATGACATATTTGATGATCTTGCCAAGTCCCATGCCTTGGGAAGCAAGAAAACATCCTCAAACCCCTTCATAACCATTCTGTCCATATTTGAAGTTTGAGCAACTTTACATTGCCAAACTTGTCCAAATGCTCTCAAACTTGGTGCACATGCTAGAATGGCCTAATGAGGCATCTAGACCAAATGGCACAAGATTTGGGATAGAGCAACTTGATCAGATCACCTCAAAACCCTTTCTGTTCAAATGCAAATTTGAACAACTTTACATTACCAACTTTTTATCTGGAGCTTCAAACTTTGTGGGCATGATCAATACCCCAAATGATGATGCTACACCAAGTGGTGCATCAAGGGGAGATGATTAGCTTGACTCAATCAAGATGAAACTGTTTCTGTTGATTTCTAGGGTTCATCAAAGTTACATTGGCTAGTTTCTTCAAATGAGCCCAAATTTGGTGGAGCACCCTATTTTCTCATATCTTTCAACCCTGTCAAGTGCCATGTCAAGTGGACTTCATTTACTTGACCAAACACAGATCAAACACCTTCTGCAGAATTTCTAAAACCTCCAACTTGACCACTTTCCCTTTTCTCCATGGCCGCAACTTCTTACCACAGGCTCATTGAGTTACCAGCTACCTCCAGTAACTCCCCCAGCACCCCAGCTCCATGATTGAAGGGTGAAACCCCTGCTTTACCTTGCTGTACAGTAGGTTTCCACCATTTTACCAACACTCTCACTCTCTCTCTGCATCTCCAGGGCATCCAAGGCCTCAGGCCATTTCTTTACTCGTCCCTCTACGTGCTGGACACTATTGGACACGCTGGATCAGACCAAACCGGCGAGAGCACGCTGATGCCAGCAATACGCACGCTCTGGAGCGCGCAAACAGTGCCCTCCGCACGCTGGCTCCGGCCAATCAACCTCCCCCGACAACCTCGAGCCTCCCCCTCGCGCCAGTCGAGGCGCCTCGACGTCCGCGACCTGCCCGGCGCTGTCCCCCCTCCTCCTGCGCCCTCCAGTGAACGTCATCGCACGCGCACCGGC
Source organism: Secale cereale (assembly GCA_902687465.1). NCBI lineage: Eukaryota > Viridiplantae > Streptophyta > Magnoliopsida > Poales > Poaceae > Secale > Secale cereale. The sequence goes on from LR738709.1 coordinate 521,255,185, forward strand.
CGCCCGCTTCGGCCATTCTTCTGCTTCACACGCGCGCGCGCCTCTGACGCTCCCCCGCTCCTCCTGTCACCTCTACTGGACGTGGAGCTCATCCAGGAACTCCACGGACTCACTCCGCTGGCCTCCCGTGCGCTGTAGCCTCGAGCCGGAGCTCGCCGGCGCACTGGACCACGGGTCTCCGTCGAGCCCCTATAAATAGGCCCTCCCGAGCTTCTCCAGCACCACCACAAGCCTCACTCCACTCCACTGAGACCCCCAGCACCCTCCACTCCTCCCCAGGACGTCCCAGTGCTCGGGATCGACCGGAGCTCTGCCGCGTCGGGCCGCCGGCGATCTCGAGGTACGGGCCTCCCCTGCCTCTCCTTCCACCCGTTTCGGAGCCCCCTCGCCTCACTGATCAATTCCCCCTTGTTTCCCCTCTCTGTGGCAGCCGGAAACAACCGCAGCCACCACCCTCCGACGAGCTTGCTCCGTCCCACCTCGCCGCCGGTGAACCAGGACTCCCCGCCGTGCCGCACCACCACCACAGCAACCGCAACACGACACTGAGCTCATCCCTGCCCTCCGTTGCCGTCGCCGTGGCCGAAATCCTCGCCGGTGAGCTCGCCGTCGCCGTGGCCGTGGGGTTAGAGATGACAGGCGGGCCCCGCCTGTCATCCCCCCCACCTCTCTCCCCCTCCTCTGTGCCGCTGACCCACGGGCCCCGCCCGTCAGGTTTGAAAACCTGACGTGCGCGCGCTGGCTCCCGTGCGGCTGGGCCAGTCCGTCTGGGCTGTGCACTGTGGCCTCGTCTGGCCCAGTGCACAGGACCCTTTTTCATTTTTCTTTTCTGTTGATGCTTTAAACATTTATACTGAAAAGAATAATGATCCAAATTAAATAATTCCAACTCCTAAAATCTTGTAATATTCCAACCTATTTAATGGTACTACTTTCACTCAAATCCATGAAACATTTCTGTTCTGTTCAAATTTAAATTCAAATTTGGACAGTAATACTCCTATTCAAAAATCAATAGGTTCTATTCTGTAACTCCAAAACTCCAACTAAGATTTTTCCCCATCTTAGAAATCCCTCTAGTATTTTACAAAAATGAGTTGACATTTTTCTGAGCACTTTGATTTTCCTGTTTTGTTTGTATTCTTATTTTTCCGTTATTATTATGCGACGTATAGATCCCGTATTTGACGAAGTTGCTGTGGAAGAAGAAGGAGAAGGATTTGAAGACTTTGAAGACCAAGCCAACCCAGGCAAGCAGCCCTTTGACCATGATACACTTGTTCTTCGGAACCCGTTTGTTTCCGATGCATGATGATTAGGGTTACGATGGTAACCTAGATGAACCACCACATGATGCATGCTTTATTGTTGATCTTGCCATATGCTAGATGACATGCAATAGGTGGTCATGATGCTTATATGATGCATGACATGATCTTGATCTTGCTATGTGCTAGATGACATGCATATGGTTAGTGGTTATGATTAGTGATGCATGAGTGACATGAACCTTCATGGTTGAAGTCTTTGCATATAACCCCGTCGGGTGCCATTTATGCCCGAGGGAGATGATGATGATGAGTTGGGTGACCACTTGATGACGAAGTGGTGTGCCAAGGCAAGTGTGCGTGTTTTTCAAACGGATTGGTTGAAGTTGCGACCGTTATTCCAACCATACATGTGCAACCACACTACCCCTTATGGGACGGGGCTTTATTGATTACTTAGGTCGATACTAGCATGGTGCCCGCATTACTAGTGACGGGAAGACTTGAGGTCTTTCCCGGGACGGGGTCGTGCTTGGATAGACGACCATGACTGTTTTCACAGGGCACCGGACACACCGTTGGTCCCTTCGGGTACGCGTGAACATCGAAATTAGGGCAAGTCCCGTGATCTATTGTTTGTACCCGAGGGCCGTGTGCCAACGAGTGGACTCTATGTACTGTTGTCTAAGGAAAGATAATGACCGGGTGCTTACCCCGGGTACTTGAGGTACCGCGGGTCGTGGATGACACGGAAGTTCCCCGGATCTTGTGGGTAAAGTGTACAACCTCTGCAGAGTGTCAAACTATTCGAATAGCCGTGTCCACGGTCATGGACAGTTGGGTAACCGCTCTTGGGCTACGTCCAATGTTTGTGAAACCATGCGTGTGTATGTGAGTCAAGGTGGTGATTTGACTCGATGAGATGAATCATATTCATGTTGATATCGGTAACCTGTCTTCGAGGTTACGCGAGTTTATTGATGCATAAACTTGATGGTAGAATATTTGTTCTAGCCTTGCTAGATTGATCATTGTTATTCAAATGCACTATTACTTTGAACCACATCATGGGTTGCTTGCGAGTACATTCAAAGTACTCATTGGCTTGCCACTGGTTATTTAATTGGCCAGGCATGGAAGAACAGGATTATGAGGAAGAGTTCTTTGGAGACGAGCATGCGAACTAGGACGCTATCCCAGTCAGAATGCCTGTAGGGTTAAGGCAGATGGCATGGGTTCTACCCGTTTATCGAAGACTTCCGCTACTTGAGTTATTTGCTATTCAGCCCATGAGGCTCTATCTATGTAAGACTTGGCCATAATGGCCTTAAATCGTGTAAGACTATTTGTATGGATGTAAGACTCTTGTTATTTCAGCTTCTGTGTGTTCGGTGAGCATTGATCTCTGGGATCACTGTACACGTGCATTCGGTGATCTCGACTTCTAAGTCGGGGTCCCCACAGAGCTGGCATCAGAGCCATCCTGACTGTAGGAAGCCTTAGTTAGCATGGGCGTTAGTTAGTTGAGACCCCTTTTCAAAACCTTCTGAACTTCTCTTCTTTTCTAAACCTGAGATTTCATCAGCTTATTAACCCCTCCTATTCCACCTTTGTAGATGGCCGCTGTACCCGAAGAGCACCTGACCACTGGGTTTCCCTTACTTCTCGAGGATAGCCTCCAGGAGTGTCAGTTCCACCGAGCACCCATCCTCACCTACCTTGAGCATTGGGTGAGCGATACTGAGGTGGAGTACCATGTGGAAGTGATCGTGAAGGCAAACGATCCTCCCACAAGTTGGTTCTTCGAGGGACCCCAGATGGCAACACTACCACTCCCTGTCGAGGCTGCTGCACTCAAGGCACTAACCCGTCTCCGCGAGCTTCTTCCGGAGATGGCAGCCAAGATGGCAACTCGCTTCATACCTTACCGGAAGGAAGGTGACGAAGAAAGCAGCGCACTAGCCCCTCCACTGAAGGAAGGACTCTCGCTTCGGTTCCAGACCTACTTCAGTCTATGTGCCGACAGCCTGGCACAAGACTTGGCCTCGGAATCAATGAAGCTTCGAGAAGAACTTCACAAGACCAAGGCACTTCTTCGTCGAGCTCAAGAGAAGGCAAACAGGATCAAGAAGGAAGGAGCACCTTCTAGACAATCCGCTATCGCATATCGAGGCGGAAGGCCCTCCGAGGACATATCTTCCAAGGGTGAAGAACCACCTCGACGACGCCGGATGACGACAAGGGAATATCGCAAGCTTTTCCCTGCACCACCATCGAAGCACCGTCGTATCCAACTCCTCCACTCTCCCACACCCTCAAGTGACAAGGGAGCCCAGACAGATGAAGACAAGGAGGAAGACCCAGAAGAGCCGGAATACGCGACCGAGCATTCCGCCGCTTAGACATTATTCGCTACTCGGATATGCCAGTTGTAACCCCTACGGTAGGATAGGTCGTGTAACCCCTATGCGCAGTCAAGTCCTTGTATGGTTCATATGAAACCATCTAGTGTTTGCTTTTGTTGTGTCTGGGTGTATGTCGTATTCTTCCTTCGGGAATATGTAAACGACTACATCACCCATTTGGATTTTAATGAATGTGTTTTGGCCTCTCGGCCCTTGCATGATTTGATTTAGTGTCACACCCACCCCCTTACTAGGCACCCATCTATCTTGCTTTCCCTCTTCCGAGTCATGAGACCTTTTACCGCTCCAACAGGATGCCTGTTGTAACTCGTACTGGTACCTCTACCCAGCAGCCCGAAGCCGGAGCATCCTCTCAGCCAGAGGAAGGCCACGACCAAACCAACGACCAAGCTCCACCACCACCTCCTCCAAGCATGGACATGGCTCAGCTTCTCCAAGCTTTCCGAGAGGAACGCCAAGCCAACACTGCAGCTCTTCAGCTGATTGCTCAAGCTGTCACCAACAACCGCCAGCCGGCGGGGAATGGCAATGGACGTTCCACGTTGGCAGAGTTCAAGAAGCATGCGCCGCCAACCTTCATCGAGACTGCTGAACCTCTGGATGCAGACGACTGGGTCCGTTCCATTGAGGACATCCTGGAACTAGTCGGATGCACCGAAGATCGCGAGAAGGTGGCTTATGCCGCCCACTGCCTCGGGGGAACTGCTAGAGCTTGGTGGGATGGATTCAAGGTCATGCATGCTGAACAAGACATCACTTGGGTTAACTTCAAGGCAGAATTCCGCAAGGCCCACATTCCTTCCGGAATCATGGCTATCAAAAAGCGCGAGTTCCGAGCCCTGAAGCAAGGAAGTGGCACTGTCAAGGAGTACATGCAGAAGTTCAGTATTCTGTCAAGGTATGCCCCTGAAGATGTCAGCACTGATGCTGCCAAAAGGGAGCGCTTCATGGAAGGCCTCAATCAGACTCTGCAATACTCGCTTGTCGTGTGCGACTGGCCGTCTTTCCCTGACCTGGTGAACAAGGCACTTATGCTTGAAGACAAGCGGCGTGCTTTGGAAGACACTCGCAAGCGCAAGTTGGTCAGTAAGGGAAGTTCCAGCAAGCAGAAGCCTCGCCCGTGGCAGTCAGCCCCGGCCAAGCCAACCTATCAGCAGCCAAGAGCCCCTGCACCTCGTGCCAATCCTCAGCCTCAGCAGTATGCCAACCCCAGGCCAGCTTTCAACCCCAATACCAGTGGTGGCAACAAGATCAACACTCCAAACCAAGTCACTTGCTTTGGATGTGGTCAGCCCGGACACATCTCAAGGGTGTGCCCCAACAAGAAGCCTGATGCCCCGCGCCCCAATGCGCAGAACCAGGGACAAGGCCGTGGAATGCCACCAAGGAACCCAGCTCCTCGCAATCCACCGAACTATGGGAAGGGGCGTGTGAATCACGTCACTGCTGAAGAAGCCCAGGAAAACCCGGACGTCGTGCTGGGTACGTTCCTTGTCAACTCAGCACCTGCAACTGTCTTGTTTGATTCTGGAGCAACGCATTCATTTGTCACTCAAAGATTTGCATTAAAAAGTGGCATGACCCCTACACCCCTGAATAACCCTATGGTGGTACAAACCCCCGGAGCCGAGATGAGAGCCAAGATAGGCTGTAAAGGAGTCAGTATTACCATTAACGGTGTAGATTTCCTAGCAGACCTTATCATCCTGAGATCGCAAGGCTTGGATGTGATCTTAGGGATGGATTGGCTCAGTAAGCACCAAGGCTTGTTAGACTGTGCCAATCGGACAGTCACTGTGACCAATGACCAAGGAGTCGAAGTCAAGTTTGCCCCCAACTCCTCTTCCGCTCAAGCCGCTAAAGTCAACTGTCTGTCTGAAGTTGGGCTAGATCAAGTACCGGTGGTATGTGAGTATCCTGATGTCTTTCCGGATGAACTACCGGGAATGCCCCCTGACCGTGACATTGAGTTCATCATTGAGCTCGTGCCCGGAGCAGGACCCATCTATAAGAAGCCTTATAGAATGGGGACGGAAGAATTAGCCGAGTTGAAGAAGCAGCTAGAAGAGCAGCTAAGGAAGGGATTTATCCGCCCGAGTGCCTCCCCTTGGGGATCTCCTGTTCTGTTTGTGGCAAAGAAGGACGGTACCATCCGCTTATGCATTGACTATCGTTCCCTCAATGAAGTTACAATCAAGAACAAGTACCCACTTCCCAAGATCGAAGATCTGTTTGATCAGCTCAGCGGAGCCAAGGTATTCTCCAAGATCGACCTCAGATCTGGGTATTACCAGCTGAAGATCAGACCCCAAGATATTCCGAAGACGGCATTCGTAACCAGATATGGCATGTACGAGTGCACGGTCATGTCTTTTGGGTTAACCAATGCCCCAGCTTACTTCATGTATCTCATGAATAAAGTCTTCATGGAATATTTGGACAAGTTTGTCGTTGTCTTCATTGATGACTGTAACACCCCCAGATGCTCAACACAGTGATCACCTCTTAATCTTGCCTTGTCATCATCATTTGCTTAATGTGATCACAGGGGATAAACACCCAATTCCAAATTTCCTCTGAAATCAATCCAAATTCTATCTGCAAATTGAAGTTGCTCCAAAAATTATGGAAAAATGTTCATTCTTTAGCAAGTAATCCTAAACAATGTTTGTTAAGGAAAACAACATCACCATCAACTCCAAGTGGGCTATAGTGCATTTAAACAGTGCCAAAATAGCACATTAAATGCCTTTTTCATTTTTGAATATTTCAAAAGTGATCCAAATTTGCCCAAACCAATTTTTGGTGCTGGGGAATATTGCCAAGTAATATTTGGACCAACTTCTACTTTTTACAAAAATCTTCTTGTGGCCTATTCATTTCATTTTTCCCCTCTGTTAATTAAATAAAAGAAACAGAGGTGAGGAGAGTCTTACCTGGCGCTCGGGCGAAGCCCAGCCGGCCCAGCCCATCTCCCTCTTCTACCTGCTCCTGCCTCGCTGTCGCCCGCGCCCTGGACCGCACGCGCTCGCCGCCGCTCCGGCCGACAGCTGCCGCCACAGGGCGCCGGAGGGGATAAGAGCGAGCCCAACCGCTCCCCCCTGGCCTCCTCATCCATTTCCCCCTCTCCCCTCGCTCGCCTCGCCTCCTCCCCTCTCAGATCCGAGCGCGCCCGAGAGCTGTCGTCGCCGTTCGACGCGGCCACCGCCAACACCGTGCTCCGCCGACGTGTCGAGGAGCACCGGAGTCGTCCTCTCCATCGAACGGTGGCCTCAGCTGGTGCTGGCGAGCACCGAAGCGCCGGAGCTCCTCCGTCCCCATCTCCGGCCACCGCAACTCGCCGCCGTCGATTCGCTCCGCCGGCTGCTCCTAAACTGTCACCGGCTTTTCTTAGCCACTCGGTGAGCTCCACGCCTCCTTCCCCTACTCCCTGCATCGCCTGTGATGCCCGTAGCCGCCGCGCTGCGCATGGCCGAGCGGAGATCCGCCGCCGTTGGCCTAGCCATCGTTGTGGCCGCCGACGAGCTCGTCTGAGCTCGCAGTTGTGCTCACCGCCATCGTGGGAGTCGAACGCGATCGTTGCCGCAGCCTGCCGTGCCCGCATTCGCCGTATCCGTCGACGGCAGAACTCCGGCGCCGCCACGGTCGACGTAGCGCTCTACACCGTCCGTTTTAGGCCACGCCACCGCCGTAGATCGACGCGGCGTCGTCTCGCCGATCGAACGCGCCCGGCCCCGTCCATTTTGGTGGCCTAGGGGCAAAATCTGACGAGGCCCGAGGCCCTCCGCCGTGTTTTGGCGTCGCCGGCGGCGAGACGCCGGCCGGCCAACGTGGCCCGAGTGGCCCCCACCCCCAGGGTCACTGCCAGTGGCCCCACGGGCCCCCAGTTGACCAGTTGACTTGGTCAACTGGCTGACTGGGCACCCCTGGCCCACTGACGAGTGGGCCCCGCGTTTAAAACGTTTTAAAATAAAACTTAATCTGCTAATAACTCTGTTAATTAATCTGCCAGTTAATTAGTGCTAAGTTTCTCACTGACATGTGGGGTCCACCCCTGTAATCAGCTCTGTTAGATTAGTTTAAAACTCTGTTAAGCCTCAGAGGCTGACAGGTGGGACCCACTGGTCAGGTTTGACCTGACCAGTGCGACTGTTGACTGCTGACGTCACGGTTGCGTCATGATGACGTCATCACCTACTGTTCTGGATAATGTTGATTTAATAAATAAAAATAATTCCAGAAAAGGCTAAAACCTTTAGAAATTCATATCTTTTTATCCGTAGCTCGGATCGGAAAACTTTCTACATGAAAGTTGCTCAGAACGACGAGACGAAGCTAACCGTGCTGTCTGTTTCCGTGTCGGGACCCTCTACGGAGGTGAACCCGCAACTTTTAGCCCGTTTCCGGTAGATGAATAGTGCACATACACCGGTTAATAATTCCAGTTAAATCCTAAAAATAACTAATATGACTTAGACATGTTTTTAGGCAACCCTGCACTGCACATTAGCCTAGCACGCTTTGTGATGCTTGTTTTCTATGTATTTATCTGTTTCTTCCCCCCCTCTTCTCTCTCGGTAGAGTCCGACGCTGACGCCGCTCCAGAGACCGACGCCGTCCCGGTGATTGGTTCCCCCTCCGACGACCTTGCTTTTGCCACCGAGCAACCAGGCAAGCAACCCCCCCTTTGATCATTCCGATATCGCCTATGTCTATTCTCTCTTATTCTTGCATTAGAATTGCTGCTACTGCTACTGCTCCTATTACTGTTGCATAGCCTGTTTTTGCAATACTGTTGATACCTGTCTTTATTCATAAACTGCTTAGTATAGGTTGGGTAGCACTGCTGTGACCCCGCATTCTCGTAGTTGCCTCGCTTAGTACCCTTGCCTCGATCAAGCGATCGAGCCCCTTCCCCTGACCTTCTTCACACCACCGCACACCCCCTAATATGCTCGACTCCGCAGAGTTAACATCGGGTGACGAGGGTGATACCTCCGAACTCACTTCCGATGTTGTCCCTGTAGTGTAGCTAGCTCGTTGTGGGTTACCGAGGGTGATTCCTCTTCCCACTTCCGACTTAGCTTTTGTCATGCATCCGCTATGGTGATTACCGCCGAGGGTGATTCCTCCGGTATCACCTTAACGGGACTTGTCGTATAGGAGTCCAACGAGGGTGATTCCTCGGATTCCTCATCGGCATGAAAACCACACGGATGCCCTGGTTTACCGTACCGTGTTTAAAGACGTATCGATCCCCGAGGCCGGACGTCGCCAGGAACAAAGGCGTGCGGCCAGAGGTATCGTGCGTCTGAGGACACTTTATGGTTACTGCTACACATGTTGGATGGAGGCGGGTTGACCCAGAGGGGTACCCGCGAGTGCCTTTGAGGCGTAAGCTGTGGAGTCGGGTGACCAGTGAGGGTACCCGCGAGATAACTACGAAGCGTGGCCGGTCCGTAAGGTCCTTGTCACAAGTCTTCGAGACGGGACGTCGGGGCCACCGGTGTGGTGGCAACGCTCGTTACCGCGCGCTCCCAATCCACTAAGAGATTTGGATATTTGATCCGAGGGGCCTTCGGGTCCGATAGCACTAACCACCACGTGGGTGTGAGTGGGTGCTCTGCGTCGTATACATCAGCCGGAGTCGTCACGACGTCAGCGATTGAGCGGCCCGTTCGGATTGGACCTAGGATGCAACTGCGTGCTTGTATAAGGGGTTGCTAGGTCTGCTACCGAACGGCCTCGCAACGTGCAGGAGCGTCCGGGGCGATGGCCAAGACCTCCGGGGGCATAGGCTTAGTCCGGCGTGCTTGATCCTCTCTGGCGGTATCCGGTCGGGTTGCATCGTGTTGTTTAGCCGAGGCCGGGCAGGACCCAGCAAGTGTGTCCGGCCGGAGTTAATCGAGCGTGGTGGGTAAGTTGGTGCACCCCTGCAGGGAAGAAAACATCTATCGATAGCCTGTCCTACGGTAACGGACACTCGGAGTTGTATCCACTTCGGTACAACTAGAACTGGTGACTTGAGATATGAGGTTGATATTACTATGAACACTCTACATTATGATGTACTAATCTGCACCCTTCTAATTGCTGCAAGACCCGGAAGATGCTAGTCTTCGTCAGGACTAGGCTTTTTCCCTCTCTACTCTGGCTTTCTGCAGTCTAGTCCACCCACATAAAGCCTCCTTTGAAAATGATGCATTGCTTAGTATAGATCTGATGTAAGTCTTGCTGAGTACTTTGGATGAGTACTCACGGTTGCTTTGCTTCCTCTTTTGTCCTACCCGCATGATAAACCAGACGACGAAGCCATGATGCCTGCAGCCCCCGTTGACGACTACTACTACCAGCCCGAGGCTGGCTACTACTACTACCCGGCCGGCGAGTACTTCTACGAGGAGCCGGCGGACGACGACCAGGAGTAGGATCGGAGGTCCCAGGCAGGAGGCCTGCGCCTTTTCGATCGTAGCTTTTCTTTTGCCCCGCCTTGACAAAGGCCTATCTTCTTCTGTGTTGTATCTGTACCCAGATACCTAACGCTTCCGCTAACTATGTGTGTGACACTTGTTATGTATTCGAGCCCTCGAGGCCCCTGGCTTGTAATATATAACTAGTATGTATTATTTATGTTTTAGAGTTGTGTTGTGATTCCTTCACGTGAGTCCTTAGGCTTGATCGTGTGCATTTGCGTGTATGATTAGTGCACGGTCGGGCCGGGGTCGTCACAGGTTGGTATCAGAGCCGACTGCCTGTAGGAACCCCTTTCCAACTCCTTGGTCGAAGTTGAGTCTAGAGGTCCAAAAATGTTTTACTAACTTGGCTGTGTGGCTTATGGCCCCACGTCGCCACTTGGGTGGTGTAGCTTCTTTTATTCCTCGTCTTTACTCTGGGACTCTGAACCTCTCTTCTATTCGGGTTAAACGATTTTACTAACTCTGAAACTAGGGTCTCGTAACCACTTTCTTCCGGAGAGTCCCCCTTTCCAGAAGATGGCGTGTCATCATCAGAAGACTCCGAAGATACTCGTTGGAGTTTCCCGAGACCATTATGCCACTGCTTTAGCAAGTTCTCTACTATCCGATAATCCCCGTGAACAGCAACACATCCTTACCGTTTGTATTTTCGTTCCCAGCCACCCCTTTCTGTATAAGATACCCCGAAGTACTCTTTGTACTCCGAGAATCCTTTGAGCCTACTGCCGTACAGTTTCTTTCGCACTGTGGTTAATTCCTCACAACACCGGGGATTTGTTCATCCCCAGTTGTTCCTATGTTCCCTGAAATATTTCTTATTGCTGTCCGCTCTCCCGAGTATCCTCTGCAATCTATTGCTTTCAAGGTTTTGTCTGTCTGCATCATGGTAAATCCTATATAACCTTCGTTGACATCCTTGTCGCTAGCATTTTGCGTCCCTTGATTCAATATGTTGCGACTATTCGCAATCATCAGTTGTTTCCTACTAACTCATCCGTCCGGCTCAGACGTTATTTTGAACATGAGCTGGTTCTCGGTAAATCAATCCTTAATTGATGGGCAATCTAATTCTATTCAACATGCTCATCTTTTTATCAGAGCCTCTGCCTCTGATTCCTCGACTTTGGAAATTGTAACTCTTTGCATTTAAGCTTCGGCTTATCCAGATAATTTCCATAAACTGATGCCCTTGCATTCTCCTTCTTCTGGTTGAGTACCGATACTCACATCAGATCCTTTGCCGACCACCTGATCTTTTGTTGGATTAATATCCGACACTGCCCTCCATATTCCATAACCTTGTTAGTTTCCCCTGATACATAATACCTTCGGTAAATTGTATCCCCCGTCTTGTCAACCATACTCTGCTTCTCAAGCTTATGCTACTTACCCCTGAAGTTTGTGGTATATGTTCTTAAGTTGCCCCGATGGGTTGAACATATGCTTTCTCTAGTCTGTGTGAATCAAAAGCTATGCGAGATATATCCACTCGCGTTCCGTCGAATAAATTTTCGACTCTACAATTTCTTCGAAGACGAGGAGTGAATGAAAGATAATGCATTGAAGAAGTGGGAGTCGACCTTGAACCTTGTGTTCATGCCCATGGACCCGATGTAGAACTTATCATGGTACAAGTTCATCTTGTACCTGTGAATTGATCCTTTGCAATCGCGGTTCCGACCATATTTTCCCCTTGATCCCATCTCCCGGACAAGTTAAAATACTTGTCTTCTACAGATCAACTCACCTATCCAACCTCTATCCTGATCTACCTTCAAGTATTGCCCCATGTTATCTCGAGGATATTGCGTCATTGCACTACCTCTAGTGGACTCTTATTGGAATGATACTCCATCATATCATTCTTTGTCTGATCGGCTATATCATCTTCGTGCTAATTTTAACCGTGTTAACTGGCCCCTATGCCCGTAGCCAAACTTCCGACGATGAGTTAAGCTTGCGTCGATCCTCATCATCTTATCATTTCACTTCGAACAAGAAGCTTGATTTCGAGCTTGTGCCGTATCCGTGGCTCCATTAACCCTCTCGCTTCATCATTCCTTTTATCGATGCCGTCGCTGTTCGATGGCATCCTCGTGAAATCTCTCGACAAAATGTTTCTTGATCCATTATCCACACAACATCGTATGGGTAATATCAAGACTCTTCTCTCGTCCCTTTATCCAAATGTTTTTGAACTTGCTGCCCTATCATGTATATCATGCTCCGCTCTTTCTTGCGAAATGATATACCCCTAAAACTTGTGTGTAAACACATATTTCTTTCCATTGGCGTGATTAATCAATTAATCACATTTTCCTTTCCATTGGTTTGTTTAACCTTTTCTAAGATCATTATGACATAAGCAGGAATAACTCCCTGCTTGTGAAAACATCTTGGTCTACCACTCTGTCAGCTAGACCCTGTTACTTTTGTTGATGACATTCCGGTAACCACCGATGGACGAGAACTTTGCCTATTGGTCCGCCTCGTTCAACGAGCAGGAAAATGGTTCTCTTCGTCCCTCGCCCTTGGTACCGACGATGTTGCCGACATAGCTGTCAAGCTATCTTCTGACATGCCTTGTTGTCATCACCGGTAAATGACACCGTTCTCTCTGCTTTTGATCGGCCCTTATCATAGTTCCACAGGATTGAAAACCCGCTTCTCCTGCACAACCTTGATTCTGAAATATTCTTGTATTCGGCTTCGTATCATATCACGAGCCACCCTCCGAGAAATGATCTATTCCCTGATGCTCTGAACTCCTTTTTACACTCCGTTCAGGGATCGATCGAATGCCCATTCGCTTGAAACTTCTTCTTGAACTTTCATACCCTGCTCTCGATGTTCCCTTAAGTTTCAACTCGAGAGATTCTTTTTGCCGCATCCCCTGAGTTAACTGTCAGATGTTCGACCTTGTAAGGGTCAGTTCCTCCGAAGTTACTCCTTTTCTCTTCCCCACTTAAATCTCGGGACGAGATTTCTTATAGTGGAGGAGATTTGTAACACCCCCAGATGCTCAACACAGTGATCACCTCTTAATCTTGCCTTGTCATCATCATTTGCTTAATGTGATCACAGGGGATAAACACCCAATTCCAAATTTCCTCTGAAATCAATCCAAATTCTATCTGCAAATTGAAGTTGCTCCAAAAATTATGGAAAAATGTTCATTCTTTAGCAAGTAATCCTAAACAATGTTTGTTAAGGAAAACAACATCACCATCAACTCCAAGTGGGCTATAGTGCATTTAAACAGTGCCAAAACAGCACATTAAATGCCTTTTTCATTTTTGAATATTTCAAAAGTGATCCAAATTTGCCCAAACCAATTTTTGGTGCTGGGGAATATTGCCAAGTAATATTTGGACCAACTTCTACTTTTTACAAAAATCTTCTTGTGGCCTATTCATTTCATTTTTCTCCTCTGTTAATTAAATAAAAGAAACAGAGGTGAGGAGAGTCTTACCTGGCGCCCGGGCGAAGCCCAGCCGGCCCAGCCCATCTCCCTCTTCTACCTGCTCCTGCCTCGCTGTCGCCCGCGCCCTGGACCGCACGCGCTCGCCGCCGCTCCGGCCGACAGCTGCCGCCACAGGGCGCCGGAGGGGATAAGAGCGAGCCCAACCGCTCCCCCCTGGCCTCCTCATCCATTTCTCCCTCTCCCCTCGCTCGCCTCGCCTCCTCCCCTCTCAGATCCGAGCGCGCCCGAGAGCTGTCGTCGCCGTTCGACGCGGCCACCGCCAACACCGTGCTCCGCCGACGTGTCGAGGAGCACCGGAGTCGTCCTCTCCATCGAACGGTGGCCTCAGCTGGTGCTGGCGAGCACCGAAGCGCCGGAGCTCCTCCGTCCCCATCTCCGGCCACCGCAACTCGCCGCCGTCGATTCGCTCCGCCGGCTGCTCCTAAACTGTCACCGGCTTTTCTTAGCCACTCGGTGAGCTCCACGCCTCCTTCCCCTACTCCCTGCATCGCTTGTGATGCCCGTAGCCGCCGCGCTGCGCATGGCCGAGCGGAGATCCGCCGCCGTTGGCCTAGCCATCGTTGTGGCCGCCGACGAGCTCGTCTGAGCTCGCAGTTGTGCTCACCGCCATCGTGGGAGTCGAACGCGATCGTTGCCGCAGCCTGCCGTGCCCGCATTCGCCGTATCCGTCGACGGCAGAACTCCGGCGCCGCCACGGTCGACGTAGCGCTCTACACCGTCCGTTTTAGGCCACGCCACCGCCGTAGATCGACGCGGCGTCGTCTCGCCGATCGAACGCGCCCGGCCCCGTCCATTTTGGTGGCCTAGGGGCAAAATCCGACGAGGCCCGAGGCCCTCCGCCGTGTTTCGGCGTCGCCGGCGGCGAGACGCCGGCCGGCCAACGTGGCCCGAGTGGCCCCCACCCCCAGGGTCACTGCCAGTGGCCCCACGGGCCCCCAGTTGACCAGTTGACTTGGTCAACTGGCTGACTGGGCACCCCTGGCCCACTGACGAGTGGGCCCCGCGTTTAAAACGTTTTAAAATAAAACTTAATCTGCTAATAACTCTGTTAATTAATCTGCCAGTTAATTAGTGCTAAGTTTCTCACTGACATGTGGGGTCCACCCCTGTAATCAGCTCTGTTAGATTAGTTTAAAACTCTGTTAAGCCTCAGAGGCTGACAGGTGGGACCCACTGGTCAGGTTTGACCTGACCAGTGCGACTGTTGACTGCTGACGTCACGGTTGCGTCATGATGACATCATCACCTACTGTTCTGGATAATGTTGATTTAATAAATAAAAATAATTCCAGAAAAGGCTAAAACCTTTAGAAATTCATATCTTTTTATCCGTAGCTCGGATCGGAAAACTTTCTACATGAAAGTTGCTCAGAACGACGAGACGAAGCTAACCGTGCTGTCTGTTTCCGTGTCGGGACCCTCTACGGAGGTGAACCCGCAACTTTTAGCCCGTTTCCGGTAGATGAATAGTGCACATACACCGGTTAATAATTCCAGTTAAATCCTAAAAATAACTAATATGACTTAGACATGTTTTTAGGCAACCCTGCACTGCACATTAGCCTAGCACGCTTTGTGATGCTTGTTTTCTGTGTATTTATCTGTTTCTTCCCCCCCCCTCTTCTCTCTCGGTAGAGTCCGACGCTGACGCCGCTCCAGAGACCGACGCCGTCCCGGTGATTGGTTCCCCCTCCGACGACCTTGCTTTTGCCACCGAGCAACCAGGCAAGCAACCCCCCCTTTGATCATTCCGATATCGCCTATGTCTATTCTCTCTTATTCTTGCATTAGAATTGCTGCTACTGCTACTGCTCCTATTACTGTTGCATAGCCTATTTTTGCAATACTGTTGATACCTGTCTTTATTCATAAACTGCTTAGTATAGGTTGGGTAGCACTGCTGTGACCCCGCATTCTCGTAGTTGCCTCGCTTAGTACCCTTGCCTCGATCAAGCGATCGAGCCCCTTCCCCTGACCTTCTTCACACCACCGCACACCCCCTAATATGCTCGACTCCGCAGAGTTAACATCGGGTGACGAGGGTGATACCTCCGAACTCACTTCCGATGTTGTCCCTGTAGTGTAGCTAGCTCGTTGTGGGTTACCGAGGGTTATTCCTCTTCCCACTTCCGACTTAGCTTTTGTCGTGCATCCGCTATGGTGATTACCGCCGAGGGTGATTCCTCCGGTATCACCTTAACGGGACTTGTCGTATAGGAGTCCAACGAGGGTGATTCCTCGGATTCCTCATCGGCATGAAAACCACACGGATGCCCTGGTTTACCGTACCGTGTTTAAAGACGTATCGATCCCCGAGGCCGGACGTCGCCAGGAACAAAGGCGTGCGGCCAGAGGTATCGTGCGTCTGAGGACACTTTATGGTTACTGCTACACATGTTGGATGGAGGCGGGTTGACCCAGAGGGGTACCCGCGAGTGCCTTTGAGGCGTAAGCTGTGGAGTCGGGTGACCAGTGAGGGTACCCGCGAGATAACTACGAAGCGTGGCCGGTCCGTAAGGTCCTTGTCACAAGTCTTCGAGACGGGACGTCGGGGCCACCGGTGTGGTGGCAACGCTCGTTACCGCGCGCTCCCAATCCACTAAGCGATTTGGATATTTGATAAGAGGGGCCTTCGGGTCCGATAGCACTAACCACCACGTGGGTGTGAGTGGGTGCTCTGCGTCGTATACATCAGCCGGAGTCGTCACGACGTCAGCGATTGAGCGGCCCGTTCGGATTGGACCTAGGATGCAACTGCGTGCTTGTATAAGGGGTTGCTAGGTCTGCTACCGAACGGCCTCGCAACGTGCAGGAGCGTCCGGGGCGATGGCCAAGACCTCCGGGGGCATAGGCTTAGTCCGGCGTGCTTGATCCTCTCTGGCGGTATCCGGTCGGGTTGCGTCGTGTTGTTTAGCCGAGGCCGGGCAGGACCCAGCAAGTGTGTCCGACCGGAGTTAATCGAGCGTGGTGGGTAAGTTGGTGAACCCCTGCAGGGAAGAAAACATCTATCGATAGCCTGTCCTACGGTAACGGACACTCGGAGTTGTATCCACTTCGGTACAACTAGAACTGGTGACTTGAGATATGAGGTTGATATTACTATGAACACTCTACATTATGATGTACTAATCTGCACCCTTCTAATTGCTGCAAGACCCGGAAGATGCTAGTCTTCGTCAGGACTAGGCTTTTTCCCTCTCTACTCTGGCTTTCTGCAGTCTAGTCCACCCACATAAAGCCTCCTTTGAAAATGATGCATTGCTTAGTATAGATCTGATGTAAGTCTTGCTGAGTACTTTGGATGAGTACTCACGGTTGCTTTGCTTCCTCTTTTGTCCTACCCGCATGATAAACCAGACGACGAAGCCATGATGCCTGCAGCCCCCGTTGACGACTACTACTACCAGCCCGAGGCTGGCTACTACTACTACCCGGCCGGCGAGTACTTCTACGAGGAGCCGGCGGACGACGACCAGGAGTAGGATCGGAGGTCCCAGGCAGGAGGCCTGCGCCTTTTCGATCGTAGCTTTTCTTTTGCCCCGCCTTGACAAAGGCCTATCTTCTTCTGTGTTGTATCTGTACCCAGATACCTAACGCTTCCGCTAACTATGTGTGTGACACTTGTTATGTATTCGAGCCCTCGAGGCCCCTGGCTTGTAATATATAACTAGTATGTATTATTTATGTTTTAGAGTTGTGTTGTGATTCCTTCACGTGAGTCCTTAGGCTTGATCGTGTGCATTTGCGTGTATGATTAGTGCACGGTCGGGCCGGGGTCGTCATAATGACATTCTTGTGTTCTCGAAGTCGGAGGAAGAGCACGAGCAACACCTGAGGATGGTCCTAGACAAGCATCGTGAGCACCAACTGTATGCCAAATTCAGCAAGTGTGAGTTCTGGCTGCATAAAGTTGGATTCTTAGGTCATGTCTTGACCGAGGAAGGATTATCTGTTGATCCCGCAAAAATTGAAGCTGTGACCCAATGGCAATCTCCAACGACCGTCAAGGAAGTTAGAAGCTTCCTCGGATTAGCGGGCTATTACCGCAAGTTCGTGGAAGGATTCTCTAGCATTGCACGACCAATGACTCAGCTCCTCAAGAAGGACAAGAAGTTCGAGTGGACGCCAAAATGCGAAGAGAGCTTCCAAGAGCTCAAGAAGAGATTGACCACCGCCCCAGTTCTGGCAACACCTGATATTCACAAGGAGTTCGTGATATATTGTGATGCCTCTTGAACCGGATTGGGAAGCGTTCTGATGCAAGAAGGCCGCGTCATAGCATACCTCTCCAGGCAGCTACGACCCCATGAGGAGAACTACGCTACTCACGATCTTGAGCTAGCGGCTGTAGTTCATGCCTTGAAGACATGGCGGCATTACCTCCTAGGGAAACGGTGTGAGATTTACACAGACCACAAAAGTCTGAAGTATATTTTCACCCAAAAGGAATTAAACATGAGGCAGCGGAGATGGTTGGAGCTCATCAAAGATTATGACCTCAGTGTTCAGTATCACCCTGGGAAGGCTAACGTGGTGGCCGATGCCTTAAGCAGAAAGGCTTGCTCTTTGAATGTCGTTATTCAAGAAAGGCAGCCAACCTTGTTTAAGGAGATCGAACAATTCAGTTTGGAATTGGTCACCCCCGGATTTTTGGATCATTTGGAAGTCAGACCGACCCTGCTGGACGACGTCAAGAAGGCTCAAGATGGACACGCAAGCATCAAAGGCATCAAGAAGAAGATGAAGCTGGACAAGGCCCCAGGATTCTCCGAAGACGAGCACGGGATTGTTTGGTACAAAGGTCGTCTCTGCGTACCAAACAACACCGAGCTGAAGACGCTGATTCTGCAAGAAGCCCACGACACTCCGTATTCCATCCACCCCGGAGGAACCAAGATGTACCAAGACTTGAAGGCACGATTCTGGTGGCACGGTATGAAGAGAGAGATTGCAACCTATGTTGCAAGGTGTGATGTGTGCCAAAGGGTCAAGGCTGAATATCAGCGACCTGCTGGATTGCTTCAACCACTCAAGGTTCCTGAGTGGAAGTGGGATAAAGTCGGAATGGACTTCATCACTGGATTACCAAGGTCGAATAGAGGACATGACTCTATCTGGGTCATAGTCGATCATTTGACCAAGGTGGCCCATTTCATTCCTGTCAAGACTACCTACTCAGGCAACCAGCTGGCAACTCTCTATATCAACCGAATCGTAAGTCTTCACGGTGTTCCCAAGGAGATTGTGTCAGATCGAGGCACCCAGTTCACTTCGAGGTTCTGGAAGAGATTCCAAGAAGCCTTGGGAACCAAATTGTCTTTCAGCACAGCTTTCCACCCACAGACCGGAGGTCAAACTGAGCGAGTCAATCAGATTCTCAAAGATATGCTCCGAGCCTGTGTCCTGGCATATGGAGCCAAGTGGGAAGACTGTCTCCCTTTTGCCGAGTTCTCCTATAACAACAGTTACCAGTCAAGCCTTCAGATGGCACCATTTGAGGTGTTGTACGGGCGCAGATGCCGCACACCCCTCAATTGGTCAGAGACTGGAGAAGGACTAGTCTTTGGACCGGATATTCTCCGCGCAGCAGAAGAGCAAGTCCAACTAGTCAGAGAGCGATTAAAGGCAGCCAAGTCAAGGCAGAAGAGTTATGCTGACACTCGACGTCGAGACATGAGTTTCCGTGTCGGAGATCATGTGTACCTGCGGGTAACTCCTCTGAAGGGAACCAAGCGTTTCCACGTCAAGGGGAAGCTCGCGCCAAGGTTCATTGGCCCTTTCAAGATCACCGACCGACGAGGAGAAGTGGCTTATCAGTTGGAACTACCACCTGAGCTATCCGATGTGCACAATGTGTTCCATGTGTCACAACAACGGAAATGTCTCCAAGTTCCAGACAAGCCCAATCTCTACAAGGATGTGGATCACCAAGCCATTGATCTGCAGCCTGATTTGACCTACCGCGAGAAGCCCATTCGTATTCTGGATGAAGCAGAACGACGTACGCGGAGCCGTACCATCAAGTACTTCAAGGTCCAGTGGAGCAACCACACCGAAGCAGAAGCAACCTGGGAACGAGAAGACTATCTTAGATCCGAGTTTCCCGATCTCTTTTAAGCCCTAGTTTAGGAATCTCGGGGACGAGATTCTTGTAAGGGGGGTAGGTCTGTCACACCCTGCATTTTGTAACATGATATTTGTATCTTTGAAGCATAAAAATTTGGACCAGCAAAAATTTTTAGCATCATTTGGCTTTTATTTGGAATTGAGTTTTCTTCACTTGCTTTTTCATGTGCTCATTAAAGTCAACAATGACCTCTTGTAGATTTCATCTCCATACCCAAAACTTCTGCCCAATGATCATGCCAAGTGTTATATAACAGTATAGTATTTTCTTACAAAATTAATTTGGCCAAAAAGTATTTTATAAATTTAGTTTTCCAAAAACCCCTGAATTGAGATTTGCACTGCAAGTACTTGATTTAGGGTGTGAAAATTATTTCAAAAGGTTTATTTGAGACCTGGTAGTCATAGGACTCCCAGAAACCACAAAGGTATAATTTTAAACGTTATTTTCCTATTTTATTTAAAAGCTTTTTCTTAAGGCCAAAAATGGTCTTTAATAGGGGAAAATTATTTAACTATTTCACAAATATTTGCCAAAATTCAGAGAGACTCATAGGACATATATTGTCCATATATAAGAGTTTCAACACTTGGTCATGTTCAAAATAATGGGCTAAACCCTCTAAAACCCTTTCTGGATATTTCAAGCTTTTGAAATATTTACAAAGGAAACTTTCTCCAAAAATTCCAGGGAAATTCTATCATGTCATATATGACATATTTGATGATCTTGCCAAGTCCCATGCCTTGGGAAGCAAGAAAACATCCTCAAACCCCTTCATAACCATTCTGTCCATATTTGAAGTTTGAGCAACTTTACATTGCCAAACTTGTCCAAATGCTCTCAAACTTGGTGCACATGCTAGAATGGCCTAATGAGGCATCTAGACCAAATGGCACAAGATTTGGGATAGAGCAACTTGATCAGATCACCTCAAAACCCTTTCTGTTCAAATGCAAATTTGAACAACTTTACATTACCAACTTTTTATCTGGAGCTTCAAACTTTGTGGGCATGATCAATACCCCAAATTATGATGCTACACCAAGTGGTGCATCAAGGGGAGATGATTAGCTTGACTCAATCAAGATGAAACTGTTTCTGTTGATTTCTAGGGTTCACCAAAGTTACATTGGGTAGTTTCTTCAAATGAGCCCAAATTTGGTGGAGCACCCTATTTTCTCATATCTTTCAACCCTGTCAAGTGCCATGTCAAGTGGACTTCATTTACTTGACCAAACACAGATCAAACACCTTCTGCAGAATTTCTAAAACCTCCAACTTGACCACTTTCACTTTTCTCCATGGCCTCAACTTCTTACCACAGGCTCATTGAGTTACCAGCTACCTCCAGTAACTCCCCCAGCACCCCAGCTCCATGATTGAAGGGTGAAACCCCTGCTTTACCTTGCTGTACAGTAGGTTTCCACCATTTTACCAACACTCTCACTCTCTCTCTGCATCTCCAGGGCATCCAAGGCCTCAGGCCATTTCTTTACTCCTCCCTCTACGTGCTGGACACTGTTGGACACGCTGGATCGGACCAAACCGGCAAGAGCACGCTGATGCCAGCAATACGCACGCTCTGGAGCGCGCAAACAGTGCCCTCCGCACGCTGGCTCCGGCCAATCAACCTCCCCCGACAACCTCGAGCCTCCCCCTCGCGCCAGTCGAGGCGCCTCGACGTCCGCGACCTCCCCGGCGCTGTCCCCCCTCCTCCTGCGCCCTCCAGTGAACGTCATCGCACGCGCACCGGCCGCCCGCTTCGGCCATTCTTCTGCTTCACACACGCGCGCGCCTCTGACGCTCCCCCGCTCCTCCTCTCACCTCTACTGGACGTGGAGCTCGTCCAGGAACTCCACGGACTCACTTCGCTGGCCTCCCGTGCGCTATAGCCTCGAGCCGGAGCTCGCCGGCGCACTGGACCACGGGTCTCCGTCGAGCCCCTATAAATAGGCCCTCACGAGCTTCTCCAACACCACCACAAGCCTCACTCCACTCCACTGAGAACCCCAGCACCCTCCACTCCTCCCCAGGACGTCCCAGTGCTCGGGATCGACCGGAGCTCCGCCGCGTCGGGCCGCCGGCGATCTCGAGGTACGGGCCTCCCCTGCCTCTCCTTCCACCCGTTTCGGAGCCTCCTCGCCTCACTGATCAATTCCCCCCTGTTTCCCCTCTCTGTGGCAGCCGGAAACAACCGCAGCCACCACCCTCCGACGAGCTTCCGCCGTCCCACCTCGCCGCCGGTGAACCAGGACTCCCCGCCGTGCCGCACCACCACCACAGCAACCGCAACACGACACTGAGCTCATCCTTGCTCTCCGTTGCCGTCGCCGTGGCCGGAATCCTCGCCGGTGAGCTCGCCGTCGCCGTGGCCGTGGGGTTAGAGATGACAGGCGGGCCCCGCCTGTCATCCCCCCACCTCTCTCCCCCTCCTCTGTGCCGCTGACCCACGGGCCCCGCCCGTCAGGTTTGAAAACCTGACGTGCGCGCGCTGGCTCCCGTGCGGCTGGGCCAGTCCGTCTGGGCTGTGCACTGTGGCCTCCTCTGGCCCAGTGCACAGGACCCTTTTTCATTTTTCTTTTCTGTTGATGCTTTAAACATTTATACAGAAAAGAATAATGATCCAAATTAAATAATTCCAACTCCTAAAATCTTGTAATATTCCAACCTATTTAATGGTACTACTTTCACTCAAATCCATGAAACTTTTCTGTTCTGTTCAAATTTAAATTCAAATTTGGACAGTAATACTCCTGTTCAAAAATCAATAGGTTCTATTCTGTAACTCCAAAACTCCAACTAAGATTTTTCCCCATCTTAGAAATCCCTCTAGTATTTTACAAAAATGAGTTGACATTTTTCTGAGCACTTTGATTTTTCTGTTTTGTTTGTATTCTTATTTTTCCGTTATTATTATGCGACGTATAGATCCCATATTTGACGAAGTTGCTGTGGAAGAAGAAGGAGAAGGATTTGAAGACTTTGAAGACCAAGCCAACCCAGGCAAGCAGCCCTTTGACCATGATACACTTGTTCTTCGGAACCCGTTTGTTTCCGATGCATGATGATTAGGGTTACGATGGTAACCTAGATGAACCACCACATGATGCATGCTTTATTGTTGATCTTGCCATATGCTAGATGACATGCAATAGGTGGTCATGATGCTTATATGATGCATGACATGGTCTTGATCTTGCTATGTGCTAGATGACATGCATATGGTTAGTGGTTATGATTAGTGATGCATGAGTGACATGAACCTTCATGGTTGAAGTCTTTGCATAAAACCCCGTCGGGTGCCATTTATGCCCGAGGGAGATGATGATGATGAGTTGGGTGACCACTTGATGACGAAGTGGTGTGCCAAGGCAAGTGTGCGTGTTTTTCAAACGGATTGGTTGAAGTTGCGACCGTTATTCCAACCATACATGTGCAACCACACTACCCCTTATGGGACGGGGCTTTATTGATTACTTAGGTCGATACTAGCATGGTGCCCGCATTACTAGTGACGGGAAGACTTGAGGTCTTTCCCGGGACGGGGTCGTGCTTGGATAGACGACCATGACTGTTTTCACAGGGCACCGGGCACACCGTTGGTCCCTTCGGGTACGCGTGAACATCGAAATTAGGGCAAGTCCCGTGATCTATTGTTTGTACCCGAGGGCCGTGTGCCAACGAGTGGACTCTATGTTAGTGTCGTCTAAGGAAAGATAATGACCGGGTGCTTACCCCGGGTACTTGAGGTACCGCGGGTCGTGGATGACACGGAAGTTCCCCGGATCTTGTGGGTAAAGTGTACAACCTCTACAGAGTGTCAAACTATTCGAATAGCCGTGTCCACGGTCATGGACAGTTGGGTAACCGCTCTTGGGCTACGTCCAATGTTTGTGAAACCATGCGTGTGTATGTGAGTCAAGGTGGTGATTTGACTCGATGAGATGAATCATATTCATGTTGATATCGGTAACCTGTCTTCGAGGTTACGCGAGTTTATTGATGCATAAACTTGATGGTAGAATATTTGTTCTAGCCTTGCTAGATTGATCATTGTTATTCAAATGCACTATTACTTTGAACCACATCATGGGTTGCTTGCGAGTACATTCAAAGTACTCATTGGCTTGCCACTGGTTATTTAATTGGCCAGGCATGGAAGAACAGGATTATGAGGAAGAGTTCTTTGGAGACGAGCATGCGAACTAGGACGCTATCCCAGTCAGAATGCCTGTAGGGTTAAGGCAGATGGCATGGGTTCTACCCGTTTATCGAAGACTTCCGCTACTTGAGTTATTTGCTATTCAGCCCATGAGGCTCTATCTATGTAAGACTTGGCCATAATGGCCTTAAATCGTGTAAGACTATTTGTATGGATGTAAGACTCTTGTTATTTCAGCTTCTGTGTGTTCAGTGAGCATTGATCTCTGGGATCACTGTACACGTGCATTCGGTGATCTCGACTTCTAAGTCGGGGTCCCCACACCCACATGAATAAATTTTTGCTTTTGTTGTGTCTTGATGTTGTTTACTGCTGTAGCATCATCATTGTATCTTTGCTTTTCATATTTGTGCCAAGTATAGCCTCTGATTGCTAGAAAGTTCAAAAGTTGTGAGGTGCTGTCCAGGAAACAGATTCTGTCCTTGGATAGAAAAATTCGTATAAAATCACCGGTCATCTTTTTGGTCTGAATTTTTTCGACAGCGTTCTCTATATAATTGTCTTTCGTGCGTCTGTTCTGAGTTTTTTGATTTGAGTTGCAGAAGTATCCCTAACAGATCAATTACTACCTGCTGTTCTGTTTTTCACAGATTCTGTCCTGTTTTGCCTTTCCTTCACTTTGCAAATCAAGAACTTGCTTTTTCTTTGCAAAAACCTTTTGGCAATCTTGAGAAACAGTAGAACTTCAATAATATCCTTATTTCCAGCAAGGTATAATTATTTTATTAAGGGTACTAACCTCGCTAATCAGATTATGATGAGTTATGTATGAAGGGAGTTTTCAAGTGTGCGAGGGAAGATGATAAAAAAGATTCAGGAGTGTCAAGCGCTCAAGCTTGGGGATGCACCCGTGCACCCCCAAGAAATATTCAAGGAGACTCAAGCGTCTAAGCTTGGGGATGCCCCCGTGCATCCCCTTCTCCATCAACATTATCAGTTCGTCTTTCGTTCCACTATATTTTAATCACTTCATGTGTTATGTGCTATGCTTGGAGCGTCTTGCTTTTAGTTTTCTTTTTAGTTTTTCATAACGAGTCGGAACTCAGCATTCCTTTATGTGGGAGAGAAACACGCTCCACCTCTACCTAGAACATAACATAGAATTTTTATGTCTATCTATGCTGTGTGTGTTCTTTGTCTTTTAAATAGCTACTATCGTGCTTTGCTCTTAGTATTCATGCTTATCTTTTCAAAGAGCTTTTGTCTAGTTGGTTGCTTGAACTCTCTTTAATTACCATGCTCACCTTATTAAGAGAGTTTGCTTCCGTTGCATTAGTTAATGTGTCTATGATAAAGATGCTACTTGCATGATGGTGCTTAGTAGTTCAGGTTTTCTTATGGTTAATCTCAAATAGCTGGGGGTTCCCAATGTGTTATTGGAGTACCAACATGGTTTGTTTGCCTATGATGTGGTATGGTTTAGTAATATCTTCCTTCGAGAATTTATTTTGATTGACTTGGCGTATGCTCACGCATATTTAAGTCTGTAAAGAAAGTCTGTCAAGCCTTGATGATCTTTTGTTTCTGAGTAGCGATATAACTACCATGCCTGATTCAATGTTGCTTTGTCGCTCTGCATGATTATGACCGTCATTGCTCTCTTAGTTGGTCGCTCCCAGTCTTTTGCTAACCTCCACCTGTACTAAGCAAACTAACCATGCAATACATAGCTCATGGGAAAGTAGCCTAAAAACTATTGTGGTAAAGAATATGTTGCTTATGTATCTTATTTCTTATAAGTTGCTTGCTGAGCTGTAACCATGTTTCTGGGGACGCCATCAACTGTCACACTTTTGTTGAATATCATGTGAGTTGCTATGCATGTTCGTCTTGTCTGAAGTAAGGGTGATTTGCCGTGGGTTGAATGAATATGCATATTGTTAGAGAAGAACATTGGGCCGCCAACCAAAGCCATGTATCATGGTGGAAGTTTTAGCTTGGACCTTAATCCTCAATCTCTTATGAGAACATGCTTATGCATTAAAGAGGAGTCCATCATCTATTTTCTATGTTGTCCCGGTATGGATGTCCTCAAGTTGAGATCTATCAAAAACGAGAAATCAAATGCGATTTATCTCCTTGGACCTTTGTACAGGTGGCATAGAGGTACCCCTTTGTGACACTTGGTTAAAACATATGTAATGCAATGATAACCCATGGAAATCCGAGCTAATTAGGACAAGGTACGAGCACTATTGGTATTCGATGCATGAGGCTTGCAACTTATAGGATGTCTTATGCATGACACATATGAAGTACTACTACCGTTGACACAATTGCTTCCATGTTTTCAAAATAAAAAGCTCTAGCACTTAACCATCCTTTTACTTTTATGTTGAAGCACCAACTACTGAGAGCATGATTGTCATTCTGAGTGTAATGTGCATTGTCCCAAAGTAGCATTGTCTTTTGCATGATTGTGATATCGTTTATTCTAAAATGATTGTATCTAGTCATCACTTAAACCTTGAAGGTGCCCCTGCATTTATGTTTTGCATCACTAAAGGGGGCAAGCTAGATATCACTTTGTCATATTTGCACATCATGTTCATTGCAAATCTTTTTGATGTTTCAGTTTCATGTTGTAAAACTTTCAGTCATTTGTGATTTTCTCAAGAGGCAACTTAATTACTTTAGAATCATTGTCTCAGTAAGCTTTTGTCATATGACTATAAAAAGTCCTATATGGTTAATAGCATGTCACCACATAAATTATTCTTGTTATCATTTACCTACTCGAGGACGAGCAGGAATTAAGCTTGGGGATGTTGATACGTCCAAAACGTATCTATAATTTCTGCTTGCTCCATGCCACTTTTGGGTGATATTGCTATGATATTCATACACTTCCATACACTTTTGATCATATTTGGACTAACTTACTAATCCAGTGCACCCCAGTGCCAGTTTCTGTTTTCGGCTGTTTTTGTATTTCAGGTTTTCACGTTTCGAGAACTACCCAGAAAAATCCAGAAAAATTATATAAAAAATCAGCGTTCCGGAAACAACACTGCGTCCGAAGGGCAGCCTGGGGGGGGGGCACCAGGGCTCTAGGCGCCCTGGCGGCGCGCCCCCCTGGGCCGCGCTGGGGGGGCGCCTGGGCCCCTCGAAGCCCGTCCGGTGCCCCCCTTTGGCATATATTTAGAGGGACCTCCGAAACCCTCAGAGAAGAACTTGTTTTCGCGATCCCATCTCTGTTCCGCCGCCGGAGAACTCTTCCCGGCACCCTGCCGGAGGGGAGGATCACCACCGGGAGCTTCTCCACCACCATGGACGCCTCCCGGATGACTCGTGAGTAGTCTCCCTTGGACCATGAGTCCATGACCAGTAGCTATGTGATGTTCTCCTCCCGTTCTTGTGCTTCACTAATTAGTCCTCGTGAGCTGCCCTACATGATCGAGGCACCTATGTAATCCTTATGCTATTGCTATGTTGA
The DNA here is from genome assembly GCA_902687465.1 of Secale cereale. Taxonomy (NCBI): domain Eukaryota; kingdom Viridiplantae; phylum Streptophyta; class Magnoliopsida; order Poales; family Poaceae; genus Secale; species Secale cereale. Next base: position 521,282,627 of record LR738709.1, read on the forward strand.
GTTTGCTGGGATTCGATGGATTATGAGATTATGTTCAGATTGATCTTGAGTAATATATTTGATTCACCTCCTTTATATTTTAGTTCATAAGTAATTCTTGCATGTTCTCCGTTGTTATTTATTGCTTTGGCCGAGTAATAGGTAGTGACTCCAAGAGGGAACGTTATGCTCGATTGTGGGTTCATGCCCCTCGATGACTAGCTTGAGTGACAGAAACATGAGTCTAGGGGATGTGCTGTTGCCACAAGGGGGAAAACAACGGTGCTTGTGCCCGCGGGTGCAAGGATTGTTTACTTTATGCAAAGTTCTTTTAATGCAGTTGTCTGTTGCATTGAGTTTACACTATGGGTGGGACTCGCAACTTAATACCAGCGAGATGTTCTGGATAGATATCTCAAGGTGGATGATTAGTAGTAGGCATTGATGGATTTCGGTCTACTTACTTTGGCGTACCGCCCATGCTTTGAACCTCAACCTTTCTTGCAATGTAGTCAGCATTGGTTTGCGTTCGTGGTCCTGTCAATTGCCCAGCTGTAATTTGTTTACCTCACATAGCTGTTTTATCGTCTTTTGGGAGAGAGACATCACTAGTGAACATCATGAGACTCCGGTCCTTATTACCATCATTGATCACACCCGCTATTCACCTTTTCGTTATTACTTACTATTGCAAAACACTATCTATCACTACTATCATTGCTTTTAACCCTTTGTGAACTACAAGGCCGGAGGGATTGACAACATCTCTGTACTCATTGGGAGCAAAGTTATTTGTATCTGTGTGCAGGTCCACGTTGATTGCTAATTGCGCCGTTAGCAGTTGACACCTACTTGTTGAACCTAGGAGTCTCTGGGGATTCGATCCTTGGCATCTTTGCTAAGGGAAAACACTTCTACTTACTGCATCTTACACCTTCCACTTGGGGTAACCAACGAGGGGTTCGAGGCCCATCAGCACTCATGCAATGGATGAGCATAAGCAAGAAAGTTGACACTTAGGATGGCAAAGAGAGAAAAATGATGAAGGGGGAAGACAAAAAAGGTGTGAAAGGCTCACATCAATGAGGACAATCATAGGCGAGAGAAAGCCAAATGATAGATATGATGTGAGGAGTAGGGATTGCCATGCAACGGATGCACATATGAGCTAAGGTAAGCTCTCCAATGGAACTAGTGGGGGTGCATCCAACTTGCTCGCTCAAGAAGACCTAGAGCTCTTTTGAGGAGGCTCATCATTGGAATATACAAGCCAAGTTCTATAGTGTGAAGGTCCCCACATAGCTATATGCATGAATGATAATCTCTATGGAGTACAAGGTATAAGATGGAGTACGAGTGTGGATCTCTCAAAAGGAATAGTAGTGTGCCCCCTTCTCTCTTTTTATTTCTTTTTCTCTTTTTTCTATTTTTTGTGTGGCCTCAATGGCTCTTTCTATTTAACTCTCATTTGTCCTTTTTGGGATCTTTTGATTTTGTCCTCTTTGGGATCTTTTCCTCACTTTAGGGGCAACACTCTATATATTACAAGAAGTATAGAAGATCTTTCACACTTTACAAAAGTACTCAACATAAAGAAAATGAAACTATCATGATGTATGCAAATGTATGCCTCTGCCGGTGTAGCAGGATATGCAATGATACTAGCGCATCATGTAGCAATGATTAGGGCAAGGACCAACTAGCATGCGGCTCATCGATCAAGCAAAAGCATGTATGACATGAAGATCAAGTCATGAGAAGATGGATGTTGCATGGCAATGTATCTCGGAAAGGCTATGGAAATGCCTTGATAGGTAGGTATGGTGGCTGTTTTGAGGAAGGATATAATGAGGCTTATGATGACAGGGCGTATCGTGCCAAGGATTTGGATGCACCGGCGAAGTATGCGCCAACTCTCGAGGTGAGAAAGGGCAATGCACGGTACCGAAGAGGCTAGAAAAATATGGCTAGGTGGAAGTGTCAACTTTCGAATACTCACATTAGTCCGAAGAACTCATGCACTTATTATCGGTAACTCTCAATCTAATTAGGAGGTTCACAAAGAGACAAGTACCCCGAGGAGGAGTGTATGGGGGTTTGGTTATCCTTGCGCATCCTCGACTCATGGTACGTGAGTGTACTCTAATATTCGATCCCTCCAAAGATTAGTGATCCATCTAGTAGCTAAAGTTCTCAACTATTTTGTAGGTTTTCGATAATAAACACGGATTGCCCAAAATACGACATCTATCACTAATAGGCTAAAGCTCTTGACACCAAAAGTTCAGACATTACTCATGGCAATACCTCAAAACTATTGCAAGTTACTACTAAAATTAAATAGCAACCTCAATTACCTACTTTAAGTTAAGACACACAACTCAGTGCAACAGGCAAACTCTCTTAACAAGATAAACATGAAAACTCAAGAGAGTTCAGCAACCAACTAAACAAAAGCTCTTTAAAAAGAAAAGCATGAAAACTAAGAGCTAAACATGACAGCAGCTATGGAAAGACAAAGAACACACACAGCAAAGATAAGCATGAAAATCCTATGTTGTGTTCTAGGTTGAAGTGGAGCGTGTTTCTCTCCCACACAAAGAAAGCTAGGTTCTAACTTGTTATGAACAGCAAGCAAAGCTAAAGAAAACTAAAAAAAAGAAACTAAGAGCAAGACGCTCCAAGCATAGCACATAACGCATGAAGTGATAAGAATATAGTGGAACGAAAGACGAACTGATAATTGTTGATGGAGAAGGGGATGCATGGGGGCATCCCCAAGCTTAGACGCTTGAGTCTTCTTGAATATTTCTTGGGGGTGCACGGGGGCATCCCCAAGCTTGAGCGTTTGACCCTCCTGAATCTTCTTTTATCATCTTCCCTCGCACACTTGAAAACTCCCTTCATACATAACTCATCATAATCTGATTAGCGAGGTTAGTACCCACAATAAAATAATTTTTCCCTACTGGAAATAAAGATAATCTTGAAGAGCTACTGTTTCTCAAGATTGCCAAAAGGTTTTTGCAAAGAAAAAGCAAGCTCAAGGTTTGCAAAACGAAGAAAAGGCAAAACAAGACAGAATCTGTGAAAAACAGACCAGCAGGTAGTAAATAATTTTTTTGGGGCACTTCTACAACTCAAATCAAAAAACTCAGAACAGACGCTCGAAAGCCAATTGTATAGAGCATGCTGTCAAAAAAATTCAGATCAAATTATGATCTGGTGATTTTATTCGAATTTTTCTGTCCAAGGACAGAATCTGTTTTCTGGACAGCACGTCATAATTTTTGAACTTTCTTGCAATCGGAGGCTAAACTTGGCACAAAGCTGAAAAGAAAAGATACAATGATGATGCTACTGTAGTAACAAACATCAAGACACAATAAAAGCGAAATAAAACCTAATTCGTTGTGGGCTGCCACCCAAAAACGCTTTCTTTTATGCCTTTAAGCTAGGCATGATGCAAAAAGAGAAGATCAAGTTTTATCAAGAGTAAGAGAATAGCTAGCCCGTATAACGGACTCAAAAGGCAACTTAATATTCTTTCTAGGGAAGTGTTCCATCCCTTTCTTGAGAGGGAATTGGAATTTTATATTCCCCTCTTTCATGTCAATGATAGCATCAACGGTGCGAAGAAAAGGACGTCCCAAAATAATTGGACATGAAGGTTCACATTCAATATCCATAATAGTAAAATCAACGGGAACATAATTGTCATTGACAATGATAAGAACATCGTCCATCTTCCCCAAAGGTTTCTTTACGGAAGAATAAACAAGACGAACACCAAAAGAACAAGGATCAAAAGGTTTCAATTCAAACATATCATACATTCTTTTGGGCATAACGAAGGTACTAGCTCCAACATCACATAAAGCATAGCAAGAGAAGTTATTCAACTTAATTTTAATCATAAGTTCCCAACTATCTTCTTTGTACTTTTGCATATCACAGAGCTCAACAAAATTATTTAAGTGCAAAGCCGGAACAGAGGCGAGATCGCGAAAAAGGGTTCTGTCCTCGAGGGTTTCGGGATGAGAGGGATATATATGCGAAGGGGGGCAGCCAGAGGCGGAGCAGGGGCCCCAGGCGCCCCCCTGGCGCGGCCAGGAGTGGGGCCGCGCCAGGTGGCCGCCTGGGCCTCCCCTGGCTCCCCTCTGGCCCATCTTTGGTTCTTCGCGAAGCTTCCTGTACGCTGATTTTTCCTATATTTTTCCTGGAATTATTGGAGCACTTTTAATATGGGGGAAACCTGAAATAGAAAAACAGCAGAAAACAGGAACTGGCACTATGGTGCACTGAGTTAATAGGTTAGTCCAAATATGATCAAAAGTGCATGGAAGTGCATCAATATCATAGCAATATCACACGAAAGAAGCATGGAGCAAGCAGAAATTATAGATACGTTTTGGACGTATCAATATCCCCAAGCTTAATTCCTGCTCGTCCTCGAGTAGGTAAATGATAACAAGCATAATTTCTGTGGTGACATGCTATCAACCATATAAGAACTTTTAAGTAAAGCAATCAAGGCATGTAATTCAATTCAAGTCATAACAAGCAAGAGTCTATATTAGCATTGTAACAAGCAACATAAGAACATAAAGGTGCAAGAGCTCTCGCTGTCCGTGACTCGAATGTCTCCAAATGGTGTTTGCGTGCAAGAAAGGGGATAGGGATATAAGAGAGAGTAAAACATAGTTTTTGTATTGTTGAGAACTTAATCTACTAAAGTTTCACACTTGGTCTTCTTTGGAATCTTATCTTGACTCATCTCCAGACCACTAGCCAGGTACAAGTCAAAATGATCCACTCCCTTTCGATATTTTGAGCACTCATGCAATGGATGAGCGTAAGCAAGAAAGTTGACACTTAGGATGCAAAGATAGAAAAATGATGAAGGGGGAAGACAAAAAAGGTGTGAAAGGCTCACATCAATGAGGACAATCACTTTAACTCTCATTTGTCCTCTTTGGGATCTTTTGATTTTGTCCTCTTTGGGATCTTTTCCTCACTTTAGGGGCAACACTCTATGTATTACAAGAAGTATAGAAGATCTTTCACACTTTACAAAAGTACTCAACATAAAGAAAATGAAACTATCATGATGTATGCAAATGTATGCCTCTGCCGGTGTAGCATGATATGCAATGATACTAGCGCGTCATGTAGCAATGATTAGGGCAAGGCCCAACTAGCATGCGGCTCATCGATCAAGCAAAAAGCATGTATGACATGAAGATCAAGTCATGAGAAGATGGATGTTGCATGGCAATGTATCTCGGAAAGGCTATGGAAATGCCTTGATAGGTAGGTATGGTGGCTGTTTTGAGGAAGGATATAATGAGGCTTATGATGACAGAGCGTATCGTGCCAAGGATTTGGATGCACCGGCGAAGTATGCGCCCACTCTCGAGGTGAGAAAGGGCAATGCACGGTACCGAAGAGGCTAGAAAAATATGGCTAGGTAGAAGTGTCAACTTTCGAATACTCACATTAGTCCGAAGAACTCATGCACTTATTATCGGTAACTCTCAATCTAATTAGGAGGTTCACAAAGAGACAAGTACCCCGAGGAGGAGTGTATGGGGGTTTGGTTATCCTTGCGCATCCTCGACTCATGGTACGTGAGTGTACTCTAATATTCGATCCCTCCAAAGATTAGTGATCCATCTAGTAGCTAAAGTTCTCAACTATTTTGTAGGTTTTCGAAAATAAACACGGATTGCCCAAAATACGACATCTATCACTAATAGGCTAAAGCTCTTGACACCAAAAGTTCAGACATTACTCATGGCAATACCTCAAAACTATTGCAAGTTACTACTAAAATTAAATAGCAACCTCAATTACCTACTTTAAGTTAAGACACACAACTCAGTGCAACAGGCAAACTCTCTTAACAAGATAAACATGAAAACTCAAGAGAGTTCAGCAACCAACTAAACAAAAGCTCTTTAAAAAGAAAAGCATGAAAACTAAGAGCTAAACATGACAGCAGCTATGGAAAGACAAAGAACACACACAGCAAAGATAACCATGAAAATCCTATGTTGTGTTCTAGGTTGAAGTGGAGCGTGTTTCTCTCCCACACAACGAAAGCTGGGTTCTAACTTGTTATGAACAGCAAGCAAAGCTCAAGAAAACTAAAAAAAAACTAAGAGCAAGACGCTCCAAGCATAGCACATAACGCATGAAGTGATAAAATTATAGTGGAACGAAAGACGAACTGATAATTGTTGATGGAGAAGGGGATGCATGGGGGCATCCCCAAGCTTAGACGCTTGAGTCTTCTTGAATATTTCTTGGGGGTGCACGGGGGCATCCCCAAGCTTGAGCGTTTGACCCTCCTGAATCTTCTTTTATCATCTTCCCTCGCACACTTGAAAACTCCCTTCATACATAACTCATCATAATCTAATTAGCGAGGTTAGTACCCACAATAAAATAATTTTTCCCTACTGGAAATAAAGATAATCTTGAAGAGCTACTGTTTCTCAAGATTGCCAAAAAGTTTTTGCAAAGAAAAAGCAAGCTCAAGGTTTGCAAAACGAAGGAAAGGCAAAACAGGACAGAATCTGTGAAAAACTAACCAGCAGGTAGTAAATAATTTTTTTCGGGGCACTTCTGCAACTCAAATCAAAAAACTCAGAACAGACGCTCGAAAGCCAATTGTATAGAGCACGCTGTCAAAAAAATTCAGATCAAAAAGATGATCTGGTGATTTTATTCGATTTTTTCTATCCAAGGACATAATCTGTTTTCTGGACAGCACGTCACAACTTTTGAACTTTCTTGCAATCGGAGGCAAAACTTGGCACAAAGCTGAAAAGAAAAGATACAATGATGATGCTACTATAGTAACAAACATCAAGACACAACAAAAGCAAAATAAAACCTAATTTGTTGTGGGCTGCCTCCCAAAAGCGCTTTCTTTTATGCCTTTAAGCTAGGCATGATGCAAAAATAGAAGATCAAGTTTTATCAAGAGTAAGAGAATAGCTAGCCCGTGTAACAGACTCAAAAGGCAACTTAATCTTCTTTCTAGGGAAGTGTTCCATCCCTTTCTTGAGAGGGAATTGGAATTTTATATTCCCCTCTTTCATGTCAATGATAGCACCAACGGTGCGAAGAAAAGGACGTCCCAAAATAATTGTACATGAAGGTTCACATTCAATATCCATAATAGTAAAATCAACGGGAACATAATTGTCATTGACAATGATAAGAACATCGTCGATCTTCCTTAAAGGTTTCTTTACGGAAGAATCAACAAGACGAACACCAAAAGAACAAGGATCAAAAGGTTTCAATTCAAACATATCATACATTCTTTTGGGCATAACAGAGGTAATAGCTCCAACATCACATAAAGCATAGCAAGAGAAGTTATTCAACTTAATTTTAATCATAGGATCCCAACTATCTTCTAGCTTTCTAGGTATGGAGGCTTCTACCCTAAGCTTCTCCTCCCTAGCTTTGATGAGAGCATTAGTGATATGCTCCGTGAAGGCAAGATTAAGTGTGCTAGTGTGGGGATCTCTAGACATCTTGTGAAGAAAACCAATAACTTCAGAAAGGGTGCAATTATCAAAATCAAGGTCACTACTATCAAAAGTGGTAGTGGTGTCCTTTAGGCTCACTTGTTTGGTAGCTTCTATGGTCATAGGAGTTTCTTCTTCTACGGTTGAGGTCATAGCATCACCATTAATAGGTCCAATGGGACTAGGAGTGCATTGGGTGCTAAGAGTTTGGATATCCTCAACAACTTGAATAGTAGCAATAGTGTGGTGGTAGGAAGGCTCTTAATTCTATCTTCTTCCTCCTTTTCTCTAGCCCATCTCTTTTTAAGTTTAGCCATCATCCTAATGTTTTCATTAATTTGCACTTGAATAGCATTCATAGGAGTGGTCTTCCTCTCCTCAAGAGGAGAAGTTCTAATTTTAAGCAACTCTACCTCATGGGCTAAATTGTCTACCTTCGAAGAGAGATTATCTAGTTTGTCTAGTTTTTCTTCTACACTCTTATTGAAGGCCTTTTGGGTAGTGATGAAGTCTTTAAGCATATTCTCTAGTTCAGAAGTGGAGTTCTTGGTGCTAGGATAAGCATTGTTGTTCCCATAGGAATTAGAGGGGAACGGTCTAGGGTTGCTACCAAAATTACTCCTATAAGCATTGTTATTGAAATTGTTTCTAGAGATAAAGTTCACATCTACTTGATCTTCAGCAATCAAAGAATTTAAAGGAACATCATGAGGATCAATAGAAGATTGCTTGGAAAGTAGAGACATGATGTAATGCCCAGGATGGAGTTATACCTAATACGTGTCGAGGCACGACTTAAAGGCATAATTCCATCCTAGAATGATCTCAAGTCTGGTAATCTTTGCACAACTCATGTAAAAGAGGGGATAGTAAACTGAAAATAGTTGCCTTACACTCGCCACATCACAGAATTACAGTACAAGTCTCAAACATCATACATTAAGAGCACTACAACCCTCTAAGGGCAAAAGCCAAAAGTCAAAGTACCAAACTCAGATAAATAAACCACAGGCGGATCGAATCCTAGTAAGAGACTCCACTACTGATCGTCCGGGTAGCGCACGTAGTACCGACTACGCTCCTCGTCGTACTCCCAATCCAGCTCGGTGCCATCACCTGGATAGCTCACAGCTGGACCTGCATCTGGTGTGTGAAGTAACTGTGAGCCACAGAGGACTCAGCAATCCCGTTCCCGGGTAACAGAACTATCAAAGCCTTTGGGTGAGGAAAAGGCTGAAGAAAGAGCAAGTCTGCAGCAGCAACTAGCATCTAGCTTACGTAAGTGAGAGCGAGAAGAGAAGGCATCGGCGAGAAGTGATCACGAAGTGATCCTAGCTACAGCTCCACAATCATAACCCCTCCGTGTTCAACTCCCGAATCCCTATTCGGAAATTGACAGTCACGGAACACACGCTGGTAGTGTATTAGTATCATTGTGTCAAGTTTTCTACAACCGGAATTAACAAGCTCCCATCTGCCACATAACCGCGGGCACGGCTTTCGAAAGTTCAAACCCTGCAGGGGTGTTCCAACTTGACCCATTACAAGCCCACGATCCGCGGAGTCGCAACTCCAAAGTGGGAAGACCCGAGTATCCTCGGAATCCCGTGCTCAAGATATACCGAACTAAGGTAAGGCTAATCCAGCAAATCCTCCCGGCGTGTCGACACCCTGATAGTAGCCGCGCGTATCTAAGTCTCAGGACACGACCGGATGGGCGAAGCTACGGGTGGATGCCAGATACCTCGAGTTGCCTCAAGGCGGCCCCGCAGGCTCCCCGTTTCGGACCAACACTCATGTGGAGCACTGGCCCGGGGTTGTTGATTAAGAAAGAGGGTTAATTACTCCCTATGCAAGTTTAGTTTGTTATTAGGCAAATAGTACCAATGTTGGGATTTGCTGGAAAAGACTTAGCACTTAGCGGTTTATCGAGGGGGTCCCATACACCCCAACCGTGTTAGGAACGCATAATCAAGGAACATAATACCGGCTTATACGGATCCTAACGGCATGAGTGGAACAAAACACCAAGCAAAAGGCTTAGCCTTCCACCCTTGCCAATATATAGATGATTTCATTTAAAGCATTTATATAGTGTGATATAACCCAACCAAACTTCAACATGGAGCAAGCATCTTCACTTCACCTGCAACTAGCAACGCTATAAGAAGGGCTGAGCGAAGCGTACTTAGCCAAGCAACGGTTTGCATAGGTAGGTTGGTTAAACATGGCAATTGGTTACAAGTAGGAGGCTGACAAGAAGAACATGGGCATCGAGGCAAAACTATAGATCGAGACTACTAGCAATAGGCAAAGATAGTAATGTTATCGGGGTTCGGTCATCTTGCCTGGGATTCCATAAGGAAGAAGAACGGATCCACGAAGTAGACGGAGCAACACAGTCGAGAGAATCCTCACAACTCCGGAACGAAACCGAAGCTAACAAGAGAAGCAAACCGGAAAGAAACAAACAACACGGTAAACACACAAGCTTAAACATGGCATACGATGCACAAGCAAGCATGATGCATGTCCGGTTTAAATAAGCAAGGCATGGCAAAGTGCACAAACAACACTACAAGTTAAGTGGAGCTCAATATGCAACGAGTTGCATATTGACGAAACACCACATTTAATTATTTAATTGACTCTCGTTATTTACAAGACAAGATTAAATGTTTTTAACATGGCAAGAGGTGAAGCATAATAAAACTACACAACTAGACATTTTAAATGAGGCCGGAAATAACAACAACATATCCGGAAAATCCCCATGAGCATGTTTAATAATCATAAGCAAACAACAATTCACACATATCAAAGTTGTTAATATGATGCGGATGACATGATCAAGTTTATGCAAGTTTTATTAAAAGGTTGACAAGAGAGATATGAAGCATTTGTCACCGTGGTGGAAAGAAAAGAGTGCCACGGCAACGATCCGAAAATGATACCACGGCAACATATCGGTTCCGGTAACTCGTTGAGAGTCCGGTGCAAAAGATGGATGGCGTGAGCGAGTCAAACGAGATGAAAGGTGGAATAATCCCGTTACCGGGTTCCCACGAGTCGGTGACGAGGCAACCGAGGAACATGACAAAAGGTGAAACGGCACGGAGCACACGGAAGACATTTCAAACAACACAACAAGCATCTCACGGGTCATCCACGGGGTCGTCTCGTTATACCTTTGAAGCGTGCGTTTCGGGACGGTTCGAGATCGTAGAGGAAGTAGTGGTACTCGCGGTCGAAGAGGAAGTAGACGTTCTCGTTTCCGAAGGGGTACTTGTCGCGGCATCGGACGTCCTCGGGGCGACGGTAGTCGAACTTGACATCGGGCGTCGAGGTACTCGTTCATGTAGTAGTCGGACTTGACGGGTCCCGTGAAGTAGTCGAACTTGGAGCTCGTTTTTCCCGTAGAGGTTCGGGTCGTCGTGGTACTTGGGTCTTCCGGCGAGGGTAGTTGTTCGGGCGTCGATCTCGTACACGGTTCGTAGAGGTTCGGGCCGTAGATGTACTCGGTCGTCGTGGTACACGTTTGTAGATGTTCATCCGTCATGTCGTGGTACTTGGCGAGTCATCGTGTAGTCGTGTAGGTGTTCCCGTTCGTAGAGGTACATGCCATCGGAGGGGTACTTGTCGTTTCATCGTGTAGTTGAACTCGTTCATGTAGTTGTACTCGAGGGTCTCGGGGTTCCTCGTTCGAAGCTCTTGGCGTCCGGCAGCAAGCAAAGGAGGCGCTGCAAAACATGGCAGCAAAACAAAAACAACACGGCTCCGGGCGAACAACAACAGCAACACAACTACGGCAGCACGGGGCGGAGTCTGGCGAAGGGATGTGCTGCGGTGCTGCGAGAGGAGGGCCCCTGGCCTTGGCGAACGGGGCTGGCTCCTGGCGCGGTCGAGGCGGACGACGCGCTGGAGGGGGGCCACGCCTGGACTCGAGGACGGACGCGCTGCGGTACGCTGGGGAGCTCCTCTGGCCCAGCACGGGAGCCGGTCGCGGTTGGAGACGGAGGGGCGGACGCATCGGGAGGAGGCCAGGGAGGCGCGGAGGAAGACCTCAAGAGCGGAGGGCTCGGCCTCGCGGGCGACCTGGCGCCGGAGGAAGGACGCTGGGGCTGCAGAGAGGAGGATGGCCGCGGTGGTCGAAGTGCAAGGCGAAGAGGATGAAGGCCGCAGGGAGGAACGGCGACGGCGAGGCGGAGGTGAGGCCGCGGAGGAGATCCCGCGGCGGCCGGCGGCTCGGCGCAGAGGAGGAGGTCGCGAGGTGGGCTCGCGGGGCGACGGAGGGTGCTGCTCGGGGGCGACCATGGCGACGAGGCAGAGGCAGGAGGGCGAGGAGAACGGAGGGAGCAGCTGGAGGGGGACGTCGGGGTACTGGCTTGAGGCAGCAGGGCGAGGCGGCTGGCTGGCCGCGGCCTCGAGCGGAGAAGGGGCGAGGCGCACGGGAGTAAGCGAACGAGAGGTACGAAGAGGGGCGGTCGAGTGGAAAAAGGGGATCGGGACGAGCGGGTTCGAGAGCGGGACGGGAGCGGTCGAGGAGAAAGGCTCGAGGGAAGCGGCGGTGGTAAGAGGGAGAGGGAGGAGCGAGGGATGCAGCGCAGCTAGGGTTCGAGCGCTGCGGGAAAAGGAGGCCGGGCCGAGGCCTGGAGGGGAAGTGCGGTTGGGCCAGCTTCGGCTTGGGCCTAAAAAGCTAGGAGCTGCTGGGCTCTCTCCTTCTTCTGCTGTTTTACTAAAATAAAACAGAAAAAAACAACAACAAGAAAAAAAAGGAAGGTGCTAGAAATAGAGTTAGGGCAAGAATTAGCACACGAGGTCAAAATCCCCGGGCTCACAAAAATGTCAGGAATTTAATAAAATTGTTGGAGGGGTTTTTGGAAGAACCTCGAAACAACGGAAAGAATTATAGGCAAGGTTTAGAAGGTGAAACTAGAATTAAGAGACATGGGGAAAAATGCAAGTGTGTTTGAGTAATTCCGAGGAATGGAATATTATTAATATAGCTCCCTAAAATAATGGGAGACTTTTATATGTTATAAAGAGAAGTCACCTTCCCTCGATTTAAATGGACCGAAGGTCCACACGAATTATTTAGGTTGAGATGCAAAATAAAATATGACATGATGGCATGATGACATGATGCAATGCAAAAAAATAAATAACACAAGCTCAAAAGAAACACACGGGCAACCCGGAACATCTGGAATCTTCTGGAATCTTCTGGGACGTCGGTCTCGGGCGTCACAACTCTCCCACACTAACAGAGGATCTCGACCCGAGATCCTAGAGATATCACCGGGTAAAAACGGAAGAGGAAGAGGTAAAACAAAGTTGCTTCTTTGACAGACGAGTGAAACCAAGGAACCTGAGAGGTTAAACAAGTAGAAAGAAAGAAAGAATGCAACGGAGATGAACGAAGATGAAAACACTCCGTTAGAAAAGAGGAACAAGGAGCTCAAATAGAACCTTGAAGGTTGAAAGACATGAAACAAGAGCTCACGGACCAAAAGACTATGAAACTGCAATGGTATAGCCAAGGAATAAGAATGACAGAATTTGGACAGCACTCCGTCTGAAAATGGAAGGAATTGAACAAGAACTTGAGAAGATGGAATGATACTTGATGAAAACAACAACATATTGCCTCTGAAACAATTAAAAGAATGGACAAGGGGTAAGAAAGATTCAGACAGCACTCCGGTTAAAAAGATAGGCAAAACTAGATAAGATGATGGAACTTGAATGGAGAATACAACACTCCGGTTAAAGATAGGCAATGGAAAGAACATGATCTCGATAAAAACGAGATGATGGTTAAAGAGAGCAATATCACAAAACCTCCGGAATGAAAGAATAGAGAATATAGTTCAATGAAAGAAATGAACGGAGAAAAGTATGACAACTTCTCTCAAAGTTAAATTTGAAAGAGCATCCTTACAAAGAAGGGTTGAACGTGGTTGATGGAAAAATCAACACGAAATGAATAAGCTTGATGTGGGCTTATGGAAAACATCTCAAAATTATGAGGTGACAACCAGCCACTAACGGAAACAATTGAATGGATTGAGATCAACAAGGAGATGAAAAACTTATTTCACCGGAATGATAATTGAAGAACTTGGGTCATTTATAAGCACCACAATAGCAAAATCCTTAGGGAAAGCTTTAGGTGAAATATAACCCAAGATAACTCCAATGAATAAATTGAAGGGTTGGAAAGATCTCTTGAACAAAGAAAAATGATGGTTTTAAATATCTCAATCTTGACAACTTGTGAATCATAAAACATGAAGGAATTGACAAGAATAACATAACACCATCTGAAAAGATAAGGAGCAAGAATTGCAATTGGAAAGCATGATGAAGAATGCTTAAGCTCCAACAAGAATCTTGATGAAGACTTCGAGGATGAATTAAAACATGATGAACCACCATGAAAACTCCGGTAATGAAAGCATGAGAAGTGAAAGATGAAAAGAATAAGATTCAAGGCCTGCGATGAATTAGATGAAGCTTGAAATGATATAATTGAAACAACATGGAGCTCCGGAAAACAAGATGAAGAATTTAGAACCGAGAATATGATATGATGAACAAACTCCGGAAAACAGAGATTAAATCACCTTGAAGGAATAAGAGTAAGAATTATGTCATGCATCTCCTTCACCAATTAAATTGATGACAACCAAAGGATTTGGCATACTACTTATTCTCGTTGCAAAGAATTAAAGAGAGATCTAGCACAAGCTTGGGTAAATCTTCAACGAACCACCGGTAGGATTATGAAAAGAACAAATGAATTAAGACGATAACCACGGAAGGGTAAACTTGAAAGAACCACCGTAAGAATTAGGAGACGAACGAAGAGACATCAATGAAGAATATTTGGAGAACGAAGTTGAAAACTGAGAACGAAGAAATCTTCTGAAATGATGGCCTTCGGAGGATCACAAAGAAAGAATTCATGAAATGCTTCGGATGGCATAAAAGAATTCATCACAATCAAAACGACAATGAGGATGGCAAGAAGCTAGAACCACGAATCTTGAGAACGGGTCAAAATTTAAGAGAAACACTTCTCCGGTCTGCAAATGCTGAGAAGACGATGAGAAATGCCATGAAGAATTGTTGAGCACTCCGGAATGAAGAATTAAAAAGGTTGAACCAATGATGAAAAGAATTTGAAAGCGATGTTGGAGAAGGCATGTGACTGATGGAGATCATTCTTACGTCACACTTTGAAAAGGAATTTGAGTATAACTCCAGAAAAATTAGAAGAGTCAGGTAAGATCCTGGGAAAGACCTGTGGGTTAGGGCCCACTCAAAGAAATCACCGTTGGAAAAGATTGCTTAAGAGATATTGCACCGGTTGAATTAAATGGCTTGAAAGATAGCAACCTCAAAATAGTTTAAACGGATTAAGAATGGAATTATGAATGTTCAGCACTCCGGATATGAATAACAAGAGGAGAATGATTAATTGGTGCACCGGGATAAGAAAGCATTGTGAAAAGAGGAAAAGGATAAGATCAACACCAAATTCTTGAATTACATCCACCGGCAGAATTAGAGAACAAAAGAATGATGAACTTGAAGCTCTTGAGCAACTTCACGATATAGCACCGGATAAGAACATTGGAGGAAAAGAATGAAGAAATATCACATGAATAAAATGGATATTTCATTAAGAATTTCTGGCTCCAAGAAGAAGAAGGGTGGGAGGGTGGGGAAAACAAAAACAACTTGGGATGATTGAAACATACACCGGCAGATAAAAACTGAGAGTTGATCTTGCAGATGATGAAAAGATCGGATTAACTTAAAGCAAAGGACGCCGGTAGAAAAGGATTAACATGAAACTCTCGATGGTCAAGAAGAATTAGCACTCCCATAGAAATATGAGAACACCGATAAGGAGGTATGGAATCACCATTTGACATCGAAGCAACTCGAATACCAGAATCAAAACAAGAACAAAGGGTAGATATGCAACATGATCTTCACAATATCATTCGAACAGAGAATTGAACGAATGAATTCCGCAGGTACATCAACTTGTCGAGAAGCCACTTGGAGAGCAAAATGAAAATAAAAAGGAACAAGGAACAGATGGAACAAATACAAGATAGAAGCTTCGTTCGACATCTTCGTGCTGAAAGCTCATGGAACATGTTACAAAAGGGTTTTGTCATCCCCGGATCAGCATAGCCAAGGACCCTTTAAGATGCAACTCCCGATCAGAACAAGTCCATAAAACCACTTCACTCAATGTAAAACCCCGAACTTCATATCGAGCATCCGTTGGAAGAATGCCTAGAACTACTAGATGAACCCACCTATAGATTTCCGAAAGTTTCCAGTTATGCAATCAGGTGTTGGGGATACACGGGAAGCACCGCGCAATCAACTCTAAACCTACATCCAGGTGTATCCATCCTTCAACACATAACCAGTCTTTCTCGGAAACTGTTTACCTCGGACCTTCGAAAAGCATCCACTATAACAAGCTATGGCAATACTCTCGAACTACCTCCCCAGTACTGGGTGATGTCGGGGTTATCTTGCCACTGGCCGTATAAGAGAGATTTTCGATGTCGGCCGTCTTAAGTATTTAGTACTGCCGCGATATACTTGTGTCAATGATACCCCGAAGCTCAACTCCTCGGTAACAGGAGGCATCGAGAACAATATCCTTGTCACAAGAACATCGAAACAATCCCAGAATACTCGCGGGATCCTAAAAAAAATTTGGTGCAAATTTTGAAGATAGGAGAGACAAGAGTAGACGTCAGGAGTCCTCACCAGAGAGAAAGGGGATGAGAAGCAAAGAAATCCTACTCTCCGATATAATATAGGACTCAAAAAGTTTTCAGTGTGTGCCTAGACTCAACTGTCAACGGTTCGATCAAACAGTGGGGCTCCTAGGTCGGAGAAGGCTCTGAATACCAACTTGTAATGCCCAGGATGGAGTTATACCTCCTACGTGTCGAGGCACGACTTAAAGGCATAATTCCATCCTAGAATGATCTCAAGTCTGGTAATCTTTGCACAACTCATGTAAAAGAGGGGATAGTAAACTGAAAATAGTTGGCTTACACTCGCCACGTCACAGAATTACAGTACAAGTCTCAAACATCATACATTAAGAGCACTACAACCCTCTAAGGGCAAAAGCCAAAAGTCAAAGTACCAAACTCAGATAAATAAACCACAGGCGGATCGAATCCTAGTAAGAGACTCCACTACTGATCGTCCGGGTAGCGCACGTAGTACCGACTACGCTCCTCGTCGTACTCCCAATCCAGCTCGGTGCCATCACCTGGATAGCTCATAGCTGGACCTGCATCTGGTGTGTGAAGTAACTGTGAGCCACAGAGGACTCAGCAATCCCGTTCCCGGGTAACAGAACTATCAAAGCCTTTGGGTGAGGAAAAGGCTAAAGAAAGAGCAAGTCTGCAGCAGCAACTAGCATCTAGCTTACGTAAGTGAGAGCGAGAAGAGAAGGCATCGGCGAGAAGTGATCACGAAGTGATCCTAGCTACAGCTCCACAATCATAACCCCTCCGTGTTTAACTCCCGAATCCCTATTCGGAAATTGACAGTCACGGAACACACGCTGGTAGTGTATTAGTATCATTGTGTCAAGTTTTCTACAACCGGAATTAACAAGCTCCCATCTGCCACATAACCGCGGGCACGGCTTTCGAAAGTTCAAACCCTGCAGGGGTGTTCCAACTTGACCCATTACAAGCCCACGATCCGCGGAGTCGCAACTCCAAAGTGGGAAGACCCGAGTATCCTCGGAATCCCGTGCTCAAGATATACCGAACTAAGGTAAGGCTAATCCAGCAAATCCTCCCGGCGTGTCGACACCCTGATAGTAGCCGCGCGTATCTAAGTCTCAGGACACGACCGGATGGGCGAAGCTACGGGTGGATGCCAGATACCTCGAGTTGCCTCAAGGCGGCCCCGCAGGCTCCCCGTTTCGGACCAACACTCATGTGGAGCACTGGCCCGGGGTTGTTGATTAAGAAAGAGGGTTAATTACTCCCTATGCAAGTTTAGTTTGTTATTAGGCAAATAGTACCAATGTTGGGATTTGCTGGAAAAGACTTAGCACTTAGCGGTTTATCGAGGGGGTCCCATACACCCCAACCGTGTTAGGAACGCATAATCAAGGAACATAATACCGGCTTATACGGATCCTAACGGCATGAGTGGAACAAAACACCAAGCAAAAGGCTTAGCCTTCCACCCTTGCCAATATATAGATGATTTCATTTAAAGCATTTATATAGTGTGATATAACCCAACCAAACTTCAACATGGAGCAAGCATCTTCACTTCACCTGCAACTAGCAACGCTATAAGAAGGGCTGAGCGAAGCGTACTTAGCCAAGCAACGGTTTGCATAGGTAGGTTGGTTAAACATGGCAATTGGTTACAAGTAGGAGGCTGACAAGAAGAACATGGGCATCGAGGCAAAACTATAGATCGAGACTACTAGCAATAGGCAAAGATAGTAATGTTATCGGGGTTCGGTCATATTGCCTGGGATTCCATAAGGAAGAAGAACGGATCCACGAAGTAGACGGAGCAACACAGTCGAGAGAATCCTCACAACTCCGGAACGAAACCGAAGCTAACAAGAGAAGCAAACCGGAAAGAAACAAACAACACGGTAAACACACAAGCTTAAACATGGCATACGATGCACAAGCAAGCATGATGCATGTCCGGTTTAAATAAGCAAGGCATGGCAAAGTGCACAAACAACACTACAAGTTAAGTGGAGCTCAATATGCAACGAGTTGCATATTGACGAAACACCACATTTAATTATTTAATTGACTCTCGTTATTTACAAGACAAGATTAAATGTTTTTAACATGGCAAGAGGTGAAGCATAATAAAACTACACAACTAGACATTTTAAATGAGGCCGGAAATAACAACAACATATCCGGAAAATCCCCATGAGCATGTTTAATAATCATAAGCAAACAACAATTCACACATATCAAAGTTGTTAATATGATGCGGATGACATGATCAAGTTTATGCAAGTTTTATTAAAAGGTTGACAAGAGAGATATGAAGCATTTGTCACCGTGGTGGAAAGAAAAGAGTGCCACGGCAACGATCCGAAAATGATGCCACGGCAACATATCGGTTCCGGTAACTCGTTGAGAGTCCGGTGCAAAAGATGGATGGCGTGAGCGAGTCAAACGAGATGAAAGGTGGAATAATCCCGTTACCGGGTTCCCACGAGTCGGTGACGAGGCAACCGAGGAACATGACAAAAGGTGAAACGGCACGGAGCACACGGAAGACATTTCAAACAACACAACAAGCATCTCAGGGGTCATCCACGGGGTCGTCTCGTTATACCTTTGAAGCGTGCGTTTCGGGACGGTTCGAGATCGTAGAGGAAGTAGTGGTACTCGCGGTCGGAGAGGAAGTAGACGTTCTCGTTTCCGAAGGGGTACTTGTCGCGGCATCGGACGTCCTCGGGGCGACGGTAGTCGAACTTGACATCGGGCGTCGAGGTACTCGTTCATGTAGTAGTCGGACTTGACGGGTCCCGTGAAGTAGTCGAACTTGGAGCTCGTTTTTCCCGTAGAGGTTCGGGTCGTCGTGGTACTTGGGTCTTCCGGCGAGGGTAGTTGTTCGGGCGTCGATCTCGTACACGGTTCGTAGAGGTTCGGGCCATAGATGTACTCGGTCGTCGTGGTACACGTTTGTAGATGTTCATCCGTCATGTCGTGGTACTTGGCGAGTCATCATGTAGTCGTGTAGGTGTTCCCGTTCGTAGAGGTACATGCCATCGGAGGGGTACTTGTCGTTTCATCGTGTAGTTGAACTCGTTCATGTAGTTGTACTCGAGGGTCTCGGGGTTCCTCGTTCGAAGCTCTTGGCGTCCGGCAGCAAGCAAAGTAGGCGCTGCAAAACATGGCAGCAAAACAAAAACAACATGGCTCCGGGCGAACAACAACAGCAACACAACTACGGCAGCACGGGGCGGAGTCTGGCGAAGGGATGTGCTGCGGTGCTGCGAGAGGAGGGCCCCTGGCCTTGGCGAACGGGGCTGGCTCCTGGCGCGGTCGAGGCGGACGACGCGCTGGAGGGGGGCCACGCCTGGACTCGAGGACGGACGCGCTGCGGTACGCTGGGGAGCTCCTCTGGCCCAGCACGGGAGCCGGTCGCGGTTGGAGACGGAGGGGCGGACGCATCGGGAGGAGGCCAGGGAGGCGCGGAGGAAGACCTCAGGAGCGGAGGGCTCGGCCTCGCGGGCGACCTGGCGCCGGAGGAAGGACGCTGGGGCTGCAGAGAGGAGGATGGCCGCGGTGGTCGAAGTGCAAGGCGAAGAGGATGAAGGCCGCAGGGAGGAACGGCGACGGCGAGGCGGAGGTGAGGCCGCGGAGGAGATCCCGCGGCGGCCGGCGGCTCGGCGCAGAGGAGGAGGTCGCGAGGTGGGCTCGCGGGGCGACGGAGGGTGCTGCTCGGGGGCGACCATGGCGACGAGGCAGAGGCAGCAGGGCGAGGAGAACGGAGGGAGCAGCTGGAGGGGGACGTCGGGGTACTGGCTTGAGGCAGCAGGGCGAGGCGGCTGGCTGGCCGCGGCCTCGAGCGGAGAAGGGGCGAGGCGCACGGGAGTAAGCGAACGAGAGGGACGAAGAGGGGCGGTCGAGTGGAAAAAGGGGATCGGGACGAGCGGGTTCGAGAGCGGGACGGGAGCGGTCGAGGAGAAAGGCTCGAGGGAAGCGGCGGCGGTAAGAGGGAGAGGGAGGAGCGAGGGATGCAGCGCAGCTAGGGTTCGAGCGCTGCGGGAAAAGGAGGCCGGGCCGAGGCCTGGAGGGGAAGTGCGGTTGGGCCAGCTTCGGCTTGGGCCTAAAAAGCTAGGAGCTGCTGGGCTCTCTCCTTCTTCTGCTGTTTTACTAAAATAAAACAGAAAAAAAACAACAACAAGAAAGAAAGAAGGAAGGTGCTAGAAATAGAGTTAGGGCAAGAATTAGCACACGAGGTCAAAATCCCCGGGCTCACAAAAATGTCAGGAATTTAATAAAATTGTTGGAGGGGTTTTTGGAAGAACCTCGAAACAACGGAAAGAATTATAGGCAAGGTTTAGAAGGTGAAACTAGAATTAAGAGACATGGGGAAAAATGCAAGTGTGTTTGAGTAATTCCGAGGAATGGAATATTATTAATATAGCTCCCTAAAATAATGGGAGACTTTTATATGTTATAAAGAGAAGTCACCTTCCCTCGATTTAAATGGACCGAAGGTCCACACGAATTATTTAGGTTGAGATGCAAAATAAAATATGACATGATGGCATGATGACATGATGCAATGCAAAAAAATAAATAACACAAGCTCAAAAGAAACACACGGGCAACCCGGAACATCTGGAATCTTCTGGAATCTTCTGGGACGTCGGTCTCGGGCGTCACACATGATGAAGTCAACTTTTTCATTTAGGGAGGAAATCTCCTCGACAGAGTTTACCTTCCTACCTGTTGGAGCGCGTTCGGTGTGCCATTGGGAATAATTGGTCATCATCTCGTCGAGAAGCTTCGTTGCAGCACCAAGTGTAGTTGACATAAAGGTTCCTCCCGCGGCCGAATCTAACAAGTTCCGCGAGGTAAAGTTCAAGCCTGCATAAAAAGTTTGGATAACCATCCAAGTAGTCAAACCATGAGTAGGGCAGTTCTTGACAAGAGATTTCATGCGTTCCCAAGCTTGGGCAACGTGTTCATTATCCAGTTGTCTAAAATTCATTATGTTACTCCTTAATTGGATAATTTTAGCAGGGGGTAGTACTTCCCAATAAAGGCATCCTTGCACTTGTCCCAAGAATCTATACTATTCCTAGGCAAGGATTGAAACCAGATTTTAGCTCCTCCTCTCAAGGAGAAAGGAAAAAGCTTAAGCTTAACAATATCACCATCTACTTCTTTGTACTTTTGCATATCACAGAGCTCAACAAAATTATTTAAGTGCAAAGCAGCATCATCTCCAGCACCGGAGAATTGATCTTTCATAACTAGGTTCAGCAAAGCAGGTTTAATCTCATAAGAAGGTGCTGAAGTGGCAGGTGTAGCAATAGGCGTGCAGATAAAGTCATTGTTGTTATGACTAGTGAAGTCACACAACTTGGTGTTCTCGGTGGAACCCATAGCGGCAGCAAGCAAGATAACTATTTTTGTGATTTTTGGTAAGGGACACTAAAGCAAAAACTGCAAGGTAAACTAACAAGAATAAAAAGCAAAGATAAAAGATAGCGTGCAACTCCCCTATCTTGAAGAGTGGAGTCCCCGGCAACGGCGCCAGAAACTTGCTTGATGGCTTCTCGCCCCTCGTTGGTTACCCCAAGTGGAAGGTTGAGATGTAGCGTAGCGGCAAATTTCCCTTGGCAAAGATACCAAGGATCGAATCCCGTGAGACTCCGAGGGTCCACAAGTAGGTGTCAACGGCTCCAGAAACTTAGCGGTTGATGGGACCTGCACACAGATACAGATAACTTTGCTCCCAACGAGTATAGAGAGGTTGTCAATCCCTCCGGCCTTGTTGTTTACAAAGGATCAAACACAAGAGATAATAATGATAGCTATGACTGCAACTAGGAAATAAAAACAGGAAGTAAATAGAAGGTGTGATCAGCGGTGGTAATATGGACCGGGGTCCCATGATGTTCACTAGTGATGTCTCTCTCCCAAAAGATGATAAAACAGCAAAGCGAGGTAAACAAATTACAGCTGGGCAATTGACAGGATTATGTGCGCAAACCAATGCTAACTATGCTGCAAAGAAAGGTAGAGGCTCAAAAGCATGGGCGGTATGCCAAGGCAAGTAGACCGAAATCCATCTGCATCTACTACTAATCATCCACCTTGAGATATCTATCCAGAACATCTCGCTGGTATTAAGTTGCGAATCCCACCCAAAGTGTAAACTCAAAGCAACAGACAACTGCATTAAAAGAACTTTGCATAAAGTAAACAATCCTTGCACCCGCAAGTACAAGCACCGTTGTTTTCTCCCTTGTGGCAACATCACAGCCCCTAGACTCATGTTTCTGTCACTCAAGCTAGTCATCAGGGGGCATGAACCCACAATCAAGCATAACGCTCCCTCTTGGAGTTACTACCTACTACTTGGCCAAAGCAATAAACAGCAACGGAGAACATGCAAGAATTACTCAAGAACAAAGATATAAAAGAGGTGAATCAAATATATTACTCAAACACAATCTGAACATAGTCTCATAATCCATCAGATCCCAGCAAACTCAACAAAGCAACAGCAGAAAGATTACATATGTGCCTCGATCATGTAGGGCAGCTCACAAGGTCTAAACCATGAAGAGCAAAGAGGGGAGGAGAACATCACATAGCTACTGATCATGGACCCATGGTCCAAGGTGGACTACTCACAACTCATCCGGGAAGCGTCCATGGTGGTGGAGAAGCTCCCGGTGGTGGTTCTCCCCTCCGGCAGGGTGCCGGGAAGAGTTCTCCTGATGCTCCCGATCTTGGAAGCGCTGCGGCGGCGGAACACAGGTGAGATCGCGAAAAAGGGTTCTGTCCTCGAGGGTTTCGAGACGACAGGGATATATACGCGAAGGGGGGCAGCCAGAGGCGGAGCAGGGGCCGCAGGCGCCCCCCTGGCGCGGCCAGGGGTGGGGCCATGCCAGGTGGCCGCCTGGGCCTCCCCTGGCTCCCCTCTGGCCCATCTTTGGTTCTTCGCGAAGCTTCCTGTATGCTGATTTTTCCTATATTTTTCCTGGAATTTTTGGAGCACTTTTAATATGGGGGAAACCTGAAATAGAAAAACAGCAGAAAACGGGAACTGGCACTGTGGTGCACTGAGTTAATAGGTTAGTCCAAATATGATCAAAAGTGCATGGAAGTGCATCAATATCATAGCAATATCACACAAAAGAAGCATGGAGCAAGCAGAAATTATCGATACGTTTTGGACGTATCACACACCTAGTGTGACCTACCGAGGGTGATTCCTTGTATTTCACTCTTGACGACGACTCTGTAGTGTAGCACATCCACTGTGATATATCGAGGGCGATTCCTCGTATTTCACTCTCGGTGATGTCTCTGTTGTGCAGTATATCACGTGTGAACCTATCGAGGGTGATTCCTCAGTTTCACCTTGATGGTATGGACTTGAACCCGGACTGTTACAAAGATAAAGATGGGTCAGCCCCAAGGGTACACGAGAGAGATAATGTGGCAGAATGATAGGGCGGGTGGATACCACCTAGGAGAGAGGTGGCCCTGGTCCCTGGGCATGGTCTGCGAGTTACCTAATTGGAGCGACCACCCTGGCCGTCTCTGCGAGATGCTAATAGTACATTAACAGATTTGGGTATTTGATCTGAGTTGAGTTGCGTGCCTTTGTCTCACTAACCACCACACGGGATAATGCTATATGGGACCATCGGCATCGTACGTTCCTTCCAAAAGTGATCCAGGTGTCACAGTTCAGAGATGCATGCTGATTGTTGGGGTGGTCTGGTTATGTCTGTTTGTGTATATAGAGGCGCGCCTGGGTCCCAACCAGTGACACAACGTGCAGGACTGCTTAGGGTGATGGGCCCATGACCCCTTCGTACTTATGATTTAAACCGATGTGTTGACCTCTCTGGAGAATCTAGGTTAGTCTATGGCGTGTCGATCACCGAGGCTGGGCATTACTCAGTAAAGTGTGTCCGACCAGTGTTAAACTAGTGTGTTGGGTAACTTGGTGCACCCCTGTAGGGAAGCAATCTAGTCAAATAGCCGTGTCCATGGTAATAGGACATCTTGGAGTTGTATCCTGATCTTCTACAACTAGAACTGGATACTCTTATAATATTTAACTGTTATACTATCCCGAGATCGCTTTCTCGCAGGGTAGTCGAGGAAGGTTCTCGAGGCAATGCAGATATATACATTGTTGCTATACGTTTGTATACACTACTCTCTTCTACTGTTGTAAGATGATGGTTGAAAGGTAATGGTAGTCTTCGATATGATGAGCTTCTCCCCCTAATTCTGGCATTTCTGCAGTATAGTCCACACATACTACCCCTTTCCATTGATACAGATGCATATGTAGTATGGATCTGATGTAAGTCTTGCGAGTACTTTAGATGAGTACCCCTAGCTGGTTTGCTTCCTCTTTTATTCTTCCCGGATGTTGCGATCAGATGATGGAGCCCATGAGCCAGAGGATCCCGAGCTTGGCTTCTACGTGGAGATCTAGGACCATGATACGTCTCCAACGTATCTATAATTTTTGATTGTTCCATGCTATTATTTATGAAGTCTTAGATGTTTAATGGGCTTTATCATTCACTTTTATATCATTTTTGGGACTAACCTACTAACCCAAAGGCCCAGTCCAGATTGCTGTTTTTTTTTGCCTATTTCAGGGTTTTGCAGAAAAGGAATACCAAACGGAGTCCAAACGGAATGAAACATTCGCAGGAGATATTTTTGGAGGAAATCACGCAAGATAAACTTCGGGGCCAAGCCAGAGGACAGGGGATCCACCCTCGAGGGTGGGGGCGCGTCCCCCTTCCCAGGGCGCGCCCCCTTCCTCGAGGGCAGCCCCTGTGGCCCCTGGTGCCCCTCTATCTCCTATATATACCTACGTACCCCAGAAACTCCGTACGCAGAGAGAAAAACCCTAATTCCACCGCCGTAGCTGCTGTTCCCGTGGAGATCCCATCTTGGAGCCTGTTCCGGGAGGGGGATCCATCACGGAGGCCTTCATCATCATCATCATCGCCCTCACCATGAGTTGTGAGTAGTTTACCACAGACCTTCGGGTCCATAGCTAGTATCTAGATGGCTTCTTCTCTCTCTCCGGATCTCAATACAAAGTTCTCCTCGGTCTTCGAGGAGATCTATTCGATGTAATATCTTTTTGCGGTGTGTTTGTCGAGATCCGATGAACTGTGAGTTTATGATCAAGGTTATCTATGAAAGATATTTGGTTCTTCTCTGAACTTTTTATGTGTGCTAATAATATCCTTGCAAGTCTCGTCAAATTATTGGTTTGGTTTGGCCTACTAGATCTATAGTTCTTGCAATGGGAGAAGTGCTTGGCTTTGGGTTCAATCTTGCGGTGTCCTCTCCCAGTGACAGTAGGGGCAACAAGGCACGTATTGTATTGTTGCCGTCGAGGATAAAAAGATGGGGTTTTCATCATATTGCTTGAGTTTATCCCTCTACATCATGTCATCTTGCTTAAGGCGTTACTCTGTTCGTATGAACTCAATACACTAGATGCATGCTGGATAGCGGTCGATGTGTGGAGTAATAGTAGTAGATGCAGGAAGGAGTCGGTCTACTTGTCTCGGACGTGATGCCTATATACAATGATCATGCCTAGATAGTCTCATAATTATTTGCTTTTCTATCAATTGCTCAACAGTAATTTGTTTACCCGCCGTAGAATATCGCTATCATGAGAGAAGCCACTTGAGAAAACTATGGCCTTCGGGTCTATCTTTATCATATTACTTTCCCGTCAACTAGCCAATTTCTGCCGTCGTTGTTTATTTGCTTTCTTTACTTTCTGTTTTACTAAACCAAATATACCAAAAACATAAATTATCATCTCTATCAGATCTCACTATCGTAAGTGACCGTAAAGGGATTGACAACCCCTTATCGCGTTGGCTGCGAAGTTCTTATTTGTTTGTGCAGGTGCGAGGGACTGGCGTGTGGTCTCCTACTGGATTGATACCTTGGTTCTTAAAAACTGAGGGAAATACTTACGCTACTGTGCTGCATCTCCCTTTCCTCTTCGAGGGAATACAACGCAAGCTCAAGAGGTAGCAAGAAGAATTTCTGGCGCCGTTGCCGGGGAGGCTTACGCAAAAGTCATATACCAAGTACCTATCACAAACCCTTATCCTTCGCATTACATTTATTTGCCTCTCGTTTTCCTCTCCCCCACTTCACCTTTGCCGTTTTATTCGCCCTTCTTCCGCCGTATGTTTCTCGTTCGCTTGCTTCTTGTTTGCTTGTGTGTTGCGTGCCTGCTTGCCCTCATGTCTGAGATGGGGGGCGATTTTATCAAGAAGGGTAGCAATGCCGAGGGCAACGTTCATGTTGACCCCCCGGATGAAGCTACCACTTTACATGTTAAGAGGTTCTGGTTCGGTAGTGGCAATATTATTGGAAAAGGGGTTCTTCAAGACTTCTTTACTTGTGCCGGTGCTTTGCCCACTATGGGTGGCTCTATTCTTTATAGAACTAGTAGCCTTGCAGATGCTGTATCTATGCTCATAGTAGAAATTGAAAGGCAATTTATCCATATGCATCCCTGTATTCAGAGAGTATTTTTGGAGTTCTCCAATATTGAGCATTCTTCCGTTAAGCGTGCTGCTACTATCTTCCTGGCTCATGAATTTAGATATATCATGAAAGGAGCCAGAGAAATCTTTGCTCATTGCGGAGTAGATGCCGTCGACCTCCTATAGAGGCTATCTTGTTCAATCAAGAAGACCTTATGCGTTTGTGATCTCCTGATGATGTTGCTTTTAATGAAAACCTTAGAAAAAAGGTTCCTGTTGAGATCTTGATTGATAGAATTTCTGAGATAAACGATGATCTTGCTATTCAAAATAATGGGTTAGGCCCCTTCCTTGAACGAAGGTTATTGGCCTTCTGCCAAAAGAATGCCTATAACGATGAATTGGTCATCCACTACAAAGGGCCAAAGGAGGACCCAGTTCTTCCCGAGATTGATGTAGGGGACTTTTGTCCCATTAAATTTAGCCCTTTTGATTACTTTTGTTTGCCACAAAGGAAGCTTGCTGCTGAACGTAGGGAATATGAGATGAGCTTTCGCGACATATCATACCACTATGGCAATACCTATATCTATCTTGTATCGTGCCAAGCTAGGGGCGTAAAACGATAGCGCTTGTTGGGAGGCAACCCAATTTTTTGTTTTTTGTTTTTGTTGCTGCTAGGGAATAAATATTGCATCTAGCCTCTGATTAGATGTGTTTTCATGTTTTGTTTAGTGTTTGTGCCAAGTAGAACCTTTGGTAAGACTTGTGTGAAGTATATTGGATCTTGTTGTGAAAAACAGAATCGTTAGCGCTCGCTAAAGTAGTCTTCAGATTTTCCTGGAGCGTGCTTTTTAGTTGATTCTTTTTGCTGCTGATTGGTAGACAAATTGCGCAAATTTAGCAATTTAGTTTGAATTTGTTGGAGTTCCAGAAGTAAGCGAACCCAGCAGATTACTATAGACTGTTCTGTTTTTGACAGATTCTGTTTTTCGTGTGTTGTTTGCTTATTCCGATGCATCTATGAGTAATATTGGAGGATATGAACCATAGAGAACTTGGAGTACAGTAGGTTTAACACCAATATAAACAATGAATGAATTCCTTGCTGTACCTTTGAGTGGTGGTTTGCTTTCTCTTACTAACGGAGCTCACGAGAATTTTTGTCTAAGTTCTGTGTTGTGAAGTTTTCAAGTTTTGAGTATTGCTTTGATGGACTATGGACAAGGAGTAGCAAAGGCCTAAGCTTGGGGATTCCCATGGCACCCCAAGTAAATTCAAGATAATCAAAAAGCCTAAGCTTGGGTATGCCCCGGGAAGGCATCCCCTCTTTCGTCTTCATCCATCAGTAACTATACTTGGAGCTATATTTTTATTCGCAACATGCTATGTGTTTTGCTTGGAGCGTCTTGTATAATTTGAGTCTTTGCTTGTTAGTTTGTCACAATCATCCTTGCTGGACACACCTATTTGAGAGAGTTAAATATGGCCTAGAAATTGTTAGAACACTCGATGTGCTTCACTTATATCTTTTGAGTTGAATAGTTTTTGCTCTAGTGCTTCATTTATATCTTTTAGAGCATGGTGGTGGTAATATTTTGTAGAAATTATTGAACTCTCATGCTTCACTTAGATCTATTTGAGAGTCTATTAAAACAGCATGGTAAAGTGTTTAGGCTAAAGAAACTAGTATTCACATGATAAACATCCAATGTCAATGTAGTAAAAAAATTCACATCAAGTGCATTGAATAGAAAGAGATGTTGGATGTTGGATGCTTGATAATTGTTTTGAGACATGAGGATAGTGATATTAGAGTCATGCTAGTGGAGTTATTATGAAATTGAGAAATATTTGTGTTAAGGTTAGTGATTCCCGTAGCATGCACGTATGGTGAACCGTTGTGTGACTAAGTTAAAGCATGAGGTATTTGTAGAGTGTCAACCTTTGTGTGGAGGTCGGGGGGGGGGGCGATGGTTAACTCCTACCAACCTCCCCCCTAGGAGCATGCGTTGATTGCTTTGTTTTGATGACTCATAGATTTTTGCAATAAGTATATGAGTTCTTATGACTAATGTTGAGTCCATGGATTATACGCACTCTCACCCTTCCACCATTGCTAGCCTCTCCTGTACCGTGCAACTTTTGCCGGTGCCATAAACCCACTATATATCCTTCCTCAAAATAGCCACCATACCTACCTATCATGGCTTTTCCATAGCCATTCCGAGATATATTGCCATGCAACTTTCCACCGTTCCGTTTATATGACACGCATCATATTGTCATATTGCCATTGCATGATCATGTTGTTGACATCGTATTTGTGGCAAGGCCACCATGCATAATTTTTATACATGTCACTCTTGTTTCATTGCACATACCAGTACACCGCCGGAGGCATTCATATAGAGTCATACTTTGTTGTTGTAGCATCGAGTTGTAATCTTGTGTTGTAATGAAAGTGTGATGATCATCATTTATAGAGCATTGGGAGGAAAGGCTGAATCTATAAAACCCCTCCGCAAAAAAAAGGAAAAAAAAGGAAGAAAGGCCAAAGAAAAAAAAAAGGAAAGGCCCAAAAAAGAAGAAAAGAAAAGAAAAAAGGGACAATTGCTACTATCTTTTTCCACACTTGTGCTTCAAAGTAGCACCATGTTCTTCATTATAGAGAGTCTCATGTTTAGTCAGTTTCATATACTAGTGGGAATTTTCGTTATAGAACTTGGCTTGTATATTCCAACGATGGGCTTCCTCAAATGCCCTAGGCCTTCGTGAGCAAGCAAGTTGGATGCACACCCACTAGTTTCTTTTGTTGAGCTTTCATTCATATTTAGCTCTAGTGCATCCGTTGCATGGCAATCCCTACTCACTCACATTGATATCTATTGATGGGCATCTCCATAGCCCGTTGATACGCCTAGTCGATGTGAGACTATCTCCCTCTTTTTTTCTTCTCCACAACCACCTCTATTCCACCCATAGTGCTATATCCATGGCTCACGCTCATGTATTGCGTGAAAGTTGAAAGGTTTGAAAAGATAGAGCATGAAAACAAATATTTGGCTGAAATTGGGGTTGTGCATGATATGAATATTTAGTGTGATAATAAGGGAGCATAGCCAACACTATATGATTCTATAGGGATAACTTTCTTTAGCCATAGTATTTTGAGAAGACGTGATTGCTTTGTTAGTATTGCTTGAAGTATTGTTATTTCTTATGTCAATACAGACCTTTATCTTGAATCTTTCAGATCTGAACATTCATGCCACAATTAAGAGAATTACATTGAAAAACTATATTGGTTAGTATTCCACATCAAAAATTCTTTCTTTATCATTTACCTACTCGAGGACGAGCAGGAATTAAGCTTGGGGATGCTTGATACGTCTCCAACGTATCTATAATTTTTTATTGTTCCATGCTATTATTTATGAAGTCTTAGATGTTTAATGGGCTTTATCATTCACTTTTATATCATTTTGGGACTAACATACTAACCCAAAGGCCTAGTCCAGATTGCTGTTTTTTTTCCTATTTCATGGTTTTGCAGAAATGGAATATCAAACGGAGTCCAAACAGAATGAAACCTTCGCAGGAGATATTTTTGGAGGAAATCACGCAAGATACACTTCGGGGCCAAGCCAGAGGACATGGGACCCACCCTCAAGGGTGGGGGCGCGCCCCCTGCCTCGAGGGCAGCCCCTGTGGCCCCTGGTGCCCCTCTTCCTCCTATATATACCTACGTACCCCAGAAACTCCGTACGCAGAGAGAAAAACCCTAATTCCACCGCCGTAGCTGCTCTTCCTGTGGAGATCCCATCTTGGAGCCTGTTCCGGGAGGGGGATCCATCACGGAGGCCTTCTTCATCATCATCATCGTCCTCACCATGAGTTGTGAGTAGTTTACCACTGACCTTCAGGTCCATAGCTAGTATCTAGATGGCTTCTTCTCTCTCTCTCCGGATCTCAATACAAATTTCTCCTCGGTCTTCGAGGAGATCTATTCGATGTAATCTCTTTTTGCGGTGTGTTTGTCGAGATCCGATGAGTTGTGAGTTTATGATCAAGGTTATCTATGAAAGATATTTGGTTCTTCTCTGAACTTTTTATGTGTGCTCATAATATCCTTGCAAGTCTCTTTGAATTATTGGTTTGGTTTGGCCTACTTGTGACGCCCGGGTAATCAAGCTACAGTAAACCTCTGCTAATGATGCCACGTCATTGGCATCACTGTTGTGAATCTCGCGATAGTTCAAAACCGATTCAAAATCAAATTAAAATCAAATTAAAATCAAATTAAAATCAAGCAAACAATAAAAGTTTTCAAATATTAAAACTAAAATGTTCGGAGTGAACCAAATAATGCATAGGCAATTATGGTAGAGAAACCAAACTTTTATAAAGTGTTTAAATACCCTAAAATAATTGAAACATGGGTTAAAACAAATAGCTAAATGCTTTTAAAATTCTAACAATGCTAAACTAGATTAGGTATGTGCGAAACTTAATTATGTTAGTGGCCTAATTATTTATACTAATTTAGGTGCAAGTTTCTTATTTTTAGAAAACTAGTTTTGATACAAAAGGGAAATAGAAATCAGTAGCTAAAACTAAAACAGAAAAGAAAATGTTAAAATAAAAAAAAATGCACTGTGCACTTACCAGGCCCAGAGCACACAGTGCCAGGCCCGGCGCACACAGTGTCACGCCCAGCCCATCGCACTGGTCGTTGTCTTCTTCATCGCCGTGGCAGCATCGCACGCGCCCGTGGCCGATGCAACCGGTGGATCGACGCCACCGAGGCCCTACAGGGCACCGGGGGGGATATGTGCGCCGCCCGCGAGTGATACGTCCAAAACGTATCTATAATTTCTGCTTGCTCCATGCCTCTTTTGTGTGATATTGCTATGATATTGATGCACTTCCATACACTTTTGATCATATTTGGACTAACCTATGGACTCAGTGCACCACAGTGCCAGTTCCTGTTTTCTGCTGTTTTTCTATTTCAGGTTTCCCCCATATTAAAAGTGCTCCAAAAATTCCGGGAAAAATACAGGAAAAATCAGCGTACAGGAAGCTTTGAGAAGAACTAAAGCGGGGCCAGAGGGGAGCCAGGGGTGGCCCAGGCGGCCACCTGGCGCGGCCCCACCCCTGGCCGCGCCAGGGGGGCGCCTGGGGCCCCGGCTCCGCCTTTGGTGACCCCCCTTCGCATATATATTCCTCTCGTCCCGAAACCCTCGAGGACGGAACCCTTTTTCGCAATCTCGCCTCTGTTCCGTCGCCGCAGCGCTTCCAAGATCGGGAGCATCAGGAGAACTCTTCCCGGCACCTTGCCGGAGGGGAGAACCACCACCGGGAGCTTCTCCACCACCATGGACGCTTCCCGGATGAGTCGTGAGTAGTCCCCCTTGGACCATGGGTCCATGACCAGTAGCTATGTGATGTTCTCCTTCCCTCTTTACTCTTCATGGTTTAGACCTCGTGAGCTGCCCTACATGATCGAGGCACATATGTAATATTTCTGCTGTTGCTTAGCTGAGTTTGCTGGGATCTGATGGATTATGAGACTATGTTCAGATTGTGTTTGAGTAATATATTTGATTAACCTCTTTTATATCTTTGTTCTTGAGTAATTCTAGCATGTTCTCCGTTGTTGTTTATTGCTTTGGCCAAGTAGTAGGTAGTAACTCCAAGAGGGAGCGTTATGCTTGATTGTGGGTTCATGCCCCCTGATGATTAGCTTGAGTGACAGAAACATGAGTCTAGGGGATGTGCTGTTGCCACAAGGGAGAAAACAACGGTGCTTGTACTTGCGGGTGCAAGGATTGTTTACTTTACGCAAAGTTCTTTTAATGCAGTTGTCTGTTGCTTTGAGTTTACACTTTGGGTGGGATTCGCAACTTAATACCAGCGAGATGTTCTGGATAGATATCTCAAGGTGGATGATTAGTAGTAGATGCAGATGGATTTCGGTCTACTTGCCTTGGCGTACCGCCCATGCTTTTGAGCCTCTACCTTTCTTTGCAGCATAGTTAGCATTGGTTTGCGCACATAATCCTGTCAATTGCCTAGCTGTAATTTGTTCACCTCGCTTTGCTGTTTTATCGTCTTTTGGGAGAGACATCACTAGTGAACATCATGGGACCCCCGGTCCATATTACCACCACTGATCACACCTTCTATTTACTTCCTGTTTCTATTTCCTAGTTGCAGTCATAGCTATCATTATTACCTCTTGTGTTTGATCCTTTGTAAACAACAAGGCCGGAGGGATTGACAACCTCTCTGTACTCGTTGGGAGCAAAGTTATTTGTATATGTGTGCAGGTCCTGTCAACCGCTAAGTTTCTGGCGCCGTTGACACCTACTTGTCGACCCTCTCACGGGATTCGATCCTTGGTATCTTTGCCAAGGGAAATTTGCCGCTACGCTACATCTCACACCTTCCACTTGGGGTAACCAACGAGGGGCGAGAAGCCATCAGCGAGCCCCTAGTAAACCCTAGCGCCATTTTCCCCTTCCCTTGCGCCGCCTTTTTCCACCTCGTTCGCAGCCAAACCACGTCTCCATGGACAACCTCATCCTCGTGGCCACTGCCCTCCCCGCCGCCTGAGACTGCGCCGGGAGCATCACCTCTGTCGTCTTCGTCAACTACGTGGACGTATTCGAGCTCCAGACCCCTGCCTCGCGCGGATCGACGCCCTCCGCCGCCGTGGATCGCCGACGCTGTCCGTCTGCTCCAAGCCTCCCACGAGCCCATCTTTGCACCCCTATAGGTCTCAGTGAGCTCCTCGACCTTTCCCCCTCCTCGAGCAGTAGCTCGCACCCCCTAACACTGCTCCCCGCCGCGTCGAGAACCCACCGCCACCGTTCACCTCGCCAGCGCAGCCATAGTCGGCAAAGCTCACCCCCGAGCACTGTTGCGTGCTCACCACACCCCTAGGATGCAGACGCACCCTTCGGTGCTTACTCTCGTGCCCTCTAGCGCCATACCCGTCAAAGCCGTGCTCCGGCCTCTGTCTCCGGTCGTCGCTCGAGTCGTTCCCAGCCTCCCGGGCGGCTGCCAATGCCGCAGACCGACGCGCGGCTCGGCCCGCGTCCGAACAAGCTAGGTCGCGCTCGTGTGGACTGCTGTGTTGCGATCCCGTTTCCCCCCGCCGTTCCTGTGGTCGCCGCCGGCGCGCCACCGCAGGCGCTCGTGTCCGAGCATGCCTGTCACCGCCGCTCCTACCGGCTGCTGCTGCTGATGGCCGCGGCCGCTGCCGCCTATGCTCCGCCTGCGGCCACCGCCCGCGCCACCGCCATCTCCCGCTGCCGCAGCACACCCGCCGCAACCACTGCTTGCCGCCCCACCGCCGCTGCCACCCTCCGCCGGTGCCGTCCCCTACGGCCGGCCCCCGCCGCGCACTCCGGCCACCGCCCCCTGTCCCCCCCCCCGCTCGCGGCCCCTCTAGCCGGCCAGCCTCGCCGCGCCCTGGCCACGGCCAGTGGCTGCGCTGCGTGCGAGCTGTGTGGCCGCCGGCCACAACCAAGTGGGCTGATGGGGCCTATTCATTTAGACCAACCTGACCCACTAACCCGCAGGCCCTCACCCACCTGGTGGCTAAACTTAAATTAGTTTAGTTTAAATAATATTAAACTAGCAGAGTATGACATGTGGGGTCCCGGTGAGCCCTTAGACTAGTCAGCTGGTCCAGGTTGACTGCTGACTAGGCAGTCAACTGGACCCCACTTGTCAGCCTCTTATTGCACTTTTCTGGGTACACTTTTGTGTACCTGTAGCAATTTACTACTAAAATAAATTCGAATTAAATTAAAATCCAGAAAATTCAGAAATCAATTAAACTTTGAAAAATCATATAAAATAAACCGTAACTCGGATGAAAATAATTTATATATGAAAGTTGCTCAGAACGCCGAGACGAATCCGATTACGCAGTCTGTTCGTTCACCACACGTCTCTAGCATAGCGAACGTGCAACATTTCACCTCTGGTTCATCAGTCCGAAAACGCGAAATATCGGGAATACTTTCCCGAATGTTTCCTCCTTCGTTGGTACCACCTACTACCACGTTAGGTCACACGTAGCACCGCGTATTGCCATGTTATGCTTTGTGGTGCGATGTTTGCTTTATATTTATTGTTTCTCCCCCTCTTCTCTTTGATAGACCCCGGGGCTGAGACCGCTGACGGTGCCACTGTGATCGACTGCGTCGACGATGACCCCTCCGTCTTGCCAGAGCAACCAGGCAAGCCCCCCCCCCCTTGATCACTAGATATCGCCTATTCTTCTCTCTACTGCTTGCATTAGAGTAGTGTAGCATGTTACTTGTATCGAATAATCCTATTCTGTTGCATAGCCTGTCATTGTTGCTACAACTGTTGATACATGTACCTGCTATCCTAATGCTTAGTATAGGATGCTAGTTTTCCATCAGTGGCCCTACATTCTTGTCTGTCTGCCATGCTATACTATCGGGCCGTGATCACTCGGGTGGTGATCACGGGTATATACTATATACATTTTACATGACACATGATGATGATTCGGATATGGGGCCAGAAGGGGCAGGTGGTTCCACACAGGTAGTGGTGGGCCTGGGTTCCCGGCAGCCCCCTGATGGTTACTTTGTGGCGGAGCGACAGGGCGGGTTGCGACCACCTAGGAGACAGGTGGGCCTGGCCCTGGTCGTTGTCCGTGGTTATTTCATAATAACACGCTTATCGAGATCTTGGTATTTGATCTGAGTCTTGCCATTGGCCTATACGCACTAACTAGCTACGTGGGAATAGTTATGGGTACTCGACGTCGTGGTATTAGCCGAAGCCTTCTTGACGTCAGCGACTGAGCGGCGCGCGCCGGGTTGGACCACGTAACGTAACTTCCTTAGTAATGGAGGTTGCTAGGTCTGCTCACCGGCCGCGTACGCAACATGCAGGTGTGCGTTGGGCGATGTGCCCGGACCCCTGTGCGCCAAGGACTTAGACCGGCGTGTTGACCTCTCTGTTGTGCTTAGGTAGGGTTGCGACGTGTTGATCTTCCGAGGCCGGGCATGACCCTGGAAAGTGTGTTCGGTCAAATGGGATCGAGCGTGCTGGTTTATGTGGTGGACCCCTGTAGGGAAGTTAATCTATTCGAATAGTCGTGTCCCTCGGTAAAAGGATGACCCGGAGTTGTACTCCGACCTCATGACAACTAGAACCGGATACTTAATAAAACACACCCAGATGAGTTCCAGATATAACTCGGTGGTTGCTCTCTCACAGGGTGATGTGCGGGAGGATCGCCGGGTAGGATTATGCTATACGATGTTACTTGGTGAACTCTTCAGCTACTCAAGACGGAGGCTGCCAGAAGCTTTGACGCTTGTTACTATTCCATCTACTCTCTTCTACTGCTGCAAGATGGAGGTTGCCAGAAGCGTAGTCTTCGATTGGATTAGCTATCCCCCTCTTATTCTGGCATTCTGCAGTCTAACCCACATATATTACCCCTTTACACAGATACCATTGCATATGTAGTGTAGATCCTTGCTTGCGAGTACTTTGGATGAGTACTCACGGTTGCTTTGCTCCCTCTTTTCCCCTTCTTTCTTCTTTCTGGTTGATGCAACCAGATCGGTGGAGCCCAGGAGCCAGAGGATCCCGATGATGTTTCTACATGGAGTTCGGCTTCGAGGAGTAGTTAGGAGGTCCCAGGCAGGAGGCCTTGCCTTTTCGATCGTTGTTACTTTTGTGCTAGCCTTCTTAAGGCAAACTTGTTTAACTTATGTCTGTACTCTGATATTATTGCTTCCGCCGACTCTTGTGTTTCGAGCTTATGTATTCGAACCCTCGAGGCCCCTGGCTTGTAATATAAAGTTTGTATTATTTTAATTTGTGTCTAGAGTTGTGTTGTGATATCTTCCAGTGAGTCCCTGATCTTGGTCGTACACATTTGCGTGCATGATTAGTGTACGGTCAAATTGGGGGCGTCACAAGTTGGTATCAGAGCCGACTGCCTGTAGGAATCCCCCTTTCCAACTGTTTGGCCGAAGTTGAGTCTAGTCTTTGAAAAAAAACAAATTTACTAACTTGTTGTGTGGCTTACGGGCCCACAGCACAAATGGATGGTTTTAGGATCTTTTATTACTCATCTTTACTCTGGGAATCTGATCTCTCTTCTATTCGGGTTAATTGATTTTACTAATGATGACACTAGGTTCTCGTAACTATTTCTCCCGGAGAGCCCTCATTCCGGAAGATCACCTGCTTCGTCAGAAGACTTTGAGGATATCCCTCGATATTTTCCCGAGACCCTTGTGCTAATTGTCTTTGCAATTCACTGCCACCGATATATCCCTATGGATATTTGCATGCACTTGGCATTCTCATTATCATTCCTCGTCGCTCTTGTTATTACAAGATGCCTCGAAATATTCTCCGTTGTCCTGAGAATCCTTTGAGTTACTGCCCTGCCATTTTATTTCGCATGAAAACCCTTACGGTTATTTCCTCACATTTATTGAGGATTCGTTCTTCTCAATTGTTCACGTGTCTCACAAAATTCTTCGGAATACTTTTCGATCTTTCGAAAATCCTCTGCAGCCTGTTACTCTTGAAATTCTTGCCTCCTTGCATTATGGTTAATTCCATATGACTAGTAGTCTTCGTTAACATCACTTGTCTTAGCCATTTTGAGCATCATTATTCAATGTGTGCGTATGCACGCAGTCATCAGGTTCTCCCTTTTAAAATTATATTTCCGGCTCAAATGTCATTACGGACATGAGTTGGTTTTCGGCAATTCAAACCTTTACTGATTGTCCAACTAAGTGTTTTCAACTTGTCCATCCTTGATCGGAGCGTCTGCTTCTGATCCTTCGTTTTGGAAACCATAATTTCTTTCTATTTAAGCATCAGACTAATCAGGTGATTCTTGAATCTGAGGCCTTTGCATTCTTTTTTCCTCTGAGTGAGTACCGATACTCACATCAGCTCCGTTGTGGATCACCCGATCCGTTGTTGGATTGTTATCCGACAATGTCCTTCATATTTAAGCACCTTGTGAGTTCTTCCCCTGATACATAATGCCTTTGGTAAATTGTATCCTCTGTTTGGCCAACCATGCTCTACTTTCGAGCTGGTGTAACTACTTTTGAAATTGTGGTATATGTTACTAAGATGCCCGATGGGTTGAACCTATGCCTTCCGCTAATCCGTGAGAACCCGAAAGTTTTCACAAGTCATACTCTTACGGTGTCCCACCAAATAAAATTCCAACACTACAATTTTATCAAAGCGAGAGGTGAATGAAATGATATGCATTAAAGAAGTGGGAGTCGACCTTGAACTTTGTGTTCATGCCCATGAAAATGATGTAGACCGTCTCGGAAGCTTCTTGCAAAATGATTATCCAGCAGTATGATTCTTTCAGTATTCTCGAATTGATTCCTTACATTTTTGGTTTCAACCATGTTGTCCCGATCTGACATATCTGATGTGAATTCATTTTAGTGCCTCACCTATTTTTGGCAAGGTTGAAGTATTTACTGTCATAGGTCAATGACCCGGTTCTACTTCTAGCATGTTCTACCTTCGAGTATTACCCCCTAGTATCTCGAAGATGTCTTGCCATTGCACCACATCTTACTTTGTTGAAGTAATGTCTTTCCTTGTCGTAATCACTCTACGGGTTCTGGGTTGTTGTCAACCCAGGACACCGACTAGTGAAATTATTCCGCACTACAAATCAATTACCCCTAGTATTTTTACTGGGAAATTATGAACTCAATCTGGTCATTCCTAGACTATAGGCTGCACCCTGGTCTTGCTATCTTTGACTGTGCTACCTCGTCCTTCTCTGGTGCACGAATTCTTCAATGTGTGAGAACGACTTACATCGAGCTTTCAACATCATGTTGCTTGTCTTGAAAGGCAATTTTGGTTCCGAACTTGCATCTTATATATTGCTCCTATAACTTGCACTTCGTTATTCCCTTGTTGCCATTGTTGTTTGGTTGCATCCTCTTGAAACCTCCCGGCAAATGTGTCGGATCCCCTTCAACACTTTGACTTCTTCCGAGATGTCAACTGTGTTCATGACGAGAAATACCCTCCTTGCCCTCGATGATTTTCATTATCATCGGCAACACCCTTGACTTCCTTTCATCGCGAACTTGTCCACATTATGAATACAACTTGCTCTCCAGCTAGTGTTGTGTTCTACATTGAAGTATTACTGTCTTTTATGTCGAGAATGTTGTGGGGATTGCTTCACCTCTTAGAAATTCTCGGTATGATGATACTTCTCACCATCATCATTCTTCCTTGGTCCCCATGTTGTTTTTAATCGGGATACCAATATGCTAACAATGCTGCTTGAGATCTATACTTCTAGCTACCCTATTGCTATGAAGTTAACGATCGACAGTTCGTTCTTAGACTGTTGGTTATTGAATCGCCACTCTAACATTGATCTTGCTGCCTAAGGTCATATTTCGGGCACACCTTTCAACTAATTATTAATGGTGTATGTTTTCCTCGAGCATACAACATTATATCATTTGAATTGACAAGTGTCTTCTTGTTCACATTATTGTGGAAATCCATCCTTTTGGAAATTCTTGACGAATTGTTGCTGAGCCCATCAGCCACCTCCTCATACTCTCCTTGGTTTAATGATGAACTATTGTTTCGGGAACTCGCTCCCATAGTTCATTTCCCGAGAATCTTGCAATGACATTTCGTTGATTAATGTTGCACCGATTCTTCTCAAAGATCCCAAGTCTGAGGTATCATGACACCAATCGGATCTGAATCCCGGTCAGATATAATTGTTGCGACAACTTTCGAGGAGTTATAATATTGGTCCTTTGATGACTCGATAATATGATGTCATGCCTAGCACCCCTGGCTGGACGACTTATCATTATAATCTCTTTTGCAAGGATAACCGTTCTTCCAGGAGGAAAGTGTAAGACTTATTCTATAAGTTGTTCGTGATGAATCCTTGTATATCCAAGTCCGACCTTTGCTTCAAGACCATGCCAATGCTATCTCGAAGCATGTCTGTGGTAATCCTATTTTCAACAAGAGCATTTGAAGCCCAATGCTAAATGTTTCTTGGTCAGTTATCCAAACACCGTTGTATGGGTAACATCTTGATTAATCCTTGCCTCTTTATCTGAATGGTTGGATACTTGCTCTCCAACCCTGTATGCCATGTTCTGCTTGTCCATGGGAAGGATATACTCCTATTAATTGTGTGTAATCACAATTTTCCTTTCCATTTGTTTGTTTAACCTTTCTTCGTTCTACATATACTCTAAGCAGTAATAAATATTTTTTGCTTATATAAACACCTTGGTGTATAACTCTGTCAGTAAGACCCTGTTACTATTGTTGATAACACTTCGGTAGCCACCAATGGGCGAGAACTTTGCATATTGGTCCGCCTCGTTACAACGAGCGGGGAAATGGTTCTCTTCGTTCTCCGTCCTTGCTACCGACATTGTTGCCGACATAGCTGACAAGCTATCCACTGACATGCCTCCCTGTCGCGGCTGTGCAAGATGTCACCACCCTTCCTATTTCAACCCACATGGTGGCCCATAACTCACAGGTCCACTGGATCGAAACCTGACTCTTCTTTACAACCCGGATTCTAATGTATCCTTTGCACCTGGCTTCGAATGTGATTCACGAGCGAAATTCTATACCATTATTCATCCTGGAATCAAACACCATGTTATTCTCGTTGTTCAAGCTCCCATTCCAGCTTCTGTCTAGGCATCGAATGATTGCCTACCCTTTTAAAACTTTGGTACCATCGTATATTGCACTCAACGAATTCACTAAAACACAACTCATGGGGTACCTCGTGTCTTTCCCATTGAGTTCACCGTTAGATGCCCAGCTTTGTGGAGTTGCGTTCTTCCGGAGTTTTTCCCCTGGTCGCGTTCGTAGGACGATGGAGATCCCGAAGAAAGGATGACGACTTGGTCACGATGACTTGAAGCAGAGAAATGAGGACATCAACGAAAAGGGATCAACCTCTTCGAAAGGGCAGCCAAGACTGAGAAGACTCGTTAGGTTTTCGCTACCAGCACTTCCCCCCTACTCCACTGCTTAAATCTCGGGACGAGATTTCTTGTAGTGGAGGAGAACTGTGACGCCCGGGTAATCAAGCTACATAAACCTCTGCTAATGAAGCCACGTCACCACGATTACTGTTGTGAATCTCGCGATAGTTCGAAACCGATTCAAAATCAAATTAAAATCAAGCAAACAATAAAAGTTTTCAAATATTAAAACTAAAATGTTCGGTGTGAACCAAATAATGCATAGGCAATTATGGTGGAGAAACCAAACTTTTATAAAGTGTTTAAATACCCTAAAATAATTGAAACATGGGTTGAAACAAATAGCTAAATGCTTTTAAAATTCTAACAATGCTAAACTAGATTAGGTATGTGCGAAACTTAATTATGGTAGTGGCCTAATTATTTATACTAATTTAGGTGCAAGTTTCTTATTTTTAGAAAACTAGTTTTGATACAAAAGGGAAATAGAAATCAGTAGCTAAAACTAAAACAGAAAAGAAAAGGTTAAAATAAAAATAAAATGCACTGTGCACTTACCAGGCCCAGCGCACACAGTGCCAGGCCTGGCGCACACAGTGTCACGCCCAGCCCATCGCACTGGTCGTTGTCTTCTTCATCGCCGTGGCAGCATCGCACGCGCCCGCGGCCGATGCAACCGGTGGATCGACGCCACCGAGGCCCTACAGGGCACCGGGGGGGATATGTGCGCCGCCCGCGAGCCCCTAGTAAACCCTAGCGCCATTTTCCCCTACCCTTGCGCCGCCTTCTTCCACCTCGTTCGCAGCCAAACCACGTCTCCA
This sequence comes from Secale cereale, assembly GCA_902687465.1. Taxonomy (NCBI): domain Eukaryota; kingdom Viridiplantae; phylum Streptophyta; class Magnoliopsida; order Poales; family Poaceae; genus Secale; species Secale cereale. The sequence continues at coordinate 521,324,358 of LR738709.1, forward strand.
TGGCCGACCTGATCCTCGTGGCCACTGCCCTCCCTGCCGCCTGAGACTGCGCCGGGAGCATCGCCTCTGTCGTCTTTGTCAACTACGTGGACGTATTCGAGCTCCAGAACCCTGCCTCGCGCGGATCGACGCCCTCCGCCGCCGTGGATCGCCGACGCTGTCCGTCTGCTCCAAGCCTCCCCGGAGCCCATCTTCGCACCCCTACAGGTCTCAGTGAGCTCCTCGACCTTTCCCCCCTCCTCGCGCAGTAGCTCACACCCCCTAACACTGCTCCCCGCCGCGTCGAGAACCCACCGCCGCCGTTCACCTCGCCACCGCAGCCATAGTCGGCCAAGCTCACCCCCGAGCATTGTTGTGTGCTCACCACACCCCTAGGATGCAGACGCACCCTTCGGTGCTTACTCCCGTGCCCTCTAGCGCCATACTCGTCGAAGCCGTGCTTCGGCCTCTATCTCCGGTCATCGCTCGAGTCGTTCCCAGCCTCCCGGGCGGCTGCCAATGCCGCAGACCGACGCGCGGCTCTGCCCGCGTCCGAACAAGCTAGGCCGCGCTCGTGTGGACCGCTGTGTTGCGATCCCGTTTCCCTCCGCCGTTCCTGTGGTCGCCGCCGGCGCGCCACCGCAGGCGCTCGTGTCCGAGCATGCCTGTCACTGCCGCTCCTACCGGCTGCTGCTGCTGATGGCCGCCGCCGCTGCCGCCTATGCTCCGCCTGCGGCCACCGCCCGCACCACCGCCGTCTCCCACTGCCGCAACACACCCGCCGCAACCACTGCTTGCCGCCCCGCCGCCGCTGCCACCCTCCGCCGGCGCCGTCCCCTACGGCCGGCCCCCGCCGCGCACTCCGGCCACCGCCCCCTGTCCTCCCCCCCGCTCGCGGCCCCTCTAGCCGGCCAGCCTTGCCGCGCCCTGGTCACGGCCAGTGGCTGCGCTGCGTGCGAGCCGTGTGGCCGTCGGCCACAACCAAGTGGGCTGATGGGGCCTATTCATTTAGACTAACCCGACCCACTAACCCGCAGGCCCTCACCCACCTGGTGGCTAAACTTAAATTAGTTTAGTTTAAATAATATTAAACTAGCAGAGTATGACATGTGGGGTCCCGGTGAGCCCTTAGACTAGTCAGCTGGTCCGGGTGGACTGCTGACTAGGCAGTCAACTGGACCCCACTTGTCAGCCTCTTATTGCACTTTTCTGGGTACACTTTTGTGTACCTGTAGCAATTTACTACTAAAATAAATTCGAATTAAATTAAAATCCAGAAAATTCAGAAATCAATTAAACTTTGAAAAATCATACAAAATAAATCGTAACTCGGATGAAAATAATTTATATATGAAAGTTGCTCAGAACGACGAGACGAATCCGATTACACAGTCTGTTCGTTCACCACACGTCTCTAGCATAGCGAACGTGCAACATTTCACCTCTGGTTCATCAGTCCGAAAACGCGAAACATCGGGAATACTTTCCCGGATGTTTCCTCCTTCGTTGGTATCATCTACTACCACGTTAGGTCACACGTAGCACCGCGTATTGCCATGTTACGCTTTGTGGTGCGATGTTTGCTTTATATTTATTGTTTCTCCCCCCTCTTCTCTTCGATAGACCCCGGGGCTGAGACCGCTGACGGTGCCACTGTGATCGACTGCGTCGACGACGACCCCTCCGTCTTGCCAGAGCAACCAGGCAAGCCCCCCCCCCCTTGATCCCCAGATATCGCCTATTCTTCTCTCAACTGCTTGCATTAGAGTAGTGTAGCATGTTACTCCTATCGGATAATCCTATTCTGTTGCATAGCCTGTCATTGTTGCTACAACTGTTGATACCTGTACCTGCTATCCTAATGCTTAGTATAGGATGCTAGTTTTCCATCAGTGGCCCTACATTCTTGTCCGTCTGCCATGCTATACTATCGGGCCGTGATCACTCGGGTGGTGATCACGGGTATATACTATATACATTTTACATGACACATGATGATGATTTGGATATGGGGCCTGAAGGGGCAGGTGGTTCCACACAGGTAGTGGTGGGCCTGGGTTCCCGGCAGCCCCCTGATGGTTACTTTGTGGCGGAGCGACAGGGCGGGTTGCGACCACCTAGGAGATAGGTGGGCCTGGCCCTGGTCGTTGTCCGTGGTTATTTCATAATAACACGCTTATCGAGATCTTGGTATTTGATTTGAGTCTAGCCATTGGCCTATACGCACTAACCAGCTACGTGGGAATAGTTATGGGTACTCGACGTCGTGGTATCAGCCGAAGCCTTCTTGATGTCAGCGACTGAGCGGCGCGTGCCGGGTTGGAACGCGTAACATAACTTTCTTAGTAATGGAGGTTGCTAGGTCTGCTCACCGGTTGCGTACGCAACGTGCAGGTGTGCGTTGGGCGATGGGCCCGGACTCCTGCGCGCCTAGGACTTAGACCGGCGTGCTGACCTCTCTGTTGTGCTTAGATAGGGCTGCGACGTGTTGATCTTCCGAGGCCGGGCATGACCCTGGAAAGTGTGTCCGACCAAATGGGATCGAGCGTGCTGGGTTATGTGGTGCACCCCTGCAGGGAAGTTAATCTATTCGAATAGCCGTGTCCCTCGGTAAAAGGATGACCCGGAGTTCTACTCCGACCTCATGACAACTAGAACCGGATACTTAATAAAACACACCCAGATGAGTTCCAGATATAACTCGGTGGTTGCTCTCTCACAGGGTGATGTGCGGGAGGATCGCCGGGTAGGATTATGCTATACGATGTTACTTGGTGAACTCTTCAGCTACTCAAGACGGAGGCTGCCAGAAGCTTTGACGCTTGTTACTATTCCATCTACTCTCTTCTACTGCTGCAAGATGGAGGTTGTCAGAAGCGTAGTCTTCGATTGGATTAGCTATCCCACTCTTATTCTGGCATTCTGCAGTTTAACCCACATATATTACCCCTTTACACAGATACCATTGCATATGTAATGTAGATCCTTGCTTGCGATTACTTTGGATGAGTACTCACGGTTGCTTTGCTCCCTCTTTTCCCCCTTCTTTCTTCTTTCTGGTTGATGCAACCAGGTCGGTGAAGCCCAGGAGCCAGAGGATCCCGATGATGTTTCTACATGGAGTTCGGCTTCGAGGAGTAGTTAGGAGGTCCCAGGCAGGATGCCTTGCCTTTTCGATCGTTGTCACTTTTGTGCTAGCCTTCTTAAGGCAAACTTGTTTAACTTATGTCTGTACTCAGATATTATTGCTTCCGCTGACTCTTGTGTTTCGAGCTTATGTATTCGAACCTTCGAGGCCCCTGGCTTGTAATATAAAGTTTGTATTATTTTAATTTGTGTCTAGAGTTGTGTTGTGATATCTTCCAGTGAGTCCTTGATCTTGGTCGTACACATTTGCGTGCATGATTAGTGTACGGTCATATCGGGGGCGTCACACTACTAGATCTATAGTTCTTGCAATGGGAAAAGTGCTTGGCTTTGGGTTCAATCTTGCGGTGTCCTTTCCCAGTGACAGTAGGGGCAGCAAGGCACGTATTGTATTGTTGCCATCGAGGATAAAAAGATGGGTTTTCATCTTATTGCTTGAGTTTATCCCTCTACATCATGTCATCTTGCTTAAGACGTTACTCTGTTTGTATAAACTCAATACTCTAGATGCATGCTGGATAACGGTCGATGTGTGGAGTAACAGTAGTAGATGCAGGCATGAGTCGGTCTACTTGTCTCGGACGTGATGCCTATATACAATGATCATGCCTAGATAGTCTCGTAATTATTCGCTTTTCTATCAATTGCTCGACAGTTATTTGTTTACCCGCCGTAAAATATCGCTATCATGAGAGAAGCCACTAGAGAAAACTATGGCCCTCTAGTCTATCTTTATCATATTACTTTCCCGTCAACTAGTCAATTTCTGCCGTCGTTGTTTATTTGCTTTCTTTACTTTCTGTTTTACTAAACCAAAAATACCAAAATTATAAACTATCATCTCTATCAGATCTCACTATCGTAAGTGACCATAAAGAGATTGATAACCCCTTATCGCGTTGGCTGCGTAGTTCTTATTGTTTGTGCAGGTGCGAGGGACTGGCGCGTGGTCTCCTACCGGATTGATACCTTGGTTCTCAAAAACTGAGGGAAATACTTACTCTACTGTGTTGCATCTCCATTTTCTCTTCGAGGGAATACAACACAAGCTCAAGAGGTAGCAGACCAGGAGTTGTTCGGAGGCTCCGGGCAGGAGGCCTCGCCTTTTGATCTAGTGTCGTTGTTTGGCTCAACCTTCTTAAGGCAAAACTTGTCTAACTATGTATGTACTTAGATCATACTCCTATTTGCTTTGCTGACTTATGTATTTTGGGTTCTTCTGACACTGGCTTGTAATATTTGAGATTTATGTTTATTCTTTGTGTCGTAGAGTTGTGTTGTGATATTGACATGAGTTACCATTCGTGATCGTGCATGATGCGTGTATGATTACACACAAGGGAGGTGGCTTCGGTATCATGAAGGGCGGCATAGGAGATGGCTATGGTGGTAACATGGATGGCATGAGAGGTGGCCTTGGAGGTAGCTTCGGTGGAGGTGACGACATGGATGGATCACAAGAAAATGTTCACAATGTGCCATGAAACAACGGTGTGAAAGAAGGAAATGATGATATTCAAGCTAAGGTCCAAAACATGCCAAGTGATAACGAAGAAGATGCAAGTTGAGAGGCCGTCTTTATTTTTGAGTTTATGTGCACTTTTATTTGTTGGATCATGAACTATGTTTGTTATGATGCACTATGAGACTATTATTTTGCTATGTTGATGTTGAATTTGACATATTGTATTATGTGTGTGACGATGTTGCAAAATTTGAGATGATTTTGACTCAAATATGTGTTGTTGCACAATTTCTATTGGCGCTACTGTCGCGCGGCTAGCCTATTTTTTACATGAAAAAGTCCAAAATAAACCTTCAACTTATAGACAAACCCTGACCTTGCAATTTCGGAAAATCGGCACACCGGACTCTCTAATCCCGGTTTATTTTAAACCTTGACGGTGTTTAACTGGTATTCGTTGACGTGACAAGGATCGTTTACGGGCTGGCAGGACATTAGGACGAATTGCGCTGCCATTAACGCAGTTGCTCGCACGCTCGCTCATTTTTATAATTTTCTTTGTTTTTTCATTTTCGTGATGATAATTTCTTCTTTCTAATTTTCGTAATGAAAATAAACATTTTTTTACAAACGTACTTGTCTTCTACCATCCAACCAAAATTTTCAAACGCATAATTTTACAAAGATTTTTTAATTTGCGTTAATTTTCGTGCCGAAACATTAAACGGGGAAGATTATATGGGGAGGATGTATTATTAGGAGCGACAAAAAATTACAAGCGGCCACAAAAATTTGACAATACTTGAACTCAGGGCGTCGCACTCGCAGATAGGGATGAAAACGGAGCGGAAACGGACATAACTGAGTGCTACCATATTTGTTTTCATATATTTTTGCACAAATGGAAATGAATACGAAAACCCCGGAAATGAATACGAAAACAGATATTACCGGAAACGGACACGGAACGAATACAAAGCGGACACTGAAATAGAAGTAGACGTTGACCGGAACTTAAAACCACCTTGAATCATAGAGAAATACATACAAAAAACAAATTTAGTTAATTGTTAACATGGCTATAGGGTCAAGCTGAGTACATGTGTAGTAGTAGAAGTTGGGCCCCAGATGATCCATTCTACTCATTGTGTCATTGTGTATTGTTTGGTGCTTGGACTACAAAGCAACCATAGTTCTATAGTAAAAAATAATAATTCCATATTCACGGAAACGGAAAGTTCCCTTTTCACGTCTGTTCTGGTAGAAAACACCGTTCCGTTTTTGTTTCCATTTTCACATAAAAAATTCCATTTCCACTTCCGTTTTGTAAATTTTCATTTTCATTTTCATATTTCCTCTCTGTTTCTATTTTCCCTCCGGAAAAGCGGAAAGTTTCCACTTCATTTTCATCCCTACTCGCAGAGGCCTCATCTAGCCAATCGGAATGAAGGCTGCAAATGAGTATATTTAGCATGTACTTATATATAAGAACAGAAATGAGCGTTCATATATGAAAACCTTTTTAGAATTTTTTTCAAAACATTTCGTAAAAAACAGTAAAGAATGTTGAAATACCGAATATATTTTTTAACGCAAATAATTTACGAAGTTCCAATATATTTTTTGAAAAATGTGACACGGTAACATTCTGCCTGATGCATATTTTACATTTTCTTAATGCCAATAAACTATTTAAAAAACCATACAAACATTTAAGAAAATCTTCAGTTTTTAAAATTTGATCCCATTTTTTCAAAAAATGTTTACGTTTCAAGTAGTGTTCACTCAAAATTGATTGTGTTTTAAAAAATGTTCATTTTTCAAAAAAGTATTCAGTATTTCCAAAAGTGTTTGCATTTTAGAAAACTCGAAGATTTAAAAATTGTTCGGGCCTGCACAGTTTTAATATTTCTTTGCGCTTAAGCAATTTTTCAAATCTCGACGCTGTTGTGCGTTGATAAATAGTTTGGGCCTCTAATTACACCATCAACAGCTAATGCTTCTAGTAGCTAGCTGGAGTAGTTTAGCACCGGCAGATCGTAAGTTTGAGTCCCGTAGGCATTTTTTACTTTGCGACCGCTGTCGACCGCCCCTTTGTGTATTTTGATTTTGCATGTTACGAAAAAACAAACTGTAGATTTCAAAAAAAGAAAAGGAAATACTACTGTCGATTTTCACTTTGCGTGTCACGAAGAAACAAACTGTTTCTGTCTGTTGGGCCGGCCCAGTCGCGACTGGAGTCGACAATTCCGGAATTCGAACATGTCATATAGACAATCCATGTTTGGAAACGTTGTCAAGGTTTAAAATAGACCGGGATTAAAGAGTTCGGTGTGCTAATTTTCGGGATTGCAAATTCAGGGTTTGATTTAGCTTCCGTCTATATTTTGAAGGTTTGGTTTGGACTTTTTCCATATTTTACATCATTTGTTGAAGATGCTGTTACACCGACTTATTTTATGAATTTTATACAGTACATTCGGTTGCACAACAATGACTGAATTCTGCATAATCAATATTGCAAACAGTTCCCATGATTACGACTGGTTGTCACAGTGACATGAAACAGTATAGATCACTTTTTTTTGTGCGGGAACACTATAGATCACTGATGCTGCTGCAGATTGCCTGATAGCGAAAGACTTTGGACGCATATTTATTGATAATTAAGCGATGCGTGTTTATCGAATAACAGACGAGGCGACCGGATACAATCCAGAAGCCATCACGTATATGAGACACTATATGGCACGTGTGGGATACTATATGCTTTTTCATGCTTTATTTATTAGTGGCGGGCGACGAAGCTCTTGATGGCGTCGATGAGCTCCTGGGCTCTCTCCCCGGTGGTAGGGTCCATGTCGACGGCGAACTTGTTGAGGTAGAAGGAATGGCTCATGCCACGGTTGATGAGCACCTCCACCTCCTTGCCGGCGGCACGCAGCGCGTCGCAGTACTCGAGGTTGGTGTCGCGGATGAGGTCCTTCTCCGCGACGGCCACCAGCATCGGCGGCAGAGGGACGGACTCCAGCGGCGGCGCGTTCGGGCCCATCGGGCATGTGTACGAGTGGTCTTTGGTGGCGCCCTTCGGTAGCGCCATGGCCAGAAACTTGTCAAGCATGTCCAGCGTGAAGAACACCGAGTCCGACGTTGACTGCAGCTCCGACTTGCTCCGCGTGGCGCGCACGAACCCCGGGTGGATCGGGACCCCGCCGGCGACGCGGAGGGGCGCCCAGGCGTCCGCGCCGTCCTCGCCGACGCGCGCGGCCACGAGGTGGACGAGGTTGCCACCGGAGCTGTCCCCGACGAGGAACACGCGGGATATGTCCGCGGCCTTGCGGAGGAGCTGGGCCGCGGGGTCGTCGAGAGAGCCTTCGTCGGACATGGCGATGGACCGCAGCCGGCGGAGCACGTCGACACCCGTGTATATCTGGGCGGGCAGACGGTGCTCTGGGGCTAACGGGAGCTCGGCGGTGACCACAACGGCGGGGACGGCGCACGCGAGGCGGGCGTAGAAGTGGTGGTACAAGACCCAGGACGGGTGGGAGATGCAGAAGCCGCCGCCGTGGAGCTGCACGATGACGGGGAGGCGGCCGACGCTGCCCGCGTCGACCTCGGGGAGGTACACCCGGAGGTTGGGCTCCCCGGGGAGGTCGTGGAGCGTGTGGCCGTCGCGGGGCACGGTGTAGGGCTGCACCGGCTGCATGAGCGGCAGGGCCTCCGGCGGGCCAGTCCACGTGCGGTCGATGCTGCCGTCGTCCATCACGCGCAGCCAGCCGGACACCTCGTCGACCACCTTCCGTCCGCTCGGCGGCGCCACGGTGGTGGTCGCCTGATGCTGCTGAGATGCGGCGGCGGGGGCCATCGGTCGTCGCTGTGTTGTGTCCGGGTCTGGCAAGCGCCCGGCGTCGTGTGTAGAGTACCGTCTACCGTGTGAGAGAGAGTGTGATGGTTTGGTGGTGGCAACAGGGGAGGGCAGGTGGAGTTTTATAGGCGGAGCAGAGCGATCGTTAAGGTGGTCTCGTCGCGCTTTGCCGTTGAATTTTTTGGAGGAAAATTTCGAAGCGGATGGCAGGGAATTTGATCAGAATTGTTGTGGAGGCAGTGCAGTTGGAGCTGGTAAACAAGGTGGTGCCGCGAAGGGCCAAAGGACGCAGTAGGCCGTGTGAAGCGTGGACTTGTGTGAAGCGCGTAGGCCGCGACAGAGATATGATGTGGACGTGTTGGTTGCGAGACACGGGAGGGAGTCCTTCCAGAAAAAAAAAACATTTTAAATTTGCTCATGAAGGTCGTTCTCATGTTGTAAACACGCAGTGTACCAAAGTCTGAAGACTGAACTAGGGGTTCGAGACCGTGCCGCCGTGGACTCGACTAATACACCTTGGTCTGGTCAGTCACAGAGCGGGGTCGGGGAATCACTTGTTTCTCACTACCAACAGCAGATTATATAGTACAGTAGAATAGATTAAAACAAGACACATTTTCTCTGGCCTCTGTGGCTTGACACGTCAGGTGCGAACGAATTGAATCGTCCCGGTACGGCCACGGCCAGCCGCATGGGTCGCACTAGCACAGAACAAGTGAGGATACACACACAAGTTGATGTGACACGTCACCATCATTCATATTTCTGCTAGGTTCACGAGTAAATGCGTCCCGACCGATGAGCCTGATTGGTAGACAGTATCATCGCTGCATGTGTGGCATGTCTAAGGATAATTTTTGCATGATCCACGAGTACAGACGCGCCCTGAAGAGATAGCGGATAGATAGGCATACAAGTGGTTCTACTCTTCTCAATCACCAACTTTTGCTGTCCAAGCACAATAGCTATTCCCTTAGTCAAATCTATTTACTTCTTTGCGGGGGATTAGTCAAATCTATTTGACCACATTTCATGTCTTATTCAAGTGGGAACCTCTATTTTAGATTAACTATTTGTAGATTTGAAAGTATTTGGCTCAAACATCATGATTTCAAGGATACTGTTAAGCAAATCTAGGGACAAATACTTCAAGGCTCTCAAGAAAGGTTTATAAAATGGGTGTGTCTAGGTCTCAGTCGACCGAGACTTAACCAAATCTAAGTCAAGTGATACTTCAAGGCACGGATCTCAATGTAAGATCCTACTAATATAGCACCGACTGAGACTTGATTAAGGGTCAGTCGAGCGAGACTTAGCAATCCCGTTAGAAAATTGGTAAAAAAACATTGATCGTCTGTCTGTTACTATTCAAGCCACAAACACAATGATACTTTTCTTTGATACTATAAAGAGGAATTGCGAACTTGCAACTTAGGAATGGAATGCTATGACTATATAAAAGGGACACCTGCTTCAACTCCCGTCCTCTCACCAAATTTGTTGGAAATAGAAAACCACAATCAGATGGGTTAATACGGGGAAAACTAGTTCCAAGTTTTCCACGCTAAAGCGACAATTAAATGCAGGCAAAACCACATTGCTATCCTGCAAGATGAACAAGGTCAAGAACATTCTAGCCATTCTGCCAAGGTAGCAATTCACTCAAGGGCTTTCAGACAAAGACTACGCTCTTATGTCGTCACTCATAATCTGTTGAACTTGGACTCACTTACTGATAAATGATTTACTTTGCCTAGAGGCTCCTTTTCCGAGGAAATTAATGATGTAGTACATAATTTTCCATCAGATAAAACTCACGAGTTTGATACTTCCATTCCCGATTTTGTGAATTTTTTGGAGGGAAATTTCGAAGCGGATGGCAGGGAATTTGTGGAGGCAATGCAGTTGGAGCTGGTAAACAAGGTGGTGACGCGAAGGGCCAAAATTAAAGAGGCAGTAGGTCGTGTGTCGCGTGGACTTGTGTGAAGCGCGTAGGCCGCGACCGAGATATGATGTGGACGTGTTGGTTGCGAGACACGGGAGGGAGTCCTTCCAAAAAAAACATTTTAAATTTGCTTATGAAGGTCGTTCTCATGTTGTAAACACGCAGTGTACCAAAGTCTGAAGTCCCGAACTAGGGGTTCGGGACCGTGTCGTGGACTCGACTACTACACCTTGGTCAGTCGGAGGCCGGGGTCGGGGAATCACTTGTTTCTTCACTACCAACAACATTTAGTGCAACTCCAACACTAGTACTTATTTTGTCCGCCGCCGTTCTTTTGGGTGGACGAGACAAATGTGAAGACCCAACTCATTGATCCATTCGCAAAAGGCGTCAGGTTTGTGTCTACGCCGAACGCGAAGCGGATGCCTCGCGCGTCTTCTCGACGTCTGCCGCGTTCCCACCTGGTGGCCGTTCAATTACAGCGGCCAGCTTAATTTATGACGATTGCCCACCTCGGGCCCACGCGTCAGCGATGATGGTCGGTCTTTTTTAATCCAAGCGTGCGGG